>CM038682.1:377727677-378327677 GCA_021605205.1 Aegilops longissima | reverse complement strand
GGCGCGAAAGGTTGGGTCATGTACTTGACGGAGCATTCTCCGCACAGGCGCTGGGGCTGGGGCAGTGCTCATATCTCCCGCTTCAGGACAAGCTCTACTATGCCGTGCAGCTCTGTTTCAAAGATGGCGAGAAGGTCTCAACAATATAGCAGAGTGCGAGGGCGGATGGCGGGTGCGAATGCTGCCGCTGCCACAGGGTGAGGCGCCTTACCATCAAGGGCGATTCGCAGCTCCTCATCAATTTCTCCAACAAGGTATACGAGCCAAGAGATGAACACATGGAGGCCTACCTCGGGAGGTCCGCAGGATGGAGAAACAGTTACGGGGTTGGAGCTGCAGCCGTGTGCTGGCACACAAATCAAGAGGCCGACGACATCGCCAAGCGAGCCTCCGGAGATTACCCCAGGAGCCGGGTGTCTTTGAGGCAGCTCTTCAAGCCCTCAGCCCTGCCACCGTTATCAAGCACAGCACAGCCTGGGAGGAGCTCCTCGGCCACCTGCCTCGGGAGCCCGGCCTGTGGCCCGGCCTCGAGAACACGCCTGCTCCTAACGATGGAACCTCAAGAGGAGTGCTGAATCACGGAGCTCAAGAATTACTTAACGCGTGGGACTTTGCCGGAGAAGGAGGAGGAGGCAGAGCGTGTGGCGCGGCAAGCCACGACATACATCATCATGGATGGAGAGTTCTACCGGAAACGACCGAACGACGTATCCCTGCGCTGCATCACCAGGGAACAGGGGAAGGAACTACTGGCAGATATACATGGCGGAGATTGTGGGCACCATTTGTCGTCACGGACCCTCGTCGGCAAGGCTTTCCGCAGCGGTTTCTATTGGCCCACCGCGCTCAATGACGCTATCGAACTCGTGAAGGCTTGCGAGGCTTGCCAATTCCATGCCAAGCAGATCCACCAGCCAGCCGGAGGTCTGAAGACCATCCCCCTCACTTGGCCATTCGCGGTCTGGGGGCTGGACATTTTGGGCCCCTTTCCTCGGGCGCCAGGGGGCTATCGCTACCTCTACGTCGCCATGGACAAATTCACCAAGTGGGCCGAAGTCGAGGCCGTCCGCGCCATCCCCGCTGGTTCTGCAGTCAAGTTCATCAAAGGGCATCATGGAGCGGTTCGAGTCCCGACCGCATCATCACCGACAATGGTTCACAGATTCACGAAGAACCTTTTAAAACATACTGCGCTAACCTTGGGGCGCAGATATGCTACGCAACGGTGGCGCACCCCAGCAGCAACGCCGGGCCGGCGGAACGCAGAGGTCCCGAGAGGCCTCAAGACCAGGACGTTCAAGAAGAAGCGGAGGCTGCGGCAGGGGCTGGTATGACGAGCTTCCGTCCGTGTTGTGGTCCATCCGCTGCCGCAACCAAGCCAAGCCGGGAGACCCCTTATTCCTGGTCTCTGGGCCGGCGGTCCTCCCTCACGAGGTCAAGCGTCGATCCAGCGGGTCCTAGCGTTCGATGAGGCGCAGTAGGGGGCGCCATGCGGGGGCAGGCCCTCGTCTTGGGGAGGAGCACCGTCGAGCCAGCGCTGCGGCAGCAAGGTACCAGCAGCACTCCGGCGATACCACCGCCGCAAGATCCGCCCAGAACTCTCGAGGTAGGGGACCTCGTGCTCAGCCGGTCCTCTCCAGGAGGGATTGCATAAGCTCTCTCCCATGTGGGAGGGCCCGTTCAAGGTTGTTCATGTTTCAGGCCTGGCTCCGTGCGCTTGGAGACTCAGAGGGAGTACCTATCTGAGCGTGGAACATCCAGCACCTCCGGAGGTTTTACCCTAAAAGGCCCAAAGCTCGTGAAGAAGGCGAATGCCCTGTGAAGCTCATCTTTTGGAAAAGGCCCGTGCACTCGTGAAGAAGGCGAATGCCTGTGAAGCTCATCTTTTGGAAAGGCCCGGTGCTCGTGAAGAAGGCGAATGCCCTTGAAGCTCATCTTTTGGAAAAGGCCCAGAGGCACATGAAGAAGGCGAATGCTGTGAAGCTCATCTTTTGGAAAGGCCCAGAGCACTGTGAAGAAGGAGAATGCCTGTGAAGCTCATCTTTTGGAAAAGGCCCAGAGCACATGAAGAAGGCGAATGCATGTGGCGCTCATTCTTTCTCGAAAAGGCCCGGAGCACATGAAGAAGGCAACGCACGTGAAGCTGTTGCGCTCTAGAAAGGCTGAAGCCTGTGAAGAAGGCCAACGCTGTGAAGCTGCCGCCCACCGTGATACTCTCACGTAATAATGAGTTGGGGCTGTACACGCCGGAGTCTCAGAGTGCCGGCCTCGGGCCACAGGCTCCTCTCACGCCCGATGGCAGCACTTAGCTCATTGCTGGTGAGAAGGCGTCGAAGAGTAGACTAGGTGCAGGACGCCGGCTTTTTCATTTGCTTTCTGCAGTTAACTAGTTATTCCCATTTGGAGTTTTTATCGAAACTATCGCCTTTTTTGGTCCGTGGTTCTTGATCTGTTTAGCTCCCCTGCCTCGATTTCTCTCTTGCGGGGCTCGTGAGGCGAAGCCTCTGGACCCCATTGGCGTTCCTGCCCTATCGCTCATGTTTTCCGGCCCTGGTCCACAGCTGGAGCACCCCTCGACCATGCCTCATGGGCAGCTTAACGGCTCACGGGCTGGATCGGTCGCCCATGCCACGGCTGGGGTTCACTTGCGAATGGGCGCATGGCAGAAGGGAACAGTATCAGGATAACAAAAGCAGTACAACAATTAACGGCGTTAACCTAAACGCGCCCCCATGGGGCCGCACATTGTTGCCTTTTTGCGCAGGAGAAAAGAAAGGAAAAGGACAAAAACAGGTGAAGCACGCCCCGTGCCGGCTCTCTTGGAGGGCTCGAGCCGCCTCCAGAGCTCAGGCGGACTCTCTCTCGTGCTTCACCGGGGCATGGCGGCAAGCGGAACCGCTGCCACCCCCCAAGCAGGCGCGGCGGCGTGGGGGCTAGCCGCGGCCGCTGCTGGAGGAATCACCATCCAAAGAAGAGCTGGTGAAGCGTGAGGAGTCGCGGGCATCGCCAGCCGCACGCGCACTGCCCTCTCCACCCACGCCAGGGCTGAGTCCTCGGCCGCGGTCGTTGTCTTCAGGGCAACACCCCATGCGGCGACCGTCTTCCCCGAATACCCTCACGTAGAGGGTGGCGTCGCCGTCGTGCCAGAGTGCAGGGACCACCGTGGCGAAGACCACGTCGCGAGCGAACGCCTGCCAGTTGAGGTCGAACAGGTTCCTGCAGCGAGACCTCTAGAAAGCCCACGGCCCGGCTCAGCAGCCATCCACTGGAGCAGAGGCCACTCAGGCGCCATCTAGGAGCTCACCCAGAGGAAGCACGGGAGCTGAAGCGGACGCCGGACGGCTCCTCCGCCTCACCATGAACTCCGCAGCGCTTGGCCGAGCATGGGCGCGGCCTCGGGGGCCAGCGCGTCGGGCACGCCCTCCGACCATGGCTAGCCGCTCGTCGCCCGCGAGAGCCTCCCCACGACCCGGGGACGCCGTGGAGGCCACGGGGTGCTTGCGAGGGCGACCTCGACCACGCTTAGGCAGAGGAGAGGAAGACTCGACCTGACGGCCCTTCCCCTTCTCTGCGGCCGAGAACTTCCTTGGTGGAGCCATGGAGAAGAAGGAGAGACAAGAAAGGATAGACTGGAAGGGCGCGCGCCGTTCCGTACTTATTGCCGGCGAAGGCCAACCGTCGGCCTCCACGATCACCGGTAATCATGACCAATTCTGCATGCAGGGACTTGTCGAATATGGGTGGTTACCGAAGCATCGTGGGGAAGCAGTGCGCACACGTCCAATCAGCCGCCACGCGTCGCCCAAGGCCGCAGGCTGTTAGGGCCCGCGACGCTTCGCACTTGCCCTTTCGCCTCTCTGCTCGGCCAAGTTCGGGCGTGCCATGGGCCCGGAGGCTACTGTCGGTGTTCAGGGAACGGGGGTCCCCAGACTTGCCTGCCTGCGGCCTGCGGCGTGGCTCAAAGGAGGCCCAAGACAGCCCATCTTCATCAACACAAGCTCAAGACCCTCGCGAGGGGCCAAGCCTCATGAGGCGAACGACCGAGGGCTTCCTCGAGCGCGGCCTCGTCGGCTGGCTCATGAGGAGGCGGAGAGTTCAAGGCAGGGTACCTCGCGAGGTGCCCATGGCATAAGCCATGATGACGCGAAGGCGCCCGATCGAGCGCCAGGCCAGCGCAGGCGTCCTCCTTTCCTCTTTGGTGCAAAGGGAGCAAAGCGCAGAGAGAGCATCAAGCAAAGGCATCCGTTTGATGCAACAAGACCAAGACCAGACCCAGCGGCTGGAAGGAGTCATCGTGGAGCCCAAGCGGCGTCATCACGAGCCTTTGGCGGGCGAGGACTAACTTTAGTCGGGATAAGTGTACCCGCTGTTCCCCTTCAAAATGGCCAGTTGTTGGCGCCTTCCCTCAATATTTGGGTAGAGGCCGGGGCCTTAGCCTATAAATATGAGTAGCCACCCACGGTAGAGGGATCGAAATCCAGAGAAAACAGAGACCCGATCCCCAAGCTAGAGCGGCGGGACACCACCTAGCAGTTCATCACACCCACCAAGACGAGACCCTCATGAGGCTGTTCTTCCTTATCTTATTCCTCATCAGCCCAGAGGCAATCCACCACGCCACAAACTAGAGTAGGGTATTACACCTAGCAGTAGCCCGAACTAGTATAAATCTTGTGTCTCTTGTGCTGTTACATTTTAGTAGTTTAGGTCCCAGCGATTGGCGAGGTGCGTGGCGGTGGAGGTTGGATCTCAGCGCACCCTAGTGTTCGAACCTCAAGGGTCTGCCGGAACCCGAAATCCGACAGCGGCCACGACGGCCACCTCCCGCCTTCGGGCCGCATCGTCGGAGTGGGCGATGGCCCTGGCTTTCGACGATGGTGTGGCGGCAACGGCGGCCGGCAACAGCTGCCGACGGGCAGCGGCGGCGGAGCGTGTGGTGGGTGTTTCGCGCACACCCAACAGGGACGCCACATGAACTACACTACGCCGGGGAATGCGCCGCCGCCGTGGTGTAGCCTCCCAGCTGGAGCTGTCCTCTGATGATGGTGGAGTGGCTGAGCGACGACAACAGACCGGTGCCATTGGCGATTGTGGGAGAAGCAGATGAGATAAGATACAGGGAGGGAGGGGAAAATGTGACGCAGGAATCGCTGGTCGTGAGGGTTTTTATAGCAGGCCGGTAAGAATTGGGATTTTGGGGGATTTCACCGGTCGGTGGGAAGCTTCTGGCGGGAACCTCTGCGAGGTTCTTGAACGGGCTCACCGACGATTCATTGGCACCACCGTTTGGCCAAAAGAACGCCCCCGCGCGCTGCGCAAGCTTGCGCTGTAAGTCGTCTGCGGCAGCGTGGTGACAAGACGTGCAAGAGGAGGATGAAAGGCCATGTACACATACGGTTAATACAAAAAACGTTAGCGATTTAATTACCTACTATACCATCGTCCTGATTTATAAGTATGATTTAACTAATAGAGTACGAATGCATGTCGCCAAAGATTACATAGTTGGATTTGTATTTGAACATAGTTTCCAATTATATAATTTTTAAAACATGCATTAACATTTTGTTGGTTAAATTTGAGGGCAAAGTATGGCACAGAATATAAAGGAGACTATAGACTGGACGGAGGTGGTAGCACACTGTCGCTCTCTACGCTGCGACGCAACTGTCGGCCGGCTTGTAGGCGACCATTTCTTGCGTGTTCAACTACTCTAAGCGTGTGGTTTCTTGTGGTTCAGGCGGCCGCGACACGCTCTGCTCTCGCGTCCCTCCGGGTGCTCTACCCTCGTCCCTCCATGCGTGCTACCAGTGTTTGGGGCCGGTGCATGATCATGCACGTTCGTGTGCAAGCGGTTACGCTGGGCGCGGTGGGACGATGCAGTTACCTGCAGCAAAAACTGCCATGCGAACGCGCCGAGAATCCACGCCACTCGGCCCCTTTTATTCCTGCGGCCATTTACCTTCATCTCTCATCTCACATGACACAATAAGCACACCCACGAGGACATATACAGAGAGGACATCCAGCGGTTCCAATGGCGCTCCCCGTGGCTCCAATGGCGCTCCCAGCGGCCGACGATGACAATGGCGGGCAGTTCACCACGCATCACGTAGTGGACACCCACGTGAGGGGGAAGTCCCTCTCGGTGGTGTACACAAACGATCCGGTCTTGGTGGAGAGCTCCATCCAAACTATGGAGCAGTTCCTTGCCAAGGACAAGTACCAAGTGGTCGGCTTCGACCTCGAGTACATCATCGGTCGTGCCGGGCACGATCAGAAGGTTGTCGTCGCCCAATTGTGCATGCGACATGACGTCCTCGTCTACCACTACCACGTTGCCACAAGGCCTTGCGAGTGTTTCTCCAGGTTTATCAACAGCTCCGACTATAGTTTTGCTATGGTGGACACCACCAACGATCCAAAAGCGCTCAAGGTTTCTGACTTGAAATGCCCGGATCTTGTCAACATCCAGCACCACTACAAGGTCTGGGGCAGCGACAAAAACAAACTGAACTCCCTGGTTGACCTCGCCTCGGCCATCATCGACCCCTACTACATGAAGATGAAGGAAGAGAGTAATAAGGACAAGAACGCCTGGCACAGTGTGTGGCATGAGAGACTGGATGAACAACATGTCAAGTACGCGGCCATGGACGCGTACACAAGCTATGAGATGTGCAGGCGGATCGTTGACATGTGGAACTGTATTCTTCTGACCTGAGACGAGGATCGAGCCACATAGCGATGGCGGGGCGTCACAAGAAGTAGATGACTAGACGATCATTTCTCCTACTTTAGAATGCATGCAATTGTTTATTGACGTGTGTGCGAATGATCTGTATAGTCACTCATGTAATTGGATGTTTATTTCAGTTTTATATATGTATATATATATATATATATATATATATATATATATATATATATATATATATATATACATACAAGTTATTCTCTTGTAGATGAGCAATTCACACGGCTTATTAGCAGCAACCATCTGTGTTATTATTGGTCTTCGCACGCATTTCTGATTACGGACCTGTTTGCCGCGTATCACACACATCTTGTTCAGTTTAACCATTTCCATTGTGTTGCCTAATCACACACAGTTCATCCCAGTGAACCGTATGTTGTATATCGCACACGCCTTCATTTGGCTGCCCGTTTCTTTTGTTCCTCCTCATCCCAAACAGTTAATTGAGCTGAACCATATGCCTTGCATCAAACACGCAACTAAATTCTAAACCATGTTTGATGCATCTGTCATCGCAAATGTTTTGCACCTTTTTTGACAGTGTTTTTACACCACCGTTTGTGATTATGGCATCGCACACAGTTTCGTTGAAGGGTCTCTGATCATTGTGTCGCGTTTGGACCATCCTGAAGTAGTGATGGTCAAGTAACATGACCTTCAGAATAGGATTGCCATACCACTCTGGTGCGGACCTTACTCTGGTTGACCTACGAGGTTCGGTAGTAACTTGATCTGAAGTTTCATGATCATCATCATTAGCTTCCTCGCGAATTGGTGTAGGCATCACCGGAACTGATTTCTGTGATGAACTACTTTCCAACTCGAGAGAAGGTACAATTACCTCAGCAAGTTCTACTTTCCTCTCACTCACTTCTTTCGAGAGAAACTCCTTCTCTCGAAAGGATCCATTCTAAGCAACGAATATCTTGCTTTCGGATCTGTGATAGAAGGTGTACCCAACAGTCTCCTTTGGGTATCCTATGAAGACGCATTTCTTCGATTTTGGTTTGAGCTTATCAGGTTGAAGCTTTTTCACAATAGCATCGCAGCCCCAAACTTTTTAAGAAACGATAGCTTTGGTTTCTTGCCAAACCACACTTCATATGATGTCGTCTCAACGGATTTAGATGGTGCCCTATTTAACGTGAATGCAGCTGTCTCTAATGCATAACCCCAAAACGATAGCGATAAATCGGTAAGAGACATCATAGATAGCACCATATCTAATAAAGTACGGTTATGATGTTAAGACACACCATTACGTTGTGGTGTTCCAGGTGGCGTGAGATGTGAAACTATTCCACATCATTTCAAATGAAGACCAAACTCATAACTCAAATATTCGTCTCCGCGATCAGATTGTAGAAACTTTATTTTCTTGTTATGATGATTTTCCACTTCACTCTAAAATTCTTTGAAATTTTCAAATGTTTCAGACTTATGTTTCATCAAGTAGATATACCCATTGTCGGCGTTCTGGGAGCGGGGGTCCCCAGACTTGCCTGCCTGCAGCCCGCGGCGTGGCTAAGCCCGCAGGCCGTACGACCCATCTTCATCAACAAGGCATCCAAGACCCTCGCGAGGGGCCAAGCCTCGCGAGGCGGACGACGCAAGACCTCCTCAGGAGTGGCCTAGTCAGGCGGGCTCACGAGGAGCGGAGATATCAAGGCGGGGCAAACCTCACAAGGCTCTCATGACGTGAGCCATGACGATCGACACCACGCGGGCGCCAGCGCGTGCAGCATCCTTGTTTCCTCATTGGTGCTAAGGAAGCAGGCGCAGGCAAGGAGTATCAAGGCATCAGGCAAAGGTTGCTATATCGGTGCAACGAGACCAAGACCAGAAGCACGGCAAGACGAAGGTCACCATGGAGCCCAAGACAGCGTCAGGATAGCTTGTACTAGCTGTCCCCCTTCAAATTTGCCCGCCGTTGTTGGCTCCCTTCCCGCTCAATATTTGGGAAGAGGACCAGGGCCTATATAAGTAGAGCTAGCCACCACAGTAGGGGGGATCGAGCAGTTCATCTAGCTCTCACCCACTAAGATACCAAGCACAAGAAAACCTCAACCTCAGGAGGCTGTTCTTCCCTCTATACTGTTCATCATCAGCCCAAGAGGCAATCCACCACCACCACACTGGAGTAGGGTATTACACCACAACGGTAGCCCGAACCAGTATAAATCTCGTGTCTTTCTGTGTTACGAGTTCATCGAGTTCGTCCGCGAGATCTTAGCGAGCTAGGGCGTAGATCGGTAGGAGGGAAAGACTTCGCGCGCACCCCAGTGTTTGAACCATAAGGGTTTGCTAGAACCCCACATCCAACATTTGGCGCGCTAGGTAGGGGTGCATCGTAGCTTCCCTCTAGTCGATCGGTCGATCCGTCGCTCCGTCGTCTCCATGGCAGACGCTCGCCGAGCTCAAGCTGAGTGCCGGGCTGCCCTCACCACCCGCGTTGCTCAGACAGCTCTCGTCGGCGGGCCACCTCGTCACTCTACGTCTCCCGCCGCCAACGCTGCCACCGGCCCGGCGGGGAATGAGCAGCAAGCGTTCTCGCTGCATCCTTCGGTGAGGCAGGACGGCCGCACCGCCACTCCATCGCTGACCCCGACCGGTTCTTCGTCTCACGCACGTCGTGCTCCCATGGAGGCGCGGGCCGCACTCCTCGCCGCAAACAAACTCCTACTCTACCGCCCAGTCGACGACCTCTACGAGGAGTGGCTCAACCGCGTCGCCGAGCTCGTCCGTGCCGCAGCGGGATCCCCGGCGCCGTCCCTCTCTCTGCCCCACCCTCAGCCAGCCACGGGCGATGACGCTCATGGCGCGCCTCCACCACCTCTGCCCCAAGACGGTGCCTTGGCACCAAGGTGCGCGGCCCCGCGGTGTGATCCGCCACGCCCGGCGCCCGCGCGTGAAGAGAGAAGCTGCCAAGAAATCCCGCGGCCGCGAGAAGCTACACCCGCGCTTCCCGCGCCTCCTCGTCAAGACCGCGCACCGCCCGCAGCGGCGCCGCGCGGACCTCATCAAGACCAAGCTCCACATCTGAAGCGGCCCCCAGCAACCACGGCTCGCTGTCGTGCCTTCACCCCCGAGCTGCGTAGCGTTGCCTGGCCAGGCAAGTTCAAGCCGGATCTGCCTCCTCGCTACGACGGCACCGCCGACCCCACGGAGTTCCTGCAGCTCTACGAGCTGAGCATGGAAGCGGCCAATGGCGATGAGAAAGTCATGACAAACTGGTTTCCCATGGCTCTCAAGGATGTAGCCCGCCCCTGGCTCCTGAACCTGCAGCACGGCTCGATCTCCTCCTAAGACGAGATGCACGACCGCTTCATCGCCAACTTACAGGGCACTTGCGACCGCCCGCCTGCCGCGGGTGACCTGTGCCGCATCAAGCAACAACCAGGAGAGACCCTCTAGAAGTACATCCAATGCTTCAACAACACTCGCCTCAAGATCCCCAAGGTCACGGATGAGCCCATCATCTCCGTGTTCTCCGACGGCGTCCGTGACGTCAAGATGAAGGAAGAGCTCACTATCCACAAGGAGCTCTGCACATCTCAGGAGATGTTCAACCTGGCGACCAAGTGCGCAAGAGCTGAGGAGGGGCGCCTCTCCCTCCTCGAGCTGCCAACTGTGGGAGAGGAGAAGAAAGCCAAGGCCAAGGACGTGAAGCGCAAGGAAGCGACAGTGCTCGCAGCGGAGCCAGACACCAAGCGGGGCACAGATCAGCCTGAGTCATCCAAGAATAGCCGACCTGTAGGACCTTGAAGTATGTATAGAGGGGGGTGATTAGACTACTTGACCAATTAAAAACTTAGCCTTTTCCCAGTTTTAAAGTTTGGCAGATTTTAGCTATCTTAGGACAAGTAAAGCAATCATCACACATTTCAAGCAAGCATGCAAAGAGTATATTGGCAGCGGAAATTAAAGCATGCAACTTGCAAGAAAGTAAAGGGAAGGGTTTGGAGGATTCAAACGCAATTGGAGACACGGATGTTTTTGGCGTGGTTCCGATAGGTGGTGCTATCGTACCTCCACGTTGATGGAGACTTCAACCCACTAAGGGTAGCAGTTGCGAGTCCATGGAGGCTCCACCCACGAAGGGTCCACGAAGTAGCAACCTTGTCTATCCCACCATGGCCGTCGCCCACAAAGGACTTGCCTCACTAGCGGTAGATCTTCACGAAGTAGGCGATCTCATTGCCCTTACAAACTCCTTGGTTCAACTCCACAATCTTGTCGGAGGCTCCCAAGTGACACCTAGCCAATCTAGGAGACTCCACTCTCCAAGAAGTAACAAATGGTGTGTTGATAATGAACTCCTTGCTCTTGTGCTTCAAATGATAGTCTCCCCAACACTCAAGTCTCTCTCATAGGATTTGAATCTGGTGGAAAGAAGATTTGAGTGGAAAGCAACTTGGGGAAGGCTAGAGATCAAGATTCATATGGTAGGAATGGAATATCTTGGCCTCAACACATGAGTAGGTGGTTCTCTCTCAGAAATGGTAAGTTGGAAGTGTAGGTTTGTTACGATGGCTCTCTCCATGAATGAAGAGGAGGTGGAGGGTATATATAGCCTCCACACAAAATCTAACCGTTACACACAATTTACCAATCTCGGTGGGACCGAATCAACAAACTCGGTCGGACCGATTTTAGTAAACCTAGTGACCGTTAGGGTTTTCTGGGATCGACATGCATCTCGGTAGGACCGATATGATTAGGGTTAGGGCATAAAGTAATCTCGGTGAGACCGATTACACAAACTCGGTGAGACCGATTTTGGTAATTAGCTAACCAGAGAGTTGGTTGGGTAAACTCGGTGGGACCGATTTGCTCTTTTCAGTGAGACCGAAATGTAACAAAAGGGAAACAGAGAGTTTACATTGCAATCTCAGTGGGACCGATTCGCTCTTTCGATGAGACCGAAAAGTTATGAAAAGGAAACAGAGAGATTACAATCCCATCTCGGTGAGACCGAGATCCCTATCGGTAGAACCGATTTGCCTAGGGTTTGTGGCAGTGGCTATGACTTTTGAAATCGGTGGCGCCGGGTATGAAGAGTCGGTGAGACTGATTTTGGCTTTAGGTTTAGGTCATATGTGGATGTGAGAAAGTAGCTGAGGTTTTTGGAGCATATCACTAAGCAAATGAAGCAAGAGGCTCATTAAGCAACACCTCATCCCTCCTTGATAGTATTGGCTTTTCCTATAGACTCAATGTGATCTTGAATCACTAAAATATAAAATGAAGAGTCTTGAGCTTTTGAGCTTGAGCCAGTCCTTTGTCATTAGCATTTTGAGGGATCCACTTTCATCATCCATGCCATGCCATTCATTGAGCTTTCCTGAAATGTTCATCTTGGAATAGCATTAGCTCAATGAGCTATATGTTGTTATGAATTACCAAACCCACCTAGGGATAGTTGCACTTTCAATCTCCCCCTTTTTGGTAATTGATGACAACATATAGATCAAACCTTCGACAAATGATAATAAGATTAAGAAAACATCGTCGCTTTGAGAAGTATGTGATAAGAAAGAGCTCCCCCTAAATTTGTGCATAGATTATGATTTGCTTTGGACTGCAAATGCACAAGGAATTAGGCTCATGGGTTACTCTTCCATGTCACATACATCTTGGTGGAGCACTCGAAATGATACGGAATGAATACATGCACTCATCACCAAGCACAGTGAATGATCACATAGGATAGATAAGATAATATCATCAAACATGCATAAGAGTAGCTTATGATCAAACACATGATCATCAATGTCTCACAAACATAGTATATAAGCAACCAAAAGCAAACAAGTTTGAAAAACCACCAAATCAAGAAAGAACAAAAGCAACACTCTCTGTCTCTCTCTCTCTCGAAGCCTATGATCTATACATTTTTCTCCCCCTTTGGCAACAAGTTACCAAAAAGTTCATAGAAAATGCATAGTGCTAGATCGACTCTCAGGCTTGATCTTCAGGTAGTGGAGTCCTGATAACGCTGAGGACGAAAGCTTCAGTTGAAGTATATGGAGCTGGAGCTGATGTAGGTGCTGGAGCTGGTGGCACTGAGGCTGTAGCTGGTGCGAGATGAAGTTGCTCTTGTGTCGAGGCGGCATGCAGATGACCTCTGGGCTCTAGGCACTCTGGCAAATGCATCAGTTGTTGTTTTGCCCTTCCTCTCCTGCATGTCATCTTGTAGTTCCTCCACTGCACACTGAATCTCAGTTACTTTCACATCTAAGTTATAGAACTTTTGTTCTATGATTCTCTCCAAGCTCTCGTGATTTTGAGTGAGGGTGGCCAATCCCTTCTCAATCCTCACGGTTGATGCTATTAAGTATCCGAGCTGCTCCTGCTTGTTCTTCAATAAATACTCAGATGCGTCCTCTTGAGTTGGCATCCTGGCAGCCTTATCCTTCCTTGTCTTCTCCATCTTCTCTTGTGCTTGAACTGACGATGGATCATTCTCATTCATGACAACCTCATTGTCCTCAAAGTCTGGATAAATTGGAAAATGCTCTTTATCCAATAGATATTTGCCTGTGCCCATCTTTGAGTTAATCAACTCCTGGATCTGAGGGGCATAACCACAACTTCTTTTCTGATCAGCAGCAGTCCTCTTAATGGTTTCAACCATAAGGCTCATGACTTTGAATTTCTGTGGCACATCAAACAAATGCAACATGTTGATTGCATGCCCTCTGATCATGTTGTGGTCACCAGACTTTGGCAGTAGGGTATGCCTTAAGATGGTATTGATAGTTGGCAGCCCTGACAGAAGAAAGTGGACTGATCCAAAAGAGAAAGTCTCTAGGGCATCGTCTGGGATCTCCTTGTACATGTGTGTCATGGTATTGTGTCCCATTTTCTTCTTTGCATAAACATCAAGGTCATCTTCATTCTCCTTTGGGGCATTTATCAGCTTTGCCCACTCCTCAACAGTTGACTGGTACCTTGTACCTTCAGACATCCACACTATCCTGCCATCTGGATAAAAGTGTGCTGTGGAGTAGAACTGCATGATAAGTTCATCGTTCCAGTTGGTGAGCTTTTGCCCAACAAAGTCTGCAACTCCAACAGCAACAAAACTGCCTTGCACTCCAGGATAGTGCTCTACATTTTCCTTCATGCAGGTCCAGTCGACCCACCTCATGTCACACACTATGGGCTTCTTATCTAGCAGAACAGTCTCATAAAAGTCCTGTTGTTCCTTGGTGTGGAATCTGTAGTCCACAGCAGTTCTTCTCCTTGAGGCATATGGATCTGTCATCCTCCATAGTCTCAACCCATTGTCTCTTCTGCTCTTCATACCCTCAGCCACAGGATGGGCATCATTGTGGTCTGGTATCTTTGGCTTCAGCTTCCTCAAAACTTGTCCTTCTTCATCTTCTTCTTCTGCAACTTCAGGCACTGGGGCCTTGTTCTTCTCAGTAGCTGGAATACTCCTGGTATTCCTCTTTGGTGCAGACTTGGCCTTTTCGGTAATTAGCTAACCAGAGAGTTGGTCAGGTAAACTCGGTGGGACCGATTTGCTCTTTTCAGTGAGACTGAAATGTTACAAAAGGGAAACATAGAGTTTACATTGCAATCTCGGTGGGACCGATTCGCTCTTTCGGTGAGACCGAAAAGTTACGAAAAGGAAACAGAGAGATTACAATCCCATCTCGGTGAGACCGAGATCCCGATCGGTAGAACCGATTTGCCTAGGGTTTGTGGCAGTGGCTATGACTTTTGAAATCGGTGGCGCCGGGTAGGAAGAATCGGTGAGACCGATTTTGGCTTTAGGTTTAGGTCATATGTGGATGTAAGAAAGTTGGTGAGGGTTTTGGAGCATATCACTAAGCACATGAAGCAAGAGGCTCATTAAGCAACACCTCATCCCTCCTTGATAGTATTGGCTTTTCCTATAGACTCAATGTGATCTTGAATCACTAAAATATAAAATGAAGAGTCTTGAGCTTTTGAGCTTGAGCCAATCCTTTGTCATTAGCATTTTGAGGGATCCACTTTCATCATCCATGCCATGCCATTCATTGAGCTTTCCTGAAATGTTCATCTTGGAATAGCATTAGCTCAATGAGCTATATGTTGTTATGAATTACCAAAACCACCTAGTGATAGTTGCACTTTCAACAATTCTGCGCCTTCCACAACCTGAACACTCACAACACTAGTGACTGTCAAGAGCTTAGAGCCATACGAGAAGGACGCTTCGGTCGACGCCCCGAGCGCAGCGACCGGGGCTACGGTCGTGGAGGAGGATGTGGGGACGGACGCTGGGACGACCGTGGCCCGCGCCAGGAGTAGCGCGACAGGCCTCGTGAGGACCGATGGCAGGACCATCCTCACGATGGGGCCTGGAGGGACCAGCCTCGTGAGGATCGCCCCCAAAGCAACGCCGGTCTTCCCCCACTGCCGCCACCAAGAAGGAGCGACGACCACCATCAGGGCGAGGGGGCTGGGGGCTTCCAGGAGCCGCGTGCAATCGCCTGCATCTTGGGCGGCGCCCAGGCCCCAGCCTCTCACCGCATCTTCAAACAGTTCGCTCGCGAGGTGGACGCGGTGCTCCCCAAGCTTGAGGCCATGCGCCCGCTCAAGTGGTCCCAATGCGCCATCACTTTCAACTCGGCAGGATCAGCTCAAGTGCGCGGCCACCGCTGGCGCCCTCCCGATGTTGTGCTCCCCAGTCATCAGCAATGTGCAGGTTACCAAGACCCTCATCAACAGCGGCGCAGGGCTCAACGTCCTGTCCGTCGACAGGTTCGACAACCTCCAAGTGTCGTATGAGCAGCTCCAGCCTACCAAGCCTTTCTCAGAGGTGACCGACGGTTCCACCACACCGATAGGGCAGGTCCGCCAGCCTGTCACCTTTGGAGAGCACAAGAACTACCGCACCGAGCTCATCAAATTCAACATCGCGCACATCCTCATGCCGTACAATGCCATCCTCGGGTATCCGGCCCTGGCCAACTTCATGGCAATAACCCATCACGGCTACAACGTCCTCAAGATGCCAGGAAGCGGAGGAATCATCACGGTCCCATGTGAAGAGAGAGACGCGGTGTGCTCCCTCGAGCGCGCCTTCCAATCTGCAGCAATCAACGATCCCAACGGCAGAAGTGAGGGCCCTTTCGGAGGCCATCCCCAAGAAGAAGAAGTTGCGCCGCGCAGGACCTCAGGAGGATGGCGTCGCGGCAGGAGCCTCATCAGGATCAGCGTCCGTCCCAGGGGCGCCTCCCTCCATCGCATAGGAAGGCGCGCCCAGCGCCCTCCTCGGGCAGGGCTCGAGGGCTCTCTTCTGGAGGGCCTCAGACCTTGCCAACCTCACGAGGGAGGCGCTTGGGCACCACTTGGAGGCGTGCTTCGCGGCACGTATCCCTTAGGAGAGCACAGGGCAAGGAGTGCCCACCACTCAGGAGTTCATCACCAAGACCACTCAGGAGCTGCAAGACGCAAGAGCCATGCACGGCGACGGCCGCTCACGAGGTGCAGCTCCCCATCCAGGCGAGGATGCTGGGCTGCGTGTCTGCATCGATGTCCCAGGGCTCAACAGGGCCGCATCTCAGGAGCGCTTCTGGCCTTCTCGTGTGGGCCGCTGCGAGGGCCCGCCACACAGCTACGTTCGCATGCCCTTCAGCTTGCCGAGCGTGGCGTCAGCCTATCAGCGCAACATGCGGCGTGTCCTGGCGGCTCAGGAGGCCAGGTACCATGCCGTCCTGGAAGAGATGGAGACGGTCTTCAGGGAACCTCCCGAGCCCCCAGAGCCTCCCGAGGCTCAGGGCCTCGGTGGCTCGTGAAGAGTCATTCCTTCGACGCACGCCTTCAGCTGCACCAACTCCACTTCGTCTACAGAACCAGGTGACATCTTCGAAGCTCGTTTAGCTGGGAGCGCCCCTCGGGCTGCATCATTCCCAGGCCACATGGGTCCGTCCCTGTGGCATGTATCCCTCTTGCTTATGTCTTTACCTTACCTTGCTGGGGGCGCCCCTCGGGATGCATCATCCCCAAGCCGCTCGGGCCGGACCCAGTGGCATGTATCTTCCTGCATTTACCCAAGTTGATCTGCTTTCCATGCTTAACCTTCCTACGACTATTGCCTGCTCGATCGCCACCCGCCACGGGTCCTTTCATCCTGTGCAATTCGCTTGCGCGTTAAAAGGGGGGCTCCTGAACATCGCGACTCAGGAGCTCTTACTGCCTCTCCAGCCCTCACCCCCTGGCCTTGACCATGGCATCGCGACCTCGCATACTAGTAGCGGCTGAGCTCGCTCGAGGGCGGGGACCTGAGGACGTAGAGTGCTTGCACCTAACCGCCTTGCAGGAACACACAATCACCAAGACTCAAGACCGGGCGCAACCCGCCTTGAGGTAGGGCCTCGTGAGTCCCGCGCTGGCTCACGAGTGCCTAGATACACCTCGCAGCCCTGCCGTGCAAGCCACGTGTCATGGCGGGGCTATACACGCCCCGGGGGCTCCTCCCGGAGAGGGGCCCCAATCCCACGCACAAGTGGAAGCACCATGCTCCGCGCTGGCCGTCGACTACCGAGGAGCGGCTATGCCCGTGCACAAGCGGAAGCACTATGCTCCGCGCTGGTGATAAACAACTGAGGGTGGCCCCACGGTCGTACCAACCTCAGGGAGCCCAGAGCTCAGCGTCCAGCCTCACCGCAACGCCTCCCCTCGGGAGAGCCACGCGAGGGGGCTGGGCACGGGGGCTGCGCTCGGGTCACACCCAAGCGCACGCCACCCAACTAGGTCTCCCAGACCTGGGCGTCGCACGCCCCTCCCTGGGCCTCGGCAAGGGCAGGTATGGAAATTGTTTGCACGTCAAGGGGGACTCCTGAACATCGCGACTCAGGAGCCTAACTGGTCACGTAGCCCCTCACTCCTTGGTCCGTCCTGGTCTACGGTCGGCCCAATGGCGGTTGAGATATGCGCGGGGCGGGCTCTGCTGACATAGAACATTAATCTATCCTCGCGAACTCTCCCTATAAGCTGTTTGCGCATCAAGGGGGACTCCTGAGCATCGCGACTCAGGAGCCTAACTGGTCACGTAGCCCCTCACTCCTTGGTCCGTCCTGGTCTCCTGGCCGACCCAATGGCGGTTGAGGTATGCTGTGGGCCTAGGCTCACCGACGAGAATGCAAAGCAAATAGGAAGGAAATCGCAAAATCTCGAAGCAAATATTACAAATACATTGTCCTCACGATATCAAATGAAAAGTCTAAATGTCTCCATGAGGCCTAATGCATGTTGCAGGAACGAAATGGGAGAATAGCCACAGGCCACCCCCAGGCGCCGCCATCACTTGCGGAAGGTGCTAATTCGTGAGCAATGTTGTCTTCACCTTCACCACCAGCTGCAGGATCGGCGACATCGCCGGACTAAGGAGCGGAGACAAAGCCGCGGAACATCTTCAGCAAGGCCTCCACTTGACCTTGTACGGCTGCGGCAGCGACCTCGCATTGATCTTCAGCCACAAGCTCCAGCAGCTCGTCAAGGCAAGCGTTGGGTTCGCAAAGGTGCAAGTGGCTGAAAACGCGGGCCAATGCAGCTGAAGATAGGGCGCGAGCCTCTGCCTCCGCCATAGGACCGACACCGTCAACGACTTCCTCGACCGCCTTCACCAAGAGAGGAAGCAACCGGGCGGGGCCGTCCTCGTCGATGGCCAGCGACTTCTCCAGGCCGTGCTCGTAGAGCGTCTTCAGCGCCTGGCGAGATCTCTTCTCGAGATCGGCGAAGGCCACGCGGTTTTCGGCCAAGACTCGCGCCTTGGCATCAAGATCGGCTTCCCTCGCCCCCATCTTCCGCTCCAACTCTTCCAACCGGTTGCGCTCGGTGGCCTGCGCCTTCCCCAAGTCCGCCAGCTCAGCATCACAGTTCTTGACAGCATCCTCCCGGGCCTTCATCTCCTCCTCCTTCGCTTGGCGGCTGCGTGCTTCTTCGGCGTGCTTGTCGCGCAGGCTCTGCAACTCGCCCTCCAGCACTTGGCAGCGGTCACGGGCGGCCTTGGCATCTTTTAGCGCCGTCTCACGATCGGCTGCAGCGCTGGTAGCTCCTTGCTTCTCCTTCTCGTAAGCCGCAGCAGCCTGGTCCAGGGCCGCCGAACCGCCAGGTCGGAGTGAAGCCAGCCAGAGGCCAGCTCCAGGCGGCCGGCCACTAGGCGTGGGTCCGCGGCTAGGAGATCTGCCTGCAACTGGGTCATCTCCGAAAGAGCACGTTCCAGAACAGCAGTAGGAGCGGAAGAACCAAGGAGTGGAGGCGCAGGAGTGGGAGGAGGCGACATCGTCACCAGGGCCTGGGAGATCGCGGGTTCCGGAGCATCTAGGACCTCATCAGCCGCACCAGGCGCCGGCACTTCCGGAGCCAGCAGGGCCATGGGGCTGATTCCACGCGGCGATGTTCCTCTTGACCCCGCGAGGACGACCGGGCTGGGGAGGTGCGGGCGCTGCTACCTCCTTTCTCTGTGGAGGGAGGCACGGCCGCCGCATCCTCCTTCCTCTTCTTCGCCGAAGACGTCGGCCTGATCAACCAAGGGTGAGAATCAGGAAATGACGAGTACAAATAGGGACAAGGCGAAGCATAAGACACTTACTGATCCACCGCAACATACTTCCGCTTGGGTAGCTTGAAGCCTGACAGCAGACGGACACGAGGAGCAAAGGCGTCGGGTTCCGGGGCGGCGGGCAAAAGGCGAAGCAGAGCTGGAGCCAGCCCCGGAAGGTGTCGGGATGGAGGCGGCATCGCGAGGCACCAACGATGATCTACCCTTTGTCGGGATGAGGGGCTGCTCCCTCTCCTCCTGGCGGGCGTCGGCTTCGGCTTCGTCAGGAAGAGCGCGGAGGATCTCAGCCTTGCTCAGAGAGGAAGTCTCCCCCACCTCCTGAAGTGTCTTCTCTGAGTCCACCTCCTCTTCCCCCTCCCCAAGGGACTCGTCAGAGGACACCTCCACCGGTTTCGGCGCCGTAGGAGCCCCCGGGAGCGCCGGCGGCACCAGCCCGCACATGTCAAAGGTCGGCCTGGAGGCGACGAATTCCTCCCGGTCCCTGCGTTGGAACAGGGGAACGAAGGCTCTTGGTGGTACTCCTGGTTGTCCCCAACTATGAGGCGCAGAACAGCGGCCAATTCCTCGTCAAGCAGGGCCCCCAGCCTCAGGCGGGTCTTGTTTCCCTCTTCTTCAAGGTCCCATAGGGGGTCGTGCGCTACCTGAGCGGGCAACTCAGAGGCCAAGAACTCCCTCAGAGCATGACTCTGTCGGTGTCAAACCACCGGCGGATCTCGGTAGGGGGTCCCGAACTGTGCGTCCCAAAGCGGATGGTAACAGAGACAAGGGACACGATGTTTTTACCTGGTTCGGGCCCTCTCGATGGAGGTAATACCCTACTCCTGCTTGATTAATATTGATGATATGGTTAGTACAAGAGTAGATCTACCACGAGATCGTAGAGGCTAAACCCAGAAGCTAGCCTATGGTATGATTGTTGTTCGCCCCACGGACTAAAACCCTCCGGTTTATATAGACACCGGATAGGTTAGGGTTACAGAGTCGGTTACAATGGTAGGAGATCTACATATCCGTATCGCCAAGCTTGCCTTCCACGCCAAGGAAAGTCCCATCCGGACACGGGGCGAAGTCTTCAATCTTGTATCTTCATAGTCTTGGAGTCCGCCAAAGATGATAGTTCGCTATCCGGACACCCCTAGTCCAGACTCTCTCGGTAGCCCCCTAACCAGGCTTCAATGATGACGAGTCCGGCGCGCATATTGTCTTCGGCATTGCAAGGCGGGTTCCTCCTCCGAATACTTCATAGTAGGTTTTGAACACAAGGATAGTGTCCGGCTCTGCAAAACAAGTTCCACATACCACCGTAGAGAGAATAACTTTTGCACAGATCTGCTGACGTATTCCACGGCGTGACATTACACCACGGCCAGGCCTTTATATGAATCGTTTTTTACTGTTCCACCTCAGCGCGTCTAGCGAGGCGGTTTCCTTGGCACGTCTTATCAAAGCATAGATCGTGCCCCCTTATTCCGGGATTCTCATCAATACGGACGTGGGTAACCCAACCATGCCCGTTGGCACGCCTCCTCTATCGAAGGCGAGTCCTAATCGACGACAGGGAGGGCTCTTGGTATTCAACCTCTTTATAATGAGACCAAGACCCTCTTCTTTTTTATACCCTCCATTGAGTTCGCCACGTGCTTCGAGTTCTAACACCCAAAGCTTCAGATTTAGGCGCTTCGGACCTTCGACGATGTCCGGCTCCGACCAGCACGGCCGATGGATGTCTTCTTCCGTCACAGATGAAGATGTGCTAAAGCTGCGAGACGCCAGGTATCTAACCGGCGAGATTTCGCATAGGCTGCCTGCTCCAGGGTAGGTCATTCCCTCTCCCGAGCCCGGCGAGAGCGTGGTGTTCGTGTCACACTTTCTTCGGGGTTTAGGCTTCCCGGCGGATCCCTTTGTGCGGGGGCTCATGTTTTATTATGGGCTGGATTTCCATGACTTGAATCCGGAGTCCATCCTCCATATCTCGTCATTCATTGTCGTATGTGAGGCCTTCCTCCATATTACCCTCACTTTGGATTGTGGCTCAAGACCTTCAAGGTGGAGCCAAGATGATCGAGGGAAACAAGCAGAGTCGGAGGGGCGGTCATAAGCAAGTGAGCTGATGCTCCGTGGCTCGAGGGCTCTTTTCAAGAGGAGCTTGGTTTATGGCAACGGAGTGGTTTTATATCACCGCTCCTGGGGCACCAAATGGGTGGCGCTTCCGCCTTCCGCCGTTCACCACAGCGGGCGGCGTCCATGGGTCAACAAGGGCTCTCTGGGGCCGCCCAGGGACGCCTCTGCTGCAGGGCCGATTCGAGACCTCCAAGAAAGAGAGATCAATCCGGCCGCAATGGGCACAGGTTATGTTGATTTGGCGCCTTTCTGCTGCAGAACGCCGCCCCCTCCGTCTGTGGGAATTTAATCCGGAGGGACCACGAGCTCTCCAACATTTTATGGGTACGACGCCCATGGAGATGTATAAACTATTCTTCGGATCACCAGAAAAGTGTCGGGATCTGACTGAGGACGCAGGACTAAGCTGCAATCGCCCAGATACTCAAGTAAGTAGTCTTGTACCCGGACAGGTTGTCCGTTCATTTATCATTTGAGTGGATAGCGAAAGCGAAGTTGATAAGGTGTCCGGCTCCCCTCCCAGAGACCATGCTGGATCCCATGCTGACCAAGATGTTGAAGGCCGCGCCATTTAAAGAAGGCGAAGGGGGGAGCGGGGAAGCAACTGCCTCCACGAAGGAGGCTTCTGAGGAAGGAGGGATCAAAAGTCCCACCCTCCAAGGAGAGAAGAGGACCGTTTCGGAAGATCCAGAGGTCAAGGCCTCAAAGAGGGGAAAGAAATCTTCGTCGGAGAGTCCGGCGCTGGGAAGTAGCCCAGCCGCACTCTTTCCCCAAGGGGATCAGCCCTCCAGCGAGTCGTAAGTAAAAAGAAGGGGTCTTGTAAATAAGGAACATCCCTGCATATATTTCTGAAGATAACCGAAATTGTACCTTGTAGTTCGGATCTCAGCCCTTCTCGTAAGAGCTCGCCTTCGGGGATCTTCTTCCGGAGATGATGGAGAGCGAACGCCCCACCTGCCGCACCATCATGCAGGCGCACGACCTGAGGTGTCGTCGCGAGGGTCTCCCTGTCCGCGGGCCGGAAGGTCCGCGCCAAGTGGTGTACGGTCGGAGGAGCTGAAGGATCTTCTCGGCGAAGCGGTTATCTCGTAAGATCACCACGCTAATGGGTACGGTGATTGAAAGAATTGCATCCGCCGAGAGCGGATTACATGAAGCCGCCGAAGCTTATCGACGGGGTTTGAGGTACACAAAATGATGTACCTTCCGGCGCTTATGCATATAGAATGCGCCAGATAGATAGTAGCCCCGAGACTCAGATGTTGTCAAAATTGACAGCGTGCCAAGGATCATAATCTCAGTTATAACATTTGCGCCGCTCCTAAACAGGTGGCGGGGCGTCCAGTGGCCAGCCGGACTGATGATTTTTCCGAACTAAAACGGCAACTTGACGAGGCGTATGCGGACATCGCGCTGGTCAATAAACGGTTTGATGAGTCACAAGGTATGCGACTTCTACGCGGACACCTAGTAAGGGAGCTTTATGCCCATGTCTTACTATTTGTATGCTAAATGCAGATGGTGCCGCTGCGGTGGAAGAGCTACGGGCGGAACTCGCCCGAGCGAAAGAGCAAGCCAGAAATAGTAATGCGGCCGCTTTAAGGGCGGCCGAAGAGCTAGAAGCCGAACGGGCTGCTCACTACCGAAGCAAAGAGGAAATGGCCGAAATGGCCAGAAAATTGAATGATACTACCGACCGCTGTGAGGTTCTTGAAAAAGAACGCCAAGCGGAGCAAGAGGGCCTGAAAAAAGCCACCGCCGAATCCAAGGATGCCTGTTCCGCTTTGAGAGCTACCAAGGAGGAGCTGAGTCAGGCCGGGGCAATTGTGGCTGGAAAACCGTTTTTGCTGCGGAGGAAATATACGGATCCGAAGTATGATCAGTTGGACAAGTTGTGGAGTTCGGAGGATGCTTATCTCGACTTAGTGGCGAAGCGCCATGGACGCGATTGAGCACTTCCGAGGCCGAAGGGCATGTAGGGAAGAGCTATATTGGTCACAATTCCATAGTCCGGAGCGCCCTCTTCCGTTGACCGATCGGTTGGCCGGATGGGCCAAGCTGAGTCGATTATCCGGACTTGGCATGAAGCATGTCATGACTCATTTGTGGCCAGCGGACCCTAGCCAAGAGTTATTTTGGCTTAGTGCAGCAGCCCTTGGTGCGGTGCAGCAGACGATGCAATGAAGCGGTCGGCGTATTGAGGGAGCGCGGATGGCTCGCCCGTGTCAAGACATATCGGGCGGAGATGAAGGCCACCGACGCTTGCATCCCAAGATTCGACAGAAGCGAGTACCGCCAAGCACTATTTTGAGGAAGTCCTGCAGGCGCTGCTTAATAGAGACGCAGTGCTCAAGGATATTATGTTTAAATGACATGTATGATTTGTGAAAACAATGTTTCAATATAACATAAGAGATTTTTATACTTGTGTGTTCAAGTAGTATACTACTCCCAGGCGGCCGTTGATGTATATGTATATATAACCCGAAAGATGGCAGTCCTTGGCTTCAGCCCCCACGCATTATAGTGCGGGGTGTTTGCAAAGAAGGCGCTTTTTCACACTTAATCCAACGCCTTGGTCCTATTAAGGAGGTGGTAGCGAGCAAACTAGGCAACCGGACTATAATGCTTGATCACTTTCACTTAGCCATAGAGTTCGAGGGTGGGGCTACTATATAGTTCTCGGGGCACCGCACTCTCCCAATTAGGTGCGATGTGCCTCGATCAAAACGGTCCTTCGTTAATGCGGAGGAATTCTAAACATTCCGTGAGTCATCGAGTGGTTGACCAGTCTCTCGCTATATCATGACAAGTCAGCTTTCGACTTTCATCGAGGTGCTCGCCCGGCGAACCGGGCACAATCGCAGAGTTCTCCGGTGCCGCGTTAGCCGATAGAACGGAACGTAAGGCAGCAAAACACGTGAGCCGGGCAAACCCAACATTTGACCAAAGACATGATTCGAGCTGATGCATATAAGGCCTAACTCGAGACGCCAACACTCCTAAGGTATTCGGTCTTTATAAAAACGGGTAGAATAATGCCCTAAGCCCCGTGTCCAGTGCACGCAAAAATTCTGGTGCGCCGATGCCAAAACACCAGCCTCCTCCTCGGTTATAGCTAGAAACCGGGATGTATCAACAAGAGACAGAAAAAAGGTTTACGCAGGTCTTAATCTGAAAAGAATCCTTGCAACGGGTCCCTACCGCACGTCTGCCGTGGTGTCTCATGCAGCCGTGATCCGGACGGGTGTAGCACGTTGTTCATCTGTAAAAGAGAGGAACTTAGTTGAAAAGAAAGAAAAAAAGATCGTGCGAAAAATGTACTTTATATTAAATAAAAAGAGTACGATTCGAGAAGTGAATAAAATTGACGCTTTATTGTCTCTCGTTGTACATGGGTGCAGCCCCTTGTACGGGGGCATGCCGCTAGTAGGCGCCGGACTCGTCTAGCCGTATCCGGGGTTCGAATTACCTATTCAGGTGCTTTGGTTAGCAGAGACGGATTGGTGTGGGGATGTCAAGGCAGCCTTGCATTCTTCCGTGCTCGAGTAACACTTAATACTCCTTTTTAACGAGATGATGCCGCGTGGACCGGGCATTTTAAGTGTAAGAGATGCATAATGCGGTATTGCGTTAAAGCGGGCGAAAGCTTCACGCCCCAGTAGTGCTTGATAGCTACTTTGGAATGGGGCGATGTGGAAGGTTAACTTTTCGCGACGGAAGTTGTCGGATGAGCCGAACACAACTTCTAGCAGTAGGGAGCCCCTACAATGGGCATACAGGCCTGGCATTACCCCTTTGAAGGAGGTGTTGCTATGGCTAATTTTGGTTGGGTCTATCCCCATCCTGCTGATTGTGTCCTGATATTTCAGGTTTATGTCATCGCCGCCATCCATGAGGACTTGTGTAAATTGGAATCCGCCGATTATAGGATCCAATATCAGGGCAGTCCATCCTCATGCTCCGGATACTTTCGTAGTAGTCCCGATGGTCGAAGGTGATTGGTTTTGACAAACAAAGTGTTGGTAATTCGCTAGGTAGTATGTGCGGCGCGCATCTTAATGGGCGCCGCTGTTTTTCCCTTTATCACGGAAGTGAGTTTACCGTTTTAACCTCTTGTGGGAAATTCTTTTGTTTTCCGGTGCTCTGCTTGTGGGATTTGTCATCATCCTCACTTGGTGTGTCGAGCCCCTTATGTACGGCGTTGAGTCTGCCGGACTGCTTGAAGACCCAATAATCTCTGTGGGTATGGTTTGCAGGCTTCCCGGGAGTACTGTGGATTTGAAATATCTTGTCCAATATTTTGTTTAAGTTGGATAGCTCATCGCTACTGTCCTTAAGGGGCAGTTTTTTATTGTTCTGCCGTGAGCTTTTGAATCCGGCGTTGACTGCCGCGCTCTTTGGACCGTTTCCCTTAATCCGGCGCTGGTCCTTGTTGCGTCGTGGTTTCCCATTTCCATTCCTGACTTCGGATGTACTTGGGTCGCTGGTGCTGCATCTTGCTAGCCAGCTATCCTCTCCCGTGCAAAAGATGGTCATGAGGCTTGTTAATGCGGCCATTGTTCTTGGCTTTTCTTGGCTGAGGTGTCTGGCGAGCCATTCGTCTCGGGCGTTGTGTTTGAAGGCTGCTAAGGCTTCGCGTCCGGACAATGACTATTTGGTTCTTTTAGTAAGGAACATGTTCCGAATTTCCGGCTGACTCTCCGGCTGTTCAGTTATGTGACTTAGATCGCTCACATCCGGAGGGCGGACATAGGTCCCTCGAAAATTTGCTCAAACGCGCCTCGAGCTCTTCCCAGCTTCCAATGGTATTTTCGAAGGCTTTTAAGCCAATGCCGAGCTGGCCCTTTGAGTTTGAGGGTAAGTATTTTATGGCGTGGAGATCATCTCCTCTAGCCATGTGTTGTGGAGGATGTAATCCTCAATCCGCACTCGTGGTCTGTTGTTCCGCCATATGGCTCTATGTTTACGGGTTTGAATCTCGCCGAAATTATGATCCAGCACCTCATCGGTGAAATATAGGGGATGCGCGCCTGTATTTGGGTGTGCCGTGATGTTCGGATATTTGGCGTGTTGCATTGCTTTGAAGAGCTTGCCTTCTCGCCCATAGATGGACCTAATGGGGCCATCCTTTTGATGTGAATCCTTATGCGGATCGCAGACGCTTGTGTGCGGCGCCATTTGCCTCCTCTTTTTGCCGTGGGTCGCCCATCCGACCGGGTGGCCTTCTTAATTTTTGATTGTGGGGGCTCTAAGGCCTCCTCATCAAATTCGGGCAGTAGTTTTCTCTGTGGGTAGCTCTTTGTTCGGAGATCGTCGCCGATTTGTCTGTGGTATTGAATACTTTGCTCCATCTGATTCTGAGTGCATCTTCCGCTGTTTTGAGCTTCCGCTTCGCTTTTTCAGGCTACGCACAGGGCGGCGAGCCTTTGTGGTGGTTCTTCTGCTCCAACAATTTGTCCGCGTGAGGTCGTCCGGATCTGTTATCTTCGCCGGGACGGGTTGTTTATCCAAGTTGTCCTGTTCGGACGGTTGCTTAATAGCATGTTCGCCGGCCCACCGTTCGCCTCTGCTCTATGGCTGAGTCTTTGTTGAGGCGGACTTGGTGCGGCATTTACGCTACCGCTTTGACTTTTGAGGATTTATCCTTCAGAAGGCCCCGTTGTTCCTCGTCGTCACTTCCTTTAGGTGTATCCACCATGTATACATCATGGGATGAGGTGGTTGTCCAAAGATCCTATGGGTGCTGGTTCATGGTTGTCTCCTACATCGCCGCCCATACCGTCGATGTCTTTGGAGTCGAAATCGAGCACGCCGTGTAAGCTTTCGGCAAGGGCTACAAAGTGGGTGGTGGTGGGCGTTGAATTTCTTCGTCGTCTGCATCCCAACCTTCCCGACCGTAGTCCGCCAGGCTCTCCGGATAAAGAGAGAGACTTTAGTGAATTCAGGATGTCGCCAAAGGGCGAAAATGAAAGATGTCCGCGATAGTGAACTCCATGACCGGCGCCCAATCGGATTTGATTGGCAGGGGCGCGGAGGGTTCGGAGTCCGAAGAGGAGTTCGGCACCTTGGAGTCACGGTGAGGGAGTCCTGGACTAGGGGGTGTCCGGATAGCCGAACTATCATCACGGCCGGATTCCAAGACTATGAAGATACAAGATTGAAGACTTTGTCCCGTGTCCGGATGGGACTTTCCTTGGCGTGGAAGGCAAGCTTGGCGATACGGATATGTAGATCTCCTACCATTGTAACCGACTGTAACCCTAACCTATCCGGTGTCTATATAAACCGGAGGGTTTTAGTCCGTAGGACAGAACAACAATCATACCATAGGCTAGCTTCTAGGGTTTAGCCTCCTTGATCTCGTGGTAGATCTACTCTTGTACTACCCATATCATCAATATTAATCAAGCAGGAGTAGGGTATTACCTCCATCGAGAGGGCTCGAACCTGGGTAAAAACATCGTGTCCCTTGTCTCCTGTTACCATCCGCCTAGACGCACAGTTCGGGACCCCCTACCCGAGATCCGCCGGTTTTGACACCGACATTGGTGCTTTCATTGAGAGTTCCTCTGTGTCGTCACCGTTAGGCCCGATGGCTCCTTCGATCATCAAAAACGACGCAGTCCAGGGTGAGACTTTTCTCCCCGGACAGATCTTCATATTCAGCGGCTTTGCACTGCGGGCCAATTCACTTGGCCATCTAGAGCAGATCGAAAGCTACGCCCTTGGCCATCAGGTCAGATTTGGAAGTTTGAACTATACGGCCGATATCCGCGGAGACTTGATCTTCGACGGATTCGACCCGCAGCCAAGCGTGCCGCACTTTCTCGATGGGCATGATCTAGCTCTGCTGACGAAATTAACAAAGGCCACGGAGGCCGCACCAGCATCCGCTCCGACCCTTAATCTGGAGCTGAATTCCCCGATCGAGGATGAGTGGTTGGACACCGCCTCGGGGGCTATGATCTCTAGGGCAATTGAGCCGGACTCCATCCCTGTCCTTTGCGAAGACCTCGACCCAGGGTGCCGACTCTCTCCGGACTCAACCCTCCGCGCCCGCCAATCGAATCCGATTGGGCGCCGGTCATGGAGTTCACTGCCATGACATCTTTCAACACTCGCCCTTTGGCGACAACCTGAATTCACTAAAGTCTCTCTCTTTATCCGGAGAGCCCTGGCCGGACTATGGACAGTGTCGTGGTTTTGTCACGGCAGATGTCCTCGTGAAAGGACTTAGTCGTGGAGCCATCGCTACGGGTTAACTTGAAGGGATTAAAGCGGATGCAAGGACACAAGAGTTATACTAGTTCGGCCCCTTCAATGAAGGTAAAAGACTACGTCTAGTTGTGATGGGATTGATGTGGTCTCGATGACTAGGGAGCAAATAAGCTTCGCCTAGGCCTCGAGTTGTTGTTGTATGTCCTTGAACCGCCCCGGGTCGTCCCTTTATATACACGGTGACGCCTGTCGGTTCGAGAGTCCCAATCTCCGTTCATTCTCGTATCCGGGTTGGTCTCTCTATTCCTAACTTACAATACAAGTTTACATACCAGGCCGGTTTACGGCTCTGTGTTCTAAACCGACTACAGGCCTTGGGCCCTTACTTTCATGCTTGGGATTTTACACGTTGAACTATCGATGAAGTTAACCCGCCCGTATAGGCCGGTTTACGCCAAAGAGTAATATCCCCAACATTAGGCCCAGATTGATTTGAACAGGTTCATGTCAATCCTTGATAAAAACCTTCATCTTCAATATCTTCTTGTAATTGTTGAACCGCCGTGATGTCACCTTCTCTCGTTGTCTGTAAACCGCATGACGTCCCCATAAAGATAGCATTCATGATACCTTCTTTGTTTAACAGATCCGCAATAACCGAGGCGACAACTCTGCTTCCCAGATTTGTGGTTCCTTGATTCACACGCCTGACACAGGACTCTTGCCTTATAAATAGGACCAAGGGTCATTCCTTTTCTCCCTCCGCCCCTTTCTCTTTGTCTTCCTCGTGTCGCTAGCCTCGGAGGTCCGCCGCCATCATCGACCTCTGCACCGCCTTGAGCCGCTGCATCAACCTCGAACGCACTGAGAAACGCAGCAATCTTCCGCATCTCCTCAACTCGTAGGTCCTCGGTTCCTCGACCTAGATTCGCTCTAGGGTTTCTTGTTCTTGCAGTGCTCCATTAACTGTTCATGCTCATACCAGACTCCTAGATAGATCTGTGACACCTTGCTCTGATTAGTAGTAGCTTTTAGCATCCGTCTGTAGTCTCGTGCTCACGTCCATAGATCTCGCACATTATCTCCTGCTCATTGCATCAATACTGCTCTGCTTTATTCTTTTTTGGATATTTTTCTTCTTTTCTGATCTGGCTTCAGATCCTTCGTTGTAGAGAAATCTTGCGAAACCTGTTTCTGCACACTTAGCCGTTCGCAACCTCAATTGTTTTCAATATTTAGACCAGGCGGTTTAACTTAACATAGAAAAAATTAAATAAACCGGTATACACCATTAGTCCCCTTGTTGAACCGCTAGAACTCCTTAACTAGACACTGTCGCTTCATAGAACTCTGATTTAGATGTAGTTGTCTCCGATTTAGCATTGTACACCGGTTCTCTCTTTGTCCCAACACATTTCTTGAACCGGATTGATATTTTTTGTAGATGTCCAAACAAGTATATGAGTGCAACTGGGCTCCTTCCCGTCTCACCGAAACTCAATTAAACAATCTGGTCCTGACTGGCGCTTTAAGCAGTAAAGATACTATCCATTGGAGGGTTCCTGGCAAAGAATGTCCACCCACACCTCAAGAAGGAGAGGTTGTAGTTTTCGCAGATCACTTAGCCCGGGGTTTCAACCCGCCCGGTTCAAAATTTTACCGGGATGTTTTAGCCAATTTTCAACTCCGTCTGCAAGATACGGGCCCCAATTCTATTACCAATATTTGTCACTTCCAAGTGCTCTGTGAGGCATACTTTCAAAAAGAACCCACAGTTGAACTATTTAGAGAATGCTTCCATCTAAACCGCCGCACAGAATTCACTGACGGGCCCAACACAGAATTGGGTGGTGTGGCGATTCAAAAAAGAAAGGAGGTCACTTATCCTCATGTCAAACTGCACAGCCACCCCAAGGAATGGAATCAAACATGGTTCTATTGTAGAGACACCTCTCCTGCCAATGAGAATCCTTTGCCCGGTTTTCGTCCGGAGCGACTCAGTAATACACATCCCTTTCCGCAAAGATTAACCGCCAATGAGAGAAGTAAATCGCGCCTCAACTCTCCAAGCTCGAGCCTTCATGGCCAATGGTTTAACCGAATCGACCTCAGACGCTGTAGGATATCATGGAGCATACTGCCTCTCCCAGCGCTCCGGTTTAATGTGTGAGTACACCGTAGCGCCAACGACCCCTCCAACATGTTAATATCCAGCTTACCGATGATGAGGTCACCGAGGCTGTGAAGAAAATGTTGAATGAACCGAACACCTCGTGTCTTAACCGTCCGCTCCCTTCTCGTGCTACCAACAAACCACCATCCGTAAGACTTCGACTATTTTTTACTGAATATATTACTGCTATTTCTGGTATCATTTTTAACATCAACTGCTTCTTAATCATGGTGATGATCCATTCTGGAGCAAGAAACGCCCACAAGAGAAACCAGAGAAGCTGATAAACCGAAAAACCAATCCGCAAAAGACCAAAGCTGTCAAGAGGACTGCTCATAAGAGGAAAACCATCGCATCTTCTCGATCCGGTGTGGATGACGATGTGGGTAATCCGGACCTTGAGGTAGAACTTGATTCACTTGGCTTACTTTTCATATGCCTAATTAATGATGATATTTGTCGATGATGTCAAACCAGTAATGCTGATGTTGTAGAGGTAACTATTCTCTCCTCGACTCAAATCATTTGCCTTCACTAAAAATCCGGCTCGGCAAACCGGAAAATTAAATTTTCTCATCCCCTTGCTTACTTGGATCCCAAATTTCTTATGAAGACTCAACAACATGAAGTTCGCCAGACAACTCGGCACAGCGCCGCCGTAGTTACCTTCGCGGTTTACATCGAACAGTCCGGTTCGAAACGCTGCTCGAGGTCTCTAATTTGCTTGTCGCTGCTTGTCCTAAAGCATGCTGTTTTCGCTCAACCTCTTAATCCATCGACTCCGATTGTCGGGTCACTTCCCATTCCTCATCTGGCGAGTCATCACCACTCACCGCCACCACTTAAAACGGTGCTTGGGTAAGTTATACATTTCATATTGTTTCTACTACATCATTGCGTAGTATATGCCGATTTGATCGTTATTGTGCCTTTTCAGGCCAAGCCTAGGCCGAGCAAAAGGCTCGCTCGATAAAGCGGCCGACGAAGAGATCGCCTCGAACCGGACAGCGCCCCAAATCTTGAAGCGGCTATTTGTGAAGATACGCCAATGATCCGCCATCGCATGATGACGATTTTGTTGCCAAAGAAAGGCTCGTTGACACCTCCCATCCTGCCGACCGCCCCGTAAGCCCAACCCGATTGAAAATCCACCACCCAATCCGCCTGCCGACAAATCGACCGTCCCTCGGTCAAACCGGTGATACCAAGGACGATGACGCTAGGATTACGGCTTTGGCCACAGCGAACCGGTAATCCGGTCTCTTTATCCAAACATTCTGCCAAAGAAGAATTTGCCACTATGAGCTAGGGCAAGTGGGATGTTGATCTGGCAACTTACGCTGCTCTGAACCCCCAAGACCTTCATTCTGGCTACTTGAACCGGCTGTATACTAGCCGTGATTATGAAGCTGGCCTGGTGAAGATGATGAAAGAAAAATTCGAGGTAACCTCCATGTTCTTTTCCCGCTTGGATATTTCAATTTTTGTTAACTCTCCTAGCCCCCAAGGGCCGGTTCAACTTAGTATAGTTAAACCGGGACTTAACATAAACTCAATGCTTCAGAATCCACTGATGTAGCCCCCAAGGGCCGATTCAACTTAGTATAGTTAAACCGGGACTGTAATTTATATCGCCGCATCAGAACATGTTCGAGCAAATAGCCATTAGTCCCCACGTGCCAAGTTGAATACCTGTATTGAGCTTGGGACTTTGTGATTTTATTGGCAGATGAAGATCAAATATGCATTAGCCCCCAAGTGCCAAGTGTACGACTGGTTATGCACTTGGGACTTGTAATGAAGATATGAACATGCTCCCTTTTTGTTGCAGAGTGAGATACGCCAACAAGCCTCACAAATCAATGATCTTCAAGAAAATCTGAAATCTCAACAAGCAGAAACCTCCAAGGCCAAGGATGAGCTAAAAACCGCCTTGACTACTATGAAGCAGCTCAAGGAGTGGTTCAAGTCTGAGCGGGCCGGCTCGGATACTGAAAAGGCCGCTTTAACCAAAAAGGTTGAAAATGCTGCAGCTGCCCTTAAATGGGTGGTAGATGAGCTGACCAACGTGAAGCGGCAAGTGCATGCCATGACCGCTGCCATCTTTTGTAAGCTTCCTTTGGCTTCTGTGATAACTTGGCCTTCTTATGATAAGTCCGGTTTGTGATTTCTCTTGTAATGCGGTAGGCACACGCATTGTTCACTTGGGGTCAGATATTCGGATGAAATTGAAAGCTGCCTACACTTTAATCGAACAACTGTACACTGGAGCGCAGCGGATCATCTCCACTGCATCACATAACAATCCAGCACCCTCTTTAATTCAAGATACTCTTAGGAGGTTGTCAATGCTTCCCGCCCGGGTTGAAGAGCTGAAGAAATCTGCTGCTCGAACCGTGCCATTAACGCCTTTAATCCGGCAAAAGCATGGGTGCGATTTCAATCCCGTTGAAGCAGCTCGGGGCTATCCTATCTCAAGGAAGACGGTTCAGAGTTCAACGAAGATGACCTGAGAGCGATAAACCGGGCGGTGCGCCCTCTGGCTTGCCAATTGGCCGAAGAGGCAAACTTGTCGCATTATCAAGCTCAATATGACGATCAGAACGAACGAGTAGCTGCACCTATTCCCGAAGCGGAGAACCTGATCCCTCCGATCCGTAAGCATACTTACGCTCCTGATATTGAACCATCTTCCCTGATCCATGAGGAGGCTGTCTTTCAAGCTTTAATGGGAATCGATCGACCATCGTTGACTTCCAAATTACCGGGTAGAGATGAAGAAGCTGAGGCGGCACAGGACGAACCACAACCATCAGACCGGGGCAGCGAGCAAGCATGAACTGGAAGCCGGTTTAAATAGCTCCTTCATTATATTCCGCCAAGAAAACAATGATCTTATTTGGGCACCATGTTGCCTTGTAATAGGATAGCCAACACTTATGCTTTTAATATGCCTCCGTGCATGGGTGCTGATACTTTTGCTTGAATGATCGAAACCTTCCATCTATATTGCCTGCAGTCACAAAATCTTAAACCGCCATGGCGGTTTGTGCCGCCAGCCGGCTTGTGACGTTCATATATATATGAAATGAAATATTGAGGTATATAATAAAAAATTTTGATACAAAATACCTGCCATTGCTGGGCATAAAGTTGGCTTTGCCAATCTTGAAGCGGAGGTTGTATAAACCCTTACCGTCAAAGGAGAAAACAGCTCCTGTGTTTATAATGCCGGTTTACCACATAAACCGTGCCGGGTCATGACAAGCCCCCTGTTACTCCATAATGGGATGTTAACAGAAAAACGTCAAACCGGAAAAATTATCTCCGGATTAAAAATGGACCGAATTCCGGCAATTGACAGTTTGAACCGGTTTAAAAATGTTATTGGTTTAAGAAACGCAACAAAAATCAAATAATAGTTATGAAAAAAAACATGGAAGCAAAGGCAATGATAAACCGTTTGCAAAAGAGGCTTTATCGAGCCAATCGATGGTGTTACCATGGCGGACACGACCAAGCTCCCTATAAGGTGTAGCCATGGTTCAAGTCAGCCAGTCCCCAACTCAAACCGTGGCATTATGCCGATCAAGTGGCGTGGCAATGGTTCGGGTTCACCAAGCCCCAAGTGACTCTATGGCCTTAGGCCGATCAAGAGGCGTGATGGTTCAGACTTGGCCATGTCCCCAAGTGATCCGTGGCTTTCGCCTATCAAAAGGTGTTGCATTGGTTCGACACCACCAAGCCCCAAGTAATATCATAAAGCTTTTGGAAAGAAAACTCAGGGGTAAACCGAGGCCGCTTTAAGACGTAACAACCCATGTAACCACGCATGATGTAATGTAACAGATACCCGCTTTAGCCGAGGCTCCGGTTTAGTACTTTATTCATAATATATACACTGTCATAATATGTACATAAGTAGAGCCGATGGCTCAGGTATAATAAGGCCGAAGATGAGCTATGTTCCATGGCCTGTTGGTCTCCTCCTCTGACGTGCGTGAGTCTTTATGCTCTCGAATATCGATCAGATAGTACGACCCGTTGTGCAGATTCTTGCTGACCACGAAAGGTCCCTCCCATGGTGGGGATAACTTGTGCATATCAGTCTGGTCTTGGATGAGCCGAAGCACCAAATCTCCTTCTTGAAAAGTTTTGGTTCTGACCCGGCGACTATGGTAACAACGAAGATCCTGTTGGTAAATCGCCGAGCGGGCAGCTGCTATATCACGCTCCTCATCCAACCGGTCCAAAGCGTCTTGCCATGCCGTCTCGTTGTCCGCTTCAACATAAGCTGCCACACGAGGTGAGTCATGATGGATGTCACTGGGGAGAACCGCCTCCGCTCCATAGACCATAAAAACGGTGTGTATCCTGTGGATCTGTTGGGCGTAGTGTTGATACTTCATAGCACAGATGGTAGCTCTTCTACCCAACAACCCGGTGTCCTCTGCAAAGGGACCATAAGCCGGGGCTTGATGCCTCTCAAGATATCTTGATTAGCCCTTTCCGCTTGACCATTGGACTGTGGGTGAGCTACTGAAGAAACGTCAAGCTGGATGTGCTCACGTTCGCAGAACTCCTTCATGGCACCTTTGGACAAATTGGTACCATTATCTGTGATGATACTGTGTGGAAACCCAAACCGGAAAATCACCTCTTTGATGAACTGAACCGCCGTGGCCGCGTCACACTTGCTAACAGGTTCTGCTTCTACCCATTTTGTAAACTTGTCGACCTCCACCAGTAGGTGGGTCTTCTTGTCCTTGGACCTTTTGAAAGGCCCAACCATATCCAGCCCCCAGGTTGCAAACGGCCAAGTAATTGGAATCATCCTCAATTCTTGGGCCGGTACATGAGCACGCCTGAAAACTTTTGGCAACCATCACATCGTTCGAGCAGATCTTCCGTGATCAAGATGAGCAACAACCAATAGAAACCGTGGCGGGCGCTTTAGCCACCAAGGATTTTGAACCGGCGTGGTGACCACAATCTCCTTCATGGATTTCACGCAATATTTCACAGCCTTCCTCAGGGGACACACAACGTTGAAACGCCCCTGACACGCTGCAATGATGCAATTCGCCATTAATAATGGTCATAGACTTAGATCGCCGGACTATCTACCGGGCCAACGTCTCATCTTCTGGTAACTCGCCCCTGACACGCTGCAATGATGTAATTCGCCATTAATAAGGAAGCGTCCAATCCGGAGTGACGTGAAGAGCCGCCACTAATTGAGCCTCCGGATCAGGAATAGCCAAATCCGCTTCACCAGGGAGCTTGACTGACGGGTTGTGCAGCACGTCCAAAAAAACATTGGGCGGGACCGGTTGACGCTGAGAGCCCAACCGGCTTAAAGCGTTCGCCGCTTCATTCTTTCGACGGTCCATGTGGTCCACCTGATAGCCCTTGAAGTGACCTGCAACGATATCCACCTCACGACGATATGCAGCCATGAGTGGGTCCTTTGAATCCCAAGTGCCAGACACCTGTTGAGCCACTAGGTCCGAGTCACCGAAGAACTTAACCCGGCTTAGATTCATCTCCATAGCCATCCGGAGACCATGAAGCAAGGCTTCATACTCAGCTGCATTATTAGTACAAGGGAACATTAAGCGGAGAACGTAACAGAACTTGTCACCTCATGGGGAAGTTAATCGACTCCAGCCCCGAGCCTCCAATTGCCTCGGATCCGCCAAAATGGATGGTCCAATATGTGTGATCCGCTTTTCTTCAGGTGCTTGCAACTCCGTCCAATCATTAACAAAATCTACAAGTGCTTGAGACTTCACCGCCGTCCGAGGCACGTACTTCAGATCGTGCGGCCCAAGCTCTATAGCCCACTTGGCAATCCGCCGCCGCTTCCGGTTCAGATGATATCGCTTAAGGGAGCCGAATCGACCACCGTGATGGGGTGCCCTTGAAATACTGCTTCAGCTTCCGGCTTGCCATAAAAACTCCATATACCAGCTTCTGCCAATGCGGATACCTTTGTTTAGATTCGATAAGTACCTCATCGATATAATAAACCGGACGTTGAACCGATGCTCCTTCCTGCCTCCTTCCGCTCCACCACAATGGCTACGCTGACCGCTTCAGCGTTAGCAGCAACATATAGCGTAAGCGGCTCCTTGTCAATGGGAGCGGCGAGCACAAAGCGGTTGGCTAATTGCCGCTTCGGTCCTCCAACGCTTCATCGGCGGCTGGACTCGCATAAACCGATCCGTTTTTTCAAAGATCTCGTACAAAGGGATGGCCTTCTCCGAGGCGGCCGATAAACCGCTCAGCGGCAATCCGCCCGCCAAACGCTGGACATCGTTAATACACTTCAGTTTAGCCAGGAGGTAATAGCCATAATCTTCTCCGGATTAGCTTCAATTCCCTGGACACGAAAACCCAATAACTTGCTCGCCGGAACACCAAAGACACATTTGGCGGGTTGAGCATCATCTTGTAAACCCGCAGTTGTCAAAGGTTTCCTTCAAATCGTCCAATCGCTGTCTCCTTCTCCTTGACTTGACCACAATATCATCAACATAGGCATGCACATTACGGCCGATCTGTTTATGCAGGCAATTCTGTACACGGCGTTGATAAGTTGCTTGGGTGCTCTTGAGCCCAAAAGGCATAGATACATAGCAGAAGGCTCCAAAGGGAGTGATAAACGCTGTTTTCTCCTGGTCCTTAACTGCCATCTTGATCTGATGAAACCCAGAATACGCATCCAAAAAGCTCAAGCGCTCACAACCCGCAGTAGCATCAATAATCTGGTCAATGCGGGAGGGAAAAGGATCTGCCGGACAAGCCTTGTTAAGATCATGTAATCCACACACATCGCCAAGTGCCGCTTTTATTAAGAACCAGCACCGGATTAGCAAGCCACTCGATGGAAGACTTCGACGATAAAACCAGCTGCTAAGAGCCTCGCCACCTCCTCTCCAATGGCCTTGCGCTTTTCTTCGTTAAACCGGCGGAGAAACTGCTTCACCGGTTTGTACTTGGGATCAACATTAAGAGTGTGCTCAGCGAGTTGCCTCGGTACACCTGGCATGTCAGAAGTCTTCCATGCAAAAATGTCCCGATTCTCACGGATGAACTCGATGAGCGAGCTTTCCTATTTCGGATCCAAGTTGGCACTGATGCTGAAATGCTTGGACGAATCGCCAAGCACGAATTCAACAAGCTTAGTCTCAGCTGCCGATTTGAATTTCAGGGCCGGATCATGCTATGTAGTTGGCTTCTTCAATGGAGTCATGTCCGCCGGATCGACATTGTCCTTATAATACTTCAGCTCCTCGGTGGCACAAACCGACTCTGCGTAAGCCGCATCACCTTCCTCACATTCCAAAGTGATCTTGCGGCTCCCATGAACTGTTATTGTCCCCTTGTGACCCGGCATCTTGAGCTGCAAATAGATATAACAAGGCCGAGCCATGAACTTGGCATAAGCCGGCCGCCCGAACAGGGCATGATATGGACTTTGGATTTTTACCACTTCAAACGTCAATGTTTCCGATCTGGAGTCATATTCATCACCAAAGGCCACTTCCAGAGCTATTTTACCAATAGGATATGCTGACTTGCCAGGTACCACACCATGGAACACTGTATTGGACGGTTTGAGATGTTTATCCGTTAGCCCCATACGACGGAAGGTCTCATAGTACAGGATGTTAATGCTGCTCCCTCCATCCATGAGTACCTTGGTGAACTTATAACCTCCCACCTGAGGTGCCACCACCAGGGCTAGCTGACCCGGATTTTCGACCTGGGGAGGATGATCCTCTCTACTCCATATAATGGGCTGCTCCGACCAGCGTAGGTAATGGGGCATGGCCGGTTCAACAGCGTTGACTGCCCGCTTCTGAAGCTTCCGGTCTCTCTTGTCTAAGCTGGTGGTGAAGACATGGTACAGCCCACTATTCAACTGCTTTGGGTTGCTCTTATAACCCGACTGTTGCTGCTGCTGGTTGTAACCACCTTGGCTATTCTGATTGTTCTGATTGTTATGTCCGCCCGGATTACCATTAAATCCTGAACCGGAATTTCCTCCACCGTAACCCGGCCCGGATCTCGGGTAGGAGGTGTCCCGAACTGTGCGTCTAGGCGGATGGTAACAGGAGACAAGGGACACGATGTTTTTACCCAGGTTCGGGCCCTCTCGATGGGCGTAATACCCTACTCCCGCTTGATTAATATTGATGATATGGGTAGTACAAGAGTAGATCTACCACGAGATCGTAGAGGCTAAACCCTAGAAGCTAGCCTATGGTATGATTGTTGTTCGTCCTGGGACTAAAACCCTCCGGTTTATATAGACACCGGATAGGTTAGCGTTACGATCGGTTACAATGGTAGGAGATCTACATATCCGTATCGCCAAGCTTGCCTTCCACGCCAAGGAAAGTCCCATCCGGACACGGGACGAAGTCTTCAATCTTGTATCTTCATAGTCTTGGAGTCCGGCCAAAGATGATAGTTCGGTTATCCGGACACCCCCTAGTCCAGGACTCCGTCAACCCCCATCACCTTGGCCGCCCTCGCATTGCCCGACTTCAAGTCGGTCATCATCTGCCCCAACACTAACGATGCCCGCTCATCGGCAAGCTCTGCCTTGGGCGACCCCCCGTTGGAAGAGGGTGCCACCGTAGGCAACACCAGACGCTGATCGGCACACTTGGCGTCCATCATGACCCATTTGGATCAAATGTTGTCGGCCCTCTTCCCGGTGCTTGAGATCGAGTTGGCCTTGCCGGATGCGACGAAGTTAGCGCATCTGGAGATGTGACCCTCACTGACATGGAGGAAGAAGAAATGGCGCAGGAGCGCCACAGATGGCATCACGCCCAGGTACGCCTCACAGTAGTAGGCGAAGATGGACAGGAGGAGGACAGAGTTGGGATGGAGATGCAACGCCGCACTGTTTGGCATGTTCACTTGGTCATGGCCGGTGTACTTCTCCCTCATTGTCAGCTTGTCCAGCTTGCCGGTGATGTGTTCTGTAGCTCCAGTGTCGACGTACCTGTTGGTGTCGAAGACATATGAAGATGAGTTGGTGACGGTGCCTGCAGATTTGTCCTTGGTGAAGGCGATGTCGAAGCGATGGTAACACTCCATGACACGCCCCAAAAAAAATGATCTCTGCTCACCGCTTATCTCGTGATAATCAGACCTTCCTTGAAACTCATCCATATTTCTTTCTTATTAAGGACAAGGAAACAAAGAAAACTCTTCTTCACGACAGATGTAGGGGTGGCCTCTATCCCCTCTCATCATCATCAACTCCTTTAAGTGCGGGCGGGCAAGCTTTTGGCGTCACCAAGATTTCTCCATCAAGGTGGCACAACCGATTAGGTCATCCGGCGTCGACAATCGTTCAGCATGTCCTTAGGAAGAATAAAATTCCGTTTTCAAGTAGTGAGTTGAATAAAGAGGGAGTGTGTGATGCTTGCAAATGGGCAAGAGTCATCAACTTCCCTATCCAAATTCCAATAGTGTTTCGAATGCTCCTTTAGAGCTAGTATTTTCTGATGTATGGGGGCCTGCTCGTGATTCCATTAATAGAAAAAACTATTATGTGAGCTTTATTGATGATTTCAGCAAATTTACTTGGATTTATATTCTTAAGCACAAGTCTGAAGTCTTTAAAGTGTTTCATGAATATCAAGCACTTGTTGAAAGACTATTTGATCGTAAAATCATCACCATGCAAACCGACTGGGGTGGTGAATATGAATGATAAAGTTCCTCTTTTCATCAAATAGGCATCACACACCACGTTTCATGCCCTCACGCCCATCAACAAAATGGGTCTGCCGAAAGAAAGCATCGTCACATTGTTGAAGTTGGCCTCTCGCTTTTGGCTCATGCTTCAATGCCCTTAAAATTCTGGGATGAAGCATTTATAGCTGCCACATATCTCATAAACCGTACTTCTAGCAAAGTCATCAACCTTGAAACTCCTCTTGAAAGATTGTTTCATGAACAACCAAACTATCATGCTCTCCGCACTTTTGGTTGTGCCTGTTGGCCAAATCTCCGACCCTATAATGCTAGGAAACTTGAATTTCGATCCAAACAATGTGTATTCCTTGGATATAGTAATCTTCATAAAGGGTTTAAGTGCCTTGCACTACAAAAAAAAGACACATACGTGACATTTTGGGCCAAACGAATTTTTTTCTATCATACTTATGACTCTTTGATACGTCAACATCGTATCTACTTTTCCAAACACTTTTGCCCTTGTTTTGGACTCTAACTTGCAAGATTTGACTGGAACTAACCCGGACTGACGCTGTTTTCAGCGGAATTGCCATGGTGTTATTTTGTGCAGAAATAAAAGTTCTCGTAATGACCTGAAACTTCACAGAGAATATTTTTGGAATTTATAAAGATCTTGGCGAAGAATCAAGACCAGGGGCCCACACCCTGTCCACGAGGGTGGGGCGCGCCCTTCTCGGCGCGCCCCTTGTCTCGTGGGCCCCCCGGAGCTCCACCGACCTCAACTCCAACTCTATATATTCACGTTCGGGGAGAAAAATCAGAGAGAAGGATTCGTCGCGTTTTATGATACAGAGCCGCCGCCAAGCCCTAATCTCTCTCGGGAGGGCTGATCTGGAGTCCGTTCGGGGCTCCAGAGAGGGGAATCCGTCGCCTTCATCATCATCAACCTTCCTCCATCACCAGTTTCATGATGCTCACCACCGTGTGTGAGTAATTCCATCGTAGGCTTGCTGGACGGTGATGGGTTGGATGAGATTTATCATGTAATCGAGTTAGTTTTGTTAGGGTTTGATCCCTAGTATCCATTATGTTTTGAGATTGATGTTGCTATGACTTTGCTATGCTTAATGCTTGTCACTAGGGCCCGAATGCCATGATTTCAGATCTGAACCTATTAATTTTTCATGAATATATGTGAGTTCTTGATCCTATCTTGCAAGTCAATAGTCACCTACTATGTGTTATGATCCGGTAACCCCGAAGTGACAATAATCGGGACCACTCCAGATGATGATCGTAGTTTGAGGAGTTCATGTATTCACTAAGTGTTAATGCTTTGGTCCGGTACTCAATTAAAAGGAGGCCTTAATATCCCTTAGTTTCCAATAGGACCCCGCTGCCACGGGAGGGTAAGACGAAAGATGTCATACAAGTTCTTTTCCATAAGCACGTATGACTATATTTGGAATACATGCCTACGTTACATTGATGAACTGGAGCTAGTTCTGTGTCACCCTATGTTATAACTGTTCCATGAGGAATCACATCCGACATAATTATCCATCACTGATCCAATGCCTACGAGCTTTTCACATATTGATCTTTGCTTAGTTACTTTTCCGTTGCCATTTTTACAATTACTACAAAGTTGCTCTCACACTTTTGCCACCGCTACCAAGTACTTCCATACTACTTTGCTACTAAATACTTTGCTGCAGATATTAAGTTTTCTAGGTGTGGTTGAATTGACAACTCAACTGCTAATACTTGAAAATATTCTTTGCTCCCCTTGTGTCGAATCAATAAATTTGGGTTGAATACTTTACCCTCGAAAACTGTTGCGATCCCCTATACTTGTGGGTTATCAAGACTATTTTCTAGCGTCGTTGCCGGGGAGCATAGCTCTATTCTTTGAGTCACTTGGGATTTATATCTGTTAGTCACTATGAGGAACTTGAAAGACGAGAAAACCAAAATTTATCCCTCAACTACGAGGGGAGGTAAGGAACTGCCATCTAGCTCTGCACTTGATTCTCCTTCTGTATTGAATAAACTTGCGACACCTAAACCTGCTTCTGCTATTAATTCTGATATGTTGCATGTTATTGATGATGCCACTTCTGCTTTGCATGATACTTATGATGAAACTACTTCTATGCTTGATAATACTGTGCCACTAAGTGAATTTATTAATGAACAACTTGCTAGGGCTAGAGAGAATGAAATTATTGAAACTGATAATATTGATGAAAGTGATGATGAAGATTCTCCCCCTAGATATGAATTGCCTGTTCTCCCTGAGGGTTATGTCATGGATGAAGAAAATGTAGAGACTTTCTTGCTCGCAATGATAGATATGATCTTAATAAATTATTAGCTAAGCTGAAAGAAAAATCTTTGAATGCTAGAATGAAATATGACCCTGCTTTTGCTACTTCACCTATCTGTATCTATGATAAGGATTATGATTTCTCTGTCGATCCTGAGATAATTACTCTGGTTGAATCTGATCCTTTTTATGGCTATGAATCTGAAACTGTTGTGGTACATCTTAGTAAATTAAATGATATAGCCACCCAATTCACTCATGAGGAAAAAATTCGTTACTACTATATCCTTAAGCTATTTCCGTTCTCGTTAAAGGGTGATGCTAAGACATGGTTTAATTCTCTTGATTCTGGTTGTGTGCGTAGTCCCCAGGGTATGATTTATTACTTCTCTGCTAAATATTTCCCCGCTCATAAGAAACAAGCTGCTTCAAGGGAAATATATAATTTTGTGCAAATTTAAGAAGAGAGTCTCCCACAAGCTTGGGGGAGGCTTCTCCAATTACTTAATGCTTTGCGTGATCACCCTCTCAAGAAAAATGAAATACTTGATATCTTTTATAATGGACTAACCGATGCTTCCAGAGACCACCTGGATAGTTGTGCTGGTTGTGTTTTCAGGGAAAGAACTGTTGATCAAGCTGAATTGCTATTGAATAATATGTTGAGTAATGAAAATAATTGGACACTTCCTAAACCAACTCCCAAGCCAACTCCGAAGAAAAGGGGTATTCTATTTCTCAGTCCTGAAGATATGTAAGAGGCGAAGAAATCTATGAAAGAAAAAGGTATTAAAGATGAAGATGTTAAGAATTTATGTAACACCCCGAAAATTTAACCATATTTTGTTTATTAAAATTTTTGCCAGGAGATAAATTTTGTCTTCTGGATTTATTTTTGATTTCAGAACCCCTCTTTTCTTTGATATTGTGGAGTTTTTCCCCGAGTGTAAACCTTCCAAAAATATTATTGGACTTGTGTACTCTCTCAATAAAACAATTCTTTTATCAGTGGATTTATTTGCATAATTATTTTTCCTGGGCTTTATTCTTTTAAAGAGATTTTCATAAGTTTTAGAGCCTCTTTTGCACTGCAATCATTTGATAAGTGCATCTAAAATTTTCACCAAAATTTGGGGATGTCATGTGGTGTTTTTAAATCACTCTGGTGCAATAATATCTTTTATTCATTGAAAATTTTGGGCCCTACCCCAATTTTTTCTAAACTAGTCCAGTTGGTACCTTTGCACTACAACCCCTTTAAATAAACCTTTAAAAATCTCACCAAGTATTTGGAGATGACAGTAGATGCATATAACTCATTTTTATGCAAAAATCCATGCATGTTCTTTACAAGATTTGAGCAAACCATCCTCTTTTGCTCTCTGGACCAGATTGGCATTTTCTACAGCAACCACATTTTATTTTGCTCTGTTGCCCATGATTCTTTCTCATGCTTATAGTCCATCCTACAAAACCCTTACGTCCAGGAGAGTGGACACATTGGAGTATTTTTGGTCCATGCAATAACAGCCTTTCTTTTCTGACCAGATTTGGCTTTCTCAAAAACTTGCACTATCAAGTTTTGATTTTTCCCAAAACAACCATGCCATGTTTTCTAGTACCTAAAGAAAATCTGATCTGGAAATTTTGGTTACTTGCAAAACCATCTGGATGCCCCTAGCATTTTGTCGAACAGTTGGAGTGCATGAACCGTTTTGGCATAGATTTTAGTTAGCATTATAGAGTTGCTTTATTTGCCTAGCCAGCTTGTCCACTAGAGTTTTAGTAACAATCCCAACCAGTCTGGTAGCTTGCAGTATCATCCAAACCCTCTGGGGTGCCATGGCATTTCGCCGAGCGGTTGGTGGGCGTGCACTGGGTGCGCCCGGAGCGCGCAAACTGCAGCCGCGCTCCCGAGCCACCGCGTCGCGCTTATTTTGCACCTCCTGGTCTTTTCTTGCCCGAGGGACCAAGCCACGATCTTGTCCGTTCACCCGTGACATGCTGCCACCCCTGGCTCCTCGCAGCGCCGCCGCAGCAAGCCTTTTGGTGGCACGCAGGCGTCGGCAGCCCGCCCCTGCTCAGGTCGGCACTGCCCAAACCACCGCAGCGCGCCAGCTCGCCTCCTTGGACAGTAGAGAGTTCGTTGTTAGCCCCTGAAGCCAGCCGGCCATCGCCGTGTCGCCCTGCAAACCACAGTGGCGGTGAGCCACCGCCCTTATCCGCGGTCATCGCCGAACCGCCTCTCCGTGCCTATATAAACCCACTTCGGGCTCTTCACGCTGGACATGAACCCTCCTCGATGCCATAGCAAGGCCCCTCTAGCTCCCATTCCTCCAGAGGCCGTCGTTCTCTCCGTCTCTTGCAGTTTGGGCCGCCGCCGCCCTCCGGTCAATTCCGAGGAACCAGAGCTGCTTCCCCTCCATGCTCTCCTCCATTAGCTCAAAATCGACCCCAAGAACCCTTTCCCACTTCCATTTCACCTGGGAGCCACGGTATGCCAAACCCCATTCCCTCCCGAAGCTTCCCCTCCGCCATGGAGGAAGGTGCTCTCACCCTCAAGCTCCCCCACGCCCCCAACCACTGCAAACGGATGCGGTGCCTCCTCCCGATCACCCCCATATCGAGAGCGCGTCGAATGGTGGCTTGTGTCGCCAGGGATCGTCGTTGGAAACGGCCCCTGTCTCTGCCGAGGCGCCACGCAGAGATGATGAACCCAACAGGTGGGGACCACCGGTCGGTGAGCCAACCCAAGCCACTAGTGGCGCAACCCGGCCGATACATTTTTCTCTGGTGGAAGCGTATTTCCGGTAAGTACGTGACCAATCTCAGAAGACATAGTCCAGGCGAACCGTTTTCCTTTTTCTGTTTTTTATTTAAAACAGAACTTTGACTAAACTTTGACTGGGCATAACTTTTTAAATATAACTACAAATGAATTGATTCTTTTTTCCTACCCTCCTCAAGTATTGTCTAGTTTATTTTCACATTTATTTGAAAAAAATTCAGACAACCTTTTTTGTACCATTCTGAAACTATGTATTAATTTGAATATTTTCAAAATAGGATTTTTGGAGAAGAAGAAAACTTTCAAAAGTTTTAGGATGCACCCTGCCTCTACACAACTTGAAGGCAAGCATTCTGAACCCTGGCATAATATTTTGTGTGTTATTTGACACGGTTACAACACCACCTCGACATGAAGTGCTCGTTATGTTATGTGGTGATACGATCATTTGCATGAATGCATGTTGGAGATTTCCTTGCTATTGAAAATGGATATACTTGTGATGGTAATCGTCCTCGTATGCCTTGCATGCATGCCGGAAAGAAATCCGGGAAAGCCTCTGCCTTGGGTAGGCGTGAGCTTGTCGCCGGTCTTCGTCGGGACGGTTATGTCCGGTATGGCACAGTAAGGTATAATGAGTGGTGATTCTGTTGGTTGAAATATATTTGTTATACATATCATGCAGGGAATACTTAAACCTCCTAAGTCGACCACAGATGGAGTCTTGTTCCGGTAACCCCCACACTTGTTTCGTACTACCACGTGTCCCTACCATAGGTAGGGTACGCTTCAGTAAGTTGTCAACCCCTTCCTAGCACACACCATACAGAGAGGCCATGGTGGAAGATACCGGATGCATCCGGTAGGCATGCCACCTGGTCCGGGGGCATGGGTGTTTCCGGTTGGGACCGAGAGGGGGGCACCCTTAGAGTCTTGCGATATAAATTTGATCCCATGCTACGCGAGGTTGTAGCCTCCCACTTAGAGTTTTGCTTAACAGTGTGTGGGTGATTCCATACACCGTAAGTTAAGCTGGTGTGTGGATCGTGTGTTTTCAATTAAAAGACCAGAATGGAAGTAGTCCCGATGGACTAAAGGAACTGCTACTCGTGGGTAAAGAGTACACCCTCTGCAGAGGTTAAATCTATTCAATAGCCATGTCCATGGTTAAGGACTACATGCAGGATGGGTCAAGTGTCGGTCTTAGTGTCGGTCTTGGAGGAGAAACTGTTAAACCGTAACTTGGATCATGACTTGTGAATTGTGATGATCATGATTATTATTTATTATGGACTAACCCATTATATTATTTGAATTATCGAGTATCCACAGGATGGTTCTACCTCCCGGATATTCGCCGTGATTATTTTATAAGCCATTTATGTGGTGTCATTTGAGACGCCTGATCGTGGGCATACTTGTTATTTACTTTATAAGCCCTTTATGTGGCGTCATTGACGCCTTGATCGTGGCATGCTTGTTATTTATTTACTTTATAAGCCCTTTATGTGGTGTCGCTGAGACGCTCGACTGTGGCATGCTTGTTATTTATTTACTTTATAAGCCCTTTATGTGGTGCCGCTGAGACGCCCGACTGTGGCATGCTTGTTATTTATTTACCTTATAAGCCCTTTATGTGGTGTCACTCAGACGCCCGACTGAGGCATGCTCGTTATTTACTAACCTTTCGAGGCGTCGCTTCAGACACCCGATCGGTGCATTTTATTACTACTCTGTTATTGCATATTCATGTATATAAATAACCTGCTTGCGTGCATTCAGAGATTTTATTTTATGACTGACGTGTGATCATAGAATATTTCAGAGCATGATTATCGTTTGTTATATTATACATGTTTTCATAATGGTTGCGAGTACATTCAAAAGTACTCACTGGCTTGTCCCTGGCTATTGTCTTGGCCAGATTTCTTGCGTGGAGAGGAGCGTTGCGATGACAGCCCCGGAACCTAAGCAACGGCGATAGCAGCCTCGCGAAGATAGGAGTTAACCTGGTCAGCTGTTCCTGTGGGAAATGGAGTCCCATAATGCTGATGATCCACAAACCGCTTCCGCCATCAACCACTAGAAACCATTTGTTGTAATCATAGGCCAGAATGTTCTTGTACTACATATTTTGTATTTTGCTTGGAATTTCTGTATCAAGTTGGTGCCTCATCAGCTAACAGTAATCCTGGGGCTGGTGAGCACAAGGGCCATTTTCTGGAAATTAATATCCCAAAAATCCGGTCCTGACAAACTTGGTATCAGAGCCAGGCTGACCATTGGCTAATCCTATCTTAGTCAGGTCGAAAAACCTAGGTTAACTAACCCATCAGACCTTAACCTAACCCCGGCCAAGCTTCTCGGGTAAGATAGCCACACAGTGAGCCTGACACCTTTTTGACAGTCGGTGCCCATCCTATCAACCTAGCCTGTCGATCACGCCCCAGTGACCGATGCCTAAAATGTCTCATCCGCAAGCGTGCGAAGGAAGACTTCGTCCCCCTTTTTCTATAAAAAGGGCACGCTAGCCTCAACCCAGCACAGCACAGCCTCTACCCCAAACTGAGCTATAATGCCAGGACCCATTGTTCACAATGAGACCACAACAACCAACTTTGGAGGTTTTGTGACCATGCTCGCAAACCTCACCCGCCGTGCCTATGCATTAGAAGAGCCCCCAGAATATGTTGTGTACCAAGGACCCATGAGCGGTGAGAGCCGTCAATTCTGGGCCACTGTGCACATCTATGGTAGGGGTCTATCACAAGAGCGCCCCTACAGGTTCACCGGAAGGACAACTTCTTTTGAGCCACAAGCCATCCAACTAGCTGCTCGAGAGGCTATAGTTCAACTCCTGCACTTGTCGCCCAGAGTTAATTGTCGCTCGTTGTACTACTACCCCAGCCGTGAAGGGTATGGTAGGCCACCCCAGGTTGCCAACGGAGATCACGAGACAAATCCTGCATTGTTGCATCTGGTGCGCTATGTAGGTGCACTAGAGGAACTGTTCGATCAAGTCACCCTTGATCTGATCGCAACTCGTGGAGAACTGATCCGCTGAGCCCCTGCGAGAACGGAAGATGAGCCCGATGCTGACAACCCAGTCGTGCTGTTCGGACAACCGATCGAGTCCCTGAGGTCTTCCCCAGCCATCGACCAAGGTGCTTTGATGACCCCAGAAGTGCTTCGTCGCCTTTTGGGAACACGCTCCAACGGGATTGTGGCCAACAATCCCCGCGATGGTCATCATCGCTACCCCGACCCTGCAGCCCCTCAACCCCCTCCAGCTAATCCCGACGGTGAAAACCGTGGAGAAGCCTCGACGACCACAAGGCAAGCCCGCTTGGATATAAACGAGGTAGACTAAAGCACTCGAGTAGTACCAAGTCTTAGTATACCCCACGCCCCATAATTGTGTGGTCATGTATCACCATATTGGAATGTTGTCTGCTTGTGCGTCCCTATTTTAAATTATAGCCATGCATAAGTGCGTTGGTGTACGGCTGCATTTTTAATTCCGGGCGTAGCTACCAAAAACCAACCCCAACAACACCCACAGTAACACGTCACCTTTGTGAGATGTGTGCATCTGTGGCTTTGACCCCGATCCCATGAGAGCGGAACTGACAAACTAGTGCCCCTCATCGCGGTAAATAACCTATCCCGGATGCTATATAAAAAGGCCACCTCGTGACCTTGCCAAGCACCCCTCACCTTGTGCACCGCCCTCCCAAACCATTTTTTGCCATGCCGAGCCCTAGCATTTATCTGAGGACCCCAGATGCAACCCCGGGTAGTTTTGTCAATATATTGTGGGACTTTACCTGCAGTACCATGGGTTCTACCCAGCCACCCCAGTACGAGCTGCTCAAATCGAGAATCGCCTTATCCACCTCGAAATATTGGGAAGTAGTGCACATCCCTCCCGTAAACTCAAACCAAGACCCGACTGAAGTCTCCTTAGTGGGGAAATCTATGCCAGCTCCACAAATGGCCATAGAAGCGGCTGCACACGAAGCGCTTGTTCGCCTTTGATTCGCGGTACCCTATGCCAGTGAACGAGGGTATTATTACTTTCCAAGCCGTGCAGCACCCGGAGAAGTAACATCTTTTCCCGGTGGACGAATTGAGAGAGACCATGTACTGGCCAACCTTGTCCAGTATGTCATCGCTCAAGAACGTTTGACCCAGCGAGTAATGGGTTATCTCCAGAGCCTCGCTCATTTAAATCCTTAGATCGCCATCGGCAGACCACTGAGGCCCGACCAGGAGAGACGCATTCATCGACTGGTCAATCCGCTTCCCCCAATAGAAGAGGAGTGTGTCCCAGTACCAGAGACGTTTTCTCGGGACCCCGTCCAGTTACCGTTTTCATTATAGACGTCACTGCTATGTTCATTATTGCAACATTTATTTATGTGTTGTAACTTATGCGTGGTATCCTGAGTTTGTCCGACGAGTAAATTAGTTGGTTTCTATTAATGTGAGTAGTTTTTGTTGCTGTTTAATTCTAAATTAACTGATTTCTCTCAAAAAAAATCCTGAAGTGAGATTTCCTTTCCCTGAGTTGCTGCATCGTATATCTTCTCACGACATGGAATTTTTATTCATGCAACACCACGGCAGCAAACTCACCACCACAACCACACGAACACATACACTGCTTGCAAAACCTTGTAACCACATTGCAGCTAACTGGTCACCTACAGCACACTGACAGCAGTTAGCACCCGACGCCCGCACCTAATCCTCATGATCGCCGTCGCCGTGAAGAGCTAACACTCGAGCAGAAACATCACGACGATCATCGAGGATCATCGCGCACAGGAGCGCGGAGAACCCCAGCAATGCCGCCAACGCTCCACACACCAGGATCACGCACCAGTCCGGCATCACCTCCGCCATTAGAACCCCGTCTCGAGCTCCTGCAAGCAGAGTGGAGGAGAAGGAAGGAGAAGAAGAAGCGAGGCCAGATGTGAGGAAGAAGAAGGAGCACCGCGGTCATTTTATAGCTCGAGATCGGTGTACGGTGGGCGAGGTCCACCAGCACCGCTCGTCGCTCGATCACCGGTGTTCGGAGACGAATCTGCGAGCAGTGCCGACAGCGCACTAGCCCGCGAGGTGAGTGCACGCCGCACCAGCAGCTAGCATGACGCGCACTACCGCAGTACGGCCTAGATGCCCTACGCGCTAGACGTTGCCGGTGGAGAAAGCACGGGAAAGCGCGCAAGAGAGAGGAAGAAGAGAGAACCAGAGGAAGAAGAAGAGACTGACAGTGGGCCCCGGGTCCACCTGTCAGCCAGAGGGAGCACTGTGCTCTCGGGTACGACCAGCGTATTTTAGAAATTTAGAATTTATTCTAAATTTACTGTATCCAGCGTAGAAATCTCTCGTTTTCCCCCTAACCGTGGATTTTTTTCATGCAGCGCCAGCATTCCACACTGTAGTTTTACACCACTTACTGCCCTCTCACTGTAGCCACATTTTTAGGATAGTTATTTTTGTGATATTACTTTGATGGCAGGAGTAATATTCTCAAAACAACTTTTAGCCAATCTCGAGGACGAGATTTTTCTTAAGGGGGGTAGTGTAGTAACACCCCAAAAATTTAACCATATTTTGTTTATAAAAATTTTTGCCAGGAGATAAATTTTGTCTTCTAGATTTATTTTTGATTTCAGAACCCCTCTTTTCTTTGATATTGTGGAGTTTTTCCCCGAGTGTAAACTTTCCACAAATATTATTGGACTTGTGTACTCTCTCAATAAAACAATTCTTTTATCACTGGATTTATTTGCATAATTATTTTTCCTGAGCTTTATTCTTTTAAAGAGATTTTCATAAGTTTTAGAGCCTCTTTTGCACTGCAATCATTTGATAAGTGCATCTAAAATTTTCACCAAAATTTGGGGATGTCATGTGGTGTTTTTAAATCACTCTGGTGCAATAATATCTTTTATTCATTGAAAATTTTGGGCCCTACCCCATTTTTTCTAAACTAGTCCAGTTGGTACCTTTGCACTACAACCCATTTAAATAAAACTTTAAAAATCTCACCAAGTATTTGGAGATGACAGTAGATGCATATAACTCATTTTTATGTAAAAATCCATGCATGCTCTTTACAAGATTTGAGAAAACCAACCTCTTTTGCTCTCTGGACCAGATTGGCATTTTCTACAGCAGCCACATTTTATTTTGCTCGGTTGCCCATGATTCTTTCTCATGCTTATAGTCCATCCTACAAAACCCTTAAGTCCAGGAGAGTGGACCCATTGGAGTATTTTTGGTCCATGCAATAACAGCCTTTGTTTTCTGACCAGATTTGGCTTTCTCAAAAACTTGCACTATCAAGTTTTGATTTTTCCCAAAACAACCATGCCATGTTTTCTAGTACCTAAAGAGACTCTGATCTGGAATTTTGGTTACTTGCAAAACCATCTGGATGCCCCTAGCATTTCGTCGAACAGTTGGAGTGCACGAACCGTTTTGGCATAGATTTTAGTTAGCATTATAGAGTTGCCTTATTTGCCTAGCCAGCTTGTCCACTAGAGTTTTAGTAACCATCCTAACCAGTCTGGTAGCTTGCAGTATCATCCAAGCCCTCTGGGGTGCCATGGCATTTCGCCGAGCGGTTGGTGGGCGTGCACTGGGTGCGCCCGGAGCGCGCCAACTGCAGCAACACACCCGAGCCGCCGCGTCGCGCTTATTCCGCACCTCCTGGTCTTTTCTTGCCCGAGGGATCAAGCCACGATCTTGTCCGTTCGCCCGTGACATGCTGCCACCCTTGGCTCCTCGCAGCGCCGCCGCAGCGAGCCTTTTGGCGGCACGCAGGCGTCGGCAGCCCGCCCCTGCTCAGGTCGGCACCGCCCAAACCACCGTAGCGCGCCAGCTCACCTCCTTGGACAGTAGAGAGTTCGTTGTTAGCCCCTGAAGCCAGCCGACCATCGCCACATCGCCCTGCAAAGCACAGTGGTGGTGAGCCACCACCCTTAATCGCGGTCGTCGCCGAACCACCTCTCCGTGCCTATATAAACCCACTCCGGGCTCTTCACGCTGGACATGAACCCTCCTCGATGCCATAGCAAGGCCCCTCTAGCTCCCATTCCTCCAAAGGTCGGCGTTCTCTCCGTCTCTGGCAGTTTGGGCCGCCGCCGCCCTCCGGTCGATTCCGAGCAACCAGAGCTGCTTCCCCTCCATGCTCTCCTCCATTAGCTCCAAATCGACCCCGAGAACCCTTTCCCACTTCTATTTTCACCCGGGAGCCACGGTATGCCAAACCCCATTCCCTCCCGAAGCTTCCCCTCCGCCATGGAGGAAAGTGCTCTCACCCTCAAGCTCCCCCGCGCCCCCAACCACTGCAGACGGATGCGGTGCCTTCTCCCGATCACCCCCATATCGAGAGCGCGTCGAATGGTGGCTTGTGTCGCCGGGGATCGCCGTTGGAAACGGCCCCTGTCTCTGTCGAGGCACGCACGGGGGGGGGGGGGAGAAGATGAACCCGACAGGTGGGGACCACCTGTCGGTGAGCCAACCCAAGCCACTAGTGGTGCAACCCGGCCGATAAGTTTTTCTCTGGTGGAAGCGTATTTCCGGTAAGTACGCGACCAATCTCAGAAGACGTAGTCCAGGCGAACCGTTTTCCTTTTTCTGTTTTTTTAAACAGAACTTTGACTAAACTTTGAATGGGTTTAACTTTTTAAATATAACTCCAAGTGAATTGATTCTTTTTCCTACCCTCCTCAAATATTGTCTAGTTTATTTTCACATTTATTTGAAAAAAATTCAGACAACTTTTTTGTACCATTTTGAAACTATGTGTTAATTTGAATATTTTCAAAATAGGATTTTCGGAGAAGAAGAAACTTTCAAATGTTTTGGGATGCACCCTGCCTCTACACAACTTGAAGGCAAGCATTCTGAACCCTGGCATAATATTGTGTGTGTTATTTGACACGGTTACAACACCACCTCGACACGGAGTGCTCGTTATGTTATGTGGTGATACGATCATTTGCATGAATGCATGTTGGATATTTCCTTGCTATTGAAAATGGATATACTTGTGATGGTAATCGTCCTCGTATGCCTTGTATGCATGCCGGAAAGAAATCCGGGAAAGCCACTGCCTTGGGTAGGCGTGAACTTGTCGCCGGTCTTCGTCGGGACGGTTTTGTCCGGTATGGCACAGTAAGGTATAATGAGTGGTGATTCTGTTGGTTGAAATATATTTGTTATACATATCATGCAGGGAGTACTTAAACCTCCTAAGTCCACCGCAGATCGAGCCTTGTTCCGGTAACCCCCACACTTGTTTCGTACTACCATGTGTCCCTACCATAGGTAGGGTACGCTTCAGTAAGTTGTCAACCCCTTCCTAGCACACACCGTACAGAGAGGCCATGGTGGAAGATACCGTATGCATCCGGTAGGCATGCCACCTGGTCCGGGGGCATGGGTGTTTCCGGTTGGGACCGAGAGGGGGGCACCCCTTAGAGCGCGCGATATAAATTTGATCCCATGCTACGCGAGGTTGTAGCCTCCCCACTTAGATTTTTGCTTAACAGGTGTCGTGGGTGATTCCAGACACCGGTAAGTTAAGCTGGTGTGTGCGGTCAGGTGTGTTTTCAACTAAAAGACCGTAAATGGAAGTAGTCCCGATGGACTAAAGGAATCCATTACACATGGGTAAAGAGTAAACCCTCTGCAGAGTTTAAATCTATTTGAATAGTCGTGTCCATGATTAAGGACTACAGTCTGGGATGGGTCAAGTGTCGGTCTTAGTGTCGGTCTTCGGAGGAGAAACTGTTAAACCAGAACTTGGATCATGACTTGTGACTTGTGATGATCATGATTATTATTTATTATGGACTAACCCATTATATTATTTGAATTATCGAGTATCCCTGGGATGGTTCTACCTCCTGGATATTCGCTGTGATTATTTTATAAGCCCTTTATGTGGTGTCGCTGAGACGCCCGACTGTGGCATACTTGTTATTTACTTTATAAGCCCTTTATGTGGCGTCGCTGAGATAAAATGTAATCTCAGTCATTGAAGCAATTGCAATTTATCATAACATCGGAAAGAGTCTATGTCAGAGCTTAAAAACAAGTCCACATACTCAACTATCATTTAGTCTTTCATAATTGCTAACACTCACGCGATACTTGTGGTTACGGAGTTTTAATCGGACATAGAGAAAGATAGGGGCTTATAGTTTCGCCTCCCAACCTTTTACCTCAAGGGTAATGTCAACAATAATAACTCATGCCCCCTACATCCAATTAGATATATCAATCAGGATCTTTCCAACACACTGTGCTTGCCAAAGGATAAAATGTAAAAAGGAAAGGTGAAGATCACCATGACTCTTGCATAAGGTAGAGGATAATAATAAAAGATAGGCCCTTCGCAGAGGGAAGCAGAGGTTGCCATGCGCTTTTATGGTTGGATGCACAAAATCTTAATGCAAAAGAACGTCACTTTATATTGCCCCTTGTATGTGGAACTTTATTATGCAGTCCGTCACTTTTATTACTTCCACAACAAGTTCCTACAAAGCTTATTTCTCTGCACTAATAAGTCATGCATATTTAGAGAGCAATTTTTATTGCTTGCACCGATGACAACTTACTTGAAGGATCTTACTCAATCCATAGGTAGATATGGTGGACTCTCATGGCAAAACTGGTTTAAGGGTTTTTTGGAAGCACAAGTAGTATCTCTACTTGGTGTTGAGAATTTGGCTAGCATGAGGGGGAAAGGCAAGCTCAACATGTTGGAAGATCCATGACAATATAATTTATCTCAGATATAAGAAAACATAACCCATTACGTTGTCTTCCTTGTCCAACATCAACTCTTTAGCATGTCATATTTTAATGAGTGCTCACAATCATAAAAGATGTCAATAATAGTATATTTATATGTGAAACCTCTCTTTCCTTATTACTTCCTATTAATTGCAATGATGACCAAAGCTATGTTTGCCAACTCCCAACAACTTTTAATCATCATACCCTTTCTATGTGAAGTCATTACTCTCAATAAGATCAATATGAACTCTTTCTTTCTTTTTATTCTTTTTCTCTATTCTTTTATTCACTCAAGATCATGGAAAACAATCAAGCCCTTGACTCAACACTAATCTTTATCATATAGCTCACGGACTCAATTACATAGAGAGATCATAAAGCAAAAACTCAAAACTAGATCATGCCATAAACTTTATTCTACTAGATCAAGATACTACAAATAGGATCGAACTAATAAAAACGGTAAAGATAGGAGATGTGGTTATGATACGATACCGGGGCACCTCCCCCAAGCTTGGCAGTTGCCAAGGGGGAGTGCCCATACCCATGTGATTATATCTCCTTTGCTGGTGAAGAAGGTGGAGGTGTTGTTGATGATGCGGGCTTGTCGTCCATCTTCCAAGGCATGGGCTCAACATCATAGAAGGATGATCGAGTCTCCGGGATCCTCAAATCTGCAGCCAAACTCATCCTTTTGAATCTATATTCGTACTCACAGTTTTGATTTTGCAGGTCATAGATTTGGGCTTGAAGGTGATCGATCTTCTCATGAAGCTTGAAGATGGCCTCCCTGATATTGTCGGCATCCAACTTGTGGTTGCGAGTGAACTCCGCGATCATCATGTGGTTGGAGTTGAGTCCACGTTCCACCATCCCCTGACACTTGAAAACTTGTTGCTCCACTGCTTCGAGCCTCGTCTCCACGCTTCCGGTCCCCTTGGGACCCTCTTCATCGCGGATGTGCTGCAACCCATCACGCATCTCAATGGTTTGAGGGTGTCGCAGCACCTCCGCGATGTAAGGGTTGATGACCTTCTCAAAGAACTTGTCCTTGGAGGTACTTGGGGACGTCATGATAATCTAGATCTATCAGAAAAATAGCTCGAAACAAAAACAGAGGATATTTGCGAGATACGGGAGTCAAAACCACTGGGAGAATATATAATGAATTTTGACCGACCAAAATACGTATCATGCAAGAAAACGGAGTTTGGAAGGCACACGAGGTGCCCACGAGGTAGGGGGCATGCCCAGGGGGGTAGGGCACGCTCTCCACCCTCGTGGGGCCCTCGTGTCCTTCCCGGACTGCTACTTATTTTTCTATTTTTCTAAATATTCCAAAACGGAGAAATATTGCCTTAAAATTGTTTTGAAGTCGGTTCACTTATCGTACCACATACCTACTCCTTTTCGGAGTCTGAAACGTTCCGGAAAGTGTCCCTTATGTATTCCTCCGGGGTTACGGTTTTAATAACATTGGTTTCAACATTTATAGGATTACCTGAGATATAGTGTTTGATTCTTTGACCGTTTACCACCTTCGGATTTGTGCCTTCGAAGTTATTGATTTTTATGGCACCGGAACGATAGACCTCCTCGATAACATAGGGTCCTTCCCATTTGGAGAGAAGCTTTCCTGCAAAAAATCTTAAACGAGAGTTGTATAGAAATACATAATCACCTACATTAAACTCACGCTTTTGTATCCTTTTGTCATGCCATCTTTTGACTTTTTCTTTAAACAACTTGGCATTTTCATAAGCTTGGGTCCTCCATTCATCAAGTGAGCTAATATCAAATAACCTGTTCTCACCGGCAAGTTTCAAATCATAATTGAGCTCTTTAATGGCCCAATAAGCCTTATGCTCTAGTTCGAGAGGTAAGTGACATGCTTTTCCATAAACCATTTTATACGGAGACATACCCATAGGATTTTTATATGCAGTTCTATAGGCCCATAATGCATCATCAAGTTTCTTGGACCAATTCTTTCTAGACCTATTGACAGTCTTTTGCAAAACTAATTTGTGCTCTCTATTACTCAATTCTACTTGACCACTAGATTGTGGGTGATATGGAGATGCAATTCTATGATTAACATCATATTTAGCAAGCATTTTTCGGAAAGCACCATGAATAAAATGTGAACCACCATCAGTCATTAAATATCTAGGGACTCCAAACCTCGGAAAAATAACTTCTTTAAGCATTTTAATAGAGGTGTTATGATCAGCACTACTAGTTGGAATAGCTTCAACCCACTTAGTAACGTAATCAACAGCAACTAAAATATGTGTATATCCATTAGAGGCAGGAAAAGGTCCCATATAATCGAAGCCCCAAACATCAAATGGTTCAATAACAAGTGAATAATTCATAGGCATTTCTTGACGTCTACTAATATTACCAATTCTTTGACATTCATCACAAGATAAGACAAACTTACGGGCATCCTTGAAGAGAGTAGGCCAATAAAAACCAGATTGCAATACCTTATGTGTAGTTCTATCTCCAGCGTGGTGTCCTCCATAAGCTTCGGAGTGACACTTGCGTAGGATTTGTTCCTGTTCATGCTCAGGTACACAACGTCTAATAACACCATCTACTCCTTCTTTATAAAGATGTGGGTCATCCCAAAAGTAATGTCTCAAATCATAGAAAAACTTTTTCTTTTGCTGGTATGTGAAACTAGGGGGTATAAATTTAGCAATGTAATTAGCATAATCAGCATACCATGGAGTACTACGAGAAGTATTTATGACATTTAACTGCTCACCAGGAAAGCTATCATCAATAGGTAGTGGGTCATCAAGAACATTTTCTAACCTAGACAAGTTGTCTGCAATGAGGTTCTCAACTCCCTTTCTATCAACAATATGCAAATCAAATTCTTGTAGCAAGAGAACCCATCTAATAAGTCTAGGTTTAGCATCATTCTTTTCCATCAAATATTTAATGCAGCATGATCAGTGTGAATAGTTACTTTAGAATCAACAATATAAGGTCTGAACTTATCACATGCAAATACAACTGCTAAGAATACATTTTCAGTAGTAGCATAGTTTGTTTGAGCATTGTCTAGAGTCTTACTAGCATAATGTATAACATTTAATTTCTTATCAACTCTTTGCCCGAGAACAGCATCTACAGCATAATCACTAGCATCACACATAATTTCGAAGGGTAAATTCCAATCAGGTGGCTGAACAATAGGTGCAGAGATCAATGCTTTCTGAAGTATTTCAAATGCTTCTACACAATCAGAATCAAAGACAAATGGTATATATTTTTGTAATAAATTAGTCAGAGGCCAAGAAATTTTTGAGAAGTCCTTAATGAACCTCCTATAAAATCCGGCGTGACCAAGGAAACTTCTTATACCTTTGATGTCCTTGGGACATGTCATCTTTTCAATAGCATCAACTTTGGCTTTATCGACTTCAATACCTCTTTCAGAAACTTTATGCCCCAAGACAATACCTTCATTAACCATAAAGTGGCACTTTTCCCAATTCAAGACAAGATTAGTTTCTTCACATATCTGCAAAACTCGATCAAGATTGCTCAAGCAATCATCAAAAGAGGATCCATAGACAGAAAAGTCGTCCATGAAAACCTCACAAATCTTTTCACAAAAGTCAGAGAATATAGCCATCATGCATCTTTGAAAGGTAGCAGGTGCATTACATAAACCAAAGGGCATACGTCTGTAAGCAAAGTACCAAAAGGGCATGTAAAAGTAGTCTTTGATTGATCCTCAGCCGACACACGTATTTGAGAGAAACCAGAATAACCATCTAGGAAGCAATAATGTGTATGTTTGCATAATATTTCTAGCATTTGATCAATAAAAGGTAAGGGGTAATGATCTTTCTTAGTAGCTTTATTTAATTTGCGGAAATCAATTACCATCCTATAACCTGTAATAATTCTTTGCAGGATCAATTCATCTTTATCATTAGGAACAACAGTAACACCTCCCTTCTTAGGGACACAATGAACAGGACTTACCCACTGACTATCAGCAACGGGATAAATTATACCTGCCTCCAGGAGCTTTAGTATTTCTTTTCTTACCACTTCTTTCATCTTAGGATTAAGCCTTCGTTGATGATCACGAACTGGTTTGGCATCTTCTTCCAAATTTATTTTATGTTGACATAGAGTGGGACTAATGCCCTTAAGATCATCAAGAGTATATCCAATAGCAACACGGTGCTTCTTCAGAGTTTTCAATAATCTCTCTTCTTCATGCTCTGAAAGGTTAGCACTAATAATAACAGGATATATTTTCTTTTCATCAAGATAAGCATATTTAAGATTATCAGGCAACGGTTTAAGCTCAAACACGGGATCACCCTTGGGTGGAGGAGGATCCCCTAGGATTTCAACAGGCAAATTATGTTTCAGAATAGGTTCCTGTTTAAAGAATACTTCATCTATTTCCCTTCTTTCCTCCATAAACATATCATTTTCATGGTCTATCAAATAATGTTCTAGAGGATCACTAGGAGGTGCGGCAATAGAAGCAAGACCAATAATTTCATCCTTACTAGGTAATTCTTCTTCACGGTGTTGTTTACTAAATTTAGAGAAATTAAACTCATGAATCATATCATCCAAGCCAATAGTAACAACATTCCTTTTGCAGACTATCTTAGCATTAACAGTGTTCAAGAAGGATATTTAGTTTTCCCACACAAGAATTCAACATCTCTAACAATTCCCACTGGCAATATAGTATCTCTATTGGCAAGTTTAATTGTAACATCAATATCTTCTATCTCAGCGAGTGCAATTTCATGCTTAATTTCTTCATACAAGGTAATAGGTATAACACTAGCACTAGCACCCATATCACATAAGCCATGATAACAATGATCTCCTATTTTAACAGAAATAACAGGCACGCCTACCACAGGTCTATGTTTATCTTTAGCACCAGGTTTAGCAATTCTAGCATATTCACCACAGAATTGAATAACATGCCCATCAATATTATCAGACAACAGATCTTTAACAATAGCAATATTAGGTTCTACTTTGACTTGCTAAGGAGGTGTATATGTTATAATATTGCTTTTACGAACCACAGTTGAAGCTTTAGCATGATCCTTTATTCTAACAGGGAAAGGTGGTTTCTCAACATAAGAGGTAGGAACAACAGGATCATTATAAGTGACAGTCTTTTCTTCAACTTTAATAATTGCAGCTACTTTTACTTCTATGGGAGGATGATATTTAAACCACTTCTCCTTGGGGAGATCAACATAAGTAGCAAAAGATTCACATAAAGAAGCTACTATCTCAGAGTCAAGTCCATATTTAGTGCTAAACTTACGGAAAATATCGGTATCCATAAAATATTTAACACAATCAAACTTAGGTGTCATACCTGACTCTTTACCTTCGTCGAGGTCCCAATCTTCAGAGTTGCGTTTAATTCTATCCAATAAATTCCATCTGAAATCAATAGTCTTCGTCATAAAAGAGCCAGCACAAGAAGTATCGAGCATGGTGCGATTGTTTTCAGAAAGCCGAGCATAAATATTTTGAATAATTGTTTCCCTTGGGAGCTCATGATTGGGGCATGAATACAACATTGATTTAAGCCTCCCCCAAGCTTGAGCGATGCTTTCTCCTTCGCGAGGCCAAAAATTATATATATAATTGCGATCACGATGAACAAGATGCATAGGATAATACTTTTGATGAAATTCCAATTTCAGTCTTCTATAGTTCCATGATCTCGTATCATCACATAGCCTATACCATGTCAATGCATCTCCCTTCAAAGATAAAGGGAAGACCTTCTTCTTAACAACATCATCGGGTATACCTACAAGCTTAAATAGTCCACAAACTTCATCCACATATATTAGGTGCTCATTAGGATGCTTTGTTCCATCTCCTACAAAAGGATTAGCTAGCAGTTTTTCCATCATACCCGAAGGAAATTCAAAGGGAATATTTTCATATTCATTTTCAGTAGGTTCATTAGGTTGAGGAGCAAATCTTTGCTCTACTGGTCGGGGTGAAGATACCCCAAACAAGCCCCTCATAGGATTACTTCACATAGTAACAAGTGACAGTAAATTTCAGCACACTATATAAATTTTCCTTACCAAATTCCACCTACCAAAGGCGCTTCGCTCCCCGGCAACGGCGCCAGAAAAGAGTCTTGATGACCCACAATTATAGGGGATCTATCGTAGTCCTTTCGATAAGTAAGAGTGTCGAACCCAATGAGGAGCAGAAGGAAATGATAAGCGGTTTTCAGCAAGGTATTCTCTACAAGTACTGAAACAAGTGGTAACAGATAGTTTTGTGATAGGATAATTTGTAATGAGCAACAAGTAAAAAAAGTAAATAAAGTGCAGCAAGGTGGCCTAATCCTTTTTGTAGCAAAGGACAAGCCTGGACAAACTCTTATATAAGGAAAAGCGCTCCCGAGGACACATGGGAATATCGTCAAACTAGTTTTCATCACGTTCATATGATTCGTGTTCGGTACTTTGATAATTTGATATGTGGGTGGACCGGTGCTTGGGTGTTGTTCTTACTTGAACAAACATCCCACTTATGATTAACCTCTATTGCAAGCATCCGCAACTACAACAAAAGTATTAAGGTAAAACTAACCATAACATGAAACATATGGATCCAAATCAGCCCCTTACGAAGCAACGCATAAACTAGGGTTTAAGCTTCTGTCACTCTAGCAACCCATCATCTACTTATTACTTCCCAATGCCTTCCTCTAGGCCCAAATAATGGTGAAGTGTTATGTAGTCGACGTTCACATAACACCACTAGAGGCTAGATGATGAACCACAAGTATAGGGGATCTATCATAGTCCTTTCGATAAGTAAGAGTGTCGAACCCAACCAGGAGCAGAAGGAAATGATAAGCGGTTTTCAGCAAGGTATTCTCTGCAAGTACTGAAATAAGTGGTAACAGATAGTTTTGTGATAAGATAAATTGTAATGAGCAACAAGTAACAAGAGTAAATAAAGTGCAGCAAGGTGGCCCAATCCTTTTTGCAGCAAAGGACAAGCAGGAACAAACTCTTATAATATGAAAAGCGCTCCCGAGGACACACGGGAATATCGTCAAGCTAGTTTTCATCACGCTTATATGATTCGCGTTCGATACTTTGATAATTTGATATGTGGGTGGACTGGTGCTTGGGTGCTGTTCTTACTTGAACAAACATCCCACTTATGATTAACCTCTATTGCAAGCATCCGCAACTACAACAAAAGTATTAAGGTAAACCTAACCATAGCATGAAACATATGGATCCAAAACAGCCCCTTACGAAGCAACGCATAAACTAGTGTTTAAGCTTCTGTCACTCTAGCAACCCATCATCTACTTATTACTTCCCAATGCCTTCCTCTAGGCCCAACTAATGGTGAAGTGTTATGTAGTCGACGTTCACATAACACCACTAGAGGCTAGACAACATACATCTCATCAAAATATCGAACGAATACCAAATTCACATGACTACTAATAGCAAGACTTCTCCCTTGTCCTCAGGAACAAATGTAACTACTCACAAAGCATATTCATGTTCATAATCAGAGGGGTAATAATATGCATAAAGGATCTGAACATATGATCTTCCACCAAGTAAACCAACTAGCATCAACTACAAGGAGTAATCAACACTACTAGCAACCTACTAGCACCAATCCCGGACTTGGAGACAAGAATTGGATACAAGAGATGAACTAGGGTTTGGAGATGAGATGGTGCTGGGGAAGATGTTGATGGAGATTGCCCTCTCCCGATGAGAGGAGCATTGGTGATGATGATGGCGATGATTTCCCCCTCCGGGAAGTGTCCCAATGAACAGCTCACGGGAGCCCTAGATTGGTTCCGCCAAGGTTCCACCTCGTGGCGGCGGAGTCTCGTCCCGAAAGGTTGCTTCTGATTTTTTTTCTCATCGAAAGACTTCATATAGGAGAAGACGGGCATGGGAGAGCCACCAGGGGGCCCACGAGGTAGGGGGGCGCGCCGCCCACCCTCGTGAGCAGGGTGTGGGCCCCCTGGCCTTCATCTTTGGCGATGATTTTTCTTTATTTATTTGAAGATATTCCGTGGAGTTTCAGGACTTTTGGAGTTGCACAAAATAGGTCTCCAATATTTGCTCCTTTTCCAGTCCAGAATTCCAGCTGCCGGCATTCTCCCTCTACATGTAAACCTTGTAAAATAAGAGAGAATAGCCATCAGTATTGTGACATAACGTGAAGTAACACCCCATAAAGCGATAAATATCGATATAAAAGCATGATGCAAAATGGACGTATCAACTCCCCAAAGCTTAGACCTCTCTTGTCCTCAAGCAAAAAGCCGATAACAATAAATATGTCCTCATGTTTAGAGGTAGAGGCGTCGATAAAAAAAATACAGACATGAAGGCATCATGATTAATCTCATAACAGCAAGATATATAGATTTTTTCATATGATTACTTATGTTCAAGTGATGATCTTTTCACAATGCAAAAGTATGAATCAGAAACCTTATTGGGCACCAACAAATTATAACTTCAGTCATTGAAGCAATTGCAATTTATCATAACATCGGAAAGAGTCTATGTCAGAGCTTAAAAGCAACTCCACATACTCAACTATCACTTAGTCCTTCATAATTGCTAGCACTCACGCAATACTTGTGGTTACGGAGTTTTAATCGGACACAAAGAAAGATAGGGGCTTATAGTTTTGCCCCACAACCTTTTACCTCAAGGGTAATGTCAACAATAACAATTCATGCTCCCCTACATCCAATTATATATATATATATATATATATATATATATATATATATATATATATATATATATATATATATATATATATCATTTCTTTCCAACATCTTGGGCTTGCCAAAGGATAAAATGAAAAAGGAAATGTGAAGATCACCGTGACTCTTGCATAAGGTAGAAGATAATAATAAAAGGTAGGCCCTTCGCAGAGGGAAGCAGCGGTTGCCATGCGCTTTTATGGTTGGATGCGCAAAATCTTAATGCAAAAGAACGTCACTTTATATTGCCCCTTGTATGTGGAACTTTATTATGCAGTCTATCACTTTTATTACTTCCACAACAAGTTCGTACAAAGCTTATTTCTCTGCACTAATAAGTCATGCATATTTAGAGAGCAATTTTTATTGCTTGCACCGATGACAACTTACTTGAAGGATCTTACTCAATCCATAGGTAGATATGGTGGACTCTCATGGCTAAACTAGATTAAGGGTATTTGGAAGCACAAGTAGTATCTCTACTTGGTGCTGAGAATTTGGCTAGCATGAGGGAGAAAGGCAAGCTCAACATGTTAGAGGATCCATGACAACATACTTTATCTCAGATACAAGAAAGCATAACTCATTATGTTGTCTTCCTTGTCTAGCATCAACTCTTTAGCATGTCATATTTTAATGAGTGCTCCCAATCATAAAAGATGTCAAGGATAATATATCTATATGTGAAACCTCTCTTTCCTTATTACTTCCTATTAATTGCAACGATGACCAAAGCTATATTTGCCAACTCCCAAAAACTTTTAATCATCATACTCTTTCTATGTGAAGTCATTACTTTCAATAAGATCAATATGAACTCTTTGTTTCTTTTTATTCTTTTTCTTTTATTCACCCAAGATCATGGCAAAATAATCAAGCCCTTGACTCTACACTAATCTTTATTATATATAGCTCATAGACTCGATTACATAGAGGGATCATAAAGCAAAATTTCAAAACTAGATCATGCCATGACTTTATTCTACTAAATCAAGATACTACTAATAGGATCGAACTAAGAAAAACGGTAAAGATAGGAGTTGTGATGGTGATACGATACCGGGGCACCTCCCCCAAGCTTGGCAGTTGCCAAGGGGAGTGCCCATACCCATGTGATTATATCTCCTTCTTTGTTGTTGGTGTAATATTCTTGGCGATGATTCCCCTCAATATACGGTTCTCATCCTCGAGCTTATTGACTTGCTGCTTGAGGTCCATTATTTCCTTGCGAAGCTTTCCTGTAATGGCTAAAGCTCCTTGCACCCAAGGGTGTTGCATAGCTGCGGGAGAACAAGAGACACTCCTCCTCATATTTTCATAAGAAAGAAATCTAACATTGGAAGGGATAACCGAGTTTGGAATAGCTGAGCTCTGTAGTTCCCCCATCGTAAACCCAGCTCGGAGGCGAGAGGTGACTTCTTGATCCTCCATGGCATCTACCCTCATTGAGTCGGCCTCCACCTCTTCCTCCGTTCCTGGCCCAAAGTGGTCAGCATCACCGTGTGCCCTTGGTTCCGGTGCCGGATTAGATACCCGGCTGTCCCCGACTGACTCTTGAGAAGACATCTTGCTCTAATCTATAGCAGCAACAGCTCAAAACAAGAACAGAGGATATTTGCGTAATACGCGAGTCAAAACCTTCGGGAGAATATATAATGAATTTTTACCGACCAAAATACGTATCGTGCAAGAAAACGAAGTCCGGAGGGCACACGAGGTGCTCACGAGGTAGGGGGCGTGCCCAGGGGGGTAGGGCGCGCCCTCCACCCTCATGAAGGCATCGTGTCCTTCCCGGACTGCCACTTATTTTTCTATTTTTCTAAATACCCCAAAACGGAGAAATATTGCCTTAAAAATTGTTTTGGAGTCGGTTTACTTACCATACCACATACCTATTCCTTTTTAGAGTCTGAAACGGTGTGGAAAGTGTCCCTTATGTATTCCTCCAGGGTTACCGTTTCAATGATATTGGTTTCAACATTTATGGGATTACCTGAGATATAATGTTTGATTCTTTGACCGTTTACCACCTTCGGATTTTTGCCCTCGAAGTTGTTGATTTTTATGGCACCGGAACGATAGACCTCCTCGATAACGTAGGGGCCTTCCCATTTAGAAAGAAGTTTTCCTGCAAAAAATCTCAAACGAGAGTTGTATAACAATACATAATCACCTACATTAAACTCACGCTTTTGTATCCTTTTGTCATGCCATCTTTTAACTTTTTCTTTAAACAACTTGGCATTTTCATAAGCTTGGGTTCTCCATTCATCAAGTGAGCTAATATCAAATAACCTCTTCTCACCGGCAAGTTTGAAATCATAGCTGAGCTCTTTAATAGCCCAATATGCCTTATGTTCTAGTTTGAGAGGTAAGTGACATGATTTTCCATAAACCATTTTATACGGAGACATACCCATAGGATTCTTATATGCAGTTCTATAGGCCCATAATGCATCATCAAGTTTCTTGGACCAATTCTTTCTAGACCCTTTATTAAACCGCCATCTTCACGCTTGGTCTTGGGCTTCTTCTGATGAATCCCTCTTTGCGTAACCCGGCCCATCATGGGCGGCTTACACAAATAGCTATATCCCCAACAATAGGCCCCAGATTGATTTGAACATGTTCATGTCAATCTTAAAGTACCTTAAAAATAAAGCTTCTGTCTTCTGTCTGTTCAAAGGTATTAACCCGCCGTGACGTCATCCTCTGGATCCGGGTTAACCCACCGTGACATCATCCTCAATTAAATTCATATTTTGTTCCGTCATATCCTCCAAGGAACTTTTGCCTTTACTGACCATTCCAAAAATCGAGGCATCGGGGCCGCTGGATAATGATGTTGGCCTCCTCGTTTCTCGCGCCATCTCAGTTGGCTTTCCCTTATAAATGAGTGCGACCTAGGTCTTTCCCATTCTCCTTCTTCGGTCGTCTTCCTCCTCGCACTGTTTCTCTATCGCTCGAGCTCTGCCGCCACCGCCGCCGCAGATCTCCTCGTCTTCTCCAACTCAGGCCGCTGCATCAACCTGACTTGACCAGAGAAGCGCAACGGACCCCTGCAATAGCTCTGCATCCGTAAGTCCTTTTCTTTCCCTGCTTTTAGATCTGCATTACGACCTCCCGAGTTCGTCGGTGTTCATCGCCGCCCGTTGCAAACCCTTGATAATTTTCCCCTCCAGTGCTCCTTTTTGATCTTTAGACATTTAGAACTACTACGGTGGCTGTTCCGCACCTATCTTGAATAGAAACATACCTCCTTTTCCTTTTTTAAAGGCCTCCTTCGAGTAGATGAACTTCTCTGCACTAGTTTTTAGGTCTAGAAATTTTTCTTTTCAGAGCAACCGTTTGATCCAAAATAATTTCTGTAAACTGTGAAACATGTTTGTTCCACACTTAGCCAAAAACTGCATTTGTTGAATCTGTTTAACCATGGTAGCCCATACGGCCGGTTTAAGACAACACCGGTTGTCAGTCTTGCTTGTTGTGGCGACTTAAGAAAATTTAAGTGCCTTTGATACCTATAACAGTTTAAATATTACTGCATAGTTACCCATATGTCATTAGGCCCCTTCTTAAGCTGCCATTTTGAATAAACTTAAAATGCTTTCCTCTAGGTTAAATTTGAACCGAAACTTCTTATTTTGTCATAGGCTTCAATTTATACAATGGCACCCAAGGCTCCCAAAGCTCCTGTGACCTGCAACTGGGTCAAATCCACTGTTACAGAAAGCACTTTGTCTGACTTTGTGAAATCCGGCCATCTGCCCAAGAGAGAGGTCATGTCTTATCGTGCTCCTAACCCGTCAGAGGAGAAGCCTCAACCCAAGGAAGGGGAGGTGATCGTGTTTACTGATCATATGAACCGGGGCTTCGCTCCACCCGGTTCAAAATTCTTCAGGGATGTTTTACATTTCTTCGACCTCAGACCTCAAGACATCGGGCCCAATTCCGTGTCAAATATTTGCAACTTCCAAGTCTTCTGCGAGGTGTACCTTGGGGAAGAACCCAGCTTACTTTTATTCAGAGAATTGTTTTACTTAAACCGGCAGAATGAACGCGCCAACGGGCCCAGTCTGGAACTTGGTGGCATCTCGATTCAACGACGGAGAGACTGCCCTTTTCCTTATGCTGAACTGCCGAGTCATCCAAAGGATTGGAATCAGGCGTGGCTCTACTGCCAAGATACTTCTCCGGCTGACGAAAATCCTCTACCCGGCTTCCGCGCCTTGCGCCTTGAATCCAACCACCCGCTGCGAGATAAACTAACTGATGTTGAACGTCTGCCACTTGCTCCCACCATTAGTAAAATCAAAGCTCTTTTGGGAAATGGCTTGGATGGCATTGACCTGGTTCGAGTCTGGGTCGCTTGGCGAGTGATTCCGTTAAGCCGCCGCCCCGGCTTAATGTGCACTTACTCTGGCGAGAAGAATGACCCACTGCATCATAGTCCCGATGACTTACAAGATGATGTGGTAGAGGCTACGACTCAGACATTGCTGAAAGAGGGCACAATGACTAGTAATGCCTTTGGCTTACTTCCTTTCTGCAAGAAGAACCCGGCTCCTGCAGTAAGCCATCAATCTCAATAAATACTCTTCACTATATTACACCTTGCTTTACTCATAACTCCTTATCATTTTTCACAGGCCGATGATAACTTCTCGAAGGTCAAGTATAACCATGAGGCGGCCAAACAGGCCAGAGCGGCAAAAAGAGCCGAAAGGAAAGCCGCCAAGACTGGAACTTCGAAGAAGAGGAAGCCAAGCGCTTCGGATATGTTTAAGCTTGATGACACTGATGATAATGAAGAAGAGGTAACTTTTAACTCCCTTGACTCTTTATCATCACCTTGCTGACCTTAAATCTTTTCAGGAGGATATGGGGAATAGCCAAGCCATCGAGGAAGAGGTAACTATAATCGCCTCCGACTCCGAGCCCCTGCCGCGTCAGAAAATTCAAAATGTAACCCGGAAAGTAAGATTTTCACATCCTTTGGCTTACCAAGATCCTCAATTTCTTTTGAAGCAACAGCAATTTGAAAGCCGGAGGCAGACCCGGACCAGCAAGGATATAGGGCTCTGCTCCGGCTTACCTGACGTAACTAGGAAGCGTCGGGCTGAGGTTATCTCCGATTTACGTTCTGTTTACCCTTTGGCGGGCTTAATTCGTCAACCTCTCAATCCATCTGACTCCAATTATCAGGATACCTCTCCTTCCTCCGGCGAATCTATGCAATCTAACATGACAGCTTTCAAGACTGCCCCTGGGTAATATAATTTTGTTTTCCTTATGCTTTACCTTACTCATATTTTTGTACTCACCCTTCTGCTTTGTCCACAGCGTGCAGGTGAAGCCCAGTAAGAGGGCAAAAAAGAGTAAATTGTCCCAAGACCCGGTCGTGACTGAACCGGAGCTTGGCACAGCCGCTCCTGACAGTTCTACCCATCAGCCGCCGCCTGAACCAGCCTCTGACATTCCAGTACCAGCCTCTGATCCTCCCGCCGAAGATACTCTCAACAGCTCTGATAACCCGGAAACTCCTAGCCCGGCCAAGACAATTGATCCGAAAGTTGAGATTCTGAAGACTCAATTTGTTGAGCCGGGGCAAACCACTATCCTGGCCAAGTGTTCTGCCAAGGAGGAGCTTCTGGAACGCCGAAAGGCCAAGCTGGATATTGCTGACTATACTCATTTAAGTATTGGAGATATAGTCTCTGGCTATATCAACCAAGTACATAGCAGCCGTGACCTGGAAGTTAATATGGTGAAGCAAATACAGCAAAAATCTGAGGTACAACTTATGTTACTTTTCTTAACCGTATTTACTGTATCAGCCCCCAAGTCTACCGCTTATGAATAAATATGTTGTAGACTTAGAAACCTGCTTAGCACTGCTTTGTCCGGTTTATAAAGAAGATATTTAGCCCGGTTGTAACATGATACCTTGAATTTGCAATACACATTGGTCCCCAAGTGTCAAGTATCTTTGCTTGCAAAGTGCTTGGGACTTAATTTCCATGAACCGGCATTGTACGTTAAATTTTTTCAACATACATTAGCCCCCAAGTGTCAAGTATCGGATTTCGGGTTCCGGCAGACCCTCTAGGTTCGAACTCTGGGGTGCACGCGGAGATCTCACCCCCTACCTACCTGCGCCTCGCCGCCTCGCTAGGATCTAAACTACCAAAAGAACAACACAAGAGACACAAGGTTTATACTAGTTCGGGCCACCATTGTGGTGTAATACCCTACTCTAGTTTGTGGCGTGGTGAATTGCCTCTGGGGCTGATGATGAACAATACAAGGAGGAACAGCCTCGCGAGGGTCTGTTCTTGGCTGGTGCGATGAACTGCTAGGGGGAGTTCAGTCGCTTCTCTCTCTCTGTGATTGATCTCTCGATGCCGGATCAAGCTCTCTCTTCAAGATGCCTCTACCCTGTGGGTGGCTAGTCCTATTTATAGGCGGAGGCCCTAGGCCTCTTCCCAAATATTGAGCGGGAAGGGCGCCAACAATTGGCCATTTTGAAGGGGAACATCTAGTACACCTATCCTGACTAAAGTTGGTCCTCGCCTGCCAAAGGCTCCGGTGGTGACGCCAGTTTGGGCTCCACGATGACTTCCTTCCTGCCGTTGCGACGGTCTTGGTCTTGTTGCACCGAAACGGGTGCCTTTGCTTGATGCTCTCGCCTGCGCTTGCCCCCTTTGCACCAAAGAGGAAACGAGGACACTATGCGGGCTGGCGCCCGCCTGGCGCCCTTGGTCGTCATGGCTTGCGTCATGGGCACCTCGTGAGGTACCCCGCCTTGATCTCTCCGCCTCCTCACGAGCCAGCCTGACGAGGCCGTTCCTGAGGAAGCTTCCTGTCGTCCGCCCCGCGAGGCTTGGCCCCTCGCGAGGGTCTTGAGCTTGTGCTGATGAAGATGGGTCGTGATGGGCCACCCCTTGAGCCACGCCACAGGCCTCAGGCAGGCAAGTCTGGGTACCCCCGTTCCCAGAACATCGACAGTAGCCCCCGGGCCCAAGGAGCGCCTGGACTTGGCTGAGCAGAGAAGCGAAAGGGCAAGTGCGAAGTGTCGTGGGCCCTAACAGCCTGCGGCCTTGGGCGCCGCGTGGCGGTTGATTGGACGTGGGCGCCCCTGCTTCCCCCCGACGCCTCGGCAACTGCACGAATTGAGAAGTCCCTGCATGCAAAGCGGGTCATGATTACCTGTGATCGTGGAGGTCGCCGGTTGGCCTTCCCCGGCAATAAGTACGGAACGGCGCGTGCCCTTCCAGTCCATCCCTTCTTGCCTCTCCTTCTTCTCCATGGCTCCGCCGAAGAGGTTCTCGGTCGCGGAGAAGGGAAAGGCCCGCCAGGTAGAGCCTGACTCTCCCCCGGCCAAGCGCGGTCGAGACCGTCCTCGCAAGCACCCTGTGGCTCCCGTATCGGCTTCGCGCGGCTATGGAGGCGATCTCCTGCGGGGCGACGGGCGTCAGGCTGCTGATGCTGGGCGCGCTACAGCCGCGCGTTTCCCTAGGCCACGCTTCCGCTCAGCGGAGGTGCTACCGGAGTTTGTCGTGTGGTCAGTGCAGCCGACCAGCACCCGGCTCCGGCTTCCCCGCTTCTTCTTAGGCGAACTTCCGGCCGGCGCCCCAGGCGGCCTGTGGCTCCAGGCGGACGGTTGCTGCAGCCGGGCCTCCTGGGCTTCGCTGGAGGTCTCCGCAGCCGGGAGCGTGGCCCTGACCCGCGGCTGGCAAACGTTTGCCAGCGCACGTGGTCTGAGCCGGCGGTGCACCCTGCACTTCAAGTTCGACGGCGATGCCACCCTCTACGTGAGGGTGTTCGGGGAAGATGGTCGCCGCGCTGGGTGCTGCCCCGAGGACGACGACCGCGGCCGTGAGCCCAGCCCCGACGACGATGAAGATGTCAGCGCGCGCGTGATTGGCGGCGCCCGGGGTTCGTCGAGCTTTGGCGTCTCTTCTTCGGACAGCGGCTCCTCCAGCGGTGGCCACGACCAGCCCCCGCGCCGCCGCGCTCGCCTAGAGGGAGGTAGCGGGTCTGCCCGCCATCGCGCCTCGGTGAAGCGCGAGAGGGAGTCCGCCTGAGCTCCGGAGGTAGTCCGAGCTCTCGCCACGAGTTGGTGTCGGGCGAGTCGCGCCTGTTTTGTTCTTTTTCCTTTTCCTGCGCAAGGAGACAGTAGTGTAGGGCCCCGCGGGGGCGTGCTTGGACTATTGCTATTAATTATCGTACTATTTCCGCTATTTTGGTATTATGCCTTTGTGCCATACACCTGCGCGTAGAAATTATTTAGCTCGGGGGAGGGGGGGTTGCGGGGCCTTTGCTTCCCGAGGCCGAGGCCTCGTCGTACGCTTCATGTCCTGCAAAGGTTAGTCCGAGAGGTAGCTCCGGCCTCGGTGTGGAGGCGACCGACCCAGTCTGTGTTAAGTGTCGCGGTGCCCGTGGGGCACGGACTGGAGGGGTGCTCCTGTAGTGGACCCGGGTAGGGAAGCCTCAAACGATGAGGGCATAAAACACTCGCGAGGGTGCCCGCGCTGCTCCCTCGCGAGACTTGCGCGAGAGAAATCGAGGTAGGAGAGCGAAAAAGGCAGAGAGTCACAAGCCAAAGACGCCAACAACTTCAATAAAACTTCAAATGGGAATGAACAAGCCAACTGCAGAAAGCAAATGAGAAAAGCCGCGCCCGGCACCTAATCTAGTCTTCGACGTCTTCTCACCAGCGCGGAGCTAAGTGCTGCCACTGGGCGTGGGAGGGAGTCCCAGGGCCTGAGGCCGGCGCTCCTGAGACTCCGGGGCGTGTACAGCCCCAACTCATTATTACGTGAGAGTGTCACGGGCGGCGAGCTTCACAGGCATTGGCCTTCTTCACAGGCTCCGGGCCTTTCTCAGAAAGATGAACTTCACAGGCGTTTGCCTTCTTCACAGGCACCAGGCCTTTTTCGAAACGCATCAGCTTCACAGGCATTCGCCTTCTTCACAGGCACCGGGCCTTTTCCCAAAATGCAGCGCTTCACAGGCACCGGGCCTTTTCCCAAAACACAGCGCTTCACAGGCATTCGCCTTCTTCACAGGCACCGGGCCTTTTTAGGGGTAAAACCTCCTGAGGTGCTGGATGTTCCACACGTTCTGGACGGGCACCCCCTCCTGAGTCTCCAAGCGCGCGGAGCCGGGCCTGGAAACATTAACAACCTTGAACGGGCCCTCCCACATGGGGGATAGCTTATGCAGTCCTTCCCTGGAGAGAACCCGCCTGAGCACGAGGTCCCCTACCTCGAGAGTCATGGGGCAGATGTTGCGGCAGTGGTATCGCTGCAGCGCTTGTTGGTATCTTGCCGTTCGTAGCGCGGCTTCCCGACGATGCTCCTCCCCCAGCACGAGGTCCGTCCACCGCATGGCGTCATGCTGCACCTCGTCGAACGCCAGGACCCGTGCGGAACGACGTCTGACCTCGTGAGGGAGGACTGCTTCAGCTCCATAGACCAGGAAGAACGGGGTCTCGCCTGTCGGCTTGGTCGCGGTTGTGCGGATGGGCCACAATATGGACTGAAGCTCATCGTACCAGCCTCTGCCGCAGGCCTCCAGCTTCTTCTTGAATGTCCTGATTTTGAGGCCCCTCGGGACCTCTGCATTAGCCCGCTCGACCTGACCGTTGCTCCGTGGGTGTGCTACCGAGGCGTAGCATATCTGTGTTCCAAGGTTAGCACAATATGTTTTGAAGAGGTTACTGGTGAACTGCGAACCGTTGTCAATGATGATGCGGTTCGGCACCCCGAACCGGCTCACGATGCCCTTGATGAACTTGACCGCAGAACCTGCGGGGATGGTGCGGACTGCTTCCACTTCAGCCCACTTGGTGAACTTGTCCATGGCGACGTAGAGGTAGCGATAGCCCCCTGGCGCCCGAGGAAACGGGCCTAGGATATCCAGCCCCCAGACTGCGAATGGCCACGAGAGGGGTATAGTTTGCAGACCTCCCGCCGATTGATGGATCTGCTTGGCATGGAATTGGCAGGCTTCGCAAGCCTTCACCAGTTCGATGGCGTCATTGAGCGCAGTGGGCCAATAGAACCCGCTGTGGAACGCCTTGCCAACGAGGGTCCGCGATGATGAGTTATGCCCGCAGTCTCCATCGTGTATATCTGCCAGCAGTTCCTTCCCTTGCTCCCTAGAGATGCAGCGTAGGGACACGTCATTTGGTCGCTTCCGGTAGAGCTCTCCATCCCTAATGCAGTATGTTGTGGCTTGCCGCGCCACACGTTCCGCTTCCTCCTCCTTCTCCGGCAAGGTCCCTTGCGTCAGGTAGCTCCGGAGCTCCGTGATCCAGCACCCCTCCTGAGGCTCCAGCGTCAAGAGCAGGCGCACTCCTGAGGCCGGACCACAGACCGGGGCTCCTGAGGCTGGTGGCTGGGGGAGCTCCTCCCGAGGCTGCACCGTGCTTGACAGCGATGGCGTGGCCGAGGGCTTGAAGAGCCGCTCCTCGAAGATGCCAGACTCCTGAGGTAGCCGCCTGGATGCACGCTTGGCGATGTCGTCGGTCTCTTGATTGGTGCCACGGGGCACATGCTGCAACTCTAGCCCCCAGAACTGCTTCTCCATCCTGCGGACCTCTGCGAGGTAGGCTTCCATGTGCTCATCCCTCGGCTCGTATACCTTGTTGGAGAAGTTGACGAGGAGCTGTGAATCACCCTTGATGGTAAGGCGTGTCACAGCCCCAGATCGGCCTTGCTTGACTTTGCTTGCTCATCATGTCATCATGTTTAAATTTCTAAGAAACTTGAAATGGGGATTGCCTAAACCCTAGCATTAAAGGAATTCGCTAGGTTCAACCAAAATATTCTCAGTGAATCCAAATGGATTTCAAAAATGTTCATCTTTTCTGGAAAATGCTGGAAGCGATAACCAGAGGTGTTGCACATTTTTCCATGACATATTTGGTCACTGAATTAAATCATTTAGTATTTGCAATTGGGCATTTAAATGCTATATATTATGTTAAGTGCTCAACTAATTCTGAATTTAAGTGTGGGCTATTAGGAATAATCCCATGAGCCCACAATTATTTGCAGGATTTTGGAAGCGTTTTAGTATTTTCAATAAAGCCCAACAGTTGCAGAAGAATTAGAAAACAGAAATAAAAGAGAGAAAGAGAGACTTACAGGCGCTCACTGGCGGCCCAGTGGCAGCCCAGCCAATGAGCCCAGCCCACCGAGGCAGCTGTCTTCTTCCTCCTGCCAGGAGGAGAAGCAGCTGCGTGCCCGGCGCCCAGCCACCTCCTCCTCCCTGCCTGCTGGCTCCTCCTCGATGCATCTGGACGACGCCACGCAACCCCCTCGACCGCCTCTCACTCTCTCCCGTGCTTCTCCCCCCTCCTCTGCTCTCTCCCGCGGCGCCACCGAACACTGTCGTCGCCGCCGACCGTCACCACCGCGGCCACCGCCTCCCCCTCGCCCCTCGCCGCGCCTACTAGCTCCGCCTCGACGTCCCCGACCCCCTCGACGACCTACGAGGCCCCAGACGCGCCACAACGCCGCCCCCGTCGCCGTTTTCCTCGCCGGCCACCATGGATCCTCGCTGTCGATTCGGGAGCTACCGGGCGTCCCCGACCTCGCTCTCGCGCTCATTGGATTCGCTGTGAGCTTCTCCACCTCCTCCCCTTGCTCCCGTGCTCAGCTTCTCACCACAACCGTCGTTTTGACGATGACTGAATCGCGCCGCCGCCTGAGCTCCTCGCCGCCATGGCCACGGTCACCATAGTCTCCAACCGAGCTCACCCACGTGCTCACCGTGCCGTGTAGGTGCCGTGGGAGCCAAGCATGCAACTCCACGACCACCATAGCCTCGTCCCCGAACTCGGCCGAACTCCGACCGCCGCTGTCGTTGCCACCGCCGTCGTCTTAGACCACCCCGGCCCAAGCTAACCCCACCAGTCGATGCGCGTGAGCCCCAGCTCCTCGTAGATGGGCTCAGCCGTCGATTTGGTCGCCGGAAGCCAAATCCCGAGCCCCTCCACCGTCTCTGGCCTCGCCGGCGACGAGCCCCGGGTCAACTCCGGCGAGTTTGACCTGGGTTGACCAGTTGACCTCCCCTGGGTCCGGGCTAGTGGGCCTAGAGCCTTGCTAAATTAGTTTAGATGCTAATTAAATTTTAGCTAACCACTGGCTCGCTGACTGTGGGCCCCAACCCTTCTAATTACTTTAGTTAGGATTTAATTAAACCCTGGTTGGTACTGAGTCAATGACAGGTGGGCCACACCTGTCAGGTTTGACCTGGACGGTCCTGTTGACCAGCTGACGCTAGCATGACTTAATGCTGACGCAGTAAAGTTTTCTGGAATTAAAATAAATCAGAAATGATTTATAAATTTCAGGAAATACCCCAAACTTCTAAAAATCATAGAAATTCAACCGTAACTCCAAATAAAATAATTTATATATGAAAAATGATCAGAAAAATCCAATCTATCCATCTGTACCATTTTCATGCATGTTATAATAACTTATAGCTACTGTTCAGGACAAATCAAATGAATGGCATTTAAATAACCATATGTGGAGTTTGAATTTGAACCTTGTGTTCAAACCAACCCCATTTAACTTGTTGCTAGATGCATTAGGCCAATCAATAGCATATTGTCATGTCATCTTCATGCATCATATTGTTGCATCGCATTGATTGTGTTTCTCCTTTGTTTGTCGGTGTTTGTCCCCTCTCAGTAGATGACGTACCGGCGATGAGTTCGATGACACCAATGAAGAACTATATTATCTTCAGAAGTGCCAGGCAAGCAAAACCCCCTTGTTCATTCCGATATAATCCCACTCTCTCACTCCTGCTCTCTTTTACTGCATTAGGACAACAACGATTCATATGTTACTTGCTGCGGTAACTGAACCCCTTTCCTCTGCATTACCTGTCATTCCACAGTAAATAGATGAAACCTACTAGCATGAGTAGGAGTTGTTTGAGCCCTGTTGTGCCTACTCATTCATGCTTGTTTGTCATGCCTGCAAATGCTTAGAGTTGAGTCAGGTCTGATTCATCGGGAATGAATTGGAATGGTGTGTGAACATGTCCTACTGTGTGTGAGCTAAGTGTGTGAACACGATTTGGTAAAGGTAGCGGTGAGAGGCCATGTAGGAGTACATGGTGGGTTGTCTCATTGAAGCCATCCTCAGGAACTGAGTTCTGTGTTTGTGATCCATGAAACAGTTACTACCACACATTGGGATCCTTAATTGACTCTCTCGGCTTCTTAACCACCCTTGTTCTCTGTCCAGGAGTTGCAACTAGTTTACGGTGTTTGTAGGATATGCGTTGGAGGCCGTGCGTGGCGCTGACCCTAGGGGTGGGCTATGATGCGGTAGATACACCATGGCCGGTGTACCGATTCGCCTGTTTGGTATCTCGGAACCCTGCACACATCGTTCGGGGCCGTTAGTGGAAACCTCGGCGGACTCCTGCGGATGGAACCCGAATAGGCGATAAACCTGGACTAGGGACTTGAGTGTTTAGGTAGGCCGTGGCGACACCCTCGCTGGGCTTCGCTTGAAGGTTGCAGTACATGTCGTAAACGGCGATAAGTGGTGAGCGTGTGTGAAGAAGCACACCCTGCAGGGTTAATATGATCTATTCAATAGTCGTGTCCGCGGTAAAGGACTTCTGGGTTGCCTATAACAGTTCATGGACAAGTGAAAGTGGATACTCTAAAATGCGCAAGATAAGCGTGAGTGCTATGGATGGCGTTCTCGTAGGGAGACGGAAGCGGATCCATAGTCGTGTATTGATATGGTGACTATGTGGACTCGTGTGCGCCACCTCAAAAGAGTTACTTGCAGTCGTAGTTCAGGATAGCCACCGAGTCAAAGCTGGCTTGCTGCAGTCAAACTCCACCACCCCTTTGTTGATAATGATGCATATGTAGCTAGTTCTGATTTAAGTCTTGCTGTTTGTACTCATGTTTGCTTATTTTATGTTTTGCAGAGAGACGTCAGTCTCGCTAGTAGTTCCGCGTGGACTTCGACGTTTAGCTTGTTACCTCAGCTATGATCTTGTGCCCTCGACAGAATCGGGTAGATAGTCAGGCTTCTCAGCCTTTTTCATTTATAGTTGTCTGTACTCAGACATGTTTAGCTTCCGCATGTGCTTTGACTTGTATGCTCTGAATGTTGGGTCATGAGACCCCTGTTTGTAATATCTCGCTCCTCGGAGCCTAATGAATAAATACTTGAGTCGTAGAGTTATGTTGTGATGCCATGTTGTATGTACTCATATCGGGCATATTGTGTGTATGATTGAAATGCTTGGTATGAGTGGGATCCGACAATCTAGTTGTTTATCCTTGGCAGCCTCTCATATGGGGAAATGTAGTCTAGTGCTTCATGAGCGATAGTAGTCCGCTTCTGCCCGGTTCACGGAATCCTGCTAGCCCAAAGACTATCTTGCTCTGGACACTTGATCGGCCGTCATGTGTTTCACTTCGTTCTGTATCCATCCGTTTGGGGAAATGTCACGATGACATCCGAGTCCTACCTAGCTGCTACAGCCCGGGTTCCCGAGTCCTGTAGCCCAAAGCTACAGCCCGAATTCTGCACGCTGGCGACCGACATGCTCAATGTGATTCATTTATGCTGTCCCCATGGGTTAGTGCCGCTTTGGGTTCACGACTAGCCATGTCGGCCCGGGTTCTCTGTCATATGGATGCTAGCGACACTATCATATCGTGAGCCAAAAGGCTAAACGGCCCGGGCCATGGTAAGGCGACACCCGTGGGAATACCGTGCGTGAGGCCGCAAAGTGATATGAGGTGTTACCGGCTAGATCGATGTGACTTGGAATCGGGGTCCTGACAGCTTTGGTATCAGAGATTGACTGCCTGTAGGATTACCAAGCCAAACTGGTCGAAGTTGTGTCTAGAAATGCTTTAGCTATGTAAGGGAATTGATTGTGGGATGGAACGTAAGGCTCTTTTTAATCCTTATACCTCATGGCCTTCAGATCTGAGTCATCCTCTTCTCTTCTACGGGGATTAAGAACTAGGCCTTCTCATCTATGTATCAGGATGACGTGTTACTAATCCATGGACTTATAAGATTGTTGGATTTAAGTCTCAGTTCAGTTCCTACTACTTCCGTATGTGAACCGTTGATCTCGAAACCTTGGTATTGTGCTTTTGAGTGGCTATGCCACCATTTTGTAGGATGTCTTAAATCCTTTGGAGCATTTACAGCCGTTATGCTTTCCGAGTCATCCCAGGTTTCTATACTATATGATGCATTTGCAAATTCTTCCTTCCTGTTCACGGTGTCCTTTTGGTCGGAATAAGCACACTAATCGTCTGTTGAGGTACTCCTTGCCTTGACATATATGTTGGAACTAGTATTATGACCCTAGGCATCTTAGAGGATCACCTGGTAATATGGCCATATTTTTGTGTTCCCAGTGTGATGATTCTGGCCATCATTCCTGAAAGCATCCCGTGATGTTATTAGTTAGTAGGTATTCTATTCCTGTGTTCTTGAACCCGAGATTCACCCTACTTACCTCCTGTTGATAGTGTTTGCTAGTTCCTTTAGGATATTAGTAATTTTGTGATAGTCCTCGAGGTTCGTGGTATTTCCTTCTTCCAAATACTATGAACCGCTTATGGCAGAAGTTCCTCGCTGAACCGAAGGATCACAATCAGAGTACTCTTGAGGAGTTCTCCATTCATAATTATGAATCTGCCAGTTCTACCCTTTCCGCATGGGTTATCCGGAAGAAATGTTGAGCTTCGCTCGACATACTAATATATGCATCCACGACTCAGAAAATTATATGTTCCTTTGAGTTGTTCTCTTAGTTGTCTTCTGACCTTCATCTATCAATTGATAGTCAGGAGTAATTGTGCATTCGTGTTCATCGATGCCTATTATTCTTGTGGTCCGTCGAGCCATTCTATTCTGGAATGACTAGGAGAAACAAACTCCAGTACCTTGTCCATTTCTAGGATTGGGTCAAAGCAGTTGTATTCCGCAGATCAAAATGCCAATCGAGGTTTCGATTCTGTTCTACCTCGAAGTATTACCCCCTTTATGTCAGGATTGTCATGAGAATTGCACCATTTCTCATGAATTCTTGATGTAGTGATACTTCTCGCCATCATTATTCATTCCTTGGTTCCGTGTTGTCGCAACCGGAATGCCGACAAGTGAATCGTGATGTGTGAAATCTATACGCCTAGCAACCCCCTTGCTTGGTAGTTAATGGACAATATTCTCATTCTTAGCGTGTGGATCATTGAATCATCATCCTAATATTGATCGTGCTACCTAGTCCTTATTTCTGGTGCACTCTCCGATCAATGAGTTAGGATTGTGTCAATCCCTCACTATTTTGATCATATCATCTTGCCCTGTAAAACAAGATTGTTCTCGATCTTAGTAACATATCGGTGGTTCGTGATTTTCCAAATATCTTCTCAGAAGTATTACCAGGTTGACCCCTGACTGCTATGTTGAGCTCGTGAACAAGTTGGTTTTTTGTGAACCACCCTTTCTCCAAGAATCTGTGTTGGATACCCTGAGCTAGTTGGTTGAGCTAAACAACAATTTGGAGAGTTAGAAGATAAAAGCTTAATCCACTTAGTTCATCACTAAGGGATATCCTTGTGTGTGTGTGTGTTGAAGAAAGATGATATCTTCGTTGATTGATCCTCGTGAACAGTTGTCGGTGCTATTGTCTTATCCAATCCTTGATTTGAGTACGGGCTATCGTCAAATCAAATCAGAACCAATGATGTTCGTAATGTTGTCTTACTCGTGGTTGATCCCTCGAGCATACACCATTACATCTTTTGGTCTGATCAATGCTATCACCGTGTTCACATGATGGCGGAAGTCCAGTGATATGGAAATTCCGATGAGTTGTTGTTGATCCCATCAACAGCATTTTGTCTCCCCCATGATTCATGCTGAACATCAACCTAGGGTTGAAAATTTTATAAGCAATGCCTTCGTGTTCTGTTCATGAAGCTTATGCTTTGGTGAAAGAAGTGACTTTCTCTAATTCACGTGCATTTGGTGCAAGTTGCCGCCGTGAGTTTGAGAAGGATTGTTTTTGTTTCCTCTGGAATCGTCCCAAGTCAGTCATGCATGTGCGAAGTATTATATGGTCTGTTAGACTGATCATCTTCATTCCATATGAATTTCCTAGCACACCAAGCCACTAACTGATTTGTTCAAGGAGAAGAAGTTCCTTCTTAAGAGCATGCCTTATGCAAGGACTTCGTTATCCATGATGATGGTTCCCCACCTGAACCCGGTAATGTTTTATTATAAGACTACTAGGTGGTCATACTTGTCTAGGACAACATGTTCACGTGTGTGTAGCAGAACCAGCTCATGTTTTGGAGCTTGCTATCGTAGTTCATATCCCGAGAATCTCGCAACGTCATCTCATCGATTTGTGTTGCAACCTTTCGTTTCGGACATGCTGAGTCTGAAGTATCCTATCACCAATCAGATCTGAATCTCAGGCAGATATGATGGTTGGAACATTCCCAACAGTTGCATTTTGTCCCCAGCTTGCACCGCCATTGTGCCAATTTCCCATGGGCTGGCCTTCTCAGCAGTTGCTGTCCAAGATCATCTTTAAAAGTGGACTTGTCATGGGTCCCATTCATTTCCGATGATAAGCAAAAATCATCCATTGTGTTGTCTTCAACAAGGTAGTCCGCATCATCCATTTGAATCCGGATGTGTCATTCCTTTGAACTCCGCCAAACGATCGTTTGTGATTGCCTTAGGCTGGTATAAAGAGTCTCAATGATCTCTATATCAAAAGTAATTCTTTTTGCCACTTAAGGGAATATTTCCGCGGGTCACCTTCCTTAAGATGTCTCGTTTTGGTATCATGGCAACTCAATTCCTCGCTACGTGGACAACCATTCACCACCCCCTTAAGTGTGAAATTGTTGTCTACCTAGTGAACCCTCGTCATCCGCTTCACTCCATCCCTTTGGATGTGTGTTTCGTGTCTCAGCTCGAGAGATGTTGCTATGTCTCATTCAATGAGTTGATCGTGAGTTGCTCGATCTTTAAGAAGATCGATTCATGCAGAGTTCCTCTCTGTCGTTGTCGTGTTGGATGAAGTTCTCGAAAGCAAAGACGTCAAGATCAATATGAAGCAATGAATCAACATCTTGAGAAGGACAGTTGGATCGTGAAGATTGTGTTAGCTTGTGACCCCTCTGACTTCTTACCTCACGTCTTGAATCTGGGGACGAGATTCTTGTTTACTGGGGGTGAGCTGTCACAGCCCCAGATCGGCCTTGCTTGACTTTTCTTGCTCATCATGTCATCATGTTTAAATTTCTAAGAAACTTGAAATGGGGATTGCCTAAACCCTAGCATTAAAGGAATTCACTAGGTTCAACCAAAATATTCTCGATGAATCAAATGGCTTTCAAAATGTTCATCTTTTACGGAAAATCTTTGGGCGATAACGAGACGTGTTGCACATTTTTCCATGACATATTGGTCACTAAATTAAATCATTTAGTATTTGCAATTGGGCATTTAAATGCTATATATTATGTTAAGTGCTCAATTAATTCTGAATTTAAGTGTGGGCTATTAGGAATAATCCCAACAGAGCCCACAATTATTTGCAGGATTTTTGGAAACGTTTTAGTATTTTAATAAAGCCCAACAGTTGCGAAAGAATTAGAAAACAGAAATAAAAGAGAGAAAGAGACTTACTGGCGCTCACTGGCCGGCCCAGGTGGCAGCCCATATGAGCCCAGCCCACGAGGCAGCGCTGTCTTCTTCCTCCTGCCGGGAGGAGAAGCAGCTGCGTGCCCGACGCTCGCCATGCCACCTCCTCCCTCCCTGCGTGCCTGGCTCCTCCTTGATGTGTCTGGACGACGCGACGCAACCCCCTCGACCGCCTCTCACTATCTCCCGTGCTTCTCCCCCCTCCTCTGCTCTCTCCCGAGGCGCCACCGAACGCTGTCGTCGCCGCCGACCGTCACCATCGCGGCCACCGCTTCCCCCTCGCCCCCTCGCCGCGCCTACTAGCTCCGCCTCGACGTCCCCGACCCCCTCGACGACCTACGAGGCCCCAGATGCGCCACAACACCGCCCCCGTCGCCGTATTCCTCGCCGGCCACCGTGGATCCTCGCCGTCGATTCGGGAGCTACCGGGTGTCCCCGACCTCGCTCCCGCGCTCATTGGATTCGCTGTGAGCTTCTCCACCTCCTCCCCTTGCTCCTATGCTCAGCTTCTCGCCGCAGCCGTCGTTTCGACGATGACCGAATCGCGCCGCCGCCTGAGCTCCTCGCCGCCGTGGCCACGGTCACCGTAGTCTCCAACCGAGCTCACCCACGTGCTCGCCTTGCCGTGTAGGTGGCGTGGGAGCCAAGCACGCAACTCCACGGCCACCATAGCCTCGTCCCCGAGCTCGGCCGAACTCCGGCCGCCGCTGCCGTTGCCACCGCCGTCGTCTTAGACCACCCCGGCCCAAGCTAACCCCACCAGTCGATGCGCGTGAGCCCCAGCTCCTCGTAGATGGGCTCAGCCGTCGATTTGGTCGCTGGAAGCCAAATCCCGAGCCCCTCCACCGTCTCTGGCCTCGCCGGCGACGAGCCCCGGGTCAACTCCGGCGAGTTTGACCCGGGTTGACGATTGACCTTCCACAGGTCGCGCTAGTGGGCCAGAGCCTACTAAATTAGTTTAGATGCTAATTAAATTTTAGCTAACCAGCGGCTCATTGACTGTGGGCCCCACCCTTCTAATTACTTTAGTTAGGATTTAATTAAACCTGGTTGGTCTTGAGTCAATGACAATGGGCCACACACTGCGGGTTTGACTGGACGGTCTGTTGACCAGGTGACGCCTTGACATGACTTAATGCTGACGCAGCAAAGTTTTCTGGAATTAAAATAAATCAGAAATGATTTATAAATTTCAGGAAATACCCCAAACTTCTAAAAATCATAGAAATTCAACCATAACTCCAAATAAAATAATTTATATATGAAAAATGATCATAAAAATCCAATCTATCCATCTGTACCATTTTCATGCATGTTAGAATAACTTATAGCTACTGTTTAGGACAAATCAAATGAATGGAATTTAAATAACCATATGTGGAGTTTGAATTTGAACCTTGTGTTCAAACCAACCCCATTTAACTTGTTGCTAGATGCATTAGGCCAATGAACAGCATATTGCCATGTCATCTTCATGCATCATATTGTTGCATTGCATTGATTGTGTTTCTCCTTTGTTTGTCGGTGTTTGTCCCTCTCGAGAGCGGCGTCGGCGATGAGTTCGATGACACCGATGAAGAACTATATTATCTTCAGAAGTGCCAGGCAAGCAAAACCCCCTTGTTCATTCCGATATAATCCCACTCTCTCGCTCCTGCTCTCTTTTACTGCATTAGGAAAACAACGATTCATATGTTACTTGCTGCGGTAGCTGAACCCCTTTCCTCTGCATGACCTGTCATTCCACAGTAAATAGATGAAACCCACTAGCATGAGTAGGAGTTGTTTGAGCCCTGTTGTGCCTACTCATTCATGCTTGTTTGTCATGCCTGCAAATGCTTAGAGTTGAGTCAGGTCTGATTCATCGGGAATGAATTGGAATGGTGTGTGAACATGTCCTACTGTGTGTGAGCTAAGTGTGTGAACTCGATTTGGTAAAGGTAGCGGTGAGAGGCCATGTAGGAGTACATGGTGGGTTGTCTCATTGAAGCCATCCTCGAACTGAGTTACTGTGTTTGTGATCCATGAAACAGTTACTACCACACATTGGGATCCTAATTGACTCTCTCGGCTTCTTAACCACCCTTGTTCTCTTTCCGGAGTTGCAACTAGTTTCGGTGTTTGTAGGATATGTGTTGGAGGCCGTGCGTGGCGCTGACCCTAGGGGTGGGCTATGATGCGGTAGATACACCATGGCCGGTGTACCGATTCACCCGTTTGGTATCTCGGAACCTGCACACATCGTTTGGGGCGTTAGTGGAAACCTCGGCGGACTCCTGCGGATGGAACCCGAATAGGCGATAAACCTGGACTAGGGACTTGAGTGTTTAGGTAGGCCGTGGCCGACACCCTCTTGGGCTTCCGCTTGAAGGTTGCCGAGTACATGTCATGTAAACGGCGATAAGTGGTGAGAGCATGTGTGAAGAAGTACACCCCTGCAGGGTTAATATGATCTATTCGAATAGCCGTGTCCGCGGTAAAGGACTTCCGGGTTGCCTATAACAGTTCATAGACAAGTGAATGTGGATACTCTAAAATGCGTAAGATAAGCGTGAGTGCTATGGATGGCGTTCTCGTAGGGAGACGGAAGTGGATCCATAGTGGTGTATTGATATGGTGACTATGTGGACTCGTGTGTGCCACCTCATAAGAGTTACTTGCAGTCGTAGTTCAGGATAGCCACCGAGTCAAAGCTGGCTTGCTGCAGTCAAACTCCACCACCCCTTTGTTGATAATGATGCATATGTAGCTAGTTCGATGTAAGTCTTGCTGAGTACATTTGTACTCACGTTTGCTTATTTTATGTTTTGCGAGAGAGCGTCGGTCTCGCTAGTAGTTCAGCGTGGACTTGACGTTTAGCTTGTTACCTCAGCTACGATCTTGTGCCCTCGGCGAGTAATCTTGTAGATAGTCAGGCTTCTCAGCCTTTTTCATTTATAGTTGTCTGTACTCAGACATGTTTAGCTTCTGCATGTGCTTTGACTTGTATGCTTTGAATGTTGGGTCATGAGACCCCTGTTTGTAATATCTCGCTCCTCGGAGCCTAATGAATAAATACTTGAGTCGTAGAGTTATGTTGTGATGCCATGTTGTATGTACTCATATCGGGCATATTATGTGTATGATTGAAATGCTTGGTATGAGTGGGATCCGACAATCTAGTTGTTTATCCTTGGCAGCCTCTCATATGGGGAAATGTAGTCTAGTGCTTCTGGCGATAGTAGTCCGCTTCAGCCCGGTTCACGGAGTCCTCGCTAGCCCAAGACTACTGCTCTGGACACTTGACTGGCGGCATGTGTTTCACTTCGTTCTGTGTCTGTCCTTCGGGAAATGTCACGCGATGACATCCGAGTCCTGCCTAGCTCTACAGCCCGGTACCGAGTCCTGTTAGCCCATGCTACAGCCCAGATTCACACGCTGGCGACCGACATGCTCGATGTGATTCATTTATGCTGTCCCCATGGGTTAGTGCCGCTTTGGGTTCACGACTAGCCATGTCGTCCCGGTTCTCTGTCATATGGATGCTAGCGACACTATCATATACGTGAGCCAAAAGGCGCAAACGGTCCCGGGCCATGGTAAGGCGACACCCGTGGGAATACCGTGCGTGAGGCCGCAAAGTGATATGAGGTGTTACCGGCTAGATCGATGTGACTTTGAATCGGGGTCCTGACAGCTTTGGTATCAGAGCTTGACTGCCTGTAGGATTACCAAGCCAAACTGGTCGAAGTTGTGTCTAGAAATGCTTTAGCTATGTAAGGGAATTGATTGTGGGATGGAACGTAAAGCTCTTTTTACTCCTTATACCTCATGGCCTTCAGATCTGAGTCATCCTCTTCTCTTCTACGGGGATTAAGAACTAGGCCTGCTCATCTATCTATCAGGATGACGTGTTACTAATCCATGGACTTACAAGATTATTGGATTTAAGTCTCAGTTCAGTTCCTACTACTTCCGTATGTTAACCGTTGATCTCGAAACCTTGGTATTGTGCTTTTGAGTGGCTATGCCGCCATTTTGTAGGATGTCTTAAATCCTTTGGAGCATTTACAGCCGTTATGTTGTCCGAGTCATCCCAGGTTTCTATACTATCTGATGCATTTGCAAATTCGTCCTTCCTGTTCAAGGTGTCCTTTTGGTCGGAATAAGCACACTAATCGTCTGTTGAGGTACTCCTTGCCTTGACATATATGTTGGAACTAGTATTGTGACCCTAGGCATCTTAGAGGATCACCTGGTAATATGGCCATGTTATTGTGTTCCCAGTGTGATGATTCTGGCCATCATTCCCGAAAGCATCCCGTGATGTTATTAGTTAGTAGGTATTCTATTCCTGGGTTCTTGAACCCGAGATTCACCCTACTTACCTCCTGTTGATAGTGTTTGCTAGTTCCTTTAGGATATTAGTAATTTTGTGATAGTCCTCGAGGTCCGTGGTATTTCCTTCTTCCAAATACTATAAACCGCCTCTGGCAGAAGTTCCTCGCTGAACCGAAGGATCACAATCAGAGTACTCTTGAGGAGTTATCCATTCATAATTATGAATCTGCCAGTTCTACCCTTTCCGCATGGGTTATCCGGAAGAAATGTTGAGCTTCGCTCGACATACTAAGCTATGCATCCACGACTCAGAAAATTATATGTTCCTTTGAGTTGTTCTCTTAGTTGTCTTCTGACCTTCATCTATCAATTGATAGTCAGGAGTAATTGTGCATTCGTGTTCATCGATGCCTATTATTCTTGTGGTCCGTCGAGCCATTCTATTCTGTAATGACTAGGAGAAACAAACTCCAGTACCTTGTCCATTTCTAGGATTGGGTCAAAGCAGTTGTATTCCGCAAATCAAAATGCCAATCCAGGTTTTGATTCTATTCTACCTCGGAGTATTACCCCCTTTATGTCAGGATTGTCATGAGAATTGCACCATTTCTCATGAATTCTTGACGTAGTGATACTTCTCGACATCATTATTCATTCCTCGGTTTCGTGTTGTTGCAACCGGAATGCCGACAAGTGAATCGTGATGTGTGAAATCTATACGCCTAGCAACCCCCTTCCTTGGTAGTTAATGGACAATATTCTCATTCTTAGCGTGTTGATCATTGAATCATCATCCTAAGATTGATCGTGCTACCTAGTCCTTATTTCTGGTGAAGTCTCTGATCAATGAGTTAGGATTGTGTCAATCCCTCACTATTTTGATCATATCATCTTGCCCTGTAAAACAAGATTGTTCTCGAGCTTAGTAACATATCGGTGGTTCGTGATTTTCCGAATATCTTCTCGGAAGTATTACCAGGTTGACCCCTGACTGCTATGTTGAGCTCGTGAACAAGTTGGTTTTTTGTGAACCACCCTTTCTCCAAGAATCTGTGTTGGATACCCTGAGCTAGTTGGTTGAGCTAAACAACAATTTGGAGAGTTGGAAGATAAAAGCTTAATCCACTTAGTTCATCACTAAGGGATATCCTTGTGTGTGTGTGTGTGTGTGTGTGTGTGTGTGTGTGTGTGTGTGTGTGTGTGTGTGTGAAGAAAGATGATATCTTCGTTGATTGATCCTCGTGAACAGTTGTCGGTGCTATTATCTTATCCAATCCATGATGTTCGTAATGTTGTCTTACTCATGGTTGATCCCTCGAGCATACACCATTACAACTTTTGGTCTGATCAATGCTATCACCGTGTTCACATGATGGCGGGAGTCCAGTGATATGGAAATTCCGATGAGTTGTTGTTGATCCCATCAGCAGCATTTTGTCTCCCCCATGATTCATGCTGAACAACAACCTAGTGTTGAAAATTTTATAAGCAATGCCTTCGTGTTCCGTTCATGAAGCTTATGCTTTGGTGAAAGAAGTGACTTTCTCTAATTCACGTGCATTTGGTGCAAGTTGCCGCCGTGAGTTTGAGAAGGATTGTTTTTGTTTCCTCTAGAATCGTCCCAAGTCAGTCATGCATGTGCGAAGTATTATATGGTCTGTTAGACTGATTGTCGGTGTCAAAACCGACGGATCTCGGGTAGGGGGTCCCGAACTGTGCGTCTAGGCGGATGGTAACAGGAGACAAGGAACACGATGTTTTACCCAGGTTCGGGCCCTCTTGATGGAGGTAAAACCCTACGTCCTGCTCGATTGATATTGATAATGTGGATGTTTACAAGAGTGGATCTACCACGAAATCAAGGAGGCTAAACCCTAGAAGCTAGCCTATGTTATGATTGTAAGGGTTGTTGATGTTGTGTCCTACGGACTAGAGCCATCCGGTTTATATAGACACCGGAGAGGGCTAGGGTTACATAGAGTCGGTTAGAATGGTAGGAGATCTACATATCCGTATCGCCAAGCTTGCCTTCCACGCCAAGGAAAGTCCCATCCGGACATGGGGAGAAGTCTTCAATCTTGTATCTTCATAGTCTTGGAGTCCGGTCGATGATGATAGTCCGGCCAATAATAGTTCGGCAGATGATGGTAGTCCAGCTATCCGGACACCCCCTAATCCAGGACTCCCTCAGTAGCCCCTGAACCATGCTTCAATGACGATAAGTCTGGCGTGTATATTGCTTGGCATTGCAAGGCGGGTTCCTCCTCCAAATGATAGAAGATTGTGAACACCAGGATAGTGTCCGGCTCTGCAAAATAAATTCCACATTCCACCGTAGAGAGAATAATAATATATACATAAGTTCAATCTGTTGACTTTTTTGTGGCATGACGTCACACTACTACCAAGCCATTACTTGAATTGTTTTTTACTTTACCACCTCGGCGCATTTAGCGAAGCGGTTTCCTTGGCACGTCTTGTCGAAGTAGAGATCGTGTTTCCCCTTAATCCGGGATTCTCATCAATACGGGCGTGGGTAACCCAACCGCGCCATTGATGGTGACGCTTGGGAGATAAGCGAGTTTTACCAGGCCGGTGGGGGACGTGTAAGACTTCTCCCGCCCATATAAGGGATAAGGATTCACCTTCTCACCTACGCCTTCTTCCTCCTTTGCTTATCCATCTCCGCGCACTCGAGCTCCAGCACCCAAGTTCGTGCATCTCGTCTCAACCTTCTCCGACCATGTCCGAAGCGGGAGGTAATTGGTTGGCCTCCACCGTCAAGGAGGAGCAAATCGCCAAACTGCGGGGCGCCGGATACCTTTCCGGCGACATCGCAGACCGCTACCCGATGAAGGGCAGCTCATCCCCACCCCAGCCCCATGAGAGGGTCGTCTTTCTTCCCCACTTCCTCCGCTGGACTGGGCTTTCCACTTGTATCCCTTTGTCCGGGGCTCATGTTCTTCTCGGCCTGGATTTCCATGATCGGCGCGAACTTCATCCTCAACATCTCGGCGTTTATCGTCGTGTGCGAGGCCTTCCTCTGCATCCAGCCCCACTTCAGCTTGTGGCTCAAGACCTTCAATGTCAAGCCAAAGGTTGTGAAGGGCACTCAAGCGGTCTTGGAGGAGCCACGTTGGGCAAGATGCCCAATGTCCTTTAGTTGAAGGGCCTTCATGGAATCCGTCAAGGGGTGGCAATCGGGTGGTTCTATATCACCGAGCCGCGTGACCCTAAATGGGCGGCGGCCCCGAGTTTAGATCTGGTATCCCCATGCAGCTCACCTCCGGAAAGAGAAGGGCTTGCTGTGGGGGGTAGTTCAAGGAGCCGACGGACTCAAGCCTGCATCAAGAAGCTGGTGAAGAAGCTCGGGCTGGTTAACGTGGTCCAAGTCATGCTCGTCCGCGGATTCTCCCATGCCAAGCGCGGCATTCAATCTATGGGAGTTCGATCCGAACAGCACCAGCGCTGAGCAAGCTCTTCGACACGACGTCTTTAACACACAGGAAGGTGCTGTTCAAGGGCGCTGGCCCCGCATCCGCGATCAAGATCGCGGATTTCGCCGCAGCGCCAGCCGACGAGGTAAGTGATTCTACCCTTTACGGAAACTTGTTTTCATAGTTTGACTCTATCGGGTTTTAATTTCCCTTTTCCTTTGACAGACTGGATGAAGAAGGCGGAGCAGATTACCGTCCGGCTCCTATGCCGAAAAATCCATGAGACGCTCGTCTAGTGAGGCTGCTGGTTCGGCACCGCACGTGGTGCCGGAAAAGAAAACCAAGAAGGAGGCCACGGGTGTTGAAAGAGCTCCGTTTTCAGGTGTCCGACGACTCGGGCGGACTCCTCCCGAAAATGAGGAGGAGGAAGAGGACTCTCTCCCGGAGGGAGAGAGGAAGAGGAAGGCTTCCCCAGCAGGGAGGCGAAGGGTCAAGAGGGAAGGACTATTCCCGGAGAGCTCCGCCAACATCAACGTTGGCGAGGAAGAATAACCTTCAAGGGCCAGGCCTCGGCGAGATCGTAAGTATCTGGATTCTGAATGATTTATAGTTTCTTTTTCGTCACATAGTGTCATTCGATGCTGCATGCTGCCCGTAGTCCGGCCGGTGATGATCTCCCGCTTCATCGGCGGGTTGTTGGCTTCGTCGGATGTAGACTCCATCCCGACCGCCTCCACCCCTCGCGACGTCGAGGATGCGAGGTGGGATCCCGAAGGACCCATCGGGGAGGCTCGGGCGCCACAAGGCGTCCTCCGGACTTTGCGCCGACTCCTAGCAGAACCCGCAGTGGTTCCGGAGTCCGGCCGGCCCCTTCGAGCGAAGGGCAAGACCGTGGCCGCGGCTTCCGTCAACCGAGGCACGGGTAATTTGTTGGAGCCGTGCAGGCGCTTCCCTCGAGGAAGAACACCGCACTATTATGAGTGCGGTGATTCAAAAGTGCAGCTTCGCCAAGGCGGGCTGACCAAGCTCTTGATAGCCTTCTATCGGGCTTTGAGGTAAGAAGTTAAAATATGCAATGTAATACCGCATAGTCAGTAGCCCCGATGCTCGGTTCGGTGTTGGAAAGAAAAGCGGATGAGGATCTAAAAAGAGAAGATATACGCAGGGTTGCTAAAAATTATGTCAATATGGGTTGCAGGCTGCGCTCTGACCTCTGCCAGACCGACCGTGAAGGTCGGTGCTTTGAAGCAGAGCTCGGCGGTCGAGCAAGAGCTCGGCAGCCCAGAAGCAGCTCGGGACAAAGAAGGTGAGTAACACCACTTTGAACTTGTACCTTCTGAAAAGGGTTTAGGTTGCAACAAAAATAACAAGGATAACATGGGTACTGCAGGGCCCACGAGCGAGGTGGCGACCACGAAGGAGGCCGTGTCCGCGACGAACATAATGCGGCCACAGAACAGGCAGAGCGAGAAAGCAGGAGGCGCGGGTGGCGGTGGTTCAGCAAGAGCTCCAGGCTCTCATGGAAAAGCATGAGTGTTTGGAGCATGACTCAAAGACGCGAGAGTCCGAGCTTGCCTCGGCTCTCGAAAGTGCCAAAACCGCCAAGGCCGAGGCCCATAAGTCCCTTCAAGAGATTGAGTTGATGAGGAAGATAGCGGCGGGTAAGGCATTTTTCATGCAAAGCAAGCATGTGAATGTAAATTACGTGTTACTTACCCGAATTCGGAGCTCTCCAGGGGCGTTTGCAGATCTGCCTCGCAGCGTGTCGATGCCGCCGCATTCTCTTGAGCCGAGGAGGGGAGCTCAACGGAGAAGGTCTTCGTCTCGATGCGCTGAGGCCGGCCATCCGTGCCCCTAGCGACCACAGAAGCAGCTGGTCGAGCTTCACAAGGTGGACGAGCAGGCCATGAAGGGCCTCATAGTCCGGCTATGGCACGGAGAGGCCATGCACAGGAGCTACTTGGCCTCGTCACGATGGCTGGTGGATGCGTGCCCTCGGGTGGAGGTTATCAAGCGCTCCGCCTGTATTGAAGGTGCTCGTCGGGCCCTTGCCCGCAAAAAGGTGCATTAGGGCAAGCTGGATGCGGAGAAGCTAATCAGCGACGCGCCACCAGTGGGCAAGGAACATCGTCGCCGAAATTTACTATAAGGCTGTCTGAAGGGTGCCCGCAAGATTGCGGATGAGTGCCCCGGGATGTAATTTTGAGTGAATTAGCAATGTGTTATCCTGTGCGCTGAAAACTTTGTTCATATCGCTAAGCAACGCTTGTTAATTTAAAATATTACCTTCATGCGGCCTTTTATTAAATCGAGAGATGGCAAGTCGTCGGCTTCAGCCCCATGCCACGAAAGTGCTTGGGTGTTCGGATAAACATGGCGCTCTAGTTCCCATTTTGGGTCCATCGAGGAGCGCAACACAACGAACAGGCAACCGGAGTTATAGTGCTTGAACACTCTCACTTAGCCATAGAATTCTATAATTTTAAATTTCGTGAAGCCCCTAGTATTCGGAGGACCGAATTGGGGCACTATCCATGCCTTTGTCGGACATAATCCGAACTTCGCTCGAGCGGCGTAGGTCTTTAAGGACCGAAGGACCTCTCGAACAGCGACCAGTCTCGCCTTATCATGACAGTCAGTTTTAGCTTTCTCCTCGAGGCGTTAACCTGCTCAACCGGGCGCAATCGCGATGGTTCTCCAGTCTACCTTAGCCGATAGAACGGAACATAAGGTGCCAAACATGGGAGCCGGGCAAACCCAACTATTGACCCAAGACATGATTCGGAGCCGATTCATATAATGCTATAAGTTCGGGGTGCCGCACTTGTGAAAGTGTGCAGACTTTATCACACCATAATGCGGAGAATATAAGCTCCTGGTGTATTTGGCCGTACCAAAAGTGTACGGATGCAACATGTCGTAAATGAACATATATGTATATATAAGGTAATGCAATTATAGGCAAAAAAAGTGCTGCATTTTATTCGAGAAGATATTCTATGAGTTCGGAATGATACAAATAGTGCGGAAAGCAAGGGATTGGACGAATTAAAGGCGTCTCCCTCCAGGGGTAGGCCGCGGAATGTTGTATTTAACAAATTTAATGCTCGTGATGGAGACCACCTGAGTGTTTGTCGCGGCCTTTGTCCTTCCCTGGCTGTATAAAAAAGAGAGAAATAAAAGAAAGAAGAGCGACACACTTAGGAGCCCCTGGTGTGGTCGAACCGCACTCTGGGTCTGTTGTGGTTGTGCCTTTCCCCCTATGCCCATGGTATCTCCAAGGCGTAATTATGTACGCGGAGAGCTTCTCTTACAATTTTGCGAGGGCTGGGGTTGAGGCCGCATTGCTCTGGCGTGCTCGGGCGTGCCGTGGTCTTGGTTGATGTTGCTCGGTAGCGTTTGGTGCGTGTTCGGTCGTTTAACGGCGGACTCGAGAATTGCCTTAAAAGGCTGCTCTGTACTTCTGCTGTGAGAGCCGCTGTATGTTCCTCCGTTCGGAGGGAGCGTTCCGTGTTTCCATTGACCGTGATGACTCCATGAGGGCCTGGCATCTTGAGCTTAAGGTATGCATAAGGCGGCACCGCATTGAATTTTGCGAACGCGGTTCGTCCGAGCAGAGCATGATAGCCGCTGCGGAACGGGACTACATCGAAGATTAACTCCTCGCTTGAAATTATCCGGGATCCGAAGACCACTTCGATGTAATCGAGCACGTACAATTGGCCTCGACACCTGGTATGACGCTTTGAAGGTTGTCTTTGTAGGTTTAATCCTTGAAGGGTCTATGCCCATCTTGCGACCGTATCCCGATAAAGCAGGTTCAGGCTGCTGCCGCCGTCCATCAGGACTCTCGTGAGGTGAAATCCATCGACGATTGGGTCTAAAACGAATGCGGCGAATCCGCCATGGCGGATACTGGTCGGATGGTCTCTTCGATCGAAAGTGATCGGGCAAGAGGACCATGGGTTGAATTTTGGGGCGACTGGCTCCATCGCGTATATGTCCCTTAGTGCACGGCTCTGAATTTCTTCGTCGTCCATGATGTTTCCAGGAGGTGAGCTGCGTGGGGATACCAGATCTAAACTCGGGGGCCGCCGCCCATTTAGGGTCACGCGGCTCGGTGATATAGAACCACCCCGATTGCCACCCCTTGACGGATTCCACGAAGGCCCCTTCGAACCAAAGGGCATTGGGCCTCTTGCCCAACATGGCGCCTCCGCACTCCGCTTGAATGCCTTTCACTACCTTCGGCTTGACATTGAAGGTCTTGAGCCACAAGACGAAGTGGGGCTGGATGCAGAGGAAGGCCTGCACACGACGATAAACGCCGAGATGTTGAGGATGAAGTTGGCGCCAGATCATGGAAATCAGGCCGTAGTAGAACATGAGCCCCGGACAAAGGGGTGAAGTGGAAAGCCAGTCCATGGAGGAAGTGGGAAAGAAAGACAACCCTCTCATGGGGCCTGGGGATGGGGATGAGCTGCCCCTCGTCGGGCAGCCGGTGCGCGATGTCGCCGGAGAGGTATCCGGCGCTGCGCAGTTTGGCGATGTGCTCCTCCTTAACGGTGAAGGCCAACCATTTACCTCCCGCTCCGGACATGGTCGGAGAAGGTGGAGATGAGATCTGTGAACTTGGGCGCTGGAGCTCGAGTCTTGCGGAGATGGATAAGCAAAGGAGGAAGAAGGCGTGGGTGAGAAGGTGAATCCTTATCCCTTATATGGGCGGAGAAGTCTTACACGTCCCCACCGCCCGGTAAAACTCGCTTATCTCCCAAGCGTCACCATCAATGGCGCGGTTGGGTTACCCACGCCGTATTGATGAGAATCCGGATTAAGGGAAACATGATCTCGCTTGACAAGACATGCCAAGAAACCGCTTAGCTAAATGCGCTGAGGTGGTAAAGTAAAAACAATTCAAGTAGTGGCTTGGTAGTGGTGTGACATCATGCCACTAAAAACGTCGACAGATTGAACTTGTATATATATTATTATTCTCTCTCGGTGGAACGTGGAATTTATTTTGCGAGCGGACACTATCCGGTGTTCACAATCTTCTATCATTTGGAGGAGGAACCCTCCTTGCAATGCCAAGCAATATCTGCGCGGACTTATCGTCATTGAAGCCTGGTTCATGGGCTCTTGAGGAGTCTGGATTAGGGGTGTCCGGATAGCGGACTACCATCATCACCGAACTATCATTGGCGGACTATCGTCATCGACGGACTCCAAGACTATGAAGATGCAAGATTGAAGACTTCACCCGTGTCCGGATGGGACTTTCCTTGGCGTGGAAGGCAAGCTTGGCGATCTGGATATGTAGATCTCCTACCATTGTAACCGACTCTCGTAACCCTAGCCCTCTCCGGTGTCTATATAAACCAGATGGCTTTAGTCCGTAGGACTAGAATCACAACAACCCTTACAATCATACCATAGGCTAGCTTCTAGGGTTTAGCCTCCTTGATCTCGTGGTAGATCCACTCTTGTAAACATCCACAATATCAATATCAATCAAGCAGGGGCGTGAGGGTTTTACCTCCATCAAGAGGGCCCGAACCTGGGTAAAACATCGTGTCCCTTGTCTCCTGTTACCATCTGCCTAGACGCACAGTTCGGGACCCCCTACCCGAGATCCGCCGGTTTTGACACCAACATTGGTGCTTTCATTGAGCCGAGGTGGGTGGGCTCTGAATTTCTTCATCATCCGCGTCCCAACCATCCTGGCCGTAGTTGGCCAGGCTCTCCGGATAGCGAGAGATGCTTGATGAATTTATGATATCGCCAAGGGCGAAAAGTGCTGAAAGATGTCCGCGGCGGAGAATTCCATGATCGGCGCCAATCGGGTTCGACCGCGGGGCGCAGGAGGTTCGAGTCCGCGAAGTCCGGCACCTCGAGTCATGAGCTTTATCGCGGGACCAGGTAAGTGTTCGCTCCATCGCCGTAGAAGTTGCCGCTCGGCGGTGTCCAGCCATCCGTCCTCGATCTGGCGATCGGCTCCGGACTATGGGTCGGGCGGGTTCGTGTCGGCCTCCAAGGCGCTGTCCGGCGGCAGAGTTAGGTCATGCCCATCGTGATGAGGCGGCACGCTTCGGTGTGGCTCAGATCCATCGAGGATCAAGTCCCCGGATATCGGCCGTGAAGTTTAGGCTTCAAACCTGACTGACGGCGGGCGTAGCTTCGATCTGCTCGGATGGCTGCGAAGTTGGCCCGCAGCGAAACCGCCAATACAAAGATCTGTCCGGGAGAAAAGTCACACCCAGGACTGCGTCGTTGTTGATTGAAGAGGCCATCAAGCCTATCGGTGACAACACGAGGAACTCTCAATGAAAGCACCAATGTCGGTGTCAAAACCGGCGGATCTCGGGTAGGGGTCCCGAATCGTGCGTCTAGGCGGATGGTAACAGGAGACAAGGGACACGATGTTTTACCCAGGTTGGGCCCTCTTGATGGAGGTAAAACCCTACGTCCTGCTCGATTGATATTGATATTGTGGATGTTTACAAGAGTGGATCTACCACGAGATCAAGGAGGCTAAACCTAGAAGCTAGCCTATGGTATGATTGTAAGGGTTGTTGATGTTGTGTCCTCACGTGACTAGAGCCATCCGGTTTATATAGACACCGGAGAGGGCTAGGGTTACATAGAGTCGGTTACAATGGTAGGAGATCTACATATCCAGACGCCAAGCTTGCCTTCCACGCCAAGGAAAGTCCCATCCGGACACGGGAGAAGTCTTCAATCTTGCATCTTCATAGTCTTGGAGTCCGGTCGATGATGATAGTCCGCCAATAATAGTTCGGCCGATGATGGTAGTCCGCTATCCGACACCCCTAATCCAGACTCCTCACCGATCATCTTCATTCCATATGAATTTCCTAGCACACCAAGCCACTAACTGATTTGTTCAAGGAGAAGAAGTTCCTTCTTAAGAGCATGCCTTATGCAAGGACTTCGTTATCCATGATGATGGTTCCCCACTTGAACCCGGTAATGTTTTATTATAAGACTACTAGGTGGTCATTCTTGTCTAGGACAGCATGTTCACATGTGTGTAGCAGAACCAGCTCATGTTTTGGAGCTTGCTATCGTAGTTCATATCCCGAGAATCTCGCAACATCATCTCGTCGATTTGTGTTGCAACCTTTCGTTTCGGACATGCTGAGTCTGAAGTATCCTATCACCAATCGGATCTGAATCTCAGGCAGATATGATGGTTGGAACATTCCCAACAGTTGCATTTTGTCCCCAGCTTGCACCGCCAATGTGCCAATTTACCATGGGCTGGACTTCTCAGCAGTTGCTGTCCAAGATCATCTTTAAAAGTGGACTTGTCATGGGTCCCATTCATTTCCGATGATAAGCAAAAATCATCCATTGCGTTGTCTTCAACAAGGTAGTCCGCATCATCCATTTGAATCCGGATGTGTCATTCCTTTGAACTCCGCCAAATGTTCGTTTGTGATTGCCTTAGGCTGGTATAAAGAGTCTCAATGATCTCTATATCAAAAGTAATTATTTTTGCCACTTAAGGGAATATTTCCGCGGGTCACCTTCCTTAAGATGTCTCGTTTTGGTATCATGGCAACTCAATTCCTCGCTACGTGGACAACCATTCACCACCCCCATAAGTGTGAAATTGTTGTCTACCTAGTGAACCCTCGTCATCCGCTTCACTCCATCCCTTTGGATGTGTGTTTCGTGTCTCAGCTCGAGAGATGTTGCTATGTCTCATTCAGTGAGTTGATCGTGAGTTGCTCGATCTTTAAGAAGATCGATTCCTGCAGAGTTCCTCTCTGTCGTTGTCGTGTTGGATGAAGTTCTCGAAAGCAAAGACGTCAAGATCAATATGAAGCAATGAATCAACATCTTGAGAAGGACAGTTGGATCGTGAAGATTGTGTTAGCTTGTGACCCCTCTGACTTCTTACCTCACGTTTTGAATCTGGGGACGAGATTCTTGTTTAGTGGGGGTGAGCTGTCACAGCCCCAGATCAGCCTTGCTTGACTTTTCTTGCTCATCATGTCATCATGTTTAAATTTCTAAGAAACTTGAAATGGGGATTGCCTAAACCCTAGCATTAAAGGATTTCACTAGGTTCAACCAAAATATTCTCAGTGAATCCAAATGGCTTTCAAAAATGTTCATCTTTTCTGGAAAATGCCGGAAGCGATAACTTGAGGTGTTGCACATTTTCCATGACATATTTGGTCACTGAATTAAATCATTTAGTATTTGCAATTGGGCATTTAAATGCTATATATTATGTTAAGTGCTCAATTAATTCTGAATTTAAGTGTGGGCTATTAGGAATAATCCCATGAGCCCACAATTATTTGCAGGATTTTGGAAACGTTTTAGTATTTTAATAAAGCCCAACAGTTGCGTAAGAATTAGAAAATAGAAATAAAAGAGAGAAAGAGAGACTTACCTGGCGCTCACCTGGCCGGCCCAGCTGGCAGCCCAGCCAACAGGCCCAGCCCACCAGGGGCAGCGCTATCTTCTTCCTCCTGCCGGGAGGAGAAGCAACTGCGTGCCCGACGCTCGCCGCGCCACCTCCTCCCTCCCTGCGTGCCTGGCTCCTCCTTGATGCGTCTAGACGACGCGACGCAACCCCCTCGACCGCCTCTCACTCTCTCCCGTGCTTCACCCCCCTCCTCTGCTCTCTCCCGAGGCACCACCGAACGCTGTCGTCGCCGCCGACCGTCACCACCGCGGCCACCGCCTCCCCCTCGCCCCCTCGCCGCGCCTACTAGCTCCGCCTCGACGTCCCCGACCCCCTCGACGACCTACGAGGCCCCAGACGTGCCACAATGCCGCCCCCGTCGCCGTTTTCCTCGTCGGCCACCGTGGATCCTCGCCGTCGATTCGGGAGCTACCGGGCCTCCCCGACCTCGCTCCCGCGCTCATTGGATTCGCTGTGAGCTTCTCCACCTCCTCCCCATGCTCCCGTGCTCAGCTTCTCGCCGCAGCCGTCGTTTCGGCGATGACCGAATCACGCCGCCGCCTGAGCTCCTCGCCGCCGTGGCCACGGTCACTGTAGTCTCCAACCGAGCTCACCCACGTGCTCGCCGTGCCGTGTAGGTGCCGTGGGAGCCAAGCACGCAACTCCACGGCCACCATAGCCTCGTCCCCAAGCTCGGCCGAACTCCGGCCGCTGCTGCCGTTGCCACCGCCGTCGTCTTAGACCACCCCGCCCAAGCTAACCCCACCGGTCGATCGCGTGAGCCCGGCTCCTCGTGAGATGGGCTCACCGTCGATTTAGTTCTTGGAAGCCAAATCCCGAGCCCCTCCACCGTCTCTGGCCTCGCCGACGACGAGCCCCGGGTCAACTCCGGCGAGTTTGACCCGGGTTGACCAGTTGACCTCCCCTGGGTCCGGGCTAGTGGGCCCAGAGCCCTGCTAAATTAGTTTAGATGCTAATTAAATTTTAGCTAACCACTGGCTCGCTGACTATGGGCCCCAGCCCTTCTAATTACTTTAGTTAGGATTTAAGTAAACCCTTGTTGGTACTGAGTCAATGACAGGTGGGCCACACCTGTCAGGTTTGACCTGGACGGTCCTGTTGACCAGCTGACGCCAGCATGAATTAATGCTGACGCAGTAAAGTTTTCTGGAATTAAAATAAATCAGAAATGATTTATAAATTTCAGGAAATACCCCAAACTTCTAAAAATCATAGAAATTCAACCATAACTCCAAATAAAATAATTTATATATGAAAAATGATCAGAAAAATCCAATCTATCCATTTGTACCATTTCCATGCATGTTAGAATAACTTATAGCTACTGTTTAGGACAAATCAAATGAATGGCATTTAAATAACCATATGTGGAGTTTGAATTTGAACCTTGTGTTCAAACCAACCCCATTTAACTTGTTGCTAGATGCATTAGGCCAATGAATAGCATATTGCCATGTCATCTTCATGCATCATATTGTTGCATTGCGTTGATTGTGTTTCTCCTTTGTTTGTCGGTGTTTGTCCCCTCTCAGTAGACGACGTACCGGCGATGAGTTCGATGACACCGATGAAGAACTATATTATCTTCAGAAGTGCCAGGCAAGCAAAACCCCCTTGTTCATTCCGATATAATCCCACTCTCTCGCTCCTGCTCTCTTTTACTGCATTAGGAAAACAACGATTCATATGTTACTTGCTGCGGTAGCTGAACCCCTTTCCTCTGCATGACCTGTCATTCCACAGTAAATAGATGAAACCCACTAGCATGAGTAGGAGTTGTTTGAGCCCTGTTGTGCCTACTCATTCATGCTTGTTTGTCATGCCTGCTCTCGCTTAGAGTTGAGTCAGTCCGATTCATCGGGAATGAATTGGAATGGTGTGTGAACATGTCCTCTTGTGTGTGAGCTAAGTGTGTGAACTCGATTTGGTAAAGGTAGCGGTGAGAGGCCATGTAGGAGTACATGGTGGGTTGTCTCATTGAAGCCGTCCTCAAGAACTGAGTTCTGTGTTTGTGATCCATGAAACAGTTACTACCACACATTGGGATCCTTAATTGACTCTCTCGGCTTCTTAACCACCCTTGTTCTCTTTCCAGGAGTTGCAACTAGTTTCTGGTGTTTGTAGGATATGTGTTGGAGGCTGTGCGTAGCGCTGACCCTAGGGGTGGGCTATGATGCGGTAGATACACCATGGCCCGGTGTACCGATTCGCCCGTTTGGTATCTCGGGAACCCTGCCACATCGTTCGGGGGCCGTTATTGGAAACCTCGACCGGACTCCCTGCGGATGGAACCCGAATAGGCGATAAACCTGGACTAGGGACTTGAGTGTTTAGGTAGGCCGTGGCCGACACCCTCGCTGGGCTTCCGCTTGAAGGTTGCCGAGTACATGTCGTGTAAACGGCGATAAGTGGTGAGAGCGTGTGAAGAAGTACACCCTGCAGGTTAATATGATCTATTCAATAGCCGTGTCCGCGGTAAAGGACTTCTGGGTTGCCTATAACAGTTCATAGACAAGTGAAAGTGGATACTCTAAAATGCGCAAGATAAGCGTGAGTGCTATGGATGGCGTTCTCGTAGGGAGACGGAAGCGGATCCATAGTGGTGTATTGATATGGTGACTATGTGGACTCGTGTGCGCCACCTCAAAAGAGTTACTTGCAGTCGTATTTCAGGATAGCCACCGAAGTCAAATCTGGCTTGCTGCAACAAACTCCACCACCCCTTTGTTGATAATGATGCATATGTAGCTAGTTCGATGTAAGTCTTGCTGAGTACATTTGTACTCACGTTTGCTTATTTTATGTTTTGCGAGAGACGCGTCGGTCTCGCTAGTAGTTCCGCGTGGACTTCGACGTTTAGCTTGTTACCTCAGCTACGATCTTGTGCCCTCGACAGAATCTGGTAGATAGTCAGGCTTCTCAGCCTTTTTCATTTATAGTTGTCTGTACTCTGAATGTTGGGTCATGAGACCCCTGTTTGTAATATCTCGCTCCTCGGAGCCTAATGAATAAATACTTGAGTCGTAGAGTTATGTTGTGATGCCATGTTGTATGTACTCATATCGGGCATATTGTGTGTATGATTGAAATGCTTGGTATGAGTGGGATCCGGCAATCTAGTTGTTTATCCTTGGGAGCCTCTCATATGGGGAAATGTAGTCTAGTGCTTACTGAGTGATAGTAGTCCGCTCTCGCCGGTTCACGGAGTCCTGCTAGCCCAAAGACTACTGCTCTGGACACTTGATCTGGCCGGCATGTGTTTCACTTTGTTCTGTGGTTCTCCCTTCGGGAAATGTCACGCGGTGACATCCGAGTCCTGCCTAGCCTGCTACAGCCCGGCTTCCTGAGTCCTGTTAGCCCAAATGCTACAGCCCAGATTCACACGCCGACCGACATGCTCGATGTGATTCATGTATGCCTGTCCCCATGGGTTATTGCCGCTTTGGGTTCACGACTAGCCATGTCGGCCCGGGTTCTCTGTCATATGGATGCTAGCGACACTATCATATACGTGAGCCAAAAGGCGCAAACTATCCCGGGCCATGGTAAGGCGACACCCGTGGAAATACCGTGCGTGAGGCCGCAAAGTGATATGAGGTGTTACCGGCTAGATCGATGTGACTTGGAATCGGGTCCTGACAAGGCGCTTCACTCCTAGGGCAACTGCGGCCTTCAGGCCTGCTATCAGGCCTTCATACTCTGTTATGTTGTTGGAGACCTTTTCTCCGTGCTGGAAACAAAGCTGCACGACGTAGTAGAGCTTGTCTTGAGTAGGGGATATAAGCACTGTTCCAGCCCCCGCGCCGCCGTCGATGAGGGTCCTGGTGACGGCCACCTGGCAGATGGTGGGGGTGCACAGCATTGGGAGCGCGCCCGAGTAGGCTGAGTTGGAGGGGTGATCATCCGAGTTGAAGGCCAGATCGGCCCTGGGCGCCGACCGACCCGGAGGAGCCCCATGCCGCGCAGAGGCAGCGCCGACCTAGCGAGCGAACAGCTTGATGTGGCGGTCTGAAGGTGGCGCCTGCGAGCTGCCCAGGAGAGCTGTGACGACCGGGGGCGCCGGTGCAGCGTGCCTGGCGAGGAAAAGGCTGCGCAGCTCCTCCCAAGAGGCCACAGAAGCCGCTGGCAGGTGGAGCAGCCACACGCGCGGTGCACCGGTGATGGCCATGGGAAGCCAGTTAGCCATGACCCTATCGTGCGCCTCTGCCGAGGACGGCCTCCTCGTGACGCCAAGCAGGAAGGCGATGGATCACCGTGCCGTTGTGGCGTGGGGGCATCTCCGCTTGAACTTGTTCGCCACCGCACTGCCGCAAGGTGGGGCCAAGGCTCGAGCCCCACGCCCCAGCTGCTACTGCACCGGCGGCCGGAGTGGGCGGCGCGCCGCTCATCGTAGGGCGAGTCGCGATGTCGGCGGAGAGCGGATCGGCGGAAGGGAAAGCTCCGGCGCACCCCTACCTGGCGCGCCAAATGTCGGATTTCGGGTTCCGGCAGACCCTCTAGGTTCGAATTCTGGGGTGCACGCGGAGATCTCACCCCCTACCTACCTGCGCCTCGCCGCCTCCCTAGGATCTAAACTACCAAAAGAACAACACAAGAGACACAAGGTTTATACTAGTTCGGGCCACCATTGTGGTGTAATACCCTACTCTAGTTTGTGGCGTGGTGAATTGCCTCTAGGGCTGATGATGAACAATACAAGGAGGAACAGCCTCGCGAGGGTCTGTTCTTGGCTATTGCGATGAACTGCTAGGGGGAGTTCAGTCGCTTCTCTCTCTCTCTCTCTCTCTGCGATTGATCTCTTGATGCCGGATCAAGCTCTCTCTTCAAGATGCCTCTACCCTGTGGGTGGCTAGTCCTATTTATAGGCGGAGGCCCTGGGCCTCTTTCCAAATATTGAGCGGGAAGGGTGCCAACAATTGGCCATTTTGAAGGGGAACATCTAGTACACCTATCCTGACTAAAGTTGGTCCTCGCCTGCCAAAGGCTTCGGTGGTGACGCCGGCTTGGGCTCCACGATGACTTCCTTCCTGCCGTTGCGACGGTCTTGGTCTTGTTGCACCGAAATGGGTGCCTTTGCTTGATGCTCTCGCCTGCGCTTGCCCCCTTTGCACCAAAGAGGAAACGAGGACACTGCGCGGGCTGGCGCCCGCCTGGCGCCCTTGGTCGTCATGGCTTGCATCATGGGCACCTCGTGAGGTACCCCGCCTTGATCTCTCCGCCACCTCGCGAGCCAGCCTGACGAGGCCGTGCCTAAGGAAGCTTCCTGTCGTCCGCCCCGCGAGGCTTGGCCCTCATGAGGGTCTTGAGCTTGTCGATGAAGATGGGCCGTGGCTGGGCCACCCCTTGAGCCACGCCAGCAGGCAGCAGTGCAAGTCTGGGTACCCCCGTTCCCAGAACGCCGACATCAAGTACCTTTGCTTGCAAAGTGCTTGGGACTTAATGATATCTTACCATGATTCTGACTATATCCCAAGATCAATGCAGGCCACCACAAGTCAATTTGAGTCGGAGATTGCTAATCAAGAGCCGCTGGCTGCTCAAGAACTTGAACTTCAAAAGGCCAACTCAAATTTGAATTCAGCGTCTCGAACAAGAGAAGTTGAAGAAGAATTTTGATGCGGAGAAGAAAATCTGGCTGATGAGAAGGCCTCATTGGTGACCCGGCCGAGACAATGAAACGTCACTTGCAGAAGCAACAGCCGAGCTGTCCGGTTTAAAACGCCAGATATCTCAAATGGTCTCAGCAATCTTCCGTAAATTACTATATATAACCTTGAATATTGCAATCCTTCCTTTGATGACTATTTTAATTGTCCTTTCCGGCTCACCTTATGTTTATAAATGCAGGCCCCAGGAGCACAAACCTCAAGCAGAACATGTTGATCAAGTTGAAGGCAGTTTACACTCTTGTGGAGCAATTGTACACCGGGTCACAACGTGCTTTGGCCGTTGTGGCTTTATCAAATGACGTTCCCCATCTCCTGCAAGATGTGCTAAAGCGGCTGGTCGTGCTACCCCAGCGGATCTAAGAGCTAAGACGGGCATCTGCCAGAACCGGGGCTATAGCTGCCTTGAGCGGGGCCAAAGCATTGCTTCCAGAATTAGACCTGGTAGACGTTTCTCTTGGATATCCCAGCTTGAAGGAAGACGGCTCTTCATTCGACGAGACAGACTTTACTGCTTGTGTGAAAGTCGTACGTCCTGTTGCTACCATCATTGGGAACGATATTGACCTTACCAACTATCAACCGGGCTATGACCGGAGAATTCCAACACCTCACTATGATGACGTCAGCCTGATCCCTCCAACTCGTAAGCACAGCTTTGCCCCTGAAGTTGACCCAGCCGGTTTAATAGATGATGAATCTGAGTTTGAAGCCTTAAGCGGCATTGACTGGGCCTCGTCAACCTTCCAGGACAGCGCAGCAGACGGAGAGGCAGAGAAGGATAACCCGGAAGCTTCAAGCCCACCAAAGGAGTGAACCACCAGATGTCTATGACTTTGCGAAAACAATGCTTCATTATTCAGACTCGGGGAGTCTTGTAATAGGGTAGAAAAACCTCTCAATTTTTGCCATGCCTTCGCGCATGTTTGTGGCGCTTAATACTTTCGTAAGCCGCCATCGCTATATATTTCCAGCTTTTGTTGATCTTTCCTTGATGTTAAAAACTCGCTTGCCTTATCCTGCATATAAAACAAACAGAATTCCCTTGGCGATTTATCGCATCCGGAGGCACATAAGTATTGATAACCCGGAGTGCGAACCAAAACATCATATAAAGGCCGGTTTATGATTACAATCACAATAGAAAACCTGCAATCTTTTTTGGTATTCTCGCCGGCTTATGTGACCCAAATCATGAGAGTGAGTTTGACTCCTGAAAGTTGGCACATATAATGTTCACCTGGACCTTAATAATACTTACTTTACAAAGTATAATGAATAGTAAACTTAATTTCAAAGGCCTCTGATTCGAATACGATCAGTGAACCATTCCAAAGGGGTTAAGGTAAGATTTGGATACGATCATATAGCCCCTAGTGGCTTTGGCGATGCCGATCAAGTGGGTATCAGCAGCTATGTTCTCTTTGGTTCGAATACGACATATGTTTGAACAGGAAGACCCCAAGTGACCATAAGAGTTGTTTAATGATGCTGATTCGAATACGATCCACGTCAGACCCAAAGAGGTTAAGCTATGATTCAAATATGATCAAGAAGCCCCCAAGTGGGTTTGGCAGTATGCCGATCAAGTGGGTATCGACAGCTATGTTCTCTTTGGTTCAAATACGACCTATGTTTGAACAGGAAGCCCCCAAGTGATCATGGCTAGATTCAGATATGATCATAAGCCGGAACAAAGGGAAAGACGGATTTAGATATGATCCGCTCCCTATTGGTTGTTTCCACCACCTGATAAAGAAGACATATAAACCTTTGAGGGTGAAAAGGACAGAGGTCCTGCTTTATTAGTTTATATAATATATACAGTTTTAAAATATATACATCTTGAGAGCCGGTGGCTCAAGTATAGTAAGGCCGAAGATGAGCGATGTTCCACGGCCGGCGGGTCTCTTCCTCCGATTTACGTGAGTCTTTGTGCTCTCGAACATCAATGAGGTAGTATGACCCATTGTTCAGATTCTTGCTGACCACAAAGGGTCCTTCCCAAGGAGGGGATAGCTTGTGCATATCAGACTGATCCTGGATGAGCCGGAGCACTAAGTCGCCTTCCTAAAAGGCTCTGCTTCTAACACGGCGGCTGTGATAGCGGCGCAGGTCTTGCTGGTAAATCGCCGAGCGGGCTATTGCCAAGTGTCGCTCCTCATCCAACAAGTCAAGTGCATCCTGACGAGCGTTTTCGTTATCAGCTTTAACATAAGCAACCACGCGGGGTGAGTCATGCCGGATGTCACTTGGCAGATCTGCCTCTGCTCCGTACACCATGAAGAAAGGTGTATAACATGTAGGTCTGTTAGGCGTAGTTTTGATGCTCCATAGTACATAGGGTAGCTCCTCCACCCAACAACCTGGAGTTCATTGTAAGGGGACTAAGAGCCGGGGTTTAATACCCTTCATGATCTCCTGATTAGCTCTCTCTGCTTGACCATTGGATTGAGGATGAGCAACAGCCGAAACATCAAGCCGAATATGTTCTCGTTGACAGAACTCTTCCATGGCACCTTTGGAGAGATTAGTGCCATTATCAGTTATGATGTTGTGTGGAAAACCAAAACGAAAGATCACCTTTTTCATGAACTAAACCGCCGTGGCTGCATCACACTTACTGACCGGCTCTGCCTCAACGCACTTTGTAAACTTATCCACTACCACCAGGAGGTGTGTCTTTTTATCCTTAGACCTCTTGAAAGATCCAACCATGTCAAGCCCCCAGACTGCAAACGGCCAAGTAATTGGAATCATCCTCAACTCTTGAGCCAGCACATGAGCTCGTCGTGAGAATTTTTGACATCCGTCACATTTTCTAACCAGATCCTCCGCGTCAGCATGAGCCGTCAGCCTATAGAAACCATGACGGAAAGCTTTGGCAACAAGAGATTTTGAGCCGGCATGATGACCACAGTCTCCTTCATGGATCTCACGAAGTATCTCCTGACCCTCCGCAGGCGACACACATCGTTGAAACGCTCCAGTAACACTACGGTGATGTAACTCGCCATGAACAATCGTCATAGATTTGGATCGCCTGATGATTTGTCTCGCCAAAGTCTCATCCTCGCGCAACTCTCTCTCGGTCATATAGGCCAAATACGGCACTGTCCAATCTGGGATGACGTGCAGGGCTGCCACTAGCTGTGCCTCCGGGTCTGGCACTGCTAGTTCTTCCTCTGTAGGTATCTTGACAGAAGGATTATGCAGAACATCGAGAAAGGTGTTAGGCGGCACCGGCTTGCGCTGAGATCCCAGCCGGCTTAAAGTATCAGCCGCCTCATTCTTCCTTCGATCAATGTGCTCCACTTGATAACCTTTGAAGTGCCCAGCCATAGCATCAACTTCACGATGGTAAGCCTCCATTAAGGGATCCTTAGAATCCCACTTGCCTGGTACTTGTTGAGCTACAAGATCTGAGTCACCCAAACACCTTACCCAGCTCAAATTCATCTCTTTGGCCATCCTGAGACCATGGAGTAAGGCCTCATACTCAGATGGATTGTTAGTACAAGGAAACATAAGCTGGAGCACATAACAAAAATTTTCACCTTGAGGGGAAGTTAAAACGACTCCAGCCCCCGAGCCTTCCAACTGCCTGGACCCATCAAAGTGAATAGTCAAATATGTATTATCTGGCTTCTCCTCAGGCGCCTGCAACTCTGTCCAATCATTAATAAAGTCCACCAAGGCTTGAGACTTAATAGCAGTACGTAGCATGTACTTCAAACCATGAGGTCCAAGCTCAATGGCCCACTTGGCAACTCGTCATGTGGCTTCCCTGTTCTGGATGATGTCTCCTAAGGGGCATAACTTACCACAGTTATAGGGTGACCTTGGAAGTACTGTTTCAGCTTCCGGCTTGCCATAAACACTCCGTAAACAAGCTTCTGCCAATGCGGATACCTTTTCTTGGACTCTATGAGCACCTCACTGATGTAATAAACCGGGCGTTGAACCAGATGCTCCTTGCCAGCCTCCTTACGCTCCACCACGATGGCAACACTGACACCTCATGAGTTAGCAGCCACATATAACAGCAACGGCTCTTTATCAATGGGAGCCGCAAGGACCGGCGGCTCAGACAACTGTCTCTTTAAATCTTCAAAGGCAGTATTAGAAGCATCACTCCAGACAAAAGTGTATGTTTTCTTCATCATCTGATATAGCGGTAGGGCCTTCTCACCTAACCGACTTATGAACCGGCTTAGAGCGGCAACACGACCCGCCAGTCGCTGAACATCATTGATGCACGCCGGTTTAGCCAAAGAGGTAATTACCTTGATCTTCTCTGGATTAGCTTCAATGCCTCTGTTTGAAACCAGGAAACCCAAGAGCTTGCCCGCAGGTACACCAAATACACACTTTGCCGGGTTAAGCATCATCTTATAAACCCGGAGATTATCAAAGGTCTCTTTCAAATCAGATATCAAGGTTTCCTTCTCTCTGGACTTCACCACGATGTCATCCACATAAGCATGAACATTGCGCCCAATTTGATCGTGGAGACAGTTCTATACACATCACTGATAAGTCACCTGAGCACTCTTGAGCCCAAATGGCATAGATACATAGCAGAAGGCTCCAAACGGAGCGATGAACGCCGTCTTCTCCTGGTCCTTAACTGCCATTTTGATCTGATGATAACCAGAGTAAGCATCCAAAAAGCTCAAACGCTCGCGACCCGCCGTAGCATCAATGATTTGATCAATATGGGGGAGAGCAAAGGGATCAGCCGGACAAGCCTTATTTAAGTCAGTGTAATCCACACACATCCGCCAGGTGCTGTTCTTCTTGAGCACGAGCACCGGGTTAGCCAACCAATCCGGGTGAAAAACTTCCACAATAAACCCAGCCGCTAAGAGCCGGGCGACTTCCTCTCAAATAGCTTTCCGTCTTTCTTTGTTGAACCGTCGAAGAAACTGCTTGACCGACTTATACTTCGGATCAATATTGAGAGTGTGCTCAATGAGTTCTCTCGGTACACCCGGCATGTCAGAAGGTTTCCATGCGAAGATGTCCCGGTTCTCAAGGATGAACTCAATGAGCGTGCTTTCCTATTTAGGATCCAAATTGGTACTGATACTGAACAGCTTAGATGAATCGCCTGGAGTAAAATCAACAAGCTTTGTTTCAGCAGCCGACTTAAACTGCATCGCCGGGTCATGCTCGGTGGTTGGCTTCTTCAGAGAGGTCATATCCGCCGGGTCAACATTGTCTTGATAAAACTTCAGCTCCTCTACTGCACAAACAGACTCAGCATAAGCCGCGTCGCCTTCCTCACATTCCAGGGCTACCTTTTGACTTCATGCACGGTGATGGTGCCCTTGTGACCCGGCATCTTAAGCTGCAGATAAACATAACACGGTCGTGCCATGAACTTGGCATAAGCCGGTCGACCAAACAGAGCATGATATGGACTCTTGATTTTGACCACCTCAAAAGTTAATTTCTCAGCTCTAGAATCATACTCATCTCCAAAGGCCACTTCCAGTTCAATCTTGCCAACTGGGTAAGCCGACTTACTGTGCACCACTCCATGAAAGATGTTGTTGGACGCCCTCAAGTCCTTATCACCAATCCCATGCGGCGAAAGGTCTCATAATAGAGGATATTGATGCTGCTACCTCCATCCATGAGTACCTTAGTGAATTTATATCCACCAACCTGAGGTGCTACCACTAAGGCCAACTGACCCGGATTATCAACCCGGAGGGGGTGATCTTCCCTGCTCCATACAATGGGCTGTTCTGACCACCTCAAGTAACGGGGAACTGCCGGCTCAACAGAATTCACGGCCCTCTTATGAATCTTCTGGTCACGCTTTGCACAAATTAGTGGTGAACATATGATACCGCCCACCATTCACCTGCTTCGGTGGCTTTGATAACTCGATCGCTGCCATCGCTGTCCCTTGACCAGATCACTGTTGATTATAGCCACTGATTTCCTTGAAAGCCGGAACTTGAACCGCCGCCGAGTTATGAAAGCCGCCGCTCTGAGCCGCCGCCACCCATGATTGCCATCAAACATGTTGGAATTCTTGAAAGCCTTCATGATCACGCAGTCTTTCCATAAGTGAGTGGCGGGTTGTTCTCGGTGCCGTGTCTCGGCAAGGCTCATTAAGTAATCGCCAAGAGATGGGCCTGACTCACTGACCGAGGGGCGGCTTACCTTACATCTTTGATTGTTACCTGTGCATTGGCGCTATTACAAACTCCGGGTTACCCTCAGCCTTACACTTATTGCCTCCTTGATTCGCCAAGTTATGTCAACCCTTTCCATTGCCGCTCTTCTTCCCTTCCATGTCTTTTCCTCATCGACGCTGGATCCTTGGTACTATCGTAATCAGCATATTTGACTAAAGCTGCCATCAGCGCATCCATATCATTGCAATCACACTTAAGGCGCCCCATTTTCATCGTCTCACGGCTCAAAGCGGCAGCTTCTTCTCCAACATGAGGATCAGAACCGCATCCATCTTGTCAGACGAATGTATTATCACCTTGACCCGCCGTACCCAATGAGTCATGGATTCACCTTCCTCCTGCTTACAATTTGTCAGGTCCACAATCGGCATAGATTGCTTGCAAGTGTCTTTGAAGTTCTGGATGAATCGGGCCTTTAATTCTGCCCATGATCTAATGGAATTGGGTGGCAAGCCCTTTAACCAAGATCGGGCCGTTCCATCTAACATCATGGTGAAGTACTTAGCCATTGCCGCATCACTGACCTCCAACAGCTCCATGTCCATCTCATAACTTTCAATCCACGCCCCGGGCTGCAAATCGGCCGTGTAATTCGGCACCTTCCGAGGTCCCTTGAAGTCCTTGGGTAAACGTACATTGCGTAAAGCCGGCACTAAGCAAGGAACACCGCCGGTTCTGGTAGCTACTCCCGCCTCAATGGAAGTCGTGGGATAATCTGGAAGGTTCTGATGAGCCGTTTGTTGAGCCGCCCGCTCGTCCTCCTGATGTATCAGGTCCTGCATCGGGTTATATCCACCGGGCGGGTTACGGCGCTGAGCGTTGCTTGACAAAGCTTTTGACTCCATGTGCCTGCTGTAACTCGGACTCCGCTTTTGACGAGCCGGAGCTAACCAAGGCGGAGGAGTTGAATGAATCATGTCCCGGCAATAAGAATAAGTCTCTTGCTGAGTGTCGGTGTCAAAACCGGCGGATCTCGGGTAGGGGGTCCCGAACTGTGCGTCTAGGCGGATGGTAACAGGAGACAAGGGACACGATGTTTTACCTGTGTTCGGCCCTCTCGATGGAGGTAATACCCTACTCCCGCTTGATTAATATTGATGATATGGGTAGTACAAGAGTAGATCTACCACAAGATCAGAGAGGCTAAACCCTAGAAGCTAGCCTATGGTATGCTTGTTGTCCGTCCTATGGACTAAAACCCTCCGGTTTATATAGACACCGGATAGGGTTAGGGTTACACAGTAGTCGGTTACAATGGTAGGAGATCTACATATCCAGATCGCCAAGCTTGCCTTCCACGCCAAGGAAAGTCCCATCCGGACACGGGACGAAGTCTTCAATCTTGTATCTTCATAGTCCGTGAGTCCGACCAATGATGATAGTTCGCTATCCGGACACCCCTAGTCCAGACTCTCTCAAGAGCCCCTAACCAGGCTTCAATGACGATTTAGTCCGCGCGCGATATTGTCTTCGCATTGCAAGGCGGGTTCCTCCTCCTAATACTTCATAGAAGGTTTTGAACACAAGGATAGTGTCCGCTCTGCAAAACAAGTTCCACATACCACCGTAGAGAGAATAATTTTTTGCACAGATCTGCTGACATATTCCGCGGCATGACATCACACCACGGCCAGGCCTTTATTCGAATCATTTTTTACTGTCCAGCCTTAGCGCGTTTAGCTAGGCGGTTTCCTTGGCACGTCTTATCAAAGCGTAGATCGTGCCCCCTTATTCCGGGATTCTCATCAATACGGACGTGGGTAACTCGACCGTGCCCATTGGCACGCCTCTATCGGCGAGTCCCAATCGACCACGGGAGGGCTCTTGGTATTCAACCTCTTTATAATGAGACCAAGGCCCTCTTCTTTTTCCACCTCCATCGAGTTCGCCTCGCTTCGAGTTCTAACACCCAAAGCTTCAGATTTAGGCGCTTGACCTTCGACGATGTCCGCCCGACCAGCTCGGCCGATGGATGTCTTCTTCCGTCACGTAAGAAGATGTGCTAAAGCTGCGAGACGCCAGTATCTAACCGGCGAGATTTCGTGATAAGCTGCTGCTCCAGGCAGGTCATTCCCATTCCCGAGCCCGGCGAGAGCATGGTGTTCGTGGTCTCACTTCCTTCGGTTTAGGCTTCCCGACAGATCCCTTTGTGCGGGGCTCATTGTCGGTGTCAAACCGCGGATCTCGGTAGGGGTCCCGAACTGTGCGCCTAGGCGGATGGTAACAGGAGACAAGGGACACGATGTTTACCCAGGTTCGGGCCCTCTTGATGGAGGTAAAACCCTACGTCCTGCTTGATTGATATTGATATTGTGGATGTTTACAAGAGTGGATCTACCACGAGATCAAGGAGGCTAAACCCTAGAAGCTAGCCTATGGTATGATTGTAAGGGTTGTTGATGTTGTGTCCTACGGACTAGAGCCATCCGGTTTATATAGACACCGGAGAGGGCTAGGGTTACATAGAGTCGGTTACAATGGTAGGAGATCTACATATCCGATCGCCAAGCTTGCCTTCCACGCCAAGGAAAGTCCCATCCGGACACGGGTGAAGTCTTCAATCTTGTATCTTCATAGTCTTGGAGTCCGTCGATGATAATAGTCCGACCGATGATAGTCCGCCGATGATGGTAGTCCGTCATCCGGACACCCCTAATCCGGACTCCTCAAGAGTCTCCCCGAACACAGGCTTCAATGACGATAAGTCCAGATGCGTGTAGTCTTCGGCGTTGCAAGGCGGGTTCTCCTTCAAGTTCTATGTACCGCCGAACAAAGTGTCCAGCTTCCTCATCAATGTTGCGCGCCTTGGCTTCCACACCCAATAATGGCCTTCTTCCACGCTGTCAGTGCGAATGTGAAAAGCCAGGTGTCTTTTATGTTTTACCCCTAGTTGTGCGAATAATCTGCCTATAAGGGAGGCAAGAATCCAGATCCAAATCACCATCTTCCTCTCGCAAATACTCATCGGAGCGCTTTCGACCAAGAATCCATTCCATCATGGACCGTCAACGCTGCTCCTCTTCTCGCGCTACCAGCCCTTTGCCAGAGATTGGAGGAGATGCTCTGTTCGCACAACGAGCTGGTGAAGCTCCAAATGGGGGATATCTCCTCCGCCTTCATGGTTCCGGTTCGAGCCGGGCTGGCCACCTACAAAGGTGGGAAGCAAGCGGAGGTTACCCCAAATCCCAACAAAGGGGAGCGGTATGCTTCATCCCCTATCTGATAAGGGGCTCGGATTTCTGTACATCCATTCCTCCGCTGGCTCTCGGAGTTCTACGGACTCCAGCTCCATCACCTCACGCCCGCCTCAATCCTGCATATTATGGGTTATGTAGCTCTTTGCGAGCTTTTCCTGGCGCCGAGCCCCACTTCGCAAGATGGAAGAGGTTGTTCTGCCTTGTACCCCGCCTCATGAGGGGTCCATATATCAAGTGGCGGCGCCAAATATGGCGATTGCGGGACCGGATATCCATCCGAACCCCTAAGAAGGCGCCCAAGACTAGCCTTCGAATGGTTTTATATAGAAGACGCCCGCTGCCGGACCTGTTCGATCGGCCTCCGGAGTTTAACAATGATCCTCTCAAGAAACGCCTTTAGTTGGCGTCCGCGAGCCCCCATCCGGAGGAAGACAAGAGCGTCCATTATTTGATGGGCCGAATAAGGTTACTGGCCCATGCCGGGTTGACCATGATTGGAATCATGGCAACATGCATTACGTGGGGGGTGCAGCCACTACAATACAGGGGCCACCCCATGTGGGATTTCAACGGGGAGGACGATGCCACCCGTCATGGCCGCAAGGGGGCGGATTCGCCAAGATCCGTGACAATCTTGTCCGGTCTGTATAAGGGGGAGAAGGAGGATTTCCTTCGGAAGAACCCGTTAAATGGGTTTTCCATGAATAATCCCCGGCCTTGGGTAAGAGAACACTCAGCGTGCCCGCCCCGTGCCTTTCGAAACTTAAGTTTCTTATAATGTGTTCTTCTTCGACACGAGAACTGCGCCGGACCGTGGAGGGCATGCTAAGTCCGGCTCCGCAGCCCGAGGATCCAGAGAGATCCCGGATCCGCCTCCAAGAGGATCCGGACATAAAGGTGGAGCTAATCGACGGGTGTTCCACCAGCTCAGCATGGACAATGCTTTAGTCGCCATCACGGCCGACTATCCGGACTATATCCGGCTTCCCGGTGATTGCGGCCAAGCCTCGACACCGCTATTCCTTCCTTGCTTATTTCACCACCGTATGTGATGGCACTGTGCAGGAGGCGCCTGGGCGAGAAGCCGAGCCATGGTGGCTGACCAACAAGGGCCACCTGACCAATGAGGCGGAAGAGGAGCGCGCGCGGATTGAAACGTCGCCGCAAAGGTGTAGCTCACAATTCAGTATTTAGAGCAACGCCCTAGGAAGCGCTTGAGTGCTCATGACTTTTATAGGGAAAAAGCGTCCGCGGATCGGGCGTGGAAGTTGGCAATCCAACCTCTACCAGCCGGGCTCCCGCACCGGTCGAGGGGGAGGCGGCGCAAGGCGCGAGCCGACGTTCCTCCGACGGAGGATGCCGACAGACTGTCCGCCACCAAGTCTGAGGTGGAGAGTGCCTCAATCACAGCGCCACGGACAGTATTTCATGACGCTGCTTCTCCCCGAGGCGTTGAATGCCTTTAACACGGGGACGCAGACCTTCGTGCTGCTCAAGATAGTTTTATCGAGCCACGGAGCAGTATGTAAAAGACATACGGGTAAGAGAATTTAATAGTTATATATGCCAGTAGCCCCCGAGACTTAAAGTAGTTATATTAAACTGATTTAAGGATCATATGAAATGTAGGATCTTACCGAGAAGAATACCCAACTGTCTCAGAGCTGCAAGAGTGCAAGGCCCAACTTGAGGCCGCACTTCAGCGCAGGAGGAAACGCAAGGACCTCTCCCAGTAACGCATTTTTTAGAAAGATAAGTAGCGTTTGGCCATTGCACAAGTCTAAAAAACGACATTGCAGGTGCTGCGGACAAGATCCGGACAGGCAAGAACTTCGCGCCAACTAAAGGTCGGCGAGAGGGTGCTGCATAAGGTGCAGCATGAAAGGAACAAGCTCCAGATGCCCATGCCCAGCTTGGAGAAGAGCTGAAAGGCGCTCGGGCGAGCTGTCGGGCTCCGTTAAGGAGAATCAACGGCTTCGTCGTGGCATATATAGTAGTGCTTGAGCGAACTCCTTTGAAAAGAAGAGTTCGGCGAGGAAGTCAATTTGATGTAATATGTCCGCAGGTATGCTCACAGTCGCCTGCTGGAGGAGATGCCCGTAACAACGGGTGATCAACTTCCGAATTGTTGCAACTGATCGAACGAGTTCGGCAGGCTATGAGCGGCGCCATCCAGCGTTATGGCCAGCCTTCTCCATACCCAGGGTCTTGGGAGCTTGCGGAGAAGCTGCAGGAGGCGGCAGCTTCCATTTATGGAAGATTTCAGCCTGCCGCCAAGGTGCTGTGGAGGCTCGGGCCATGGTAAAGACGCTGTACAAGAAGGCGGATCCCAACCACATGGTCAAGTCGGACCTGTGAGGCCCGATGGGAAGGAGATCCTGTGAGTTTAGTATATGGCCAAGTGGAGTTGGCGCTAAATTTTCCCAACAGGATGTAAATTAGACAACCTGTTAGACGGGATTGAGGAAGAATACAATCACCGATTTGACAATGTATTATAAAATGACATACAAAATGCCTTCTAGCCGGATTGTAGATCGCTTGTCTTTGCCGACCTTTTCGCTTCGACCTCGGGACCCTAGAGTCCTGAGTGTGTCCGAATACCTTCTCGGTTATGAAACAACCGGGTATGCATGGAGACCAGCGTAGGGGTCATCGATGCTTTATCGGACAAGTGCCCAACTAGTTATGTTATATTACATGGGTAGTAAGAAACATCTTCTAGGAGAATAGTTCCGTTAAGGGTTCCTTTCCTCTGGGGGTGGCATGCCCTAAAGTGCATGTCCGGTCTGCAAAAAAGCGTAAAACATCTGGGGCAGATAAATAAGTGGATAAAAATCATCTTTTAAGTCACCGACGAATATTCCCTTAAGAACGCTAGCTTTCGCTTCACCCACCTGAGGTACACATCCGCTGACCCGCAGTAATAATCGCAGAGGTGCTCCTTTACCTCCTAGCCGAACAATCGGGAACGAGGGGTAAGCACAGGAGCCAGCAACCCAGCTTGGCCAAAACTTAAGTCATATCGATGCATATAATGGTGAATAAAAGGTACATGTGGAGGCTTGACACATGTGCCGGGCATGAAGCCCAGATAATTAAGCTTCGTAAAGAAGCCCCGAATATAATGAGTGCGGATAGCACATCAATTGCGCGCGAACGCTATGCAAGTAGGCCCTTTAAGGCTTGGATGAATAGGGTTGAGAAGAAAAGATAAACAAAAGGCAGCTGAAGTAAAAAAAATTTTGACGGGGGAAAGGATGAACTCTTAGTCCGGCGCTAGGCATAGAATCGCCGGAGGCGGGCTGCATTCCATGGGTTCGCTCGAGTCGGTTATCCGATGCATTTCAGAGACGGTACGCTCCGCCGGTCGTGACTTGATCGATGATGAAGGGCCTTCCCATTTGGGCTTGAGCTTGTCCTTTTCTTGTCCGCAAGCGAGAACCAGTTCGCCAACGCTGTAAGTCTTGGCCCGCATTTCTCTGCTTTGATATCTTCGAGCCTGCTGTTGATAGAATGCGGAACGAGCCTTGGCGACGCCGCGCTTCTTCCTCCAATGTGTCCAAGCTGTCCTGCCGATCCAACTCGGCTTCTCTTTCTTCGCACATGCGCACTCGAGGTGAGTCATGAATGATGTCGCAGGGCAAAACTGCTTCGCACCGTATACCATAAAAATGGTGTGAATCCGTAGTACGGTTAGGCGTTGTCCGCAGCCCCAGTAGTACGGAGTCGAGCTCCTCTACCCAAAGGCATGTCGATTTCGTAAGGGACCGCACTAGTCCGGGTTTGATGCCGCTCATTATTAGACCATTTGCTCGCTCCACTTGACCGTTGGTTTGAGGATGATAGACTCAAGCGTAATCGAGCTTGATGCCCATATTTTTGCACCATGATTTAACCTCATCGGCGGTGAAGTTCGTGCCGTTATCGGTGATGATGCTGTGGGGACACCATAACGTGTACTACCCCGGATATAAAGTCTATCACTGGTCCGGACTCGCCGCTTTAACGGCTTGGCCTCTATCCATTTGGTGAATTTATCCACCATGACCAATAGGTACCTTTGCTTGTGGGTTCCCCCTTTAAGTGGTCCAACCATGTCAAGCCCCTGCACCGCGAACGCCGTGTAATGGGTATAGTTTTGAGGGCGGTGGGTGGCATATGGCTCGATTAGCAAAGAGTCGACAACCGACGCATCTTTGGACTAAGTCCCGAGCATCCGCTCGGGCCGTCGGCCAAGAAAATCCTGCACGGAATGCCTTTCCTACAAGGGCCCGAGCTGCGGCGTGGTGTCCGCCTAGTCCGCATGAATTTCAGCCAGAGGTTTCGCCCTTCCTCTTCGGAGATACACCTTTGAAGGACTCGGTTGTGCTTTTCTTATAAAGTTCTCCTCATAGACCTTGTAGGCTTTAGATCACGGACAATGCAGCGGGCCTCATTTTGGTCTTGAAGCTCCTGCCTAAGCAAGTAGGCGAGGAATGGTTCTGTCCACGGGCAATTACTGCCATTATGTCGTGGGCGGAAGGTGTTATATCATCGGCTGAATCGCCGTTGGTGCGGCTTGTTCCGGTTTGTTAGTTCCGACTCCTCTTCCCATAGTACGGATGGCTTGAAGAGCCGCTCCGTGAAGATGTTAGGAGGGACAGCGTCGCGTTTTGCGCCAATGCGTGCCAGTACATCGGCTGCTTGGTTATTATCCCTGCCACGTGATGGAATTCAAGTCCTTCGAACCGGGCTGACATTTTAGGACAGCGTTGCGATATGCTGCCATTTTCGGATCTTTGGCGTCAAAGTCTCCGCTTATTTGGGATATTGCCCGCGCACCTCTAGGCGTTGAATGCCCATGGAGATTGCCATCCGGAGACCATGTAAAAGGGCCTCGATTCGCCACGTTGTTGGAGTCTGTACATTATCTGGCACGATTGGACTGTGTCCCGGTCGGGGCATCATACGACGCCAGCCCCAATCCGCTAACATTTTAGAGTCGTCAAGTGCATAATCCAATTGGAGTATGCGCCATATTCTTTAGGGAGTTCGGCCTCGGTCCATTCAGCGACAAAGTCAGCCAAAACTTGTGACTTTATAGCTCGCCGAGGTTTGTAAGATATATCAAATGGTAAGAGCTCAATGGCCCATTTTGCAATCCTGCCCGTCGCGTCGCGGTTGTTTATAATGTCGTTAAGTGGTACTTCAGAGGCCACTATTATCGAACACTCTTGAAAGTAGTGTTGGAGCTTCCGGGATGCCATGAACACCGCGTATGCTATCTTCTGATAGTGCGGGTAACGGGACTTGCAGGGGGTTAACACAAGGATACGTAGTATACTGGTTTTGAAGAGGGAATTTATGCCCTTCTGCTTCTCGTTCGACGAGTACCGCTTTACAACTTGATGCGTAGCTGCGATGTATAACAACATTGGTTCGCCCAGGTTGGGCGCAGCCAGGACCGGATTTGTTGCCAATATGGCCTTTATTTCTTCGAGTCCGGCGGTTGCAGCATCCGTCCACTCAAAGTGTTCGGTGCGCCTAAGGAGGCGATAGAGGGGTAATGCCTTTTCTCCTAGATGGGAGATAAAGCGGCTTAGAGCCGCCACTCATCCAGTCAATTTTTGTATTTGCTTGAGGTCTTTTGGGATATCTAGCTGTGACAGAGCTCGAATTTTGGCTGGGTTTGCTTCAATTCCTCTACCGGATACGATGAAGCCCAGCAGCTTTCCAGCTGGTACGCCGAAAATGCATTTTTTCGGATTCAGCTAGATGTCATATGCTCTGAGGTTGTCAAATGTGAGCCTCAAGTCGTCTACCAGAGTTTTGACGTGTTTAGTTTTGACGACTACGTCGTCTACGTATGCCTCTACTGTTTTGCCGATCTGGGCAGCCAGACATGTCTGAATCATGCGCTGATATGTTGCGCCGGCGTTTTTAAGTCCGAAGGGCATCGTGTTGAAACAGAATGGTCCGTATGGAGTAATGAATGTCGCTATGGCTTGATCCGCTTCGCCATCTTGATTTGATGATAGCCGGAGTATCGTCCGGGAAGCACAATGAATCGTGCCTCGCAGGTGGCATCGATGATTTGGTCGATCTTGGGGGGGAAGGGATCCTTTGGGCATGCTTTATTTAGGTCTTTGAAATCGACACATAGGCGCCAGGATTTGTCCTTCTTTGGTACCATTACCAGGTTTGCTAGCCAATCCGGTGCTTGATGTCTCGATGAATTCGGCTTCTAAAAGTTTGGCTAGCTCTTCTCCCATTGCCTGTCTTTTGGGTTCGGAAAATCGTCAAGGGCCTGTTTGATCGGCTTGAATCCTTTTAGGATGTTTAGGCTGTGTTCTCGCCAATCTGCGTGGGATTCGGGCATATCCGAGGGTGCCAGCAAAGATGTCCCAATTTTCCCGGGAATTTCGCAAATCTTGGCGTCTACATCGTGGTTCAATTGTGCCCGATGGAGGCCGTCTTTGTTGGGTCCGCTGGGTGGACCTGGAATTTTACTATTTCATCTGCTGGTTTAAAGGAGGTGGACTTGGATCTCTTATCGAGTATCACATCGTCCCTATTCACCGTGAGCGCAGCGTGGTGAGTTCCTCTGCCGCTAGGGCTTGAATAGTGCCTCTAAGGCTAATGCGGATGTCTTGTTTTCGGCGCGGAGTGCTATGTCCGGATCACTAACGAGTGATTATTCCGCTTTGGCCTGCATTTTGAGCTTCATGTACCCATAATGGGGTACGGCTTGAAAAATTGTGAATGCCTCTCGTCCTAGTATAGCGTGATATCCGTTGTTGAACGGGGCCACTTGGAACGTGACTTCTTCGGATCTGTAATTGTCCGGTGAGCCGAATACCACATCGAGTGTGATTTTTCCTGTCAGCGCGCCTCCGGCTAGGGATTATTCCTCTAAAGGTTGTGCTGCTTCGCTCAATGCGGCTCCATCTATTTCCATTTTTGAAGGGTTTCTCGTAGATGAGGTTTAATCCGCTGCCGCCATCCATGAGGACTTTTGTAAGTCGAAAGCCATCCACTATTGGACTAAGTACCGGTCTGGCCGGAGCTCGGGCTGTCCGAATTTAGGTTCGTCGCTGGCGTTGAAGGTGATGGTTGTGTCGCTCCATGGATTGGTTGTTGCTACTTGGTAGACTTCGCGAGGCTGCGGATTGTTCGTTTCGCATATTATTTGATGCGAAAGTCTCAAGACTGTTGATACCGCATCGATGTTGTTGGAGTGGTTTTCGGGGCTAGAAGCTCCTCTCCACTTTTGGCCACCCGCCGTAATATCCAACATGCTCGAAGGTTATGTGTTGGGACGGCGCCTTCACATCGTGAATTTTACAGGTCCTCTAAGCCATCCCTCTAGTACGGTTCTGTGCCCTTTATGGGTCTTTGCTTTTTGGTTTTTGTATCTGGTGCCCGAGTGTAATGCACCCTTTTGTTGCGGACTAGGGTTGTATTCGGGGCGGATTGTCCCAAAATTATTTTCGGTTGTCCGGAAACTCTCCATCGCACAAGAGTTTCAGTACTATGGACGCCAGTCGTCAAAGCGTGTAATTTCACGACGGTGACGGCGTTCAAGAGTCCTCGTCCATGCAATTATTGCAAAAATTGAGATTATGTTTTCCTCTCGGCAGTCCTTTATCCTGTCCATAACCAGGAGGAATCTGGCCCAGTAGTGATGTACTGTCTCAGCGGGCACTTGCCGGATTAGAGATAGATCGCATATGTCTGGGTGGGTGGGTGGAATTAAGTCCAGAACCCTACCCATCTCAAGGCTCGAAGGCCGAGAAGTTTCCGAATTTGGAAGCTTGGATTGCTGGACGTTGTCCAACGAGTCTGGTCCGATGCCTGACTTTAAGTTCGGTGCTTGATCGAAGTCCGTCCCTCCGCGGGAATCCGCGTGGGGGTTGAAGCCGGACATGACTAGTTTTCAATATAGGAGAAGCGTCGCCGATTGTTCCTCTACCACCGCAACGTGGTGGGTGACCTGGGGAGTTAATCTCTCTCGATCGGTTTTAAGCCCAATCTGTTTGTAGTCCAGTGGCGACTCCTGAGGCGGCGATGCGATCCAAGAGCTCGTTCTGACGAGAGCTCTATTGGATCTAGCCGCTCGGCGAATTCCGAGCTGACGTGAAAATTGCTTTTGACGACTTGAGAGGTCATTGTAGAAGCGGTGGCTGGACAGGCGGTCATAAGAAAACCACCTAGCCGGATTGTTTGGCCGGCGGACAGGGCTCCTTTGATAAAATACCGTCCTTGAAGACGGAGGGCATCCTTCCTATCGGTGACGGCATTGAGGAACTCTCAATGAAAGCAGCAATGTCGGTGTCAAAACCGGCGGATCTCGGTAGGGGTCCCGAATCTGTGCGTCTAGGCGGATGGTAACAGGAGACAAGGGACACGATGTTTACCCAGTTCGGCCCTCTTGATGGAGGTAAAACCCTCGTCCCGCTTGATTGATATTGATATTGTGGATGTTTACAAGAGTGGATCTACCACGAGATCAAGGAGGCTAAACCCTAGAAGCTAGCCTATGGTATGATTGTAAGGGTTGTTGATGTTGTGTCCTATGGACTAAAGCCATCCGGTTTATATAGACACCGGAGAGGGCTAGGGTTACATAGAGTCGGTTACAATGGTAGGAGATCTACATATCCATATCGCCAAGCTTGCCTTCCACGCCAAGGAAAGTCCCATCCGGACACGGGGTGAAGTCTTCAATCTTGTATCTTCATAGTCTTGGAGTCCGGTCGATGATGATAGTCTGGCCGATGATAGTCCGGCCGATGATGGTAGTCCGGTCATCCGGACACCCCCTAATCCGGGACTCCCTCACTCGTGTTTTATTATGGGCTGGATTTCCATGACTTGAATCCGGAGTCCATCCTCCATATCTCGTCATTCATTGTCGTATGTGAAGCCTTCCTCCATATTACCCCTCACTTTGGATTGTGGCTCAAGACCTTCAAGGTGGAGCCGAAGATGATCGAGGGGCAACAACCAGAGTGCGGAGGGGCGGTCATAAGCAAGTGTGCTGATGCTCCGTGGCCCGAGGGCTCATTTCAAGAGGAGCTTGGTTTGTGGCAACGGGAGTGGTTTTATATCACCGCTCCTGGGCACCAAATGGGTGGCGCCACCCGCCTTCGCCAGTCCACCACAGCTGCCATCATGGGTCAACCTGGGCTCGACTGGGAGCCGTCCAAGGACGCTCTCTCACAGGCGGGCCGTGTCGAGACCTCCAAGAAAGAGAGATCAATCTGGTCGTGGCGGTGCAGGTTATGCTGATTCGGTGCCTTCTGCGCTGCAAACATCGCCCCCTCCGCCTGTGGGAGTTTAATCCGGAGGGACCACAAGCTCTCCAACATTTTATGGGCGCGACGCCCAAGGAGATGTATAAACTGTTCTTCAGGTCACAAGAGAAGTGTCCGGACTTGACCGAGGACGCAGGTCTAAGCTGCAATCACCCAGATACTCTAGTAAGTAACCTTGTAACCGGACAGGCTGTTCATTCATTTATCATATATATGCCCTTTAAGGGAGCCGTTTCTTGAACAGGAGTGGATAGCCAAGGCAAAGTTGATAAGGTGTCCGGCCCCCCCTCCCAGAGACCACGCCAGATCCCATGCTGACCAAGATGTTGAAGGCCGCGCCTTTTAAAGAAGGCGAAGGGGGGAGCAGGGAAGCAACTGCCTCCGTGAAGGAGGATTTTAAGGAAGAGGGGATCAGGGATCCTCCCCTCCAAGGGGAGAAGAGGACCGCTTCCGAAGACCCAGAAGCCAAGGCCTCAAAACGGGGAAAGAAGTCTTCGTCAGAAAGTCCGGCGCCGGGAAGTACCCCAGCCGCACTATTTCCCCAAGGGGATCAGCCCTCCAGCGAGCCGTAAGTAAAAAGAAGGGGTCCTGTGAATAAAGAACATCCATGTATTTATTTCTGAAGATAACCGAAATTGTACCTTGTAGTTCGGATCTCAGCCCTTCTCAGCAGAGCTCGTCTTCGGGGGATCTTCGTCCGGAGATGATAGAGAGCAAAACGCCTCCACCTATCGCGCCTTCGTGCGAGGTGGGCGACCCTGAAGTGTCGTCACAGAGAGTTTCCCCGAGTCCGGCGGGGCCGGACGGTCCGGCGCCAACTGGCGTGCGGTCGGAGGAGCTGAAGGACCTGCTCGGGCGAGCGTATATCTCAGAAGATCACCGTGCGCTAATGGCTACGGTAATTGAGAATTGCATCAGCTGAGAGCGGATTGCATGAAGCCGCCAGAAGTTTACTGACGGGGTTTGAGGTACGAAAAAAATGATGTACCTTCTGACAGTTATGCATATAGAATGCGCCCTTTATAGATAGTGGCCCCTGAGACTCGGTATGCTGTCACAACTGACAGCGTGCCGAGGATCATAATCTCAGTACTAACATGTCGCCGTTCCTATGTAGGTGGCGGGGCGTCCGGTGGCTAGCGAGACTGATGAATTTGCCGAACTAAAGCGGCAACTTGACGAGGCGGATGCGGACATCACGCTGGTCAATAAATGGTTTGACGAGTCACAAGGTATGCGACTTCTCCGCGGACACCTGGTAAGGGAGCTTGACGCCCATGCCTTACTACTTGTATGCTTTGATGCAGACGGTGCCGCTGCTATGGAGAGGCTGCGGGCGGAACTTGCCCGAGCTAAAGAGCAAGCCCGAAAAAGTGATGTGGCTGCTTTAAAGGCGGCCGCAGAGCTAAAAGCCGAACAGGCTGCTCACTGCCAAAGCAAGAAAGAGATGGCCGATATGGCTGTGAAATTGAAGAATGCTACTGACCGTTGCGAGCTTCTTGAAAAAGAAGATCGAGCGAAACAAGAGGACCTGAAAAAGGCCACCACCGAGGCCAAGGATACTCGCTCTGCGATGAGAGCTATGAAGGAGGAGCTACGTCAGGCCGAAGATATTGCAGCTGGAAAGCCCTTTCTGTTGTGGAGGAAATTAACGGATCCTAAGTACGCTCAATTGGACAGGCTATGGGGTGCGGAGGATGCTTATCTGGACTTGGCGGCGAGTGCCGTAGACGCGGCTGAACACTTCCGAGGTCAAAAGGATCACAGAATGGAAGAGCTTTTTTGGTCGCAGTTCCATAGTCCGGAGCTTCCACTTTCGTTAACCGATCGTTTGGCCGAATGGGCGGAGCTGAATAGGTTGTCCGGACTTGCCAAGAAGGCTGTCTTGACTCATTTGTGGCCGAAAAGCCCCAAGCCGAAGAGCTATTTTGGCTTGATGCAACAGTTCCTTGGTGCGGTGCCGCATATCGATGCAATGAAGCGGTCAGCATGCATAGAGGGAGCGTGGATGGCTCTTGCCCGTGTCAAGACATACTGGGCATCCCAAGATTCGGACAGAAGTCGAGCACCTGCCGAGCACTATTTTGAGGAAGTCCTGCAGGGCGCTCGTTTAATAGAGACGCAGTGCTCGAAGGATATTATGTTTAAATGACATGTATGATTTGTGAAAACAATGTTTCAATATAATATAATATAAGAGCTTTTTATACTTGTGCGTTCAAGTATTAAAACGCCTCATGTGCGGTCGTTGATGTATATGTGTATATAACCTGAAAGATGGCAGTCTTCGGCTTCAGCCCCCACGCACATAGTGCGGGGGTGTTTGCAAAAAAGGCGCATTTTCACACTTAATCCAACGTCTTGGTCCTGTGAAGGAGGTGATAGCGTAGCAAACTAGGCAACCGGACTATAATGCTTTATCACTTTCACTTAGCCATAGGAGTTCGATGGTGGGGCTACTATATAGCCCCTAGGGGCACCGCGCTCTCCCGAATTCGGGGCGCGTATGTGCCTGACCGGGAAACGGCCCTTCGTCAATGCGGGGGAATTCTAAACATTCTGCTGGGTCATCGAGTGGTTGACCAGTCTCACGCTATATCATGACAGTCAGTTTTAGCTTTCTCCACTGAGGTGCTCAACCCAGCTCAACCGGGGCACAATCGCAGTGGTTCTCCCAGCGCTACCTTAGCCGATATAACGGAATGTAAGGTACCAAAACATGGGAGCCGGGCAAACCCAACATTTGACCAAAGACATGATTCGAGCTGATGCATATAAGGCCTAACTCAAGACGCCAACACTCCCTAAGGTATTCGGTCTTTATGAAAACGGGCAGAATAATGCCCTAAGCCCCCGTGTCAGTGCACGCGCAAAAATTCTGGTGTGGCCGATGCCAAACGCCAGCCTCCTCCTCGGTTATAGCAAGAAACCGGGGATGTGTATCAACAAGAGACAAGAAGAAAGGTTTACGCAGGTCTTAATCTGAAAAGAATCCTTGCGACGGGTCCCGCCGCACGCGTCTGCGCTGTGTCTCCGTTGTGCCGTATCCTGGACGGGTGTAGCACGGTGTTCATCTGTAAAAGAGAAGAACTTAGTTGAAAAGAAAAAATATCGTGCGAGAAATGTACTTTATATTGAATAAACAGAGTACGGTTCGTAAGGTGAATAAAATTGAGCTTTATTGTCTCTTGTTGTATGCGTGCGTGCAGCCCTTGTATGGGGGTATGCGCTAGTAGGCGCCGGACTCGTCTAGCCGTGTCCGGGTTTGAATGACCTATTCAGTGCTTTGATTAGCGGAGCCGGATTGGTGTGGTGCTGTCAAGGCGGTCTCACGTTCTTCCGTGCTCGAGTAACACTAATACTCCCTTTTAATGAGATGATGCCGCGTGGACCGGGCATTTTAAGTGTAAGAGATGCATAATGCGGTATTGCGTTAAAGCGGCGAAAGCTTCACGCCCATGATAGTGCTTGATAGCTACTTTCGAATGGGGCGATGTGGAAGGTTAACTTTTGGGCGGAAGTTGTCGGATGAGCGAACACAACTTCTAGCAGTAGGGAGCCCGCATAATGGGCATACAGGCCTGGCATTACCCTTTGAAGGAGGTGTTGCTATGGCGAATTTTGGTTGGGTCTATCCCCATTTTGCGAATTGTGTCCTGATATAGCAGGTTTAGATCGCTACCTCCGTCCATTAGGACTTGTATAAATTGGAGTCCGTCGATTATAGGATCTAATATCAAGGCAGTCCATCTTGCGCTCCGGATACTGCCGGAATAGTCCTGATGATCCAAGGTGATTGGTTTTGACAACCATCGTTGGGACTCTGCTAGGATAGACCATGCGGCACGTGTTTCTATGGGCGCCGCTATGTTTTTCCCTTTTGTCACTTGAAGTGAGTTCACTGTTTTGACCTCTTGTGGGAAATTCTTTTGTTTTCCAGGGCTCTGTTGTGGTGCTCGTCATCATCCTCACTTGGTGTGTCGAGCCCCTTGTGTTCGGCGTTGAGTCTGCCGGACTGCTTGAAGACCCAACAATCTCTGTGGGTATGGTTTGCACGCTTCCCGGGAGTACTGTGGATTTGGCATATCTTGTCCAAGATTTTGTTTAAGTTGGATAACTCATCGCTATTGTCTTTAAGGGGCAGTTTTTTATTGTTCTGCCGTGAGCTTTTGAATCGGCGTTGATCGCCACGCTCTTTGGACCGTTCCCTTAATCCGCACTGGTCCTTGCTGCGTCGTGGTTTCCCATTCCCATCCCTCGACTTGGATGTACTTGGGTCGCTGGTATCTGCATCTTGCTAGCCAGCTATCCTCTCCCGCACAAAAGCGGGTCATGAGGCTTGTTAGTGCGGCCATTGTTCTTGGCTTTTCCTGGCCAAGGTGTCTCAGCGAGCCATTCGTCTCGGACGTTGTGTTTAAAAGCTTCTAAGGCTTCGCGTCCGGACAATCGACTATTTGGTTCTTTTGGTGAGGAACTTGTTCCGAATTTTCGAGCTGACTCTCCGGGCTGTTGGGTTATGTGACTTAGATCGTCTCGTCCGGAGGTCGGACATAGGTTCCCCAAAATTGGCCAAAAGCATCCTCAAGCTCTTCCCAACTACCAATGGTGTTTTCGGGAGGCTTTTAAGCCAATGCCGGGCTAGCCCTTTGAGCTTGAGGGGTAGGTATTTTATGGTGTGGAGATCATCTCCTCTGGCCATGTGTATGTGGAGGATATAATCCTCAATCCAGACTCCAGGGTCTGTCATTCCGTCGTATGCCTCTATGTTTACGGGCTTGAATCCCGCTGGAAATTCATGGTCCAGCACCTCATCGGTGAAACATAGAGGGTGCGTGGCGCCCCTGTATTTGGGTGTGCCGTGATGTTCGGATATTTGATGTGTTGTATTGCTCGCCAGAACTTGTTTCCTTGGCCCGTAGATAGATCTAACTGGGCCATCCTTTTGGTGCGAATCCTTATGCGGATCGCGTGCCGGCTTGTGTGCTGTGCCGCTTGCCGCTCTACGTTTGCCATGTGGTCGTCTATCCGACCCGGCGGCCTCTTTGTTTTTTTATCGTGGGGGCTCTACGGCCTCCTCATCGAATTCGGGCAGTAGTTTGCGCTTTGGGTAGCTCTTTGCTTGGCGGCTGTCGCCATATTTGTCTGCAGTGTTGAGTAATTTACTCCATCTCATTCGAAGTGCGTCTTCCGCTGTTCTGAGCCTCTGTTTCTGCTTTTTCAAGCTACGTGCAGTGGCAAGGAGCTCTTTGTGGAGGTTCTTCTGATCCAATGACGTGTCCGGCGTGAGATCGTCCGGACTGTTGTCCTTGCCGGGGACGGGTTGTTTGTCCAAGTTGGCCTGTTCGGATGGTTGCTCAATGGCATGTTCGTCGTCGGCCGGCTCACCCTGCTCTATGGCTGGGTCTGTGTGGGCGCTATCTTTGTCGAGGTGCGGTTTTGAGCGGCGCTTACGATGCCGCTTTGACTGCTTCCTGAGGGAATTTTCTTTCGCAGCGTTTCGTCGTTCCTCATTATCGCTTCCCTTAGGTGTGTCCACCATATATATATCGTAAGTTGAGGTGGCCATCCAAAGGCCCTATGGGCGCTGGTTCTGGTCGTCTCCGCGTAAATCATCCATATCGTTGATGTCCTCGGAGTCGAAGTCGAGCATGTCTGTTAAGTCATCGACAGTGGCTACAAAGTGGGTGGTGGGTGGGTGTTGAATTTCTTCGTCGTCCGAATCCCAACCTTCCTGACCGTAGTTCGGCCAGGGCTCCCCTGACAAACAGAGAGACTTTAATGAGTTCAAGATATCGCCAAAGGGCAAGTGCTGAAAGATGTCCGCGCGGTGAACTCCATAACCGGCGCCCAGTCGGATTCGACTGGTAGGGGCGCGGGAGGTTTGGAGTCCAGAAAGGAGTCCGGCACCTGGGAGTCACAAGCTTTCCAAAGGACAGGGATGGTGTTCGGCTCAATCGCCGTAGAGATTTCAACCCCGCGGCGATGTCCAACCAACCGTCCTCGATCGGCGAAACCGGCTCCGGATTAAGGGTCGGAGCAGGCACTGGTGCGGCCTCCAGGGCACTGTTCGGCGGCAGAGCTAGATCGTACCCATCGAGACAAGGCGGCACGCCGGTTGTGGCTCGAATCCGTCAAGATCAAGTCTCCGCGACATCGGCCGTATAGGTCAAGCTTCCAAATCTGACCTGATGGCCAGGGCGAGCTTCGATCTGCTCCAGATGGCCTAGCGAATTGGCCCGCATGCAAAGCCGCCGAATCTGAACATCTATCCGGGACAAAAGTCTCACCGGACTGCGTCGTTGTTGATGATTGAAGGAGCCATCGGGCCTATAGGTGACGACACGAGGAACTCTCAATGAAAGCACCAATGTCGGTGTCAAAACCGGCGGATCTCGGGTAGGGGGTCCCGAATCAGGCGTCTAGCCGATGGTAACAGAGACAAGGGACACGATGTTCTTACCAAGTTCGGGCCCTCTCGATGGAGGTAATACCCTACTCCTGCTTGATTAATATTGATGATATGGGTAGTACAAGAGTAGATCTACCACGAGATCAAAGAGGCTAAACCCTAGAAGCTAGCCTATGGTATGATTGTTGTCCGTCCTACGGACTAAAACCCTCCGGTTTATATAGACACCGGATAGGGTTAGGGTTACACAGAGTCGGTTACAATGGTAGGAGATCTACATATACGTATCGCCAAGATTGCCTTCCACGCCAAGGAAAGTCCCATCCGGACATGGGACGAAGTCTTCAATCTTGTATCTTCATAGTCCAGGAGTCCGTCCAACGATGATAGTTCGGCTATCCGGACACCCCCTAGTCCAGGACTCCCTCACTGAGCTAGGGCTGTCTGGACGAGGTCTCTGATCCTTCGGGTCTCCAAACGCGCCGATGCTGCGATTAAGTTCTCCATGGGGTTGGAAAAATGACCCGGTGGTATTGGTACATAGCGGGGCGGGGCCATACTCCCATGAGGAGGTGCCATCTCACGAGGCTGAGCCGGTCCTCCTGCTCCGGCTGTCATAAACTGATTGGCTTCGGGCGGGTTGCTAGGACCGGCACCGGGTGTAGTGAAAAGGTTCCGAGGGTCGTAAACCGGAGGCAAACGGGATTGAGTTTTCTGGTGCCTCCTTCTCATCACCTCATTAGATGCGTCCAGGCTCATATTAAGCTGAAAAGCCTCTGACTGGAGTTGCTGCGCTCGTGCATCCAAAGCCGCCAGTTCTGTAGCTAACCTGGTGTCCTCGGCTGCCAAGGCCTCCTTGGCCCGAGGTATCTCTTCACGCACCTTTGCCACCTCCGCGTTATGCTCATCTTGATTGGCAGGAATAACCGTGGCGGTTAACAGAGCCGTCAGCTTATCCATGAGATCCATCAGCACCTGAGCCGGCGGGCGCACAGGGCCTCCTGCCCCGGTTGCTCCTGACCCGGACGTTATTGCTGTTGCAGCCGTTGAGTTTTGACTGGGTTGAGTACCAGCCATGAAGAATCCTGCCCAGCTTGGCGGCTCATAGGAGTCCGGAATACTAGAGCCATCAGAACAGCCCCCAAGCATGCCCTCTTGGACTTGATACAGCGAATCTGTTATCGATGGATGAATCACCGTCAGAGAGGACGGCCGTCTCACCACCATCTTCAGATCCTTTAGAAAGTTCCTCTCCGTGGATGCAGCCCACGAAGGCACGCTTCATGCCGGGTTGAACTCGGGCAGGTATCGCGCGCTGAGCCGTCTCGACGAGGTCGGTGCAGTTGTCCGGCTCAGGGCCCGGCTCACCAATCCGGCCGATGAAGACGTGGATTCCGCCGAAGGGGACCCGGTACCCGTACTCAATTGAGTCGGCGTCGGGGCCCCAGCCTTCGTTGTCGATGTAGATCTTGCCGCGACGACTCTTGGTCATCCGACCCACTGCGTATCCCTTGAGCCCTTCAAAGCTGCCCTTCAAGAACTCAAATCCATCGTGCGCTGGCCCCACGGTGGGCGCCAACTGTCGTGGTTTTGTCATGGCAGATGTCCTCTTGCAAGGACTTAGTCGTGGAGCCATCGCAACTAGGAAGCTTAAAGGGGTTAATCGGGACAAAGGACACGAGAGGTGTATACTAGTTCAGCCCCTTACGGTGAAGGTAAGGCCTACGTCTAGTTGGGTTGGTATTGCTTGATGTTTCAATGACCAGGGAGCGAGAAACGCTATGCCCAGCTCTCGATGAGTTGTTTCTTGCCCTAAGCCGCCAGCGGGTCGTCCCCTTATATACACGGGTTGACACCCTGCGGCCTACAGAGTCCCGGCCGGCTCATAAACAGTGTCTGGATCGGTGACTAGTTAATTCTACCTTACGATACAAGTCATGCCATCATGGCGGTTTACCACTACGAGCCTTAAGTCGCCTGTGGGCTTTAGACCCTTTATTGAACCGCCATCTTCACGCTTGGTCTTGGGCTTCTTCTGATGAATCCCTCTTTGCGTAACCCGGCCCCTCATGGGCGGCTTACACAAATAGTTATATCCCCAACAAGACCTATTAACAGTCTTTTGCAAAATTAATTTGAGCTCTCTATTACTCAATTCTACTTGACCACTAGACTGTGGGTGATAAGGAGATGCAATTCTATGATTAACGTCATATTTAGCAAGCATTTTACGGAAAGCACCATGAATAAAGTGTGAACCACCATCACTCATTAAATATCTAGGGACTCCAAACCTCGGAAAAATAACTTCCTTAAGCATTTTAATAGAAGTGTTATGATCAGCACTACTAGTTGGAATAGCTTCTACCCACTTAGTAAAGTAATCAACAGCAACTAAAATATGTGTATATCCATTAGAGGAAGGAAAAGGTCCCATATAATCAAAGCCCCAAACATCAAATGGTTCAATAACAAGTGCATAATTCATAGGTGTTTCTTGACGTCTACTAATATTACCAATTCTTTGACATTCATCGCAAGACAAAACAAACTTACGGGCATCCTTGAAGAGAGTAGGCCAATAAAACCCGGATTGCAATACCTTATGTGCAGTTCTATCTCCAGCGTGGTGTCCTCCATAAGCTTCGGAGTGACACTTGCTGTCACGCCCAATATGTGACCCTATCCAAAAGGAACTCGAAGGTCCCACCAAGGATAGACCCGCATATTGAAACGCTTTTGCAAGGTGGATATCATTACATCAACATTACATAATAGTGGGATACATACATAAGGCACAAATGCCACAAGAATACATCAACATCATATACAAGAGATCAACATCCGACTACGGATGAAACATAAACAAAACTCCGACAAGATCCACCTGCTAGCCCAGGCTGCCGACCGGAACCTATCCCCGATCAAGAAGAAGCGTAAGAAGAACTCCAACAAGCAAACATCGCTCTCACGCCATGATCATTGCATAACCTGTACCTACAACTGGTGGTGTAGTAATCAGTGAGCCACGAGGACTCAGCAATCCCATTACCATGGGTATCAAGACTAGCAAAGCTTAAAGGGAAAGGAAGGGGTAAAGTGGTGAGGTTGCAGCAGCGACTAAGCATATATGGTGGCTAACATACGCAAATGAGAGCGAGAAGAGAAACAAAGGAACGGTCGCCAACTAGTAATGATCAAGAAGTGATCCTGAACTCCTACTTACGCCGACATAACCCGAAACCGTGTTCTCCTCTCGATCAACCCCAAAAGAGACACTCACGATACGCACACGGTTGGTGTATTTTAATTAAGATCAGCTTCGGGTTTTCTACAACCGACATTAACAAATTCCCATCTGCCACATAACCGCTGGCACGGCTTTCGAAAGTTCAAACCCTGCAGGGTGTCCCAACTTAGCCCATGATAAGCTCTCGCGATCAACGAAGAATATTCCTTCTCCCGGGAAGACCCGATCAGTCTCGGAATCCCGCTACAAGACATTTCGACAAGAATAATACAAGACCAGCAAAGCCGCCTGATGCGCGACAATCCCGATAGGAGCTGCACATATCTCGCTCTCGGCAACACCGGATGAGACATCCTACGAGTAAAACCAAACCTCGAGTTGCCACGAGGGGCCCCGATCTACTGGTTCAGGCCAGCACTTAGAGAAGCACCGCCCGGGGCTAAAATAAAGATGACCCTTGGGCTCCTAAACCCAAGGGAAAAAGGGGTAGGTGAGGCAAATGGTAAAACCAATGTTGGGCCTTGCTTGGGCGAGTCTTATTCAAAGCGAACTGTCAAGGGGTCCCATAAATCACCCGACCGCGTTAGGGACGCAAAATCCGGGAACATAATACCGATATGACGGAAACTAGGGCGGCAAGAGTGGAACAAAACACCAGGCATAAGGCCGAGCCTTCCACCCTTTACCAAGTATATAGATGCATTAATTAAATAAGATATATTGTGATATCCCAACAAGCAAACATGTTCCACCAAGGAACAACATCTCCATGTTCCAACAAGGAACAAACTTCATCTTCACCTGCAACTAACAACGCTATAAGAGGGGCTGAGCAAAGCGGTAACATAGCCAAACAACGGTTTGCTAGGAAGGGTGCAAAAGGTTAGACGCTGACATGGCAATTAGGTAGGCTTGAGGAACAGGTAATAGGTAGCGCAGCATAGCGATAGAACGAAGCAACTAGCATAGCAATGATAGTAGTGAGATCCAGGGTAGCGGTCATCTTGCCTGAAATCCCGCAAGGAAGAAGAACGAGTCCATGAATAAGACGAACGGATGAAGCCGAACCAAGCGTAGACGAACGAATCCTCACGATCGCAACGAAAGAGGAACTAACAAGAAGAAGCACACGACACGGTAAACACACCACACATGAACAAGACATGATGCTCAACCAAGCATGATGCATGACAAAGCTAGATGAGGCTACTCATGGCAAGAGATGATGCAAACAAGAACAACACATCAAAGCAAGTTTAAATGAGGCCGGAAACAACATATAACAATTCCGGTAAGTCCTCATATGCAAATTTCGAAATTGGTCCAGATCTGAATAAACCTTAAGTTCAAGTTGTTAAACAGCAAATTAAGATGCACCACGATGATCTACACGAAATTCTAGTCAAGTTACATATAAAGTTCATTAGATTCGGAGCTACGGCTTAGAAGATATGAGCAAAACAAGATAAACATGGCATTGATGCAAAATGCATACAAACATCAAGCAAACACCTCAAAACATGGGTGCAACATGATAATATGAAACTACATGCAAAAACAAGCAAGTTTCATATAGAGCACACTCTAAACGGAGCAACGGTTCAACACATACACTCTATACAAGTCATAGCAACAATCTGTCCAAAACAGCAACTAGGCATATTGCGAGCATCAAAACAATAAGCTACAGGGCCTCAATAAGAAAACAAAAGGCATGGGCATGATGTACAGGTAAAGCATTACAAAACATGAACACTGAGCTATCTCCAGAAATCACTAGAACATGCTCAAAAACACATGGCAAGATTGCAAATAATAACAGCTTGGGCATTGGCGAAAATAACATCAAAGTTGCAATGTTTAGAGCTATGAAACAACAAGTTACAGGAACTTATCATGGAAAACAAAGGCATCGCATGAATCTACTCAAAGCATAGAACAAAAGTCCCTTACTGACCATAAGCCAAAAAGGATCAGAAAATATGATGGCACCCATGTAAACATGGCAAGTTATATTACAGATTTAATCATGGCAGGAACAACGATAAGTAGGCATGTTGGTGAGCTTGAACCACTCACCACAGAGCAATACATGGCATGGAAAGGCAACCAAAAGTAAGAAGACATGCATAGAAGCTATACATGGAAAGAACAACATCATAGCATGCAAGGATCAACTACAACAACCTTGGAAAAATTGAATAACATGTAAACAACCTGCCAGGAAACATTTTATAGCAAAAGTAGAGCTCGATTGACTCAAGCTATGGCACTCCATAATTTCAAACAAGGGCATGGATGGATAGAGCATAACATGTATAACAAAACATCCTTACTGAAGTATCTCAAAATATGCATGGATCTCTCGGTAGCATCAAGTTAACATGGCATAAAAATATCAGCAGAACAGGGCTGAAATCAGCAACATCAAGACACCTAGTTTGCATGCTTGTGCTAGTCACCACATAGATCACAAAAATACATGGCATACACCCCTGGAAAGATGGCATGGCATATTACAAAACACATGTAGGACTCAAGATCATAGGGTGCACACATCAATCATGGCAAAAATGACAAAAGTGCAAGTTCTGATAAAAATCAGAAACTAACATCACATAGCACTCTTCCAATAGCATTTCGGGAATCAAGATGAGCTCAAATGAAAATGATGAAATGAGATGAAATGATCTACTCTTCGAGACGAACAATTTGACATATTACACGCATGAAACGGAGCAACGCTGACAGAGTTACGATGCAACGAAAATGCATGAAAATAACAAGATAACAAGGACTTAGACGAATTTGGAGGGAGGGGAAAAGTCAACCGAATGGCACGGGAACCGAGGCGGCGGCGGATCTCGCCGGATCCGCGGCGCCGATGGCCGGAGAGGGCCGGGGCGACCGGGGAAGAGGCCGGCCGGCTCGAGGGCGGAGGTCTCCGGCCGGCGTCGGGCGCGGGAGCCGGGCGGAGCTTCAGCCGGCGGCGAGGAGGTTGCGGCGGCGGGCACGCCGGCGACGAGGCGGCGGGCGGGCCCGCGGCGGGCGGCGAGGGAGGCCGGCGGGCACCGGGCGGCGGCGCTGGAGCCCGCCGGAGGCGCGGGCTTGGGCGGCGACCGGATGGGCGCGGGGGCACTGCCCGGGGCGGGCCGCGGCGCGGGAGCCGGCGCCACGTGGCGCGCTCCGTTAGCTGGAGCGGCGGCGGCGGTGATGTGGCGGCTCGGATTGGCCGGAGTGAGGTGGCGGGCGGTGGACATGTCCGGGCGGAACGGACATGTCCGGCCATGGAGGAGGAAGATGGCTAGGGTTGGATCGAAAAAATCCGGAGGGACACATATATATAGGTAGAGGGAGCTAGGAGAGTCCAAATGAGGTGCGGTTTTCGCCCACACGATCGTGATCGAAGGACCGAGAGCATGGAGGGGAGTTTGGTGGGTTTTGGGCCACTTTGGAAGGGGTGTTGGGCTGCAACTCAAAGAGGGCTTTTGCGGTTACCCGGTTAACCGTTGGAGTACCAAACGACCTCCAAATGACCCGAAACTTGACAGGCGGTCTACCGGTGCTATACCAAGGCCACTTGACAAACCTCGGTCCATTCCGAGAAGGTTTAGTACCCGCTTACGGAAAAACGTAAAAGGGGCCGCCGGGGGAGATAGGAGTGCCGGATTGCAAAACGGACAACGGGAAAAATGCTCGGATGCATGAGACGAACACGTATGCAAAATGAAATGCACATGATGGCATGATATGAAATGCAGATGATGACATGGCAAAGACAGACACGCAAGCACCGACATGGCAACGACGGCGAATAACTGGCAGACACCTGGCGCATCGAATCCGGGGCGTTACACTTGCATAGGATCTGTTCCTGTTCATGCTCATGTACACAATGTCTAATAACACCATCTACTCCTTCTTTATAAAGATGTGGGTCATCCCAAAAGTAATGTCGCAAATCATAGAAGAACTTTTTCTTTTGTTGGTATGTGAAGCTAGGTGGTATAAATTTAGCAACAATATAATTAGCATAATCAGCATACCATGGAGTGCTACTAGAAGTGCTTATGACATTTAATTGTTCATCAGGAAAGCTATCATCAATAGGTAGTGGGTCATCAAGAACATTCTCTAACCTAGATAAATTATCTGCAACAGGGTTCTCAGCTCCTTTTCTATCAACAATATGCAAATCAAATTCTTGCAGCAAGAGAACCCATCTAATAAGTCTAGGTTTAGCATCTTTCTTTTCCATAAGATATTTAACCAGCATGATCAGTGCAAATAGTTACTTTAGAATCAACAATATAGGGTCTGAATTTATCACAAGCAAATACAACTGCTAAAAGTTCCTTTTCGGTAGTAGCATAATTTCTTTGAGCATTGTCTAGAGTCTTACTAGCATAATGGATAACATTTAATTCCTTATCAACTCTTTGCCCTAGAATAGCACCTACAGCATAATCACTAACATCACACATAATTTCAAAGGGTAAATTCCAATCAGGTGGCTGAACAACAGGTGCAGAGACTAATGCCTTCTTAAGTATTTCAAAAGCTTCTACACAATCATCATCAAAGACAAATGGTACATCTTTTTGTAATAAATTGGTCAGAGGCCGAGAAATTTTTTTAGAAGTCCTTAATGAACCTCCTATAAAATCCGCGTGACCAAGGAAACTTCTTATACCTTTGTTGTCCTTGGGACATGGCATCTTTTCAATAGCATCAACTTTGGCTTTATCAACTTCAATACCTCTTTCAGAAACTTTGTGCCCCAAGACAATACCTTCATTAACCATAAAGTGGCACTTTTCCCAATTCAGGACAAGATTAGTTTCTTCACATCTCTGCAAAACTCGATCAAGATTGCTCAAGCAATCATCAAAAGAGGAACCATAGACGGAAAAGTAGTCCATGAAAACCTCACAAATCTTTTTAAAAAAATCAGAGAATATAGCCATCATGAATATTTGAAAGGTAGCAGGTGCATTACATAAACCAAAAGGCATACGTCTATAAGCAAAAGTACCAAAAGGGCATGTAAAAGTAGTCTTTGATTGATCTTTAGCCGACACAGGTATTTGAGAGAAACCAGAATAACCATCTCGAAAGAAATAATGTGTATGTTTGCATAATCTTTCTAGCATTTTATCAATAAAAGGTAAGGGGTAATGATCTTTCTTAGTAGCTTTATTTAATTTGCGGAAATCAATTACCATCCTATAACCTGTGATAATTCTTTGGGAATCAATTCATCTTTATCATTAGGGACAACATTAATACCTTCCTTCTTAGGGACACAATGGACAGGACTTACCCAATCGACTATCAAGAATCGGATAAATTATACCTGCCTCCAGAAGCTTGAGTATTTCTTTTCTTACCACTTCTTTCATTTTAGGATTCAAACGTCGTTGAGGATCACGAACTGGTTTGGCATCCGCTTCCAAATTTATTTTATGCTGACATAGAGTCGGACTAATGCCCTTAAGATCATCAAGAGTATATCCAATAGCGGCATGGTACTTCTTCAGAGTTTTCAATAATCTTTCTTCTTCATGCTCTGAAAGGTTAGCACTAATAATAACAGGATATATTTTCTTTTCATCAAGATAAGCATATTTAAGATTATCAAGCAACGGTTTAAGCTCAAACGCGGTGTCGGTGTCAAAACTGGCGGATCTCGGGTAGGGGGTACCGAACTGTGCGTATAGGCGGATGGTAACAGGAGACAAGGGACACGATGTTTTTACCCAGGTTTGAGCCCTCTCGATGGAGGTAATACCCTACTCCTGCTTGATTAATATTGATGATATGGGTAGTACAAGAGTAGATCTACCACGAGATCAAGGAGGCTAAACCCTAGAAGATAGCCTATGGTATGATTGTTGTTCGTCCTACGGACTAAAACCCTCCGGTTTATATAGACACCGGATAGGTTAGGGTTACAGAGAGTCGGTTACAATGGTAGGAGATCTACATATCCGTATCGCCAAGCTTGCCTTCCACGCCAAGGAAAGTCCCATCCGGACACGGGACGAAGTCTTCAATCTTGTATCTTCATAGTCTTGGAGTCCGGCCGTGACGATAGTCCGGCTATCCGGACACCCCCTAGTCCGGGACTCCCTCACACGGGATCACCCTTGGGTGGAGGGGGATCCCCTAGGATTTCAACAGGAAAATTGTGTTGCAGAATAGGTTCATGTTTAAAGAATACTTCATCTATTTCCCTTCTTTCATTAATGAACATAGCATTTTCATGGTCCAGCAAATAGTGTTCTAAAGGATCACTAGGAGGTACGGCAATAGAAGCAAGACCAATAATTTCATCCTTACTAGGCAATTCTTCCTCACGATGTTGTTTACTAAATTTAGAGAAATTAAACTCATGAACCATATCATCCAAGCCAATAGTAACAACATTCTTTTCACAGTCTATCTTAGCATTAACAGTATTCAAGAAGGGTCTACCAAATTTAATGGGACAAAAGCTATCTTGTGGAGAACCAAGAACAAGAAAATCAGCAGGATATTTAGTTTTCCCACACAAGACTTCAACATCTCTAACAATTCCCAGTGGTGAAATAGTATCTCTATTGGCAAGCTTAATTGTGACATCAATTTCTTCTAACTCAATACGTGCAATATCATGCATAATTTCTTTGTATAATTCGATGGGTATTGCACTAGCACTAGCGCCCATATCACCTAAGCCATGATAACAATGATCTCCTATTTTAACAGAAATAATAGGCACGCCTACCACAGGTCTATGTTTATCTTTAGCACAAGGTTTAGCAATTCTAGCAGTTTCACCACAGAATTGAATAACATGCCCATCAATATTATCACACAAGAGATCTTTAACAATAGCAATATTAGGTTCTACTTTAACTTTCTCGGGAGGTGTATAAGTTCTAATATTGCTTTTACGAACAACAGTTGAAGCTTTAGCATTATCCTTTACTCTAACAGGGAAAGGTGGTTTCTCAACATAAGAGGTAGGAACAATAGGATCATTATAAGTGACAGTCTTTTCTTCAACTTTAATAGGTGCAGCTACTTTTACTTCTATGGGAGGATGATATTTAAACCACTTCTCCTTAGAGAGATCAACATAAGTAGCAAAAGATTCACAGAAAGAAGCTACTATTTCAGAGTCAAGTCCATATTTAGTGCTAAACTTACGGAAAATATCGGTATCCATAAAAGATTTAACACAATCAAACTTAGGCGTCATACCTGACTCCTTACCTTCGTCGAGGTCCCAATCTTCAGAGCTGCGTTTAATTATATCCAATATATTCCATTTAAATTCAATAGTCTTCATCATAAAAGAGCCAGCACAAGAAGTATCGAGCATGGTGTAGTTGTTATCAGAAAGCCGAGCATAAAAATTCTGAAGAATTGTCACTCTTGGGAGCTCATGATTGGGGCATGAATATAACATTGATTTAAGCCTCCCCCAAGCTTGAGCAATGCTTTCTCCTTCGTGAGGCCAAAAATTATATATATAATTGTGATCACGATGAACAAGATGCATAGGGTAATACTTTTGATGAAACTCCAATTTCAATCTTTTATAGTTCCATGATCCCGTATCGTCACATAGCCTATACCATGTCAATGCGTTTTCCTTTAAAGATAAAGGGAAGACCTTCTTCTTAACAACATCATCGGGTATACCTGCAAGCTTAAATAATCCACAAACTTCATCCACATAGAGTAGATGTTCATGAGGATGCTTTGTTCCATCTCCTGTAAAAGTATTAGCTAGCAGTTTTTCCATCATACCCGAAGGAACTTCAAAAGGAGGGGTAATGGATAAGTGTTCTGTAGTCGACGTTCACATAACACCACTAGAGGCTAGACAACATACATCTCATCAAAATATCGAACGAATACCAAATTCACATGACTACTAATAGCAAGACTTCTCCCTTGTCCTCAGAAACAAACGTAACTACTCACAAATCATATTCATGTTCATAATCAGAGGGGTAATAATATGCATAAAGGATCTGAACATATCATCTTCCACCAGGTAAACCAACTAGCATCAACTACAAGGAGTAATCAACACTACTAGCAACCTACTAGCACCAATCCCGGAATTGGAGACAAGAATTGGATACAAGAGATGAACTAGGGTTTGGAGATGAGATGGTGCTGGTGAAGATGTTGATGGAGATTGCCCTCTCCCGATGAGAGGAGCGTTGGTCATGATGATCGCGATGATTTCCCCCTCCCGGAGGGAAGTGTCCCCGGCAGAACAGCTCCGCCGGAGCGCTAGATTGGTTCCGCCAAGGTTCCGCCTCGTGGCGGCTGAGTCTCGTCCCGAAAGGTTGCTTCTAATTTTTTTCTCATCGAAAGACTTCATATAGGAGAATATGGGCATCGGAGAGCCACCAAAGGGCCCAAGAGGTAGGGGGCGCGCCCCCCACCCTCGTGAGCAGGGTGTGGGCCCCCTGGCCTTCATCTTTGGCGAAGATTTTTCTTTATTTATTTTAAGATATTCCGTGGAGTTTCAGGACTTTTGGAGTTGCACAGAATAGGTCTCCAATATTTGCTCCTTTTCCAGCCCAGAATTAAAGCTGCCGGCATTTTCCCTCTTCATGTAAACCTTGTAAAATAAGAGAGAATAGCCATAAGTATTGTGACATAACGTGAAGTAACAGCCCATAAAGCGATAAATATCAATATAAAAGCATGATGTAAAATGGACGTATCACTAGACAACATACATCTCATCAAAATATCGAACGAATACCAAATTCACATGACTACTAATAGCAAGACTTCTCCCATGTCCTCAGGAACAAACGTAATTACTCATAAAGCATATTCATGTTCATAATCAGAGGGGTATTAATATGCATAAAGGATCTGAACATATGATCTTCCACCAAATAAACCAACTAGCATCAACTACAAGGAGTAATCAACACTATTAGCAACCTACTAGTACCAATCCTGGACTTGGAGACAAGAATTGGATACAAGAGATGAACTAGGGTTTTGAGAGGGGATGGTGCTGGTGAAGATGTTGATGGAGATTGCCCTCTCCCGATGAGAGGAGCGTTGGTGATGACGATGGTGATGATTTCCCCCTCCCGGAGGGAAGTGTCCCCGGCAGAACAGCTCTGCCGGAGCCCTAGATTGGTTCCGCCAAGTTTCTGCCTCGTGGCGGCGAAGTTTCGTCCCGAAAGGTTGCTTCTGATTTTTCTCTCGATGAAAGACCTCGTATAGCAGAAGATGGGCATCGGAGGGCCACCAGGGAGCCCACGAGGTAGGGGGCACGCCCAGGGGGGTAGGGCGCGCCCCCACCCTCGTGGCTGTGGGGCCCCTCCGTAAACTTCTTCATCGGATATTTTTATTATTTCCCAAAATGACTTTCATGGACTTTCAGGACTTTTAGAGTTGTGCAGAATAGGTCTCTAATATTCGCTCCTTTTCCAGCCCAGAATTCCAGCTGCCGGCATTCTCCCTCCTTATGTAAACCTTGTAAAATAAGAGAGAATAGGCATAAGTATTGTGACATAACGTGTAATAACAGCCCATAATGCAATAAATATCGATATAAAAGCATGATGCAAAATGGACGTATCAAGGGTTCCCTAGTTCGGCTGCGGTGTGAGGTTGTCGTCGCTGCAGGGCCTGGCCAGCGGTGGGAGTAGTAGGGGGCGGTGAGGCCTCCACGAAATCACAGCCGGCCACGGGAAGCAGGAGCACGCGGTACGACCGGTGCTGGTTTGGGCGGCTAGAGCGAGAAGACCAGAGGTTGAAGAAGCACTACCACCATTGGATGGACATTGTACGGTGACTGGAGCTAGAATCTTTCATATTGACTAAGTTGACAAAGCCCTCCGTCCCCGTCAACTTAGTAGGCCCACAAGTCAGCCTCCCAATATGGTGGGTCCCAGCTAGCAGGGGGGTATTCATTTTTTTTTGCGTAATAAGGAGGAACTTCCTTGCATGCGAAGATATAGCTGGTGGGTCCGACCTGTTAGTGGGGGGAACGTTTTTTCACGAAATACATAGGCTCTTCCGGTGGGTCCCAGCTGTCAGGTGGAGGAACCATTATTTTGTGCGTAATAAGGAGGCATTTCCTTATGTGCGGCCGTGGACCCAGCTGTCAGCCTCTCCACGTACAGTCCACGTCCGATGGATGTTGTTCGTTGACCACGTTGACCACGCCGCGCCGAGAGCACCAGGGCGGTGGACGACGGCGAGGCCTAGGAAGGGAACAACACGGAGCTGGGGAAGACTCGGCAGTGGTTGCCCACGCGGTGGGGAGTACGAGGGTTTACCGGTCCGGCTGCCATCGCCGGAAAATAACAGGAGGTCTCGGTGAGTAGAGGAATGGCCTGGCCAGCAATGGAGTAGGATGGGGCGGTGCGGCCTGTGCGGCAGCACAGCCGGCCACAGGAGGCGGGAGCAGGCAGTCCCACCGGCGCTGGTTTGGGCGGCTGGAGCAAGAAGATCAGATATTGAAGAAGTAGCACGGTCATTGGATTAACATCCAACGGTAACTGCTGCTAGAATCGTTTGTGGATTAAGTTGACAAAGCCTTTCGTACACATCAACCTAGTAGACCCACAAGTCAGCCTCCAAATCTGTCCCAAACGGCATACAGCCCTGAATTTCTAGCCACATTCAAATTAATTTAAAAACTAAACATACCTTAATTTAAATCCAATGAAATTTTACCCGCACAAAAACAATGAAATTTAAAATATCAAAATCCGAAAGAAAAAAGTATTTTGGAACTAATTGCCTGTTTGCTGCATTTTTTTTCATTTTACAGCCCATTTATTATTACTTATAGCCCATTTCTTATTACTTATAGCCCATTTTCTGGGGAAAATGCATCCCTCCTCATCTTGAAAGATTTCCAGCCCAGCAGGGCGTAAAAAAGCAAGTAGGCCTACGTTGGTTATTCTGCAAAAAACAAAATAGCTGGGCTAGCCATTTTCAGAAAGGAAAAAAGCTGGGCTGGTCATGTGCTAAACATATGAAATAAAAGCCTAGGCTAGATGGGCCACAGCTCCCGCACAACCCAGTTCCCTTCTCCGTCCTGAAAAAACAAAATTACTGCGCGTGCTGCTGGGTCCCTACTGTCATCCTCACCATGCATAGTCATATCCTTCCTATCGGTTGTTGACCATGTTGACAACACCGGAGGGAGGCGCCTTGGCGAACGAACTAAGGCGGAGGACGATGGTGAGGCCTCGGACGGGAACAAACAGGAGCCGGGGAAGATGCGCAGAGTTTTAGGGTGTGATGTGGCCATGATGCGTGCGCGGCAGCACAGCCAGCCATGGGAGGTGGGAGCAGGTGTCCCGCCGGCGCTGGTTTGGCTTTGGCGGCTGGAGGAAGAAGAGACTGAAGAAACACGACAGACGTTGAATGTCAATCCAACGGTCAAGGTTGGCATAATCGTCTGTTGACTAAGCCGACACCAAGTAGCATACTATTTTATATATAGGAAGAAAAGAAAAATTGGGCTCGTTCGCCTGGTAACATTCCTGAAACTGCGACCATTCGATCTTGCGTCGCAACTAAAACGGCGAGGAAAATGCGTTCGTCTGTCGTCCTCCTCCCAGGGAATGTTTGCCACATAAGTGACTAGCACCCTTGGTATTCAACCGAGAGGCCTTGGTTTGGAGTCCCAAGAACTCTCAATTTTGTCCTCCTTCCTTCCTCGAAAAAAAGAAATAAAATCAAAGACTTGAGAAGGTGTACATAACAAGCTAGTGTACCAGTAAAGAGACATTGCTGAGTTCTAGAAAAAAGAGAGACGTGCTCCTGTAGCTGGTTCGAATCCAAACCTAGACTATGACTATATATGGTGCTATGCTACTCTGCAAGTAATGAAACTGACATATCCAATGTTCGCTTCTCCTATTTTCTACTTACTCTGCCTAGCATCAGAAACTCTGGCCACAGCAACCATGTCCGTTGGCTGCTCGTCCACCTGCTCTTTAGCAGGCAACAACCAGATATGTGCCAAGTCGCCACCCGTACCATCGCCTATGGGTCTCATCACACCCCCGCTGGCACACGCACCGCAGCCGGTTGCTCATCGCAACCCGCTGCCGTTGGTGTGGTGCCACTACTGCAAATCACGTAGAGTCATTTGTCGCGTCTCAACCACAATCCTCAACCCTGGACGAGTCTTCTACAAATGCCCGAATCATGGGGTAATAATATGTTTAAGTATTGTTCTGCTGCTTTCAGTTGCTGATTTTTTTAATAGTTTGGTTGATGATCTTCCAATTTGATCCGTGCAGAAAAGGGAAGATTCATGTGATTTATATTTCTGGGAAGTTGCTGATGTGGGGGGATGCAACTACACTTATTATTTGGTTAGCCAAGGAATCCCAATACCAACAGGTTGAGGTGTTGGACAAGTAACTGAAGGAACGGCAGAAGAGGAAGATGCAGAGCAGAAGGTTAAAGGTGCAGTTCCTCTGATCATGGCCAAGCAACAAATTGCTGAACGGCCTTGACAAAGAATGAGGAGATGAAAGAGCTTGTGAAGATAATGGGTAAAATCGATGTGCTTTGTAGGATGATTGTCTCTTTATTTGCAGTGTATGTAGCACTCGTGATGTATTCAGTGGCTATGACATGAGCACTTTGCTGAAACTAGTAATGAATGAAACCATGTAGCAGTTTGGGCGTAGTGTTGTGAACATCTAATGATTTCTATTAACGGAAATCGGGGGGTATCCCCTTTTGCTCATAAATAAATAAATAGCAGAGCCCCTTGTGGTAATAAATAAATAAATTAGCAGAGGCCCTGTCAGGTCAGCTTTGTTCCCATTCGAAGACGTCGTGCAAATTGCAGTCCAACAACAAACTATGTCATCAAATTCAAGTTTCACAGCCAAATATGAGTACAACTAAACAACAATGTTATCATGTTTTACTCGTCATACAATCACCAAACACAAATCAACATACATAACAAGTGATGTTCTCACGGCAAAATACTAAACAACACGTTCATCAGGTTTCAGTTGTCATAGCAAGCAAAATTTCACATAGTAGATAAAAAAACGTCTTCTGACAGGCAAATACGACAAAAGCAATATAATCATCATCCGCAGTAGCAGTGTCAACATCTTCACCATGTGTATCAGTCTGAATCGTAATTCCCCAGAGTGTCATATTCTTCTTCATCCTCAATGTCCTCGAACGTTGGCTTCTTCTTGATCAACTCTTGTATGTGAACAGCACAACAGGGTACGTGATGGTTCTCAAAGATATTAGGAACATCTATGGAATCTTGTACATCAGGAGCGGTGTAAGCATCATCTTGTTGTGCAACTTCATTAAACGAATTCCTCTGCTCAAACCTTTGCAATACTATCCAGTCATCGCTACGTGCAAATGTGTCTTCCAAGAAAAATATCTGTGTTGCTTTATTTGCCAAAATAAAAGGCTCGTTGGTCTGGTACGCCACCTTGACATTGATGGATTTGAAATAATCATCAGCTCTGGGTTTTGCGATCCTGGAAAATAGGTTATACCAACGACAGCACAACAGAACCACACACTGATGATCCTCGAAACTGGAGATATACTGCAACTGAACAATGTCTGTGATGTTAGCATACATTTCAGTTGTCTCTCTGCCGTACGTATCCGTGCTCATGATGGCACTGTTTTGTGTCTTCCTGCCTTCATCGCGGGCAAGGGTGTTGTAGCGCACATCTCCAACAACGCAAGATTCATAATGTCTTACCCGAGTATCAGGATCCATTGCTAGTGTGTAAAGGGCATCATCAACTGCCTGCCCATCCTCCCGCATCTTCTTAGCCTATGTTTTGAAAATAGACAAGCTGATCATCTTATGTACTCAATATATTAAAAAATTGACAGTGCAATTCAATAGCTTACATGGCTCTTGAACCATATCGCAAATCCTGCCATAACCAGTTTGTCAATGTTTCTTGGATTTTGCGGCAGTAACTCATTTTCGTAGATGCTGCACAACATAGTGATCGCGTCAAACATCTAAATATATAAGAATGTGCTGCAAGTTTAGTAGATTACGATGTATAAGCTGCAGTACTTAGCACTTACTTGATATAAGGTAGTATCTCAGGACAATTATTCAACACATACCAAACCATTTTGTCCAAATCTTTAGGTTTTTCCTCTTGTCGACTCCTCCTCAGAATCTCGAATGAATAATTGAAAACATTGAGCCGGGATTGTCTTAACCCACCTCTTTGCTAAGCTGATCACTGTTTCAATGTATTTTGAGCAGAATGTCAACGCTTCAGAGCAATGTAGGCCTCTGCAATGGAACCCTCGGGTCTAGCTCGTTCTCGACATAGACCTTGAAAGTGCCTAGCCGCCTTTCAATAGGGTACATCCAGCCATACTGCATCGGACCTCTAAGTAGTGCCTCATCGTAGATGAACAGCCAAATGCACCATCACATCAAAGAAGGTGGAGGATATATCTTCTCAAGGTCGCATAGGATAGTTGGTATCTTGTCTCTAAGACGCTCCAAAGCATCTATCCTGATATTTCTACTGCAGAGTTCCCTGAAGAATTGTCCCAACTCTGCAACTACTCTATATAAGTCAGGGCGGCCCAATCCTCTAAGGATAACAGGTAAAACCCTTTGAAGTAGGACGTGGTAGTCATGAGTTTTCAACCCTTGTACCTTGTTTCCATCTGCACTGACTCTCCTTTCAAGGTTGGAAGCAAATCCATGTGGGAATCTCACACGTGACAGGACCTCGCAAAATTATTTTATTTTTACCTTGTCCAAGACGTACATAGCTGGTGCCATATCTCGTGGTTTACCTTCATCTTGCACCTGCAATTCCTTTCTGATACCCAGATGTGTCAAATCAATCCTAGATTTTAACGTATCTTTCGTCTTGCCTTCAATATTAAGAAGTGTGCCGACAATGTTGTCACATATATTTTTCTCGATGTGCACCACATCAAGATTATGCTGCAGATCCAAATCTTTCCAATACTCCAAGTCCCACAAAGTGGACATGCAGGTAAACAATAATCTCTCTTCTGCCTTGCCACGCTTCCTTTTCCTGCTACCATTACCACGATGGTTTCCTGGTGTAATATGCCTGACATTCTCTAATTCCACTTGCAACTCATCGGCGGTGAGCCTCTTTGGCGCATCACGGTTTTCATGCTTTGCATTGAACACATGTCTTCAATATTTTGTAGGACGCAGCTTGCCCTTGGCAAGGAAACGGCAGTGTCCAATGTAACAGATCTTGCTAAGTATTGCGTATGACAGCGGATTCCTGTCACAGCAAACACATGCATTGTAACCATGTGTCGTTCGCCCTGACATAGTGCCCAAAGCCGGATAATCATGGATGCACCAAATTATAACAGCACGCAGAAAGAAATCAGCTGGTGGGCTGCTATATAGGTCTCGAGTGAGAACACCCTTCCATAGCTGTTGAAGTTCCTCCACAAGAGGCTCCATGAATAAATCAAAATCCTTTCCAGGACTTTTTGGACCTGGGATGAGCAAGGTCATCATGTAGTTTGATTCTTTGGTGTAGGCATTTGGAGGCATGTTGTAAGGGATAACAAGCATTGTCCACATGCTATATGTGGCGCCTCGTGGCCAAATGGGTTAAATCCATCTGAAGCTAAGCCAAGTCTAATGTTTCTCGGTCAGAGAGAAACTTTTGTGTTTTTGATTGAAGCTTTGCCACTCACTACCATGAGATGGATGGCTCATTACATTTTGATCTCTATACTCCTGGTTCCTAGAATGCCACAAGACATCCTCTCTTGTTTCAAAGATCATGAAACAACCTCTCGCAATCTTGGTGTAATTGGAAAATGTCTCGAAACATTATGAGGAACCCTCTTCACGGCATCGCCATCTTTCCATCTTGATGATTTGCATTTCGGGCATTCATTTAAGTTGGCATAATCCTTCTGGAACAGAACACAATTATTCTTACAAACATGGATCATATCATATCCAATTCCAACTGCACGGAGGAAATTCTTCATTTTACTATAGGTGTGTGGCAGCTCAGACACATATGGGAAAGATTTGCGGAAAGCAGCCAACGTCGCATCGAATGATTTTTTGGTCATCCGCTCAGATGTCTTCACCTGAAGTAAGGTGACCATAGCTGAGAAAACTGACAGCTTATTTCCTGGGGTGACAGCCACATTGCATTGTTCCAACATGTGGGCCCATTTTTTTCTTCTATAGGTGAAAGTTCATGAAATGCATGAGCATTTCGTAGCACTGTTTCAATGTTGGTCAAACTCACTGGCTCTGCCACCACCACCTCCTCCTCCTCTTCCACTGAGCATCAGGAAGATCAAGATGGTGATCTGTTGCTTCCACGTAGTCAGTAACATTGACGTTCACAGCTTCACCATGATGAACCCACCTAGTATATGTGACCGACATCCCATACAAGTGTAGATGATTTTGCACAGTTGACTGGGGTCTTGTAACTGAATTCATACAACTGCTACGCGGGCAGAGCACATCTGATTTTGTACCACCATACTCAGCTCTGATAAAGTTCATGAAGTTTTCAACCCCCTCGACATATGCAGCGGAGAATCTTCAAGCAGAAGTTATCCAAGTCATGTCCATCTGTTAGACATACAAATTAGTTCTTCTACTAGATATTACAGGAAAAACATATCTGTTTTTTTAAGTCCATAAAAAAATATCTAGGTCGATGTCTAAAGCTATGGCAAGATATTTGGACGAGCAGATCTAAGTAACGAGATATATGTAAAGCTAATCAACAAACAGATTTGAGTGCTAAAATTATGGCAGGCTGTTTCAGCAGTCAATGAGGCCGAGCACACATCCATCGAACTATCAAAGGCCATCGCAGCAACAAAGATCGAGTATAAAATGGTGTACAACTATTTCACCTAACAGATTGGCTACTAGACCATGGCAATCTACGTCACAATAAATATATGGCAGGATATTTTAGCAACTAATCGGGCTTGGCATGCCATCTCAGCTAAGCAGATTGAGTGCAGAACAGGGCAAGGAAGCTTCTTAAGCAGAGCATATTGACTGTAAGCTACTTCGGCAAATAGTGAGATTAACAGCGTCTATCAGCTAACATTCAGCGCTACACCGACATGCACGGGGCCTCAATCTAGAATGCGCGTACCGTGGGAGCAGTTGACTGTGGTGTGTCTCCACACGAACGTTGCCAGCGGTGGTGGCACTGAACGACGTGCGCCTCCACAAGAACGTTGCCACCGGTGGCGGCGCGGCTAGAGGACGGCAGTCTACAAGAGCGTACTGTGGGAGCGAGAGGATCTCCGTGCATCCCCTCGACGAACCGCGGCGCTGACGAATTGGCGCAGCGGGGAGGGCGGCTTTCGCGTAGCGAATGGAGTGGAGGGGGACGGGGGGGAGGGTGTTTGGGGAATATTATTGGCTAGTTGGCCGAAGGACGGTTGAATTTCGGATTTGGGGGGAATTTTTTTGGGGGGGGGGGGGATTTTTGCTTGGTGGGCGGGGGGAGTTTGGCGCATGGTCGGTTTCTCCAAGTGCAGTCCCACGTGTCAGTGAAGAGGCAAGCCGAAGCGCGTTCAGTTTGTGTGAGCCGTGTGCAGGACCGAACGTGTGTGGGGTGCAATGCGACCGCGACAGGGGTGCCGTTAGTGTACCGCCTTTTTTCCTTTTAATAAACTAGGTGCTTCGCCCCCTAAAGAAAAAAAACGTGGTGCTTCGCGCGATCCATCGATACTACTAATAGTAATCCGATAATCCCGACTAAAATGGCGCGGCCGGGTCTTTTCCCGCGCGATATGCTGGGAGGTTGGCTTAGTTGGGTTTTTTAGGACGAGTAATGCTACACCTACGTAATCCCAGTTATGTAATTAACATAATGTCAAACGTGTGAGCTGTTGATTGTAGATTGGTGGGAGGGAGGGGGCCACAACCATGAAAATCAAGGAGGAGAGAGAGAGGCAATTTACGCTAACCCTTTTGTAGGTTTCCGTAGATGTAGAAATATGTGAAATGCATGAATGTGTAGTGGACTTACTATTGGAGTGCCTAAGATAAATTGTGTATGTAGACTATATTTTTATTTTACTTCGCATGTTAGCTTTGTCTCAGTTGAATAAAAATCAGAGTTGGTGATGATGGTGTGCCTGCCATCCTGCAACATAGGCCGTCCGATCTATATCTAACGGATAGGAAGGAAACTATGACAATTTACCCGTACTCCTCTCCACATTTGCAGATAAGGCCTTCCCTCGTTCATCCTTTTCTCCCACAAGATCTTGATGTTTCGTGCAACGCACAGGCATCTTGCTAGTACTCCTACAATATACTATATTATTGTGAAAGTTAATATACACTGGCTGAGATTAATGCAAACACGGCAGATTTTCATTACATTTCGAACTTCTATAGGACAGAAAAATAAAAGAAACCCGACCCTAAACCTATTTTACGGCGGCGACCGACGTCCTCCATCTGCGATCTCCATGTACAGGGGCGGGGTTCAAGACCCGTGAAGTGGAGGTGCGGTATCCAGCGAGGAAGCGTAGAACACGGGAGATGGAACGGCCAGTTGGAACACCATGCCCTGCCGCATCCAATGCCCTACTCATCCTCAGAGGAGTCCCCGACCTCGGCGGTGTCAGACGTTGGACGGCGGCAAGTAGGATGGGTGGCTGACGGTGCTTTTGTCGTTGGCCCCCAGCGTGGCCACCGCTTGTGCGGCGACTTGAGAGAGGGCGGCGACCTCGAGCTTCATCCCCGAAGACAAGCTCTCCCGCAGAGCATTCACGCTCGTGGTCATGGTGGATGTGGTGCCAGGTAGCACGACGATGCGCTATGGTGTCGAGGTTAGCTGGGCGTTGCCGCTTTAAGTAGCGCATTCCGGTGAGGCCAAGCGTCCGGGTGCGTCATTAAGTCACCGGAGTTGGTTCCTCGGGCACCGAGCCTCTTAACGATGGCATACGGACGGACGGCATGAATGCGGGCAGCTGGCGCCGGCTGGGAACGCACCGCGCGACGGTGCGAGGGACGAGGGTTTTTGGTGTGCCAGGGTAGTCAGTTGCGGCCGTGGCAACATTGGAGAAGTCCTTTTATCACATGTGACCCCACATGTCATCGAAAAAGCAAGACGACCCAGCATGGTATCAGGTCCTGGGGATGCAGTTGGCCGCGCTACACCACTCCGTGGACGCGTCGCGGTGCGCGTGCACTTCGGCACCCCGTGCATCCTCGACGAGCCGGGTGTTGCTCCGCTGGTCGTGCCACAGCGCTAAGGCCACCCTCGGCACACTGAAACCCACCATGTAAAGCAACGATGAGCGTGTTGCTCCTGCATGCCTCATTTGAACATTCCGCCGAGTATCATTCGCATGTGGGCCTAGACCATGCTTGTATTTCCAATGTTGTAATTTGTCCGACATGCATACAAACAAACGGTTCGTTTAAAGTTTCACTTTGCCTCTGATGTCTACTACACAACCTTGTTCTTGTAGACATTGTTGGGCCTCCAAGTGCAGAGGTTTGTAGGATAGTAGCAAATTTCCCTCAACTGGATGACCTAAGGTTTATCAATCCGTGGGAGGCGTATGATGAAGATGGTCCCTCTCAAGCAACCCTGCAACCAAATAACAAAGAGTCTCTTGTGTCCCCAACACAACCAATACAATGGTAAATTGTATAGGTGCAATAGTTCGGCGAAGAGATGGTGATACAAGTGCAATATGGATGGTAGATATAGGTTTTTGTAATCTGAAAATATAAAAACAGCAAGGTAGCAAGTGGTAAAAGTGAGCATAAACGGTATTGCAATGTGTAGAAACAAGGCCTAGGGTTCATACTTTCACTAGTGCAAGTTCTCTCAACAATAATAACAAAATTGGATCATATAACTATCCCTCAACATGCAACAAAGAGTCACTCCAAAGTCACTAATAGCGGAGAACCAAACGAAGAGATTATGGTAGGGTACGAAACCACCTCAAAGTTATTCTTTCCAATCAATCTGTTGGGCTATTCCTATAAGTGTCACAAACATCCCTAGAGTTCGTACTAGAATAACACCTTAAGATACAAATCAACCAAAACCCTAATGTCACCTAGATACTTGATGACCCACAAGTATAGGGGATCTATCGTAGTCCTTTCGATAAGTAAGAGTGTTGAACCCAACGAGGAGCAGAAGGAAATGATAAGCGGTTTTCAGCAAGGTATTCTCTGCAAGTACTGAAACAAGTGGTAACAGATAGTTTTGTAATAAGATAATTTGTAACAAGCAATAAGTAACAAAAGTAAATAAAGTGCAGCAAGGTGGCCCAATCCTTTTTTGTAGCAAAGGACAAGCCTAGACAATCTCTTATATAAGGAAAAGCGCTCCCGAGGACACATGGGAATATCGTCAAACTAGTTTTCATCACGTTCATATGATTCGCGTTCGGTACTTTGATAATTTGATATGTGGGTGGACCGGTGCTTGGGTATTGTTCTTACTTGAACAAACATACCACTTATGATTAACCTCTATTGCAAGCATCCGCAACTACAACAAAAGTATTAAGGTAAACCTAACCATAGCATGAAACATATGGATCCAAATCAGCCCTTACGAAACAACGATAAACTAGGGTTTAAGCTTCTATCACTCTAGCAACCCATCATCTACTTATTACTTCCCAATGCCTTCCTCTAGGCCCAAATAATGGTGAAGCGTTATGTAGTCGACGTTCACATAACACCACTAGAGGCTAGACAACATACATCTCATCAAAATATCGAACGAATACCAAATTCACATGACTACTAATAGCAAGACTTCTCCCATGTCCTCAGGAACAAACGTAATTACACACAAAGCATATTCATGTTCCTAATCGGAGGGATATTAATATGCATAAAGGATCTGAACATATGATCTTCCACCAAATAAACCAACTAGCATCAACTACAAGGAGTAATCAACACTACTAGCAACCTACTAGTACCAATCCCGGACTTGGAGACAAGAAATGGATACAAGAGATGAACTAGGGTTTTGAGAGGGGATGGTACTGGTGAAGATGTTGATGGAGATTGCCCTCTCCCGATGAGAGGAGAGTTGGTGATGACGATGGTGATGATTTCCCCTCCCGGAGGGAAGTGTCCCCGGCAGAACAGCTCTGCCGGAGCCCTAGATTGGTTCCGCCAAGGTTCTGCCTCGTGGCGGCGGAGTTTCGTCCCGAAAGGTTGCTTCTGATTTTTCTCTCGACGAAAGACCTCATATAGCAGAAGATGGGCATCGAAGGGCCACCAGGGGGCCCACGAGGTTGTGGGACGCGCCCGGGGGGTAGGGCACGCCCCCACCCTCATGGCCAAGTGGGGCCCCCTCTGGTGAACTTCTTCCGCTGGATATTTTTTATTATTTCCCAAAATGACTTTCGTGGATTTTCAGGACTTTTGGAGTTGTCTCTAATATTTGCTCCTTTTCCAGCCCCGAATTCCAGCTGCTGGCATTCTCCCTCCTTATGTAAACCTTGTAAAATAAGAGAGAATAGGCATAAGTATTGTGACATAACGTGTAATAACAGCCCATAATGCAATAAATATCGATATAAAAGCATGATGCAAAATGGACGTATCAACTCCCCCAAGCTTAGACCTCGCTTGTCCTCAAGCGAAAGCCGATAACGATAAATATGTCCCCATGTTTAGAGGTAGAGGCGTCGATAAAAATAAAATACGGACATGAAGGCATCATGATTATTCTCATAACAACAACATATATAGGAAATGTCATATGATTTCTTATGTTCAAGTAATAATCCATTGACAATGCAGAGTACGAATCATAAACTTTATTGAGAACCAACAAACTATAATCTCAGTCATTGAAGCAATTGAAATTTATCATAACATCGGAAAGAGTCTATGTCAGAGCTTAATAGCAAGTCCACATACTCAACTATCATTTAGTCTTTCATAATTGCTAACACTCACGCGATACTTGTGGTTACGGAGTTTTAGTCGGACACAGAGAAAGATAGGGGCTTATAGTATCGCCTCCCAACCTTTTACCTCAAGGGTAATGTCAACAATAATAACGCATGCCCCCTACATCCAATTAGATATATCAATCAGGATCTTTCCAACACATTGTGCTTGCCAAAGGATAAAATTTGAAAAGGAAAGATGAAGATCACCATGACTCTTGCATAAGGTAGAGGATAATAATAAAAGATAGGCCCATCGCAGAGGGAAGCAGAGGTTGCCATGCGCTTTTATGGTTGGATGCACAAAATCTTAATGCGAAAGAACGTCACTTTATATTGCCCCTTGTGATATGAACCTTTATTATGCAGTCCGTCGCTTTTATTTCTTCCACATCACAAGATCGTATAAAGCTTATTTCTCCCACACCAATCAATCATACATATTTAGAGAGCAATTTTTATTGCTTTGCACCGATGACAACTTACTTGAAGGATCTTACTCAATCCATAGGTAGATATGGTGGACTCTCATGGAAAAACTGGTTTAAGGGTTTTTGGAAGCACAAGTAGTATCTCTACTTGGTGCTGAGAATTTGGCTAGCATGAGGGGGAAAGGCAAGCTCAACATGTTGGAAGATCCATGACAATATACTTTATCTCAGATATAAGAAAACATAACCCATTACGTTGTCTTCCTTGTCCAACATCAACTCTTTAGCATGTCATATTTTAATGAGTGCTCACAATCATAAAAGATGTCAATAATAGTATATTTATATGTGAAACCTCTCTTTCCTTATTACTTCCTATTAATTGCAACGATGACAAAAGCTATGTTTGTCAACTCCCAACAACTTTCAATCATCATACCCTTTCTATGTGAAGTCATTACTCTCAATAAGATCAATATGAACTCTTTGTTTCTTTTTATTCTTTTTCTCTATTCTTTTACTCACTCAAATCATGGCAAAACAATCAAGCCCTTGACTCAACACTAATCTTTATCATATAGCTCACGGACTCGATTACATAGAGAGATCATAAAGCAAAAACTCAAAACTAGATCATGCCATAAACTTTATTCTACTAGATCAAGATACTACTAATAGGATCGAACTAAGAAAAACCGTAAAGATAGGAGATGTGGTTGTGATAAGATACCGGGGCACCTCCCCCAAGCTTGGCAGTTGCCAAGGGGAGTGCCCATACCCACGTGATTATATCTCCTTCTTCGGGGTTGGTGAAACATTCTTGGCGATGATGCCCTTTAGGATACGATTCTCCTCCTCGAGCTTATTGACTTGCTGCTTGAGGTCCATTATTTCCTTGCGAAGCTTTCCTATAACGGCTAAGGCTCCTTGCACCCAAGGGTGTTGCATAGCTGCGGGAGAACAAGTGACACTCCTCTTCATATTTTCATAAGAAAGAAATCTAACATTGGAAGGGATAACCGAGTTTGGAATAGCTGAGCTCTGTAGTTCCCCCATCGCGAACCCAGCTCGGTAGCGAGAAGTGACTTCTTGATCCTCCATGGCATGCACTCTCATCAAGTCATCCTCCATCTCCTCCTCCGTTGCTGGCACAAAAGGGTCAGGTTCGCTGTTTGCCCTTGGTTCCGGTGCCGGATTAGATACCCGGCTCTCCCCGACTGACTCTTGAGAAGACATCTTGCTCTAACCTACAGCAGCAACAACTCGAAACAAAAATAGAGGGTATTTGCGTGATACGGGAGTCAAAACCTTCGGGAGAATATATAATGAATTTTTACCGACCAAAATACGTATCGTGCAAGAAAACGGAGTTCGGAGGGCACACGAGGTGCCCACGAGGTAGGGGGCGCGCCCAGGGGGGTAGGGCGCGCCCTCCACCCTCGTGGGGCCCTCGTGTCCTTCCCAGACTGCTACTTATTTTTCTATTTTTCTAAATATTCCATAACGGAGAAATATTGCCTTAAAATTGTTTTGAGTCGGTTTACTTACCGTACATTACATACCTACTCCTTTTCGAGTCCAAATGTTCCGAAAGTGTCCCTTATGTATTCCTCCGGGGTTACGGTTTCAATAACATTGGTTTCAACATTTATAGGATTACCTGAGATATAGTGTTTGATTCTTTGACCGTTTACCACCTTCGGATTTGTGCCTTCGAAGTTATTGATTTTTATGGCACCGAAACGATAGACCTCCTCGATAACATAGGGTCCTTCCCATTTGGAGAGAAGCTTTCCTGCAAAAAATCTTAAACGACAATTGTATAGCAATACATAATCACCTACATTAAACTCACGCTTTTGTATCCTTTTGTCATGCCATCTTTTGACTTTTTCTTTAAACAACTTGGCATTTTCATAAGCTTGGGTCCTCCATTCATCAAGTGAGCTAATATCAAATAACCTCTTCTCACCGGCAAGTTTGAAACCATAACTGGGCTCTTTAATGGCCCAATAAGCCTTATGCTCTAGTTCGAGAGGTAAGTGACATGCTTTTCCATAAACCATTTTATACGGAGACATACCCATAGGATTTTTATATGCAGTTCTATAGGCCCATAATGCATCATCAAGTTTCTTGGACCAATTCTTTCTAGACCTATTGACAGTCTTCTTCAAAATTAATTTGAGCTCTCTATTACTCAATTCTACTTGACCACTAGACTGTGGGTGATATGGATATGCAATTCTATGATTAACATCATATTTAGCAAGCATTTTTCGGAAAGCACCATGAATAAAATGTGAACCACCATCAGCCATTAAATATCTAGGGACTCCAAACCTCGGAAAAATAACTTCTTTAAGCATTTTAATAGAGGTGTTATGATCAGCACTACTAGTTGGAATAGCTTCTACCCACATAGTAACGTAATCAACAGCAACTAAAATATGTGTATATCCATTAGAGGCAGGAAAAGGTCCCATATAATCGAAGCCCCAAACATCAAATGGTTCAATAACAAGTGAATAATTCATAGGCATTTCTTGATGTCTACTAATATTACCCATTCTTTGAAATTCATCACAAGATAAGACAAACTTACAGGCATCCTTGAAGAGAGTAGGCCAATAAAAACCAGCTTGCAATACCTTATGTGCAATTCTATCTCTAGCGTGGTGTCCTCCATAAGCTTCGGAGTGACACTTGCGTAGGATCTGTTCCTGTTCATGCTCAGGTACACAACGTCTAATAACACCATCTACTCCTTCTTTATAAAGATGTGGGTCATCCCAAAAGTAATGTCTCAAATCATAGAAAAACTATTTCTTTTGCTGGTATGTGAAACTAGGGGTATAAATTTAGCAACAATGTAATTAGCATAATCAGCATACCATGGAGTACTACGAGAAGTATTTATGATATTTAATTGCTCATCAGGAAAGTTATCATCAATAGGTAGTGGGTCATCAAAAAAAAATTCTAACCTATACAAGTTGTCTGCAACGGGGTTCTCAGCTCCCTTTCTATCAACAATATGAAAATCAAATTCTTGTAGCAAGAGAACCCATCTAATAAGTCTAGGTTAGCATCTTTCTTTTCCATCAAATATTTAATAGCAGCATGATCACTGTGAATAGTTACTTTAGAATCAACAATATAAGGTCTGAACTTATCACATGCAAATACAACTGCTAAGAATTCTTTTTCAGTAGTAGCATAGTTTCTTTGAGCATTGTCTAGAGTCTTACTAGCATAATGGATAACATTTAATTTCTTATCAACTCTTTGCCCGAGAACAGCACCTACAGCATAATCACTAGCATCACACATAATTTCAAAGGGTAAATTCCAATCAGGTGGCTGAACAATAGGTGCAGAAATCAATGCTTTCTTAAGTATTTCAAATGCTTCTACACAATCATCATCAAAGACAAATGGTATATATTTTTGTAATAAATTAGTCAGAGGCCGAGAAATTTTTGAGAAGTCCTTAATGAACCTCCTATAAAATCCGGCGTCACCAAGGAAACTTCTTATACCTTTGATGTCCTTGGGACATGGCATCTTTTCAATAGCATCAACTTTGGCTTTATCAACTTCAATACCTCTTTCAGAAACTTTATGCCCCAAGACAATACCTTCATTAACCATAAAGTGGCACTTTTCCCAATTCAAGACAAGATTAGTTTCTTCACATATCTGCAAAACTCGATCAAGATTGCTCAAGCAATCATCAAAAGAGGATCCATAGACGGAAAATCGTCCATGAAAACCTCACAAATCTTTTCACAAAAGTGAGAGAATATAGCCATCATGCATCTTTGAAAGGTAGCAGGTGCATTACATAAACCAAAGGGCATATGTCTGTAAGCAAAAGTACCAAAAGGGCATGTAAAAGTAGTCTTTGATTGATCCTTAGCTGACACATGTATTTGAGAGAAACCAGAATAACCATCTAGGAAGCAATAATGTGTATGTTTGCATAATATTTCTAGCATTTGATCAATAAAAGGTAAGGGGTAATGATCTTTTTTAGTAGCTTTATTTAATTTGCGGAAATCAATTACCATCCTATAACCTGTAATAATTCTTTGCGGGATCAATTCATCTTTATCATTAGGAACAACAGTAAGACCTCCTTCTTAGGGACACAATGAACAGGACTTACCCACTAACTATCAAGAACGGATAAATTATACCTGCCTCCAGAAGTTTTAGTATTTCTTTTCTTACCACTTCTTTCATCTTAGGATTAAGCCTTCGTTGATGATCACGAACCGGTTTGGCATCTTCTTCCAAATTTATTTTATGTTGACATACAGTGGGATTAATGCCCTTAAGATCATCAAGAGTATATCCAATAGCAGACGGTGCTTCTTCGAGTTTTCAATAATCTCTTCTTCATGCTCAAAGGTTAGCACTAATAATAACAGGATATATTTTCTTTTCATCAAGATAAGCATATTTAAGATTATCAGGCAACGGTTTAAGCTCAAACACGGGATCACCCTTGGGTGGAGGAGGATCCCCTAGGATTTCAACAGGCAAATTATGTTTCAGAATAGGTTATTGTTTAAAGAATACTTCATCTATTTCCCTTCTTTCATTCATAAACATATCATTTTCATGGTCTAGCAAATAATGTTCTAGAGGATCACTAGGAGGTGCGGCAATAGAAGCAAGACCAATAATGTCATCCTTACTAGGCAATTCTCCTTCACGGTGTTGTTTACTAAATTTAGAGAAATTAAACTCATGAATCATATCATCCAAGCCAATAGTAACAACATTCTTTTTGCAGTCTATCTTAGCAATAACAGTGTTCAAGAAGGGTCTACCAAGTATAATTGGACAAAAGCTATCTTGTGGGGAACCAAGAACAAGAAAATCAGCAGGATATTTAGTTTTCCCACACAAGACTTCAACATCTGTAACAATTCCCACTGGCGATATAGTATCTCTATTGGCAAGTTTAGTCGTAACATCAATATCTTCTATCTCAGCGGGTGCAATTTCATGCTTAATTTCTTCATACAAGGTAATAGGTATAACACTAGCACTAGCACCCATATCACATAAGCCATGATAACAATGATCTCCTATTTTAACAAAAATAACAGGCACGCCTACCACAGGTCTATGTTTATCTTTAGCACCAGGTTTAGCAATTCTAGCAGATTCACCACAGAATTGAATAACATGCCCTCTACTTTGACTTGCTCAGGAGGTGTATAAGTTCTAATATTGCTTTTACGAACCACAGTTGAAGCTTTAGCATGATCCATTATTCTAACAGGGAAAGGTGGTTTCTCAACATAAGAGGTAGGAAACAATAGGATCATTATAAGTGAAAGTCTTTTCTTCAGCTTTAATAGGTGCAACTACTTTTACTTCTATGGGAGGATGATATTTAAACCACTTCTCCTTGGGGAGATCAACATAAGTAGCAAAAGATTCACGGAAAGAAGCTGCTATCTCAGAGTCAAGTCCATATTTAGTGCTAAACCTACGGAAAATATCGGTATCCATAAAAGATTTAACACAATCAAACTTAGGTGTCATGCCTGACTCCTTACCTTCGCCGAGGTCCCAATCTTCAGAGTTGCGTTTAATTCTATCCAATAAATTCCATCTGAATTCAATAGTCTTCATCATAAAAGAGCTAGCACAAGAAGTATCGAGCATGGTGCGATTGTTTTCAGAAAGCCGAGCATAAAGATTTTGAATAATTGAATCTTGGGAGCTCATGATTGGGGCATGAATACAACATTGATTTAAGCCTCCCCAAAGCTTGAGCGATGCTTTCTCCTTCACGAGACCAAAAATTATATATATATAATTGCGATCACGATGAACAAGATGCATAGGATAATACTTTTGATGAAATTGAAATTTCAGTCTTCTATAGTTCCAAGATCCCGTATCATCACATAGCCTATACCATGTCAATGCATCTCCCTTCAAAGATAAAGGGAAGACCTTCTTCTTAACAACATCATCGGATATACCTGCAAGCTTAAATAGTCCACAAACTTCAACCACATATATTAGGTGCTCATTAGGATGCTTTGTTCCATCTCCTACAAAAGGATTAGCTATCAGTTTTTCCATCATACCCGAAGGAAATTCAAAGGGAGTTTCATATTCATTTTCAGTAGGTTCATTAGGTTGAGGAGCAAATCTTTGCTCTACTGGTTGGGTTGAAGATACCCCGAACAAGCCCCTCAGAGGATTACTTCCCATAGTAACTAGTGAAAGTAAATTTCAGCACACTATATAAATTTTTCCTTACCAAATTCCACCTACCAAAGGCGCTTCACTCCCCGGCAACGGCACCAGAAAAGAGTCTTGATGACCCACAAGTATAGGGGATCTATCGTAGTCCTTTCGATAAGTAAGAGTGTCGAACCCAACGAGGAGCGTAAGGAAATGATAAGCGGTTTTCAGCAAGGTATTCTCTGCAAGCATCAAACATGTGGTAACAGATAGTTTTGTGATAAGATAATTTGTAACGAGCAACAAGTAACAAAAGTAAATAAAGTGCAGCAAGGTGGCACAATCCTTTTTGTAGCAAAGGACAAGCCTGGATAAACTCTTATATAAGGAAAAGCGCTCCCGAGGACACATGGGAATATCGTCAAACTAGTTTTCATCACGTTCATATGATTCGCGTTCGGTACTTTGATAATTTGATATGTGGGTGGACCGGTGCTTGGGTGTTGTTCTTACTTGAACAAACATCCCACTTATGATTAACCTCTATTGCAAGCATCCGCAACTACAACAAAAGTATTAAGGTAAACCTAACCATAGCATGAAACATATGGATCCAAATCAGCCCTTACGAAGCAACGATAAACTAGGGTTTAAGCTTCATCACTCTAGCAACCCATCATCTACTTATTACTTCCCAATGCCTTCCTCTAGGCCCAAATAATGGATAAGTGTTATGTAGTCGACGTTCACATAACACCACTAGAGGCTAGACAACATACATCTCATCAAAATATCGAACGAATACCAAATTCACATGACTACTAATAGCAAGACTTCTCCCATGTCCTCAGGAACAAACGTAATTACTCACAAAGCATATTCATGTTCATAATTAGAGGGGTATTAATATGCATAAAGGATCTGAACATATGATCTTCCACCAAATAAACCAACTAGCATCAACTAAGGAGTAATCAACACTACTAGCAACCTACTAGTACCAATCCCGGACTTGGAGACAAGAATTGGATACAAGAGATGAACTAGGGTTTTGAGAGGGGATGGTGCTGGTGAAGATGTTGATGGAGATTGCCCTCTCCCGATGAGAGGAGCGTTGGTGATGACGATGGTGATGATTTCCCCCTCCCGGAGGGAAGTGTCCCCGGCAGAACAGCTCTGCCGGAGCCCTAGATTGGTTCCGCCAAGGTTCCGCCTCGTGGCGGCGGAGTTTCGTCCCGGAAGGTTGCTTCTGATTTTTCTCTCAGCGAAAGACCTCATATAGCAGAAGATGGGCATCGGAGGGGCACCAGGGGGCCCACGAGGTAGGGGGGCACGCCCAGGGGGGTAGGGCGCACCCCCCACCCTCGTGGCCAGGTGGGGGCCCCTCTGGTAAACTTCTTCTACTGGATATTTTTTATTATTTCCCAAAATGACTTTCGTGGACTTTCAGGACTTTTGGAGTTGTGCAGAATAGGTCTCTAATATTTGCTCCATTTCCAACCCAGAATTCCAGCTGCCGGCATTCTCCCTCCTTATGTAAACCTTGTAAAATGAGAGAGAATAGGCATAAGTATTGTGACATAACGTGTAATAACATCCCATAATGCAATAAATATCGATATAAAAGCATGATGCCAAATGGACTTATCAATACTCCAATGTCATCTCAAGTATCTGTGGGTATGATTATACGATATGCATCACACAATCTCAGATTCATCTATTCAACCAACACATAGAACCTCAAAGAGTGCCCCAAAGTTTCTACCGGAGAATCAAGACGAAAACGTGTGCCAACCCCTATGCATAGGTTCATGGGCGGAACCCGCAAGTTGATCACCAAAACATTCATCAAGTGAGTCACGTGATATCCCATTGTCACCACAGATACGCACGGCAAGACATACATCAAGTGTTCTCAAATCATTAAAGACTCAATCCGATAAGATTACTTCAAAGGGAAAACTCAATCCATTACAAGAGAGTAGAGGGGGAGAAGAAACATAAGATCCAACTATGATAGCAAAGCCCGCGATACATCAAGATAGTATCACCTCAAGAACACGAGAGAGAGAGATCAAACGCATAGCTACTGGTACATACCCTCAGCCCCGAGGGTGAACTACTCCCTCCTCATCATGGAGAGCACCGGGATGATGAAGATGACCACGGGTGAGGGTTCCCCCCTCCAGCAGGGTGCCGGAACAGGGTCCCGATTGGTTTTTGGTGGCTACAGAGGCTTGCGGCGGCGGAACTCCAGATCTATTCTCTTCCTCGAAGTTTTTAGGGTATATTGGTATATATATAGGCGGAAGAAGTACGTCAGGGGAGCCACGAGGGGCCCACGAGGGTGGAGGGCGCACCTGGGGGGAGGGCGCGCCCCCTACCTCGTGGCTCCCTCGTTTCTTTCCTAACGTGCACTCTAAGTTTTTCCAGTTGCTTTCCTTCCAAAAATAACTTCTCTAGTTGGTTTCATTCTGTTTCAACTCCGTTTGATATTCCTTTTCTTCGAAACACTGAAACAAGGGAAAAAACAGAAACTGGCACTGGGCTCTGGGTCAATAGGTTAGTCCCAAAAATAACATAAAAGTGGATAATAAGGCCCATAAACATCCAAAACACATAATATAATAGCATGGAACAATCAAAAATTATAGATATGTTGGAGACGTATCAGCATCCCCAAGCTTAATTCCTGCTCGTCCTCGAGTAGGTAAATGATAAAAAAGAATTTTTGATGTGGAATGCTACTTGGCATAATTTCAATGTAATTCTTCTTAATTGTGGTATGAATATTCAGATCCGAAAGATTCAAGACAAAAGTTCATATTGACATGAAAATAATAATACTTCAAGCATACTAACTAAGCAATTATGTCCTCTCAAAATAACATGGCCAAACAAAGTTCATCCCTACAAAATCATATAGTTTAGTCATGCTCCATTTTCGTCACACAAGAATGCTCTCATCATGCACAACCCTGATGACAAGCCAAGCAATTGTTTCATACTTTAGTAATCTCAAACCTATAAACTTTCACGCAATATATGAGCGCGAGCCATGGACATAGCACTATGGGTGGAATAGAATATGATGATGAGGGTTATGTGGAGAAGACAAAGAAGGAGAAAGTCTCACATCAACGAGGCTAATCAACGTGCTATGGAGATGCCCATCAATTGATGTTAATGCAAGGAGTAGGGATTGCCATGCAACGGATGCACTAGAGCTATAAATGTATGATAGCTCAGCAAAAGAAAACTAAGTGGGTGTGCATCCAACTTGGTTGCTCACGAAGACCTAGGGCACTTGAGGAGGCCAAGTTCTATAATGAAAAATTCCCACTAGTATATGAAAGTGATAACTCAAGAGACTCTCTATATGAAGAACATGGTGCTACTTTGAAGCACAAGTGTGGAAAAAAGGATAGTAGCATTGCCCCTTTTTATTTCTTTTTTTTGGGCCTTATTTTTTTTTATTTGGCCTTTCTCTCTTTTTTTTGGGACAATGCTCTATTAAATGATGATCATCACACTTCTATTTATTTACAACTCAATGATTACAACTCGATACTAGAACAAATTATGACTCTATATGAATGCCTCCGGCGGTGTACCGAGATATGCAATGAACCAAGAGTGACATGTATGAAAGAATTATGAACGGTGGCTTTGCCACAAATACTATGTCAACTACATGATCATGCTAAGCAATATGACAATGATGAATGTGTCATGACAAACTGGATGATGGAAAGTTGCATGGCAATATATCTCGGAATGGCTATGGAAATGCCATAACAGGTAGGTATGGTGGCTGTTTTGAGGAAGATATAGGGAGGTTTATGTGTGAAAGAGTGTATCATATCACGAGGTTTGGATGCACCGGCGAAGTTTGCACCAACTCTCAATGTGAGAAAGGGCAATGCCGTGCATCAAGAGGCTAGCAATGATGGAAGGGTGAGAGTGCGATAATCCATGGACTCAACATTAGTCATAAAGAACTCACATACTTATTGCAAAAATCTACAAGCCATCAAAAACCAAAGCACTACGCGCATGCTCCTAGGGGGATAGATTGGTAGGAAAAGACCATCGCTCATCCCCGACCGCCACTCATAAGGAGGACAATCAAAGAACACCTCATGTTTCAAATTTGTTACACAACGTTTACCATACGTGCATGCTACGGGACTTGCAAACTTCAACACAAGCATTTATCAAATTCACAACTACTCAACTAGAACAACTTTAATATCACTACCTCCATATATCAAAACAATCATCAAGCATCAAACTTCTCTTAGTATTCAACACACTCATAAGAAAGTTTTTACTATTCTTGAATACCTAGCATATTAGGATTATTTAAGCAAATTACCATGCTATTTAAGACTCTCAAAATAATATAAGTGAAGCATGAGAGTTCATCTATTTCTTCAAAATAAAACTACCACCATGCTCTAAAAGATATAAGTGAAGCACTAGAGCAAATGACAAACTACTCCGAAAGATATAAGTGAAGATCAATGAGTAGTTGTATAATTATACAACTATGTGAAGACTCTCTAACATTTAAGAGTTTCAGATCTTGGTATTTTATTCAAACAACAAGCAAAGCTAAAGAAAATAAAATGACGCTCCAAGCAAAACACATATCATGTGGTGAATAAAAATATAGCTCCAAGTAAAGTTACCGATGAATGAAGACGGAAGAGGGGATGCCTTCCGGGGCATCCCCAAGCTTAGGCTCTTGGTTATCCATGAATATTACCTTGTGGTGCCTTGGGCATCCCAAGCTTAGGCTCTTTCCACTCCTTATTCCATAGTCCATCGAATCTTTACCCAAAACTTGAAAACTTCACAACACAAAACTTAACAGAAAATCTCGTGAGCTCCGTTAGCGAAAGAAAACAAAGCACCACTTCATGGTACTATAATGAACTCATTATTTATTTTTATTGGTGTTAAACCTACTGTTTTCCAACTTCTCTATGGTTTATAAACTATTTTACTAGCCATAGAGTCATCAAAATAAGCAAACAACACACGAAAAACAGAATCCATCAAAAACGGAACAGTTTGTAGTAATCTGTACCTAACGCAAACTTCTGTAACTCCAAAAATTCTAAAATAAATTGGTGGACCTGAGGAATTTGTCTAGTAATCATATGCAAAAAGAATCAACTAAATAGAACTCTCCAGTAAAAAGTTTTAGCTAATCTCGTGAGCGCTAAAGTTTCTGTTTTTTACAGCAAGATCATAAAGACTTCACCCAAGTCTTCCCAGAGGTTCTACTTGGCACAAACACTAATTAAAACATAAAACCACATCTAAACAGAAGCTAGATGGATTATTTATTCCTAAACATAACCAAAAAGCAAGAAACTAAAATAAGGTTGGGTTGCCTCCCAACAAGCGCTATCGTTTAACGCCCTAGCTAGGCATGATGATTTCAATTATGCTCACATAAAAGATAAGAATTGAAACATAAAGAGGGCATCATGAAGAATATGACTAGCAAATTTAAGTCTAACCCACTTCCTATGCATAGGGATTTTGTGAGCAAACAACTTATGGGAACAAGAATCAACTGGCATAGGAAGGTAAAACAAGCATAATTTCAATATTTTAAGCACATTGAAAGGAAACTTGATATTACTGCAATTCCTACAAGCATATATTCCTCCCTCATAATAATTTTCAGTAGCATCATGAATAAATTCAACAATATAACTATCACATAAAGCATTCTTTTCATGATCTACAAGCATAGAAATTTTATTACCCTCCACAAAAGCAAATTTGTTCTCATGAATAGTAGTGGGAGAAAACTTAACAAAATAACTACCATGTGAAGCATAATCCAATTGAAAATGAAAATCATGATGACAAGTTTCATGGTTACCTTTATTCTTTATAGCATATGTGTCATCACAATAATCATCATAAATAGGAGGCATGCTTTCATCATAATAAATTTGGTCATCAAAACTTGGGGGACAAAAAATATCATCTTCATCAAACATAGCTTCCCCAAGCTTGTGGCTTTGCATATCATTAGCATCATGGGTATTCAAAGAATTCATACTAACAACATTGCAATCATGCTCATCATTCACATATTTTATGCCAAGCATTCTATGTAATTCTTCTTCTAGTACTTGAGCACAATTTTCCTTTCCATCATTTTCACGAAAGACATTAAAAAGATGAAGCATATGAGGCAAACTCAATTCCATTTTTTTAGTTTTCTTTTATAATACTAACTAGTGTTAAAACAAGAAGCAAAAAGATTCGATTGCAAGATCTAAAGATATACCTTCAAGCACTCACCTCCCCACCAACGGCGCCAGAAAAGAGCTTAGTTGACGGGGTGTGAGTGCCGCTTACCTAGCCTCCCCGGCAATGGCGCCAGAAAAGAGCTTGATGTCTACTACACAACCTTCTTCTTGTAGACGTTGTTGGGCCTCCAAGTGCAGAGGTTTGTAGGACAGTAGCAAATTTCCCTCAAGTGGATGACCTAAGGTTTATCAATCCGTGGGAGGCGTAGGATGAAGATGGTCCCTCTCAAGCAACCCTGCAACCAAATAACAAAGAGTCTCTTGTGTCCCCAACACACCCAATATAATGGTAAATTGTATAGGTGCACTAGTTCGGCGAAGAGATGGTGATACAAGTGCAATATGGATGGTAGATATAGGTTTTTGTAATCTGAAAATATAAAAACAGCAAGGTAACAAGTGGTAAAAGTGAGCGTAAACGGTATTGCAATGTGTAGAAACAAGGCCTAGGGTTCATACTTTCACTAGTGCAAGTTCTCTCAACAATAATAACATAACTGGATCATATAACTATCCCTCAACATGCAACAAAGAGTCACTCCAAAGTCACTAATAGCGGAGAACAAATGAAGAGATTATGGTAGGGTACGAAACCACCTAAAAGTTATTCTTTCCAATCAATCCGTTGTGCTATTCCTATAAGTGTCACAAACAGCCCTAGAGTTCGTACTAGAATAACACCTTAAGATACAAATCAATCAAAACCCTAATGTCACCTTGATACTCCAATGTTACCTCAAGTATCTGTGGGTATGATTATACGATATGCATCACACAATCTCAGATTCATCTATTCAACCAACACATAGAACCTCAAAGAGTGCCCCAAAGTTTCTACCGAAGAATCAAGACGAAAACGTGTGCCAACCCCTCTGCATAGGTTCATGGGCGGAACCCGCAAGTTGATCATCAAAATATACATCAAGTGAGTCACGTGATATCCCATTGTCACCACAGATACGCACGGTAAGACATACATCAAGTATTCTCAAATCATTAAAGACTCAATCCGATAAGATTACTTCAAAGGGAAAACTCAATCCATTACAAGAGAGTAGAGGGGGAGAAGAAACATAAGATCCAACTATGATAGCAAAGCTCGCGATACATCAAGATCAGATCACCTCAAGAACACGAGAGAGAGAGAGAGAGAGAGAGAGAGAGAGAGAGATCAAACACATAGCTATCGGTACATACCCTCAGCCCCGAGGGTGAACTACTCCTCCTCGTCATGGAGAGCGCCGGATGATGAAGATGGCCACGGTGAGGGTTCCCCCCCAGTGGTGCCGAACAGGTCCCGAATGGTTTTTGGTGGCTACAGAGGCTTGCGGCGGCGGAACTCCAGATCTATTCTCTTCCTCGAAGTTTTTAGGGTATATTGGTATATATAGGCGGAAGAAGTACGTTAGGGGAGCCTCGAGGGGCCCACGAGGGTGGAGGGCGCGCCTGGGGGGGAGGGCGCGCCCCCTACCTCGTGGCTCCCTTGTTTCTTTCCTGACATGCACTCCAAGTTTTTCCGGTTGCTTTCCTTCCAAAAATAACTTCTCCAGTTGGTTTCATTCTGTTTCGACTCTGTTTGATATTCCTTTTCTTCGAAACACTGAAGCAAGGGGAAAAACAGAAAGTGGCACTGGGCTCTGGGTCAATAGGTTAGTCCCAAAAATAACATAAAAGTGGATAATAAGGCCCATAAACATCCAAAACACATAATATAATAGCATGGAACAATCAAAAATTATAGATACGTTGGAGACGTATCAGCCTCCACTATGTGCCGCTTCCCTTCTTAGTTTTGACATCCCATTCGGTTCATGCCCCGACACATCTTGACGAGATCAATTGACGTTGAGAGATCAATTTGCGTGTCGTGCAAGGAGATAAAGGTTTGTTCTGTTTCTATGATAGAAATGACCGGCGGGGGGTCTGTGGGGATCAGAGGGAGTATATTGTACGTTCATAAGCGAAACGAACATATTGTACCCACCCTAGTCCTCTTTCAATCAATCTCTGAACCCCGAGATGAAATCGAGAGAGAACGAGTGGGTGCCTGTGTGATACGTAAGGCGGATTCATAATTTTGAACCGGTGATCATAGCATCCACAAATCATATATAAAGGGTATTCAATGTTTGTTTCGCTCTTGAACGTACAATATACTCCCTTCGATCCTTTCTAGTAGTTTACATATAAGTTTTATGTGTAGTCAAAGTATCTATACTTTGATCGAACTTACAGAAAAAGTATCAACATTCAACAACGCCCAATCAATATTGTTAGATTCGTACGTACTCCTAAATTTGTATTCAAACAGACATGGTTTCCAATTTGTTTTCAACCACGTGAATGTGCTTGTTCTCGTGCATGCTCTTCCTACTAGGATTTCTCCATGTATAGCCAGTCCAATAGTAACTTTTTTAAAGCTCCCTGTCTGGCGAGTATCTTTGGACTCCGAAGAGTTGTATAAGTTGGAAAATGGAGATTTGCCTGTGGCATTGGCTGTTGGGCAGCTAGCTATTGCATTTGAAGGCTCCACAAAAAGAACCCGCAGGTACTCTTACGACAGGTGGCTTCGAATCCAGTTTGTTAGTCGTTTGCATCTCAGTTAACAAAAATAAGCTTGAATCCCTCCATTCGTAGATCAATCAGCTAATGTTGTTAAAACAATAGTACTAGTGAAGTACTGACAACATCTGTGGTAGAGTATGCATTGCTCATAGTACTCCCTCCTTCCATTCATATAGGGGCTATGTGAAGGAGAGAGATGTGAAAAAGTAAAGGGACTGAGCTCTCATGCAAGAGCCTAGCTATATACGCATTCCTAGTTAAATATAATAAATATGAAGAAAGAGATAGAGAGGAGATGGAAAAAAGTACTAATACAATAGCCAACCTTATATATATTTTTGCGGGAAATAGCCCACACTACTGTATGAGTGCATATAGATGATGGCTATAGATGACATGGCAATTCCTTATAGCCATCGGCTGGCTATATTATTAACCATGCTCTAATGCGTTTTTCAAAACCGCCTTTGACTATTGACAAGATTAATAGTACATGAGATGTATAATGCGAAAATTATATCATTGGAAGCTCCTTTCACATACAAATTCGACCGTATGCTTTGTGTAAGTTGCATGTCATATATTATTACTCTAACATTTGGTCAAAGTTAGCCTCGAAAAATGCATTAGGCCCTGTAGATGGAAGAAGGGAATAGTAGTGGAAGTGGATCCTCTGACGTAGGTATCCATGCCTTACCCTCCCTTTCGTTCACTTACTGGCGGACCCCATGCTTGCTAAGCCCCGCATGTCAGTTACTCAATGGGTTCAGCCACGTCAGGGGATCCTCATCCGTAGTATACTCCCTTTGTTTTTATTTACTCCGCATAAAATGGAGGGAGTGGTAGTATAATGACGCAGGCAGGGAAGGGGGAGGGGCGTTGTTTTCTCTCAACTCTGGTCTCACAAGCGAGCGAAAACGCAAGACGAAGCGTGTTCCATTCGGTGAACAACGTGGAGGGTCCAGCGTGTCGGGGTGCAACGCGAACCCGACAAGAGTGATGTACAGTCAAAACCGATTGACCGGTCATCACCGGAACCACTATTCACACCAGAACCTTCACTGCTCGGCATACGTGTGACACTCAAAAAAAATTATTTGGTTTTCAACGAAAACTTTGTTGGATTTGAAGAAGGTCATTTAAATTCTTCCAAAAAAACTTCTCTCTCAAAACTTTTTCCCTTGGCAAGGATTTTATTTTTGTATCTTCTTCAACCCTGGTGTTTGGTTAATGAGAACCTTCCTTCTGATTGTTCCCTCCTCAAATATATTTTCTTGGAAATTATCTTCTTTTAGAAAAACCCTATGAGTTTTGGGGCTTCTTTCATTTTGAAACCACCCATGGTTTTACCATGCCTCATGTGGTCAAACCTCCCAAAACCCCTCCTTCCTCTTTGGAGCAATCTAAACTTTCTGTTCCAACAAGTCCAACCCATTTTTGGATTTTATTTCATTTATTTTATTTCCCAAAACAATTCTGTCATTTATTTTAAGCCTAGGTGATTTACAAAGCAAGTACCTAATTCCTTTGAGTTTTGATCTCAAACCAACTCCTCTGGATAGTCTTTAGCACCCCAACCTAGATCCATCAAGATCCACTCTTCCTCTTTTCAAAATTTTCAAGTTTCAACCTCTGCAAGTTTGGACCAGATTTGTTAAATTTGGTGAAATTCATATTTCCTCTTCCCAAAAATTCTACCAAAATTCAGGCAGCCCCAGATGCAATGAGAGGCCACCCCACCAAAAATCAGCTCAAGGAAAATTCCCACATGCCAAAATCATTTCGTCGAACACTTGGCCGGCCTTGCTCTCTGTACACTTTCGTAAAGTTCGAGTTTCAGAGATTTGCAGTGTCGTTTTTCGTCAGAGAGTTGTCATCGATCACCTGAGCGCTCTGGCGCGTTGCGCACGGCCTCTCCTCCTTGACCAGAGCACCGCACACTCTCTTGGATGGGCGCAGGTGTCGGTGGCGGCGAGCATCACCTACGCCGGCAGCTTCTGCGGTGGAAGGGCCACCCGTGGCGGCCAACGGGAGCCAGAGCCAGCTCGCCACGCCGTCCGGCGCCGCCCAACGCCCCTAGCCCTCCGCGTGGCCTCATGCATGCCAGCGCACTTCAAGAGCACTGTCGCCGTGGCTCGGCAAGCACAGAACACGCCTCTGCCGCCGACGGGCCCACGCGCCGCCTGCTGTTCGTCGGCCACCCAAAGAGCCTAATCCAAACTTGGTTAGCACCTCAACGGAACCGGTGAACCTCCACATTGACGCCCAACTCCCTAACCCCCGACCAAGCACTCGCGCCAGAACCATCGCCGGAGATCCCGCTCACGGCCACCGCCTCGGATCGCTTATAAAAAGGGGCCCCGAGCTCGCTCTCGAGCACGCACCACCACTGCACCCCACCAACACCCCGCCAAGTGTCACATCCTAGCTAGTCCATGCATTAGTGTGTGCATCATGTTTAACTTTCATCTGAAATTTGAAATGGGGAAGACAGAACCCCCAGAACCCCTATTGAATCCAACTAGGGTTTACTAAAATTATTTTCAATGAACCTGAAATGCCCTTCTAAAATGCTCATCACCTTTGCTTTGGTTCAGAGCCTCTGCCAAAAGTGGTGCACAATTTTCTAGGTCATCCTAAGGTCTTTGAATTAAATCATAAAGTATTTGAGTTTGGGTATTTAAATTATATAAAATATTGCAAATGCCCAAATATTCCCAAACTAAAATGTTTCATGTTGGAAATATTCCAACTAAGGACCAGGTCCAGTTTGGTGAATTTTGGAGCTGTTTAAGTATTTTTAAAAACTCCACAAAGTTACAAAAAATAGAAAAAGGAAAACAGATGGAAAATCTTACAGGCGCCCCCAACCGCCCACTGCCGGCCCAGCCCAGCCCAGCCAAGGCCAACAGCTGCTTGGCTTGGCCAGCAGCAGTGCAGTGCTCGGCGGCGAGCACCGCATGCACGCCACGCACCTGGTCGCCGCCTTGCCGCTCCCCTCACCGAGCTGCGGACGCGGAACACGTCCATTCTCTCCCCCCGAGCCCGCTGACACCTCTCTTCCTCCCCAGCTCCTTCCCCTCGCGCTCCCCCGCCATGGCCGACGCCACCGCAGCCACGCCGTCGTCGTAGTCCTACTCCCCGTCGTCCGTGCTCCTCCCCGTCGTGTCTAGGAGCTCCGCCGCGCTCCTCTTCGTCGAGCTAGCCGAGCCCCGAGTGCTCGCGTAGCCCGAGGCCACTGCCCCGACCTCGCCCGACCCCGTCGTCGCCGGAGATCCCCTTCAACGCCGCCATCGCATCAGCCCGTCCCCGACCGCGCCGTGTGCCTCCCCGAGTGCCCCGTGAGCCTAGCTATCTCCCCCTCCTTTCCTTTCTCGCTCCCGAGCTGTGTAGTGACCGCACGTAACTCAACCAGACTCCGCCGCCATGGAGCTCACACCGACGTGCTCCCGCCATCCATCGCCACCCTCGGTGTCTAACGACTCACCACATCACGAGGGTCTAACCCACCACTCCACGCACCTCACCGCACACCGTAGCTCGAGTTCGCCGCTCAAATCCGGCGGCCGCCTAGGTCGTCGCCGGCGCCGATTCCGCCGCCCGAGCTCAACTAACTCCACCAAAAGCTGCGGCTTGTTCCCAGCTCCACCTAGATGCCTCCGCGCTCGTTTGGTTGCCGAAATGGCCAAACCCACTCTCGCCGCCGCGTCTGGCTCGCCGGCGGCTAAACGCTGGTGTGGCCGACTTTGACTTTGACCACGGGTGGGCCCTAGTTGACTCTGTTGAGTCAATGACAGGTGGGGCCCAGCCCTGTTAACTATTCAGGTTTAGTTTTAATCAAAATTTAGCTAAACTAATTATGCTGACATGCGGGACCCATCACTCAGGTTTGACCTGGACGTCCCGCTGACTATGACATCACCACGACGATTGTCGACGCAGAAATAAATTATGGATTTATTCTCTATAGGAAATTCCGAATATAGTTCAAACTTCAAAATTCATAGAAATTAATCAGAACTCCAAATGCAAAGATCTATATATGAAAAATGATCAGAAAAATCCATTCTATCCATTGGTACAGGTGTCATGCATGATAAAACAAGTTAACCTTGCTGTTTAAGCAGATTAAGATAATGCACCTTTAGGGCTATTTTAAATGAGCTAGCATTTGAATCTTTGATTCAAATGAGTTCATCCCTTTTTGTTTCAGCTTGCATTAGGCCAACACACATCCATATTGCCATGTCATAGCATGCATCATATTGTTGCATATTGCCATGTGTGTTTATTTTCGGTGTGTCTTTCGTGATAGGCTCTGCCTCCGAGGATAATCCCGAATATCCGTCTGAAGGGCAGTATCCTACCACCACTCAATCAGGCAAGCAACCCATTGATCATTCCGATACAAACCCATGTTCTCGCTTCTGCTCTTGTTTACTGCATTAAGACAACGCGATTCAAACTGTTGTGTGCTGCGGTAGTTGAACCCACTTCCTTTGCATGACTGTCATTGCCACAAGAATTTGATGAAACCCACTAGTATGTGTAGGAGTTGATTGAGCCATGTTTCGATTCCTACCATGCTATGCTTGCTATGCTTAGAGTTGTCTCAGTCCGGCTCATCGGGATGATGAACTAGAGTGAAAGGTTGTGTCGGGTTCGAGAGTGAAAGTGTTGAACACGCTTTTAGTAAAGGTATCGATGAGAGGCCATGTAGGAGTACATGGTGGGTTGTTTCATTGAAGCCGTCCCTAAGAACTGAGATCTGTGTGTGATTTAAGACTTAGCAACTACCACGCATTGGGATCCTTAATTGACCCTCTCGACTTATTAACCACTCTTGTCCTCATCCGGAGTTGCAAGTAGTTTCGTGTTTGTAGCATGTCAGGGGCGCACGCAACACCGACCTTAGGGGTGGGTTGTGTTGCGGTAGGCACGCGGCTGCAAAACCGATTCGCCTGCTTGGTGTCTCGGGAACCCTGCACACATCGTTCGGGGTCAGATGGGAAACCTCGCCGGACTCCGTGGATGGAACCCAAATAGGCGATAAACCCGACTCGGTACTGTGTGTTTAGTCAGTCGTGGCCGACACCCACGCTGGGCTTCCGCTTGAAGGTTGCCGAGTACATGTCGTGTAAACGGCGGTAAGTGGTGAGAGCGTGTGAAGAAGTACACCCTGCAGGTATAAACTATTCAATAGCGGCGTCCATGTAAAGGAGTACTTGGTCACCTATACAGTTCATAGACAACTAAATGGATACTACTAAAAGCCTCAAGATAAGTGTGAGTGTCATGGATGGCCCTCTCGTGGGTGACGAGAGAGGATCCATGGTGGAGTATTGTGATGGTGATTAGTGGACTGCAAAGTGCGACAAATGCTTTTCAAGTGGTGTCACGAGGATAGCTTAGCCAAGAGTCAAAGCTGGCTTGCAAATAACTCCACCACCTTCTTAAGAATGTGCATGTATGATAGGATTATGTGGTAAGACTTGCTGAGTACCTCCGCACTCATGTTTGCTTAATTAATGTTTTTCAGACGACAACACCCCCCTCCGATGGGTTTTATGTAGACCTTTACATCGACGAGTGAACTAGCCACCTGGTGGTGATCCAAGGCTTGTGAAGGGCCACCGAGATAGAAGGGCTTCACAAGCTTTCTTTCTTTCTAGAGTCTCAGACTCGCACTAGTTTGCTTCCGCATGTGCTTGTATGTTTGTATGACTTGAGTGTTGGGTCATGTGACCCCTACCTGTATGAATATGTTATGTATGGCTCCTCTGAGCCTCTTAAATAAAGTACTTGAGTTGTAGAGTTTTGTTGTGATGCCATGTTGTATGTACTCATATCGGGCATATTATGCGTATGATTGAAATGCTTGGTATGAGTGGGATCCGACAAACTAGTTGCTTATCCTTGGCAGCCTCTCATATGGGGAAATGTAATCTCGTGCTTCGAGCGATAGTAGTCCGCTACAGCCCGGTTCACGAGTCCTGCTAGCCCAAAGACTACCGCTTGGACACTTGATCGCCGGCATGTGTTTCACTTCGTTCCTATGTCATCCCTTCGGGAAATGTCACGCGTGATATTCGAGTCCTGCCTAGCCTGCTACAGCCGGGATACCGGAGTCCTGTTAGCCAGTGCTACAGCCCAAATTCATACGTTGATGACCGACATGCTCGATGTGATTCATGTATGCCTGTCCCCATAGGTTAGCGCCGCTTTGGGTTCACGACTAGCCATGTCGGCCCGGTTCTTTGTCATGTGGATGCTAGCGACACTATCATATACGTGAGCCAAAAGGCTAAACGGTCCCGAGCCATGGTAAGGCGACACCGTGGAATACCGCATGCGTGAGGCCGCAAAGTGATATGAGGTGTTACCGGCTAGGTCGATGTGGCTTGGAATCGGGTCCCGACAGCGTTGGCATCGAGCGGGGGCTGCATGTAGGTTCGCTAAGCCAAACTGGTCGATGTCGAGTCTAGAAATGCTTTAGTTATATGTAGGGAATTGATTGTGGGAGGAACGTAAGGCTCTTTTTACGCCTTTACCTTATGCCCTCGATCCGAGTCATCCTCTTCTCATTCTACGTGGGTATAGGACTAGGCTCTCTTCTCTCTATCAGGTTCACGTGTTACTAATCCGTAGTAACTTATAGGATTGTTGGTTACATCATCGGTTCAGTTTCTACTACTTTTTAGTACGCTTTCAGCTGAACCAGAACCTTGATATGATGTTGTTGAGTGGTTTTGCAATCTGATTATGAATGTCTCAAATCTGTTTTTGAGCATTTACAAATGTTATGCTGCCCGATTTTCCCTAGAAATTCTAATGTCTTTGCATTGTGGCTGTGCTTTCAGATGGCCACCGTCCCCGTAACCAAGTGGTTCGTCGACCCGTTGCATTGGTGTGTGTGGTCACACGGCAATGTTGGTTCGGTGATGGTCGAGACCGTTACCGATGGTATCCTGAATATACCGCCGAGGAGCAGTTTAGGATTTTAATCAAAGCCAATATCGTGCACGGTCGGGATATATCCATCTTATCCCGAGCTACCGAACCGCTCCACTGTTCTTATGGACTTGGGATCACTATTGGGATGTCTCGCAAGATGCAGCCTACTCAATGATGACTATTATTCGAGCCAGAACTGCCTTGTTGTGCAACACCGATTTCCGCTACATGCCAGCATCCCTCCCTGGGCGCATGGCTACCTTCAGGGTATGTACAGCGATGCATCCCATGAGGACTCACTTCTTCGCACCACTACAGAGATGGTTGGAAGACAAGGACCGTGAAAACCGGCCTTGCGTATGGAGCTCTTTAATGCCTGCTCGATCACTGGGCTACTCGACTGGTTTGCACTGCCGGCAAGCCGGATACATGGACATGAGGGACTTGTACCTGTGCGGGCTGGTCTGCCAGACTTTATGGAGTGGCGTGAGGTGGAGGCATCACCTCCTCGTGGGCCTCGCTCTCGCCGTTTGTTGGACCACGGCCACATCCGAGTCCCTATGGTCCGCAAGCTCCACAGGATCGTCTGTTTCCGGATGATCATGTTCCACTTCCAGGCTTGGGTGGTGACTTCTATGAGGACTACTACGGAGCTGTCTGAGTTAGTAGTAGTATCCCTAGTATTGTAATAGTTGTATTTCCACCGTCCTGCGTGACTTGTGGAATATGACTTAGTGTGTATCATTCCGGAAGTGTAGAAAAATAATGTATAGGAGTGGGAATGCTTCCGATGAGATGTAACGCCTTTCACTATAGTTGTACTCCGTCGGGTTTGTACTAAACTATGAATGGTGTGTATGACCGTTGGTATATATATATATGGCAGTTTTATATTACCATGTCATACAGATGAACATCTCTGCATTCCGTGTTATCCATTACATTCCGCACTTCCTTGCTAAATTCTGCCATCCTGGTTTAAACTGTTGTTTTGTTTCCTAGGATGGTCAACACCATAATAATCCTGCTGCTCGGAGCAGGGAGAAGCCAGCGAGCTAGGAATGCAAATCTGCCTCAACCGCCATCTTTGGCCGAGGTTATGTTGGAGGCGGAACGCAACAAGCGTGAGACCAATCGCTTGCTGGAGCGGATTGAGTAAAACACCGCACGCCAGCCAAGAAATGATCTGGTGTCACTCAATGACTTTGTCAAGCTGTATCCACCGGTTCAAGTATTCCGCTGAGCCTCTCGACGCGGATGATTGGCTTCGCAAAGATCACCCACAAGCTATGTTCTGCCAACGTGGCTGAAGCTGATAAGGTTACCTTTGCCGCCTATCACCTCGAAGGCCCTGCTAGCCTTTGGTGGGAGAATTATGAGGCTATGCGTCCGGTTGGACAAATTACTACTTGGGCTGAATTCAGTGCCGCTTTCCGTGAGCATCACATCCCGGAAGGTCTCATGGATCGTAAAAGGGAGGAATTCTGCAATTTCACCTAGGGTAGGCTGACTGTGGATACTTACAGCCGTGAATTTGGGAATTTAGCACGTTATGCTCCTGAAGAGGTTTCTACCGACGCCAAGAAGCAGGCAAGGTTCCGCAAGGGACTTAGCCCCGAGCTTCGCCGTGATCTTCGTCTCGCACGAGTGCACTTCTTTCCGTGTTAGTCAACAAGGCTATCGGTCTTTGGCCCGACGGTCGACTTTGAGGCTTCACGCAAGCACTCCGTGACTCGTTCTTCATCCGCTCGATCTCGAAGCGCCGGGTTTGGATTCCAAATACTGCTCTACCACCCAGGTTCACCCCGAGGCCATCCTTTGAGGCGCCTCGCCCCAACCAGTAGTATACACCGTCCAAGACTTATGGAGGCCACGCTGCTAATGCTGCTCCACGCCCAATATGATAACTTGCTTCAAGTGCGGAGAGACGGGCCACTACATCCGTGAGTGTCCCTGAACAACCCAGACAGATCGGAAAGTCATTGGCCATGGTAAGCCAGCAGAAAGGTGCTCTATGTTAAACCAGCCGCCACCGCCGTGGCCACGCCAACTATGTTTCAGCCGAGGAAACCTATGAGGATCCCAACGCCGTTCTCGATGCGCCCTTGTTAATTGTCATCCGCAACTGTTCTTTTTGATACTTGGAGCATCTCATTCATTCATTTCGAGAGCTATGCTCGATTGCACAACACCACATTCTCGTGACATGCACACCTCCATGGAAATTCAGACTCGGCTCTAGATGGCAAACCTCTAGAATAAGTCATGGGAATGAAATTCTTGTCGACGATTAGTCTTTCTTGCTTCTCTAATAGCTCTCAAGTCCTCGGACATAAACATCATCTTGGGTATGGACCGGATGTCACCCATTATGCTAAGATTGATTGCTCTACTAGAACTGTTCAACTCACCCATCCTTCGGCAAGACAGCTTAATGTTTTAAACCGAGTGTCGAAGCGCCAGCTTTTCTTTAAATGCCAACCCCTTCCGCACCTCAAGATATTCCGGTAGTCCGTGATTTTCCGGATGTCTTTCAGAAGAACTGCCAGTGTTCCACCCGACAGGATGTCGAGTTCTGATAGATCTTGTTCCTAACCGTCCCAATCTCTAGAAGACCTTATAAGATGGCACCCCTAGAACTAGCCGAGCTTAAGAAACAACTCGATGAGTCCTTGCAAAAGGGTTTCATCCGTCCTAGTTCATCTCCATGGGCTTGCCCGTCCTCTTCGTCAAGAAGAAGGATGGAACGGATCGGATGGTTGTGGATTACCGACACATCAACTTGGTCACTATCAAGAACAAGTATCCGCTCCCGGTGATCAACGATCGTATGATCAGCTCGCTGGATCCTCGATCTTTTCAAGATGGATTTGAGGTTGGGCTACCATCAAATCAAAATCAAGAACGGGACATTCCTAAACGGCCTTTGTTACTCGTTATGGCCAATACGAGTACACCGTCATGTCCTTCGGATTAACCAATGCTCCAGCCACTTTCTCTCGGTTAATGAACTCAATCTTCATGGAGTATTTGGATAAATTCGTCGTGGTATACCTCGATGATATACTCATCTACTCCAAGAATGAGGAAGAACATGCCGAACATCTAAGGCTAGTATTGATGAAACTTCAAGAGCACCGCCTTTATGCCAAATTCTCTAAGTGTGAACTTTGGTTACCAGAAGTGACCTACCTAGGCCATGTAATCTCTGGTAAGGGCATTGCTGTCAATCCCGAAGCGAGTTCAAGCCGTCCTTGATCGGACTCCACCTGAATCGGTCAAGCAAGTTCGAGTTTCCTCGGTTTAGCGAGCTATTGCCGCCGCTTCACGAGAATTTCTCTAAAGTTGCTAAACCTCTAACCGAACTCCTCAAGAAAGATAAGAAGTTCGAATGGGCGCCACAAAGTCGAAGTTCAGCTTTCAGAACTGAAAAGACACCGACATCTGCTCCGCATTTGTTCCACCAGATTTTTCTAAGGACTTTATTATCTATTGCGGCGCCTCGCGACAAGGACTAGGATGCATACTCATGCAAGATCGTCATGTGATTGCCTACGCTTCGATAGCGATTCGCCCACATGAAGATAACTATCCCACACACGATCTAGAGCTTGCAGCAGTGGTTCATGCACTCAAAACCTGGCGACATTACCTTCTTGGTAATCGCTATGAAATTTACACTGATCACCAAAGTCTGAAATACATCTTCACCCAACCGGATTTGAATCTCAGGCAAAGACGTTGGGTCGAGTTGATTACAGATTACGACTTAGGAATATCTTACACCCCAGGCAAAGCCAATGTCATGGCCGACGCACTAAGTCGCAAATCTTATTGTAACAATCTGATGTTACAACAAAGTCAACCATTTCTCCATGAGGAATTTTGTAAGCTTAACCTTCACATTGTTCCTCGAGGATTCCTTTCCACCCTGGTGGCGAAACCCAACCTTACGGATCGAATCATAGCTGCTCAGCAGTATGATAGAGGGATATCTCGGATCAAGGAGAACATTGCTAGCGGAGCTGCTAAGTGTTTCTCCATAGATGAACGAGGTGTTGTCTTCTTTGAGAACCGCTTGGTGGTTCCCAAGAAACAACAGCTACGGAATCGATCCTTAAGGAAGCTCATGACTCTCCTCTCACCATTCAACCCGTAGTACTAAAATGTATCAAGACCTATGCCGAGGTTTTGGTGGACTAGGATGAAGAGAGAAATCGCTCAATACATTGCTAATCTGCGGCGTCGTCATCGAAGTTAAAGCAGCGCATCAACGACCTCTCGGTACCCTTCAACCTTTGGCTATTCCCGAATGGAAATGGGATAAAATCAGTATGGATTTCATCACCGGTTTCCAGGACCAAGAGAGGGAATAATGCTATCTTCGTTGTCGCCGATCGCCTTTCCAAAGTAGCTCACTTCCTACCCGTTCGTGAGAGTATAACCACTAGCCAGCTAGCTGATTTGTACATCTCTCGAATAGTGTCTCTTCATGGTGTTCCATTGAGATTAATTCAGACCGTGGAAGTCTCTTCACCTCTCGATTTTGGGAAAGTTTCCAAATGCTATGGGAACTCGTCTCTCCTTTAGCACCGCCTTCCATCCTCAATCAAGTGGTCAAGTAGAACGAGTCAATCAAATCCTAGAGGATATGCTTCAAGCTTCATCATCTCTTTCGCATGAATTGGGAGAAATGCCTTCCATTCGCCGAGTTCGCTTATAACAATAGTTATCAAGCTAGCTTGGGCAAAGCTCCTTCAAGTTCTTTATGGACGGAAATGCGAACGCCTCTTAACGGTCGAAACCGGGAGAGACAACTCTTTGGCCCGGATATGATCCAGAAGCGTAAGAGCAGGTTCGCGTTATTCGTGAGAAATTGAAAACAGCCCAATCTCGTCAAAAGAGTCAATATGACCGCAAGCATAAGCCTGTGGCTTATGAAATTGGCGAGAAGGCTTACCTTCGGGTTACTCCTTTGAAGGGAACCCATCGATTCGGTATCAAAGGCAAGTTGGCTCCTCGTTACATTGGACCCTTTCGCATTCTGGTCAAACGAGGAGAAGTTGCCTACCAATTGGAACTACCTCTGCATCTATCCAGAGTCCATGATGTCTTCCACGTTTCCCAACTCAGGCGTTGCTTCTCGGATCCTATCCGTGGAGTGGACCACGAAACGCTTGATCTCCAAGATAACCTCACCTATCGAGAATATCCCGTTCGTATTCTTGATCGAGCCGAGCGTACCACTCGACGTCAGAATATCAAGTTTCTAAAGGTTCAATGGTCAAACCATTCCGAGCAAGAAGCAACTTGGGAAAGGGAGGATCGTCTTTGACTTGAGTATCCCACCTTTTTCGCAACGGATCCTAAATCTCGGGACGAGATTCTTTTGAGTGGGGGTGAGTTGTCACATCCTAGCTAGTCCATGCATTAGTGTGTGCATCATGTTTAACTTTCATCAGAAATTTGAAATGGGGAAGACAGAACCCCCAGAACCCCTTTTGAATCCAACTAGGGTTTACTAAAATTATTTTCAATGAACCTGAAATGCCCTTATAAAATGCTCATCACCTTTGCTTTGGTTCAGAGTGTCACATCCCAGATAGACCATGCATTAGGGTGTGCATCATGTTTAAATTTCATCTGAATTTGAAATGGGGAAGGCAGGAAACCCCAGAACACCCCCTTAAAAGAACTAGGGTTTACTAAAATTTATTTCAATGAATCTGAATGCCCTTCAAAATGCTCATCCTCTTTGTTTGGGTTCAGGATCCATGTCAAAGAAGGTGGAACATTTTCTAGGTCACCTAAGGGGTTCTAGATTTAATTCACAAACTTCTGAAATGAGCATTTTAAATTATGGAAAATATTTTAAGTGTTCAAAAATTGTCAAACTAAAATGTTTCATGTTGGGAATATTCCAACAAGTGACCAGGAGCATTTTGGTAAATTTTGAAATAGTTTTGGTATTTTTAAAAACCCTAAACAGAGTTGCGAAATAGAAAAGACTAAAAATAGAAAACCCCTACACATGCCATGACCGCCCACCTCGCTGCCCAGCCCAAAGAGCAGCGCCAATGAGCTGCTTGGCTCGGCCAGCAGCAGCCTGGTGTCGGCCGGCGAGCGAGGCGCGCCACGCAGCCGCCACCGCCGCCCTCGCCCGCCACCGACCGGACGACCCACGTCGTCGCTCGAACCCCCGACACCTCACTTCCCCCTGCTCTCTCTCTCTCTCGCCCCGACACCGCCGACGCCATCGCCGACGCCATCCGTCGACGCCGTGCTCCCGCCGCCCACGCACCTCCCGCCATGTCTAGCAGCTCCGCCGCACCCGCTACCTCTAGCTAGCTAGTTCCTCGCTCTAAAACCCCCGAGGCCACTACCCCGACCTCGCCCGAGCTCAAGGCCGCCGGAGATCCCCATCGCCGTCGCCGCGGCATCCGTCCACCTCCGACCCGACGAAGCTCCCACAGGTTCACCGTGAGCCTGGCTACCCTCCGTTCTCTCCGCTCTTCTTCTTCTTGCACCACAATGAAGCGGTCGAGATCACCCGAACGCACCGCCCGGAGCTCGTCGCCCGACGAAGCTCCGGTCACCTAATGGCCACGCCACTCGTCCGTCGCACTCACCACACCCCAACGGCTCTAACATGCACTCCCGCGCCTCGCCGGCCCTCTAACCCTAAACCCGTCGGTGGCCGAGCCCGGTCGCCGCCTCGACTTCGTCGCCGGCGCCCACTCCGCCATCCCACCCAAGCCGACTCCACCACTAATCGCGGCTCACCTCCGGCCACGTGGGTGCTCCTCAGCGCCCATTTGGAGCCCGGAAAGTGCAAAAGCACTTGCTCCGCGCGTCTGCCTCGCCCGGCGGCTAGACGCCGGTGAGTTGACCCCGTCCGTGGGCCTGTTGACCCTGGGTCGATGGCAGTGGACCCCTCCAAATTAAACTAATTAGGATTAGTTCTAACTAAAACTAATTAGCTAAACTAACTTCGACATGCGGGTCCCACTGGTCGGGTTGACCTGGATGACCCGTTGACCCCGACGTCATCTTGACCTCATGCTTGACGATTAATCCTAATTCTGGAATTATTTTTATATAATAAATTCCGAATATAACTCAAATTTCAAATGCTTATAACTTTTATTCTATAACTCCAAATGCAAAGATTTATATATGAAAATTTATCAGAAAAATACACTCTATCCATTGGTACAGGTTTCATGCATGTTAAAACAAGTTAACTATGCTGAATAACCAGATTAAGATTTTGCACCATTAGGCCTAACTCACATGAGCTATCATTTGAACCTTTGATTCAAATGAGTTCATCCCCTGTCCTTCAACTTGCATTAGGCCAACACACATCCATATTGCCATGTCATAGCATGCATCATATTGTTGCATATTGCTTGTATGTTTATTTTGGTATGTTTTCATGATAGGTTCTCGCCTCAAGATAACCTCGATTACCCATCCAAGGGCGTTCTCTACCCCAGTTCCATCGAGCAAGCAATTCATTGATCATTCGATACAACCCATGTTCTCGCTTCGCTCTCGTTTCTGCATTAAGACAACGCGATTCAACTGTTGTGTGCTGCGGTAGTTGAACCCACTTCCTTTGCATGACTGTCATTGCCACAAAGAATTAGATGAAACCCACTAGTATGTGTAGGAGTTGATTGAGCCATGTTTGTGATTCCTACCATGCTATGCTTGCTATGCTTAGAGTTGTGTCAGGTCTGGCTCATCGGGATGATGAACTGGAGTGAAAGGTTGTGTTGGTTCGAGAGTGTAAGTGTTGAACACGATTTGGTAAAGGTATCGATGAGAGGCCATGTAGGAGTACATGGTGGGTTGTTTCATTGAAGCCGAACTTAAGAACTGAGATCTGTGTTTGTGATCCATGAACTAGCTACTACCACGCATTGGGCCCGAAACCAATGGACCCTCTCGGCTTCTTAACCACCCCTGTTCATAGTCCGGGAGTTGCAAGTAGTTTCTGGTGTTTGTAGCTTGCTGGGGGCCGCACGCAACGCTGACCTTAGGGGTGGGTTGTGTTGCGGTAGGCACCGTGGCCCGGTGTACCGAGTGCCCGTTTGGTATCTCGGGAACCCCGCACACATCGTTCGGGGCCAGTATGGGAAACCTCGGCGGACTCCTGCGGATGGAACCCGAATAGGCGATAAACCTGGACTAGGGACTTGAGTGTTTAGGTAGGCTGAGGCCGACACCCACGCTGGGCTTCCGCTTGAAGGTTGCAGAGTACATGTCGTGTAAACGATTTATAAGTGGTGAGAGCGTGTGAAGAAGTATACCCTGCAGGTTAAATATGATCTATTCAATAGCCGTGTCCACGGAGAAGGACTTCGGGTTACCTATATCAGTTCATAGACAAGTAAATGGACACTACTAAAAGCCTCAAGATAAGTGTGAGTATCGTGGATGGCCCTCTCGGGATGACGAGAGAGGATCCACGTGGAGTATTGTGATGGTGTTTAGTGGACTCGTAATGCGACAAAATGCTTTACAAAGTGTGTCACGAGGGATAGCTTAGCCAAGAGTCAAAGCTGGCTTGCTGCAAATAACTCCACTTCCTTCCTTGAGAATGTGCATGTATGATAGGATTCTGTGGTAAGACTTGCTGAGTACGTTTGTACTCATGTTTGCTTAATCAATATTTTTCAGAGGACTATACTACCCCCTCCGACGGATTCTATGTAGATGTTGACTTCGACGAGTAAGCTAGCCACCCAGGTGGCGATCTAAGACTTGTGAAGGGCCATGTAGATAGAAAGGCTCCAACAAGCTTTCTTTCTTTCTAGAGTCTCAGACTCAGACTACTTTGCTTCCGCATGTGCTTGTATGATTGTATGACTTGAGTGTTGGGTCATGTGACCCCTACCTGTATGACTATGTTATGTATGGCTCCTCGGGGCCTCTTAAATAAAGTACTTGAGTTGTAGAGTTTTGTTGTGATGCCTTGTTGTATTTACTCATATCGGGCATAATGTGTGTATGATTGAAATGCTTGGTATGGGTGGGATCCGACAATCTAGTTGTTTATCCTTGGCAGCCTCTCATATGGGGAAATGTAGTCTCGTGCTTCTGAGCGATAGTAGTCCGCTACAGCCCGGTTCACCGGAGTCCTGCTAGCCCAGCACTACTGCTTGGACACTTGACTGGCCGGCATGTGATTCATTTCGTTCCTATGTCTGTCCCTTCGGGGAAATGTCACGCGGTGATACTTGGAGTCCTGCCTAGCCTGCTACAGCCGGGATACCGGAGTCCTGTTAGCCCAAAGCTACAGCCCAAGTTCATACGTTGATGACCGACATGCTCGAGGTGTTTCATGTATGCTGTCCCCATAGGTTAGTGCCGCTTTGGGTTCACGACTAGCCATGTCGGCCCGGTTCTTTGTCATGTGGATGCTAGCGACACTATCATATCGTGAGCCAAAAGACGCAAACGGTCATGGGCCATGGTAAGGCGACACCTGTGGAATACCGTGCGTGAGGCCGCAAAGTGATATGAGGTGTTACCAGCTAGGTCGATGTGACTTGGGATCGGGGTCCTGACACAGAGCCTCTGCCAAAAGTGGTGCACAATTTTCTAGGTCATCCTAAGGTCTTTGAATTAAATCATAAAGTATTTGAGTTTGGGCATTTAAATTATATAAAATATTGCAAATGCCCAAATATTCCCAAACTAAAATGTTTCATGTTGGAAATATTCCAACTAAGGACCAGGTCCAGTTTGGTGAATTTTGGAGCTGTTTAAGTATTTTTTTAAAACTCCACAAAGTTACAGAGAAATAGAAAAAGTAAAATAGATGGAAAATCTTACATGGCGCCTCCCAACGGCCCACTGCTGCCCAGCCCGGCCACCATCTGGCCCAATGAAGCTGCTTGGCTTGGCCAGCAGGCAGAGTGCTCGGCAGTGCTCGGCACCGCATGCACGCCACGCACTGGTCGCCGCCTCGCCGCTCCCTCACCGAGCTACGGACGCGGAACACGTCCATTCTCTCCCCCGAGCCCGCTGACACCTCTCTTCCTCCCGAGCTCCTTCCCCTCGCGCTCCCCCGCCATGGCCGACGCCACTGCAGCCACGCCGTGCCGCCAGAGTCCTGCTCCCGTCGTCCGTGCTCCTCCCGTCGTGTCTAGGAGCTCCGTCGCCCTCCTCTTCGTCGAGCTAGCCGAGCCTCGAGTGCTCACGTGGCCCGAGGCCACCGCCTGACCTCGCCCGACCCCGCTGCCGCCGGAGATCCCCTTCAACGCCGCTGTCGCATCAGCCCGTCCCGATCAAGCGCTGTGTGCCTCCCGAGTGCCCGTGAGCCTAGCTATATCCCCTCCTTTCCTCTCTCGCTCCCGAAGTTGTGTAGTGACCGCACGTAGCTCAACCACACCGCCGCCCGCGGGCTCGTCGCCGACGTGCTCCCGCCATCCACCGCCACCCTCGGTGTCTAACGACTCACCACATCACGTAGGGTCTAACCCACCACTCCACGCACCTCACCGCACATCGTAGCCCGAGTTCGCCTTTGCCCGAACTCCGGCGGCCGCCTAGGTCATCGCCGGCGCCGATTCCGGCCGCCCCGAGCTCAACTAACTCCACCAAAAGCTGCGGCTTGTTCCCAGCTCCACCTAGATGCCCTCCGCGGCTCGTTTGGTTGCCGAAACGGCCAAACCCACTCTCGCCGCCGCGTCTGGCTCGCCGGCGGCTAAACGCCGGTGTGGCCGACTTTGACATTGACCACGGGTGGGCCCTGGTTGACTCTGTTGAGTCAATTACAGGTGGGGCCCAGCCCTGTTAACTATTCAGGTTTAGTTTTAATTAAAATTTAGCTAAACTAATTATGCTGACATGCGGGACCCATCAGTCAGGTTTGACCTGGACGTCCCCGTTGACTATGACATCACCCTGATGCATTGCTGATGCAGTAAATAAATTACTGGATTTATTCTGTTATAGGAAATTCCAGAACATAGTTCAAACTTCAAAAATTCATAGAAATTAATCTGTAACTCCAAATGCAAAGATCTATATATGAAAAATGATCAGAAAAATCCATTCTATCCATTGGTACAGGTTTCATGCATGATAAAACAAGTTAACCTTGTTGTTTAAGCAGATTAAGATAATGCACCTTTAGGGCTATTTTAAATGAGCTAGCATTTGAATCTTTGATTCAAATGAGTTCATCCCTTTTTGTTTCATCATATTGTTGCATATTGCCATGTGTGTTTATTTTCGGTGTGTCTTTCGTGATAGGTTCTGCCTCCGAGGATAATCTCGAATATCCATCTGAAGGGCAGTATCCTACCACCACTCAATCAGGCAAGCAACCCATTGATCATTCCGATACAAACCCATGTTCTCGCTTCTGCTCTTGTTTACTGCATTAAGACAACGCGATTCAAACTGTTGTGTGCTGCGGTAGTTGAACCCACTTCCTTTGCATGACCTGTCATTGCCACAGTAACTAGATGAAACCCACTAGTATGTGTAGGAGTTGATTGAGCCATGTTTCTGATTCCTACCATGTTATGCTTGCTATGCTTAGAGTTGTGTCAGGTCTGGCTCATCGGGATGATGAACTGGAGTGAAAGGTTGTGTCGGGTTCGAGAGTGGAAGTGTTGAACACGAACACGTTTTGGTAAAGGTATCGATGAGAGGCCATGTAGGAGTACATGGTGGGTTGTTTCATTGAAGCCGTCCCTAAGAACTGAGATCTGTGTGTGTGATTTAAGACTTAGCTACTACCACGCATTGGGATCCTTAATTGACCCTCTCGACTTATTAACTACTCTTGTCCTCAACCGGGAGTTGCAAGTAGTTTACGTGTTTGTAGCATCTTTGGGGCCGCCGCATACGCTGACCTTAGGCGTGGGTTGTGTTGCGGTAGGCACGTGTCTGCCGGTGTCCGATTCGCCTGCTTGGTGTCTCGGAACCCTGCACACATCGTTCGGGGCCGTATGGGAAACCTCGGCGGACTCCTGCGGATGGAACCCGAATAGGCGATAAACCTGGACTCGGGACTCGTGTGTTTAGTCGGTCGTGGCCGACACCCACGTTGGGCTTCCGCTTGAAGGTTGCCGAGTACATGTCGTGTAAACGCGGTAAGTGGTGAGAGCGTGTGAAGAAGTACACCCCTACAGGGTATAAACTATTCGAATAGCCGCGTCCACGGTAAAGGACTACTTGGTCACCTATACAGTTCATAGACAACTAAATGGATACTACTAAAAGCCTCAAGATAAGTGTGAGTGCCGCGGATGGCCCTCTCGTGGGTGACGAGAGAGGATCCACGGTGGAGTATTGTGATGGTGATTAGTGGACTCGTGTGCGACAAATGCTTTTCAAGTGGTGTCACGTAGGATAGCTTAGCCAAGAGTCAAAGCTGGCTTGCTGCAAATAACTCCACCACCTTCTTGAGAATGTGCATGTATGATAGGATTATGTGGTAAGACTTGCTGAGTACCTCCGTACTCATGTTTTCTTAATTAATGTTTTTCAGACGACAACACTGCCCCCTCCGATGGGTTTTATGTAGACCTTTACATCGACGAGTGAACTAGCCACCTGTGGTGATCCAAGGCTTGTGAAGGGCCACCGTAGATAGAAGGGCTTGACAAGCTTTCTTTCTTTCTAGAGTCTGTACTCGGACTAGTTTGCTTCCGCATGTGCTTGTATGTTTGTATGACTTGAGTGTTGGGTCATGTGACCCCTACCGTATGAATATGTTATGTATGGCTCCTGGGCCTCTTAAATAAAGTACTTGAGTTGTAGAGTTTTGTTGTGATGCCATGTTGTATGTACTCATATCGGGCATATTATGTGTATGATTGAAATGCTTAGTATGAGTGGGATCCGACAAACTAGTTGTTTATCCTTGGCAGCCTCTCATATGGGGAAATGTAGTCTCGTGCTTCCGGCGATAGTAGTCCGCTTCTGCCCGGTTCACGGAGTCTGCTAGCCCACACTACTGCTTGGACACTTGACTGGCGGCATGTGTTTCACTTGTTCCTATATCCATCCCTTCGGGAAATGTCACGCGATGATATTCGAGTCCTGCCTAGCCTGCTACAGCCCGGGATACGAGTCCTCATTAGCCGGTGCTACAGACTGAATTCATACGTTGATGACCGACATGCTCGATGTGATTCATGTATGCTGTCCCCATAGGTTAGCGCCGCTTTGGGTTCACGACTAGCCATGTCGGCCCGGGTTCTTTGTCATGTGGATGCTAGAAACACTATCATATACGTGAGCCAAAAGGCGCAAACGGTCCCGGGCCATGGTAAGGCGACACCCGTGGGAATACCGTGCGTGAGGCCGCAAAGTGATATGAGGTGTTACCGGCTAGGTCGATGTGGCTTGGAATTGGGGTCCTGACACCAAGCCACTAGGAGGACCTCGAGGAGGTCTCCTCCCCCAACTCCGGCCGCCCCGATCCGCCTCGGCCACCAGCTCGATCCACTCTGGTGAGGCCATCCCCGACGCCCAAACCTCGTCAGTAGCCTCCTCGAGCACCCAGTGAGCTGACCCAAGCTTCAATTTGACCTTCGCAGCCCTCCCCAGCGAGATCCAACTCCACCCGAGCCGCCGTCCGCCGGAGCAAGGGCCGCCGTCGACGTAGTGCTCGCCGACGACCACCACCACCACCCACCGACGCGGAAGGACACGCTGAACTCGTAGGTACCGCCCGATCCCCCTGCCTCGCCGTGGATCGCCGGCGACCACCGCAGCTCTCGGGCGCCGGCGGCTCTGTTCTTCCCCGTTTGAAATTTCAAACCTGACGGGTGGGACCGCTTGTCGACCTCTCTTTTCTTTTAAACGAACCGTTTTTTGAAAACGTATTCGGGCAAATACGCTTTCAGTCTGAAGCGTTTTTTTGGTCTTTTCTGTTTAGCCCCCTGAGAAGTTTCTATTTCATTACAGAAAGGTCCCTGGATCAAAACCCTTATAACTTTTAAACCGAAAAGGATTTTTGATTGATTCTTTTTCTGTCCTCTATAAAATTTTTTCTAGTTTTTTATCAGATTTAGTTGAAAAATATTTGGTATACTTTTGTGCACCCCCGCGGTATTTACGATAGTACGTATGTTTCTGTATACCGTAGATACCGAAGGAGGTGACGGGACCGCGAACTTCACCGAGCTAGGCTCCGACTACTCCGAACCAGGCAAGCATGTTTGAACTTTTGATATGATGAGTGTCTTTGGCATGTTTGCATTAAGTAGTTCATGGCATGTTTATGAGCATCTTGATGAATGTCATATTTCATGCAAAGTTGAGGCAAGTGAGTTTCGATAATCCATAAGTTGTTGGATGTGAGTTGGCATGGCCATGTGATGGCGTGAGGATGGGTAAGATGGCAGTGTTGTAGCATGCTAGTCTTATGCCAGACTATATGACTCCAGTGTCAACATGAATCAGTCCAGTTTCCGTCTGTTTTCCCTACCTTACTACCGCATGTTTTCCGGAAGGGGTACGGCTTAGTAAGTTGCAAACCGCTTTCCTGGTACACACCAAATCGAGAGGCCGTGATGAGGGTTCCATGGCCCTGGATTAAAGCCACCATCCGTCGAGGCATGGGTGTTTCCGGTTGGGACCGAGAGGGGGGCACCCCTTAGAGCGCGCGTATATAAATTTGATCCCATGCTATTCGAGATTGTGATCTTCCCGTCTCAAAGTTTTTCTTGAACGCTGTCTAGGGTGATTCCTGGCATCGTGAGGTGGGATGGGTGTGTACTGGTTAGATGTGTTTCTTCCGAAATACCGTAAACGGAACTAGTCCCTCGTGACTACGGAAATCCGTTGGCTGTGGGTATTTTAGTACAAACTCTGCAGAGTCAAAAATCCTTTGAATCATCTTATCCATGTCCAAGTATTGTGTTCAACTTATTCCGTCAAGTGTCGGGTCTCAAAGACAAAACTCCGTGAACCACATGAGTGTTAAGTCCGGTTAAATGTTTATTCCTGTGGATGGACTAACCCGTTTATTATTGTGTGTTGAATATTTCTTATGAGTATTATATCCTTGTGAATTTATCAGACATGAATGATGAAATATAAGCCCTTTCTGCGATGTCGCTCAGACGTCCGACTGTGGCACAATTGTTATTTACTTTTGAATATAAGCCCTTTCTGCGATGTCGCTCAGACGTCCGACTGTGGCACAATTGTTATTTACTTTTTGATATAAGCCATTTCTGCGATGTCGCTCAGACGTCCGACTGTGGCACAATGGTTATTTACTTTGATATAAGCCCTTCCTGCGATGTCGCTCAGACGTCTGACTGTGGCACGTATGTCTTTTACTTTTCAATACAAGCCCTTTACATGGTGTCGCTTAGACGCCTGACTGCGGCATGATTATTTATTTGTTCACCCTTCGAGGCGTCGCTCCAGACACCCGATCGGTTTTTAGTTTTTTTTTTTGGGGGATTTCGGGAAGACTACCGCCCGACTCCCTTTTTACTTACCATGTTTTACTAAATTGAATGTGCATTACTAATTGCTCATGACACATTCATGCATGCATTTGTTATATCTTACGTCTGAACTGTCTTGCGAGTACTTTCAAAGTACTCACCTGGCTTGTTGTTTTGGCCAGATGTTGACGAAGGCGATCTCATGGATGAAGAATTCAATAGCGAGTCCGACGCCTAGAGGAGTCGGTCGGTCTCGTGCGACCCTGGATTGGTCATCAGATTATATCCGCTTCCGCTACCCAAATAAATTCATTGAGCCTCACCTCGACGCTCGATGAGCTGCCAGTCTAGGAGTCATATTACCCACTCCACTGGCGTTATTCCACTACCACTTTATTCTCGAGCCAGTAGTATGCCACCCCACACCATTGTGTCATATCCGCCATTATGTATAATTATTGGCGTGCTTGTAATAAAATGTTGAGCACCCTCAGCTCGACCCTATAATATGTTTTAATACTACTGGCTTTCTGTATCAAGATTTTGTCTACCAGTAAGGAGGATTTTCCTCATACTGGACTCAAAAGATCGGTTCTCAATAATCATTTTTATTGGAAAACCGGTCGTGACAAGCTTGCTCTGATACCAAGTTTGTGACGACCGGTTTTCCGGGTAATAAATTCCATAAAATGGCCATTGTGCTCACCAGCCCGGGATTACCAAGAGGCGATGAGGCACCATCTTGATCTGAAATTCCAAGCAAAATACTAAATATGTGGTACAAGACCATTCTGGTCTGTGAGTACAACAAATGGTTCCTAGTGGTTGATGGCGGAAGCGGTTTGTGGATCATCAGCGTCTATGGGACTCCATTTCCCACAGGAAGAGCTGACCAGGTTAACTCCTATCTTCGCGAGGCTGCTATCATCCTTGCGTAGGTTTCCGGGCTGTCATCGCAACGCTCCTCTCCATGCAAGAAATCTGGCCAAGACAATAGCCAGGGACAAGCCAGTGAGTACTTTGAATGTACTCGCAAACATTATGAACACAGGTATAATATAACAACCGATAATCATGCTTTGAAAATATTCTATGATCACAACGTCAGTCATGAGCTGAAATCCTTGATACATGCAAGCAGGTTATTAATATGTAACAACGAATATGTAAAGACAGAACAGGAATAAAAATGCACCATTGGGATGTCTGAAGCAACGTCTCGAATCGATGGTAAATAACAAGCATGCCTCAGTCGGGCGTCTGAGCGACACCATATAAAGGGCTTATAAAGAAAAATAAATATCAAGCATGCCACAGTCGGGCGTCTCAACGACACCACATAAAGGGCTTATAAAGTAAAATAAATATCAAGCATGCCACGATCAGGCGTCAAATGACACCACATAAAGGGCTTTTAAAGTAAATGAATAACAAGCATGCCGCAGTCGGGCGTCTCAGCGACACCACATAAAGGGCTTAAATAAACATAGTGAATATCCAGGAGGTAGAACCATCCACGGATACTCGATAAAAAAAATATAACGGGTTAGTCCATAACAAAATAATAATCATGGTCCTCACGGTCACCAAATATGATCCTAGTTCGGTTTAACAGTTTCTCCTCCGAGGCCGACACTAAGACCAACACTTGACCCATCCTGCATCTGTAATCCTTAACCACGGACACGGCTATTCAATAGGTTTAAACTCTGCAGAGGGTGTACTCTTTACCCACGAGTAACGGATTCCTTTAGTCCATCGGGACTAATTCCGCTTCTGACCTTTTGTTGAAAACACACCTAACTTGCACACACCAAATTAACTTACGGTGTCCGGAATCACCCACGACACTTGTTAAGCAAAACTCTAAGTGGGAGGCTACAGCCTCGCATAGCATGGGATCAAATTTATATCGCTGCTCTAAGGGGTGGCCTCCCTCTCGGTCTCAACCGAAACACCCATGCCCCGGACGGTGGCACGCCTACCAGCTACAACCGTATCTTCCACCATGGCCTCTCATGCGGTGTGTGCTAGAAAGGGGTTGACGACTTCTCGAACCGTACCCTACTTGCCGTAGAGCCAAGTGGTAGTCTGAAAAAGTATGGGGTTATCGGAACAAGACTCGATCTATGGTCGACTCAGAGGTTTAAGTATTCCTGCATGATTAGCATAACGAATATATTTCATCCAATAGATAGAATCACCACTCATCATACCCCTCATGCCATGCCGGACACGCTCGTCTCGACGAGGAACTAGGGACAAGCTCGGGTCTACCCAAGACAGAGACTTTCCCGTTTTCCTTCCTAAGAGGCACGAAAGGCATTTGAGGATGATCATTATCACAAGCATGTCCATTTCCAACAGCAAGGAAATTTTAAATAAGCATTTATGCAAACGATCACATCACCACATAAAATAACGAGTTCCACGTATTGAGGTGGTGCCATAATCGTGTCAAACAATGCATGCAAAATATTATGCCGGGGTTCGAATGCTTGCCTTTAATATGTGGAAAGGCAGGTGCACTCCAAAACTTTTGAAAGTTTGCTTCTCTCTCAAAGTCCTATTTTAAATAAATTTGAATTAACACACAAATTTAAAACAGCACAAAAAGTTTTCTTGAAATTTTTTTCAAATAAATCTTAAAATAAACTAGATCAAATTTGAGAGAGGTAGGAAAAGGAATCAATTCATTTGGAGTTATCATTAAAACGTTATAGGCAGTCAAAGTTGTGGTCAAATCTGGTTTTTAAATAAAACAAAAAGAAAAAAAGAAACGGTACACGTCGAAGACGTACTTTGAATCTACGCTTCCACTTACTCCAGCGTGGACGGCGTGAGTCATCGACAAGGGGCCGGGGACCACCGGTCGGTTTGACTAGTCGACCTCCTCCTCTTCCTCGCCCGAGCGGAGCGGGACTCCGCGATGCTCACGCGTGGCAACGGCAGCACCGCTTCGAAACGGAGGTCACCAGCGGGCTCGGGGATCGAGGCGGTCACTCCGGTAGTCGCTTCGGTCTCTGGGTGGGCGGAGCTGCGTGGCGAAGCTTCAGAATGATGGTGGCCGTCGGGCAAAGTGATTTTTCTCCCGCAAGTAGTCCCAATCAAAATCGGCGGGGATGGATTCACTAGGGGAGAGGGAGTTCTGGTGAAGAGAGTGGAGAGGGGAGGCTCGTGGCGCCGGAATGGCGGGCGATGGCGGCTGCTGCAGCTTGCGGAGATGGGGAAGAAGACCTCCCCGGGTCGATTGGCTGCCACGGAAGAACTAGGGGAGCATGCTGAGGCTGCCTAGGGAACGGAACGTGCTCGGGGGCCTCTTTTTATAGCGCAACGAGGTCGGTTTGCGGCGGCCGTGGATAAGTTCGTCGGCGAACCGCCTCCCTGTAGCGGCAGGGCGTCGTGGCGACGACGAGAGCTAGAGGACGCGCGAGAGGATGAGGCTGAGCTGTTCCAGGGGCAGGTGGCGAGCAGCTGAGGCTTGGGCGGCACCGACCTGGCAGAGATGCGATCACGGACGCGGCGTGCCGCCAAGGGGAACTGTCGGCGGTCTGCAGGCACCGGGCTGCTTACGTGATGCGGTGAGAGGAGAGTGCGTGGCGCGCTCTGCGGTCGCGGGCAAAACCAGGGGCGCGACGTGGCGACTTCGAGGCGTGCACGCGCAAAACGCGTGCTCTGCTTTCGCCAGAGAGCACGCATGGGGCGTGCTTCGACAAAATGCCGAGGCGTGCTAGAGGTCTCGGGTGAGGTTGGGGTTTAACAGACCTAGGTTAGGAGTAGCTAGAAGTCTATTGGACAAGGTGGTTATGCAAGGGAAGCAAGTTCTTAGTGCAAACTAAAACTCATGCCAAAACTAGCCATGCCCAAAAAGTGTTCGATAGAATGCCACATGCACCTAGGCATTTCTTGGAGTGGTCAAATCTCCCAGGGTGGGGTCTCTTTAGATGAAAGAGAGGGTGGTGAGGTTTGTTTGCCAAAAGGAGAATCTTGCTAGTGCAAGTTTTGCAAAACTTCAGTTCTAGACAGAAAGAACAGGGCATGATTGCATGTACTAGAATTGCTCCAATGAGTCCAACCTCTTGGACTTAAGGTTCTAGCAGGAAGGGCAACAAGTAGGAAAAGGAATCACATCAAAAGGAGCAAGCTAAAGTATAGCTGTAGTACAATCCATTAGGTTGGACCAGAATGAAGATGAGGATGATTCACTCAAATTTTCAAACAACAAAGCTGGGTTTTTGCATAAAGTTGAATATTATGCTCCTACTGACATCCCATAATTTTGGTGGAAGCTTTAAAGAAATATTTAAATAGGCTGCAGTGCAAATCTGCCCATTGGACCAGATTTGAAAAAAATGGTGTAGAGCTTAAAATTACCAAAGGACAGAAGGTATTTTTGCATAAAAGTGGCTTAAAAACATCACATGACATCTCCAAATTTTGGTTGGAACATTGAAAGATTTTATCAAATGGTTGCAGTTCAAAAAGGACCATAAAACCATGGGAAACCATTTTTTCAAGAAAATAAAGAATATGGAGATTATTATATAATTAATTCCTCTGATGAAAAGAAAATATTTTTCTTGAGAGGATAAACAAGTCCAATAACATATTTGAAAAGTTTTCACTGAAGGAAATAACTCCATGATAAAAAGGAAGGAAAAGTTTCAAAAAAATCAAAAGGGAGACCAGAAAATAAAAGTTCTAATTTCCTAGCCAAATTTTAATTGACAAAACAAGGTTAAAATTTTTGGGGTGTTACAACACTACCCCCCTTGAGTCCCGATCGGTCTCGATGCGACCTGGATTGGTCATCAGATATATCCGCTTCCGCTACCCAAATAAATTCATCAAGCCTCACCTCGGCGCCGATGAGCTGCCGATCTAGGAGTCATATTACCCACTCCACTTGTGTTATTCCACTACCACTTTATTCTCGAGTCGGTAGTATGCCACCCCACACCATTGTGTCATATCCGCCATTATGTATAATTATTGGCGTGCTTGTAATAAAATGTTGAGCACCTCATTTCGACCACAGTAATATGTTTTAATACTACTGCTTTACAGATCAAGATTTTGTCTACCAAGAAGGAGGATTTTCCTCATCTTCGGACTCAAAAGATCGGTTCTCAATAATCATTTTATTGGAAAACGGTCGTGACAAGCTTAGGTACCGAGAGCCAGGCTCCTTGTAGGAAGCCACTAGGTGTGATCGCTAATCGGTTATTAGCATAATAGAGTTTGTTCATATTTTTGCAAATGTAGTCATTTTCTAACAATCGGCATAAATTTATGATCGACCATTCAGAATTTTTGCCTACTTTTGTAGATGGTGGCAACAACCTGTGAGTCACAGGTGTTAATAGCGATGCTCGAGGGTTAAATCAAGCTCCTCTCTTTCATCATCCAGTCGCGATGGGGCCATCGATCGCTTGATCTTCACGCTCTACCGCACAAGATCAGCGACAGTCTGACCATGCACCAGGCCGCGGTGCAATTCAAGGGAGGGCGTGTTGAGTTACTCCGCTTCCGGTTCTTGGGGAGAGCCATGCCTACGGAGAGGCACGCTATGCAGATGGCTGCCCGTGAGGCGATAGCTCGTCTCCGGGATGCTCTTCCTTCAATGAAGACTCGTCGTTACCACTACCTTCCATGCCACGTGCCATACACCTGTCACTACTCATTTGCTTGCCCCAGAGGAGAGTGAGACGAGGCTATTGCGATGCTTGTCGAGTACCTCCGAGCTCTGGAGGCAGCCTTCGACAGCCTGGTGGACGACCTTGTGGCTGCCCGCATGGACTCAGTCCATGGCTGTGCCGCCAACAGGAGGGAGCTCCTGCACACCGCACCACCGCTGACTTTCGTCTCGTCCTCGGCATCTTATTCTCCTACCATTCTCGCCACTGCTCGTCGCCTACCTACCACTGAGGAGTTCAACCAAGTCATTGCGCCCACTCCAGTTCGTTCTGCACCACCTATTGCGCCTACTCCTATTCGTGTCGCTCCGCCTATGGCACCCGCTCCATCAACTCAGCACAGCGCTTCACATCTGGAGCCTATTAGCGAGGAGGAGGTTGAGTCCCCAGCCTCACTGCGCCTCACCCTCGGCAGGCCAAGTGAGATCCTTACCATCTCCGACTAAGCGCGCTTAGCCGCCATGTGATGTACCGACTTGTACGATATGTTTATATGTACATAGGTTGTGAGAAGTAGCTTGTTTGCGCATCATGTAGGAACTGGGAGAAGTGCACTAGCCTAAATAACATGTCAGGAATATGTACGCATATCCTGAGTGATGTATTGTATAATTACTGCTTGCGTGTAAGATATGTAATAGTCCTTCTCCGCGCGCAATCGTTTATTCTCTTGAAAAATCTTGGAGCATTTAAAATTTCCTGCATTTATGAACTTATTGATTTTTGCGACTCGATTTCTTTTCTTATGAGTTTTAAAAAATATATCCCCGGAGTGAAAAATGTCTCGTCCTTGGACGCGCTTCATGCCAAATCCACCAGAGGAAAATTATGGCACACCACCAAACAACAATTTCACATAGGGGCAGTCAAGTCAACAGGGCAGTGAAACAGCATTTACCCAAGTATGTCGCCTTTACGAATAGAGTCAGCAACAACATCAGGAAATGATGAACCAAGTCATCAATATGGGAAATCACTGTGGACGATATCAGCAGCAATCCAAGTTATGCGAGCTACTGAAAGCGTCCCCCAACATTTTCTCATCTTGACAAACCTCTTGAGGCCGACAAGCGGCCGGGACATGGAAAGAAAATTAATTATTGCACAGTGTTCAGACCATGAGAAAGTACTATATACGCACTATCTCAACTGGAGCAGCTGCATCATGGTGGGAAAATTTGCTACACATGCACTCCAACGAAAATGAAATAACCTGGGAGGAATTCAAAGAAGGTTTTCGTGGGGCGCACATTCCTAAAAGTGTCATGAAGATCAAGAAGAGGGAATTTGATGACCTCAAACAAAGGACCATGACGGTGTCAGAATACAACAGCCAGTTCACTCTGTTATCTCGCTACGCCAACGAAGAGCGTATGACTGAAAGCAAGAAGATGGAAAATTTCTTGGAAGGCCTGGCACCCGCGCTTAAATGCCAGCTGGTTGTGCACACCTTTCCAGATTTCAAGACGCTGGTGGATAAGACCATTACCTTGGAAAATGAGAGACGCGGCTTGGAGGATTTTTGCAAGCGAAAAAGGGACCAGACTACCCTTGCTCGCAACCACCGAAGAAAGACGGATTTTCAGAAAGGTGGGACACACAAACCCACGACAAACGTCTCACGCCCAATCAAGAATTTCCATGCAAGGGACAAGGAGTTCACATATCGCCCAGGTATTACTTGCTACGCTTGTCGAGAGGAAGGGCACTATGCCAAGCAGTGCCCCAAGCCAAGGAACTTGACCCCAAAGCCGAACAACGGTGGCAATAATTCAGCACCATGAAACAATTTCAACCCCAATAACAACCACAGGAAGGGTCATCTGAACCACGTGACCAAAGAGGAAGCATGAATGCCCCGGATATCGTACTCGGTACGTTTCCTGTCAACACAATACCTGCCACGGTTTTGTTTGATTCTGGAGCTTCTCACTCATTCATTTCAAAGAGTTTTGCTTTGCAAAATAATTTTTCGATGCTTCCCTTGGAAAAATCCATGATCATCAAGTCCCCTGGGATTAAGCAAGTTGCTTAGAATTACTGCCAAGGTGTGGTTATTGAGTTTGAAGGATTGAAGTTCCACGCCAACCTTATTGTGTTGGAAAATAAAGGACTGGATGTCATGTTAGGGATGGATTGGTTAACCACCAACAAAGGTTTTATTGACTGCTTCAACCGAACCGTAATTCTCACCCACCACCACGGGAAGACAATAAGAGTTTCAGCCAAAGAGAAAAATATCCGACAGCAGAGATTGAACAAGGTGGGCGTTTCGAATTAAGCAAGGTTCGATGGTGTGTGAATGTCCAGACGTATTTCCCGAAGAACTACCAGGCATGCCACCAGATCAAGAGATAGAATTCAGCATTGAGCTAGCACCCGGAACCGCCCCCATATACAAGAAACCATACAGAATGGCACCATCCGAATTGGTAGAATTGAAGAAGCAAATAAAAGAATTACTGGATAAAGGATATATTCGAGCCAGCTCCTCACCTTGGGGTTCACCAATTTTATTTGCCAAGAAGAAGGATGGGACACTGAGATTGTGTATAGACTATCGAGCACTTAACATGGTCACAATCAAGAATAAATACCCAATGCCAAGGATAAATGATTTATTTGATCAGCTCGCTCAGGCCAAGATCTTCTCAAAAATTGACTTAAGGTGTGGATACCATCAATTAAAAGTACGAACAGAGGATATCCCCAAGACAGCCTTCACCTCCAGATACGGACTGTATGAATTCACAGTAATGCCGTTTGGACTAACAAATGCCCCGGCATATTTTGTTCACCTCATGAACAAAGTATTTATGAAGTTTATGGACACACTACTAGGAAAAGGGCTAAAGATAGGATTGACACTAATGGCGCACCAGAGAAGTGGTGCGCCACTACTATATACTAATGGCGCACCAGGCAGAAGGTGCGCCACTAGTAAAAAAAATTTTTTTTTCATTTTTCAAACATTCTAATGGCGCATCCGGGCAAAGTCGCCATTAGTAGTTAGAACTACTAATGGCGCCTTGGAGGCAGTCTTGATAAAATTACTTTTGGCAAAAATCTTATTCCTCCTCCTTCCTCCCCACTCCAACACGTCGCGCCCGCCGCCCCGCCCAAGCGTCGCCGTCCCCCCCCGCCCCTCCGTCTGGCGCCCACCTGCCCGACCCCGCCCAGCGCCCCACCCGCCCGCCGCATGGCCCACCCGGCGAACCCTCCGCTGCCCGCCTCGTCTGAGCCCCTCCGGCCCAGCTGCGCCCGTCCACCTCCTCCTCTCTTCTCCCACGACCTCCCCCTACCCCTCTCCACCGCCCGTCCCCTCAGCGCGCCGCCGCCGTCTCCCCGAACCCTAGCTCCGGGCGTCGGGGCGACCACCTCGTCGGCCTCACCAGGCCATGAGCCCTCATGCCCCACGCCATCCTCGGCCTCACCCTCTCAACCGACGGCGCCCCTTCCTCCGCCCTGCGGTCAGCAGCAGCGAGAAAACAGCCGAGTAAAAAGCTGTGTTGTGAAGCTAAGATGATGATGCTATTTTCTTATATGGTGAAGATATATTGTACAAGGTAGTATCAAGACGCCATATTTAGCTCAACCGTACCTGTGTAAAACTTTTCTGTTTTAGTATTGTTTGCATCAGAGGTGGGCTAAAATCATTTTCCTTGCTACCTCTTTATAGTCTAAGTTTGTCTAAAGATAGGATTGACACTAATGGCGCACCAGAGAAGTGGTGCGCCACTACTATATACTAATGGCGCACCAGGCGGAAGGTGCGCCACTAGTAAAAAAATTTTTCATTTTTCAAACATTCTAATGGCGCATCCGGGCAAAGTCGCCATTAGTAGTTAGAACTACTAATGGCGCCTTTGAGAGGAGTCGCCAAGATAAAATTTACTTTTGGCAAAAATCTTATTCCTCCTCCCTTCCTCCCCACTCCAACCGTGACACCGCTTCCCCCCGCCCCCAAACGTGCGCGCCGTCGCCCCCACGCCCCTCCGTCCTCGGCGCCACCGCCTGACCCCGCCCAGCGCCCCGGCCCACCCAAGTGGCCGCCCAACCGGCCGAACCCTCCTGCCCGCCTCGGTCTGGCCCCTCCACTCCAGCTGCGCCCGTCCACCTCCTCCTCTCTTCTCCCGACCTCCCCCTACCCCTCTCCACCGCCCGTCCCCTCGGCGCCGCCCGCCGTCTCCCCGAACCCTAGCTCCGCCGGCGTCGGGGACGACCACCTCGTCGGCCTCACCAGGCCGCAGGCCCTCATGCCCCACGCCATCCTCGGCCTCACCCTCTCAACCGACGGCGCCCCTTCCTCCGCCCCTGCAGTGCAGCAGCAGCAGTAAACAGCCAGGTAAAACTGTGTTGTGAAGCTAAGATGATGATGCTATTTTCTTATATGGTGAAGATATATTGTACAAGGTAGTATAAAGACGCCATATTTAGCTCAACCGTACCTGTGTAAAACTTTTCTGTTTTAGTATTGTTTGCATCAGAGGTGGGCTAAAATCATTTTCCTTGCTACCTCTTTATAGTCTAAGTTTGTCTATTTGTAGAACAACAAAGAATAGCATGGAACATATAAATACCTTGTGGGACCACAGGCATTTTATTCTACAGTGTTGTATAATACTACCTTGTACAATATTAATAGTAGTACATCAGTAAATAGCATAACACTCCAGCACACCATCCAGGTCTTACAAGCGAGTTACACTACACACGATATAATGAAGAACTACATCTTTAATTCAGAAATCGCCAACTTGATAATTAGTTCATCCACGGATATCGAGTTGGTGCCCATGGTCCTTTGTCTTAGTTTCATCATTATGGCTGTTATAAGTTGGTGGTTTGTGATTAATACCACGAAAATCTCCCACGGAGACATCACGGTGGGACTCTATGGTAGTGGTAGTTTCAACATTTGCTATTTCAGCACTATTTCTCACACATCCTGCATTTGTCGCTTTGAAACATGCCCGCCAAGGATGAACTCATCCCACTAAAGGATGCCTTCGCTCTGCATTAATCACTTTGCAAGAGAATAGAACTTGCCTCGGTGTGCAACGCCTCCAAGACATTGTAGGAGAACATAATTGCAAGGACAAGTAGTAGGCCAACGGTGTTTCTCTTACATTTTTCAAGCGTATTTATTTGAGCCAAAGTCACTTGGAGGCCCAACGTGTTTGTTGTGAATCATGTCAATGGGCGATCAATGGCCGTATTTATTGTGAATCACGTCAATGGATCAGTCATGCATCCATGCACTAGATAGATTGATATACATATACATACGATATATTTCCCTCATATTTGTTACGAATCATGTCAATGGGCGATCAAAGGCCAGCAATGACCAATGTGCGTCTCTAGAAAGTTAATGGGTTGTTAATTTGAGGACACAATCGACTTTGGGTCTCCAACTGTGCTTCCTTCTAGTTTATGTAGTTTGCTCAATCGTGTATTGCTGTGGGATCATACAAGCTTTTGCATCGCTTATTTGGTATCTTGTTGTTACTAAGATAAGCATTATTAGATGCTCATTAGGTTTGGATATGTTAGTATTTTGATTTGCATGCGTAGCTTGGGAACTATAAATTATAGTGAAATTAAGTAGAAATTATAGTAGTTTGGTTCTGTTTTTTTGGTGTTTGGTTCTAAAGATGAGTAGCAATTATAGTAGGAATATGATGCATAGTAGTTTTATGTTGTTGTAGTAGTTGTAGTTGTAGGAACATTAGATACAGAATAAGTGTCAAGTTGTTGTATTAGATACGATAGTAGTATCATGTGTTGCTGAAGATGAGTAGTTGTAGGAAGATGATGCCCTAATGGAAGTGACATGAATATTTGGCCTACCTTTTTTTCGATGTTGGTTCATTAATCTTAAGCCCATCATGTTTGTTGGTTGTTTGTGTCATGTTGTTATTACTTCCATTAGGGCATCTGTTGGTTCATTAACCTTTCTAACATCTGCATATTTCAGGTTTCCGAGGAGGTAAAGGAAGTGAAGTTCGAGACGGTCAAAGCAGACAACACCTCAAGGTGAAAATATGTTCCTATTTATCTTTTTTGCTCAAGTTCTTGATTACATCATATAATATAGAAAAGTGCAGGTCAAGTGGTGCAATCATATACATCGCCACTTAAGTCATCCTTCCTTTAAGCGGTGATGCCTTTCGATGTCACACAATAATGTTTGTTGCAAGAACATTCTACTCTTAGTGTTCGTTTGTTTCTTGCATAAAAATATATAGTTTTGCTGCTGTTATGCTGTATTCACTACTCTGTTGCTGTACTTGTGATGATGTTGTAGGTACCCGAGAGGCCCTTGAGTTTGCCTTAATGTCGATTAACTTCCGTTCCGGCAAATTTGGGTACTCCATATGTCCTATTTTCAGCAAAGGTAATGCTGAAATTTTCCGTAATTTTAGCATTACTTTGCTAAAAATAGGACATATGGGGTACTTGACTAATACCCGTTATCATGCATGTTTTATGATCTGTTGTAAGGGTACTAATTGGTCTCTTCTGCTGCTTAATTATCGGAGATGGCGGAAGCAGCCACCGCCGCTCTGCGACACCTTGATCTGAGTTGGATGCTTCGAGTTCTTCACTATCATACTTGGGACTTGATTATCATCCATGGCGGTATATAAAATGAGAGATCTCCCTAGCTTCACCCATCTCATTATGATATCATTGTTTGCCTACATCACTCATTGTCCCAAACTGCAGAGGCTGCTGACAGTTTTAAGAACATCTTGATGGGTGAAGATCCGCCAAATAATGTGAAGGTGCGACAGGCCGGCAGCGGTTTTTGCAGGCTGTGGGATGTGGAGTTGGTGATCAAGGAGGGCCACATGTACTTGTCTCGTGGGTGGGAGAAGTTCTACCGTGCCTACGACCTGCGGCTGGGGTACTTCCTTCTCTTCACGTATGACGACGACGCCACCATGCTCATCGTGAAGGTGTTCAACGCGACTATGTGTCGCATGCGCTACGCTGAAGATTATGATGTCGGTATGTTCTGCCTCTTCTTATTCCTCTACATTTGGCTTTGTCTCACATCGATTGTTAACGGTCATTGTTGCATTTGGACAGTAATGGGAGCGGCGGCGACAATGGCTACAACCAAAGCAAAGCGGCGACCATGGTCAGAGCGAAGCAAAGCGACCATGGTCAGAAGCGAAGCAAGGCGACCATGGCTGTGTGGCGACAGCGATTTCGGCTATAGCGAAAGCAGCGATTGGCAGCAGCATAGACAACAAGAAGGATGATCCGGACTGGAGTGCGGAGAAGAGGAGCAGAGTGGGGATGAGGAGCTGCAGGATGACGATGGGCATCGGTGAGGATGACCTAGCGCTGGTGGTGGCTGACCAAGGGCAAGAGATGGTGGTGGTGACCATGGGCAAGAGATGGTGGTGGCTGACCATGGGCAAGAGATGGAGGTGGCTGAGGATGACCTAGTGATGGTCGTGCTCAAGGTGGCCTCAGCGTTGGTGGAGGTGCTGACAATGACCACGCACCGGTGGTGGCGCCGGCGATCCCACACCGGGAGACATGACCACGCCAATTGAGGTGAAGACTACATCCCACCGCCTCCACCGCCTCGCCGCTCTTGGCGCATCGACTAAGGAAGGAGAAGGAGAAGAACAATGCATGAGAACTGAACTTTGTCGGGTATGTCGATCTCCAAAATGATATATATATATATATATATATATATATATATATATATATATATATATATATATATATATATATATATATTAGTTACCTATGTTATCTCTAATATGCTTAGTTTCCTATAGGTTAGCTTCATTTTACCTAAGTTGGCTCTAATATGCTAAGTTAGAGCTTATATGCTTAGTTTCCTATAGGTTAGCTCTAAAATAACTTGTGTTAGCACAAAATGATCAAGTTTACATAATAAGCTTATAGTCTTTTTCTTATTCTTCTTCTTTTTCAAAATGACATAGGTTAGCTTCATTTTACCTAAGTTGGCTCTAATATACTAACTTAGAGCTTATATGCTTAGTTTCCTATAGGTTAGCTCCAAAATAACTTATGTTAGCACAAAATGATCAAGTTTACATAATAAGCTTATAGTCTTCTTCTTATTTCTTTTCCAAAATTCTTCTTATTCTTCTTCTAGTGTTCTTCTTCTTCTAGTATTCTTCTAGTCTTCTTCTTTTCTTCTTCTAACTTCTTGTTTATCATTTTGCAGATTTGATTTAATTCACGGAAGCTTGCATGGATGGAGTGCTTCTTTTCCATTTGTGTTTTTATTTTGTATCAATGTGAAACTTTTGTGAATTGATGGATAACGGTGTTTGATGAACAATGTGAAACTTTTGTAATATGTAACGATGGAACTTGTGTGTTGGCTATGTATGTATATATGATGGAACTTGTGTGTTGGCTATGTATGTATATATGATGGAACTTGTGTGTTGGCTATGATTGTTATATGGATGCTTGTTGTATATATATGTGTTGGATATCTCATAGGTGAAATAATGACCTGAGATTAAGAAAAAAAAATTAAAAAAATTGTTACTAATGGCGCATTACAGTGTGGTGCGCCATTAGTATAGTAGACACTAGTGGCGCATCATAGGCAAAACTAATGGCGCACTACAGTGCGCCATTAGTATATCAGATACTAATGGCGCACCAGTGATGCGCCATTAGAAAAAAATTCTAGTGGCATGATACTAATGGCGCACCAGTGATGCGCCATTAGTAGGCAAAACTGGTGCGCCATTAGTAGCCCTTTTCCTAGTAGTGACAAGTTTGTTGTGGTATTCATCGACGATATTCTGATATACTCCAAGACACCAGAAGAGCATGCTGAACATCTCAGAAGTGTACTAGGAGAACTCAGGAAACATCAACTGTACGCCAAGTTCAGCAAGTGTGAATTTTGGCTAAGACAGGTAGGTTTTCTGGGCCACGTACTGACCCAAGAAGGTATTGCCGTAGACCCGGAAAAAGTCAAGGCCGTACTTGGCTGGAAACCACCAGCCAGCGTAACGGACGTATGAAGTTTCTTGGGAATGGCAGGATACTACCAAAGATTTATTGAAGGATTCTCCACCATAGCAAAGCCAATGACGCAGTTACTCAAGAAAGACAAGAATTTTGAATGGACGGAAGCTTGCGAGAAAAGTTTCCAAGAACTAAAAAAGAAATTAACGACAAGCACCAAATTAATTGTGCGGACATACACAAGAATTTTGAGGTGTATTGACGATCCCGAAAGGCCTCGGATGCGTATTGATGCAAGAAGGCAAGGTAGTCGCGTATGTTTCCAGACAACTTCGCAAGCATGAAGAAAATTATCCTACTCATGACCTAGAGTTGGCAGCAGTCATTCATGCACTCAAGGAATGGAGACACTTTTTACATGGAAATCGTTGTGAAATATACACGGACCATAAAAGCCTCAAGTATATTTTCACACAACCGGAACTCAATTTACGGCAACGACACTGGTTGGAATTAGTGAAGGATTATGATGTTGGAATCCACTACCATCCAGGAAAAGGAAATGTAGTGGCAGATGCTCTAAGTCGGAACCCTAGCCCGAACAACGACAACCTACCAAACCTGAGACCTGAATTTCGACAGGAGTTTGCTAAACTCAACTTGCTGTTGGTCACCGAAGGCAACGTGTCGAATTTAGAAATGCAGCCTACCCTGATAGAAAAGATTAAAGAGGCTCAGCATGGGCACCCCAGCATTGAAGGCATAAAACGGAAAGTGAGTTTGGGCAAGGCCTCAGAATTCGTTATCGATGAGCAGGGAATATTGTGGTACGGAGATAGACTTTGCGTACCAAATATCGAGGACCTTAAATAGCAAATCATAGCTGAAGGCCGCACCGTCAGATTCAATCCATCCCGAGGAACAAAATGTACAAGGATATTCAGGAAAAATTTGGTGGCACGGTATAAAAGGGACATAGCCACGTTCATTGCGTGTTGTGACTCTTGTCAACGCATCAAGGCCGAGCACCAGAAACCGGCCGGACTTTTACAGCCAAATAAGATACCCGAGTGGAAATGGGACGAGATTGGAATGGATTTTATTGTTGGGCTACCTCGGTCACGGCACGGAAATGATGCCATATGGGTTATCACAGATAGACTGACTAAGGTGGCACACTTCATCCCCGTGAAGACAACCCGCACCACTCGAAGCTTGCCAGGCTTTATCTCTCCCAGATCGCTCTTACATGGAGTCCAAAGACTATAATATCGGACAGAGGCACTCAATTCGTCTCCCGATTTTGGAATCAATTACAACAGGCTCTGGGAACCCAACTAGCTTTAGTACAGCATACCATCCCCAGACGGATGGACAAACTGAACGAGTAAACCAAATTCTTGAGGACATGCTGAGAACATGTGTCCTCACCTATGGAACCAGTTAGGAAGAAAGCTTGCCTTACGCAGAGTTCGCATACAACAACAGTTACCAGGCCAGCCTGCAAATGGCACCATTTGAAGCCTGTCTGGCGAAGATGTCGCACTCCGCTAAATTGGTCAGAAACCCGAGACAGCCATATCTTCGGCCCAGACATGCTCAAAGAAGCCGAGGAAAAGGTCAAGCTAATCAGGGACCGACTCAAGACCGCTCAAAGCCGACAAAAGAGTTATAACGATTAGAAACATCATGGAGTCAGTTTCGACCCCGGTGAGTTGGTGTACCTGCGAGTATCTCCTATGAGGGGCCTGCAACGATTCAAGATTAAGGGAAAGCTAGCACCAAGATTCATCGGACCATTCTGTATAGTGGCACGTAGAGGCACGGTAGCCTACCAGCTAGACTTACCCGAAGAATTATCCGATGTCCACGACGTGTTCCACGTCTTGCAGTTGAGGAAGTGCGTAAGCAACCCAGATAAGCAGGTATACCATGAAAACATTGACGTGCAGCCAGACCTCACTTATCGGGAGCAACCAATAAAAATCTTGGAGGAGTCTGAAAGGAGGACCCGACAGAAAACCACCAAGTTTTTCAGAGTTCAGTGGAGCAATCACACCGAGAGTGAAGCAACTTGGGAAAGAGAGGATTTTCTTCGGGGAGAGCACCCACACTTATTTGAGGATCAGCTGAAATCTCGGGGACGAGATTTTTCCAAAGGGGGTAGGTGTTGTGACACTCAAAAAATTTTATTTGGTTTTCAACGAAAACTTTGTTGGTTTTGAAGAAGGTCATTTAAATTCTTCCAAAAACACTTCTCTCTCAAAACTTTTTCCCTTGGCAAGGATTTTATTTTTGTATCTTCTTCAACCCTGGTGTTTGGTTAATGAGAACCTTCCTTCTGATTGTTCCCTCCTCAAATATATTTTCTTGGAAATTATTTTCTTTTAAAAAAGAAACCCTATGAGTTTTGGGACTTCTTTCATTTTGAAACCACCCATGGTTTTACCATGCCTCATGTGGTAAAACCTCCCAAAACCCATCCTTCCTCTTTGGAGCAATCTAAACTTTCTGTTCCAACAAGTCCAACCCATTTTTGGATTTTATTTCATTTATTTTATTTCCCAAAAACAATTCTGTCATTTATTTTAAGCCTAGGTGATTTACAAAGCAAGTACCTAATTCCCTTTGAGTTTTGATCTCAAACCAACTCCTCTGGATAGTCTTTAGCACCCCCAACCTAGATCCATCAAGATCCACTCTTCCTATTTTCAAAATTTTCAAGTTTCAACCTCTGCAAGTTTGGACCAGATTTGTCAAATTTGGTGAAATTCATATTCCTCTTCCCCAAAAATTCTACCAAAATTCAGGCAGCCCCAGATTCAATGAGAGGCCACCCCACCAAAAATCAGCTCAAGGAAAATTCCCCACATGCCAAAATCATTTCGTTGAACACTTGGCCTAAGACTGCTCTCGACACTTTCGTAAAGTTCGAGTTTCGAGATTTGCGGTCGTTTTTAAATCGAGAGTTGTCATCGATCACCGAAGCTCCAGCGCGTGCTGCGCACCTCCTCCTCCTTGACCAGAGCACCAGCTCGCTCTTGACGGGCGCAGTGTCGGTGGCGGCGAGCATCACCGACGCCGGCAGCTTCAAGCGTGGCGGAGCCACCCGTGGCGGCTAACGGAGCGAGAGCAGCTCGCCACGCCGTCCGGCGCCGCCTAACGCCCCTAGCCCTCCAAGTGGCCTCATGCATGCCAGCAGCACCTCAAGAGCACTGCCGCCATGGCCCGGCAAGCACAGGCACGCCCTCTGCCGCCGACGGGCCAAGGCCGCCTTCTTCCGCTGAAGCCACCCAGAGCCTAATCCAAACTTGGTTAGGACCTAAACGGAACCGTGAACTCCACGTTGACGCCCAACTCCCTAAACCCCCGACCAAGCACTGCAAGGCCAGAACCATCGCGGAGATCCCTGCTCATGGCCACCGCCGGATCGCTTATAAAGGGGCCCTGCCTCGCCTCGAAAGCACGCACCACCACTGCACCCCACCAACACCTCGTCAAGCCACTAGGAGGACCTCGAGGAGGTCTCCTCCCAACTCCGGCCGCCTGATCCGCCTCGCCACCAGCTCGATCCACTCGGTGAGGCCATCCTCGACGCCCAAACCTCGCCAAGAGCCTCCTCGAGCACCCAAAGGAGCTGACCCAAGCTTCAATTTGACCTTCGCAGCCTCCCCGCGAGATCCAACTCCACCCGAGCCGCCGTCCGCCGGAGCAAGGGTCGCCGTCGACGAGTGCTCGCCGACGACCACCACCACCACCCACCGACGCTGAAGGACACGCTGAACTCAGAGGGTACCGCCTCGATCCCCCGCCTCGCCGTGGATCGCCGCCGCGACCACCGCAGCTCTCTCGCCGGCGGGCTATGTTCTTCCCGCTTGAAATTTCAAACCTGACGGGTGGGACCCGCCTGTCAGCCTCTCTTTTCTTTTAAACGAACCGTTTTCTGAAAACGTATTCGGGCAAATACGCTTTCAGTCTGAAGTGTTTTTCTGGTCTTTTCTGTTCAGCCCCCTAAGAAGTTTCTCTTTCATTACAGAAAGGTCCCTGGATCAAAACCCTTATAACTTTTAAACAGAAAAGGATTTTTGATTGATTCTTTTTCTGTCCTCTTTAAAATTTTGTCTAGTTTTTTATCAGATTTATTTGAAAAATATTTGGAATACTTTTGTGCACCCCACGGTATTTACGATAGTACGTATGTTTCTGTATACCATAGATACCGAAGGAGGTGACGGGACCGCGAACTTCACCGAGCTAGGCTCCGACTACTCCGAACCAGGCAAGCATGTTTGAACTTTTGATATGATGAGTGTCTTTGGCATGTTTGCATTAAGTAGTTCATGGCATGTTTATGAGCATCTTGATGAATGTCATATTTCATGCAAAGTTGAGGCAAGTGAGTTTCGATAATCGATAAGTTGTTGGATGTGAGTTGGCATGGCCATGTGATGGCATGAGGATGGGTAAGATGGCAGTGTTGTAGCATGCTAGTCTTATGCCAGACTATATGACTCCAGTGTCAACAGAATCAGTCAAGTTTCCGTCTGTTTTCCCTACCTGTACTACCACATGTTTTCCGCAAGGGGTACGGCTTAGTAAGTTGCAAACCGCTTTCCTGGTACACACCAAATTGAGAGGCCGTGATGAGGGTTCCATGGCCCTGGATTAAAGCCGCTTATCCGGTCAGGGGCATGGGTGTTTCCGTTGGGACCGAGAGGGGCACCCCTTAGAGCGCCAGATATAAATTTGATCCCATGCTATTCGAGATTGTGATCTCCCGCCTCAAAGTTTTTCTTGAACGCTGTCTAGGGTGATTCCCGGCATCGTGAGGTGGGATGGGTGTGTACTTGTTAGATGTGTTTCTTCCGAAATACCGTGAACGGAACTAGTCCTCGTGATCACGGAAACCGCTGGCTGTGGGTATTTTAGTACAAACTCGCAGAGTCAAAATCCTTTGAATCATCTTATCCATGTCCAAGTACTCGTGTTCAACTTATTCCGTCAAGTGTCGTTGTCGCGACAAAACTCCAAAGAACCACATGAGTGTTAAGTCCGTTAAATGTTTATTCCTGTATGGACTAACCCGCTTATTATTGTGTGTTGAATATTTCTTATGAGTATTATATCCTTGTGAATTTATCGACATGAATGATGAAATATAAGCCCTTTCTGTGATATTGCTCAGACGTCCGACTGTGGCACAATTGTTATTTACTTTTGAATATAAGCCCTTTCTGCGATGTCGCTCAGACGTCCGACTGTGGCACAATTGTTATTTACTTTTTGATATAAGCCCTCTCTGCGATGTCGCTCAGACGTCCGACTGTGGCACAATGGTTATTTACTCTGATATAAGCCCTTTCTGCGATGTCGCTCAGACGTCCGACTGTGGCACGTATGTCTTTTACTTTTCAATACAAGCCCTTTATGTGGTGTCGCTTAGACGCCTCGATCATGCATGATTATTTATTTGTTCACCCTTCGAGGCGCCGCCCGCATAATCCAATCGGTTTTAGTTACTTTTTTGGGGATTTCGGAAGACTACCGCCTCGACTCCTTTTTACTTACCATTTTTACTAAATTGAATGTGCACTACTAATTTCTCATGACGATTCGCATGCATTTGTTATATCTTACGTCCGAATGTCTTAAGTAGTACTTTCAAAGTACTCACCGGCTTGTTGTTTTGGCCAGATGTTGACGAAGGCGATCTCATGGATGAAGAATTTGATAGCGAATCCGACGCCTAGAGGAGTCCCAGCCAGTCTCGTATGCACCTCTCGATTGGTCATCAGATTATATCCGCTTCGCTACCCAAATAAATTCATCGAGCTCACCTCGACGCCGATGAGCTGCCGCCTAGGAGTCATATTACCCACTCCATCGTGTTATTCCACTACCACTTTATTCTCGAGTCAAGAGTATGCCACCCCACACCATTGTGTCATATCCGCCATTATGTATAATTATTGGCGTGTTTGTAATAAAATGTTGAGCACCCTCACCGACCTCGTAATATGTTTTAATACTAATCGCTTTCAGATCAAGATTTTGTCTACTAGTAAGGAGGATTTTCCTCATACTGGACTCAAAAGATCGGTTCTCAATAATCATTTTTATTGGAAAACCGGTCGTGACAATACGCCAGCCACTGCCCCAAAACCACACCTCTCCAGCCCATCCCCCTATCGGTGTTAAAACCGGCGGATCTCGGGTAGGGGGTCCTGAACTGTGCATCCAAGGTTGATGGTAACAGGAGACGGGGGACACAATGTTCCCAGGTTCGGGCCCTCTCTATGGAGGTAATACCCTACTTCCTGCTTGATTGATCTTGATGAATATGAGTATTACAAGAGTTGATCTACCATAGATCGTAATGGCTAAACCCTAGAAGTTTAGCCTGTTTGACTATGGTAATGAATATATCCATTTCCGGACTAAGCCCTCCGGTTTATATAGACACCGGAGGGGACTAGGGTTGTACAAGGTCGGTTACAGAGAAGAGAATCTTCATATTTGATCGCTAAGCTCGCCTTCCACGTCAAGGAGAGTCCTATCCGGACACGGGTGAGAGTCTTCAATCTTCATATCTTCACAACCCATCAGTCCGGCCCATGGCTAACAGGCCGGACGCTCGAGGACCCCTTAGTCCAGGACTCCCTCAGTAGCCCCTGAACCAGGCTTCAATGATGAGGTGTCCGGCGCGCAGATTGTCTTCGGCATTGCAAGGCGAGTTCTCCTTCCCGAATACTACAAGATAGTCTTCGGACGCAGCAAACGTGTCTGGATCTGCAACACAAGTACCACACACACAACTGTAGAGAGTATAATATTTCACGAGTCCCGTCCGCTGACAACTTTTCGCAAGATGACATCACGCCTGCCCGGTCATTATTTCGAACCGTTTTCGTCTCCCGTTCCGCATTTCGAGGCGCGGTTTTTATTGGCACGTCTTGTCGAGGCAGAGATCGTGTCCCCTTATTGCAGGATTTTTATCAATACGAGCATGGGTAACCCAACCGTTCCATTGGAAAGATTCCTTAGGAGTAGGCAGGCTTTCAGGCTTAGGAGGAGGCGCCGATACCCGCTGCCTTTATAAAGGAGCCAAGGGCCATCTCTTTTCGCCAAACCTCTCCTCAGCCCTTCCAACCTCGAAGTTCTAGCGCCCAAGGTTCGACTTCATTGCCCCAAGCTTCCAATCATGTCCGACCCAGCCCTCGTGGCCGATGGGTGGCTTCCTCCGCTACAGGAGGACATTATGAAGCTTCATGGCCAGACACTGACCGCTGAGATCCCCATGTGCTTCCTGCTCAAGGACAGGTTATTCCGACTCCCAGATCCGGCGAGAGGGTCGTATTCATCTCTCACTTCCTCCAAGGGCTAGGGTTCACTCTTCACCCCTTCGTCTGGGGGCTCATGTTTTATTACGGACTAGATTTCCACGATCTAGCCCCAGATTCTTTCCTACACGTCTCGGTGTTTATCATTACGTGTGAGGCCTTCCTCCAAATTCCCCCACACTTCAGCTTATGGCTCAAGACCATCAGTGTGACGCCGAAGGTGGTCGACGGAAACAAATGGAGTGCAGCGGTGCTGTAGTGAGCAAGCTTACCAATACTCACTGGCCAAAAGGCTCTTTCACCGAAACTTCCAACCAATGGCAGCGGGGGTGGTTTTATATCACAGAACCCCGTGGTACCAAGTGGGCGCTATACCTGCATTCCATTCTGGCCCTCCGTTACAACTTGCATCATGGATTAATAAGGGGCTGAACTAGGGATCAGATGATGAGGTGCAGACTCTACAGAGCCGCATCTGAACCCTCCTCGAGAGGGACATCGATCTTGTCAACGCGGTTCAAGTAATGCTAATCCGCTGAACCCTGCCATGTCAGCGTAGGCCTCTCCGCATGTGGGAGTTTAATCCGGAAGGACCATGAACCCTCCAACACTTCTTCGGCACTACACACAAAGGAATGTGGAAGTTGTTTTTCGGGAAACGAAAACAGTGGCTGGACACCACCGAGGACCTTGGCCTCGACTGCAACCAAGCGCTCAACTTACGAACACTTTGTAGTTAAGCACGCCGTAATACGTTACTAAACAAACTATGTTCCTCCAGGGCTGGATAAAGAAAGCGGAGCGTATTAGGCGTTCGGCCCCCCTTCCTGAAGAATCAGCGGATCCCGTACTAACGAGGATGCTGGCCCCGGCGTCGTACTAGGTGCCTGCGAAGAGAGACAAGGCGGAGAGCAGGAATGCCAAAGGCGGCCTCCCTTCCAAGGGTACATCAGACACCGTGTCCGGGGAGATAAAGATTCCCCCGCCCGAAGGCCAAAGTGAAGGAGAAGCCAATATTCCTTCTCCCCATGGTAAGAAAAGGGCCGCCTCCGAAAGTTGGGAGGAAACGGCTCTTAAGCAAGGCAGAATGCCCCCGTTGGGTGGCCCGGGCTTGGAGGGTGACGTCATCGCGCGGTCCCACGGAGAGGACAAGCCTTCAAGCAAACCGTAAGTGAACGAGGGTGTTTTTAAACATATCCCGTCCCTTTCTTGTGACCGAGGTAACATCTAGAATATATGTTTTTTGCAGCTGGTGAACAGTCTTCAGCAATCCTCTTCCTCGGGGTACCTTCTCCCAGAGATGATGGAGAGCGAGACGCCTCTACCGATCTCCTCGCCCAATAGGGCGGACGACCTTGAGGTGTCGTCGCGAAGGGTCTCTCCTGACGGACAAGTGGTGCGAGGGATGGCAAAGACACAACCCGAAGGTAATACTTCGGTAGCCCAGAGTCCAGGGGCCGACAACAAAGGCCCCGAGCTGTCCGGCCTATGGCCGGAGACAATCATAGGGACGAATAAGCGGATCCCTTCAAAGGGAGGCCATACTCCTACGGCAGCTTCCGGAGATCCCGAAGCGCCGGATGTATTGATGAACATGCTGCAAAAGGCATTAGTCTCAGAGGAACATCATACCTTGATGGGTACGGTGGTTGAAAGGGTCCTATCCGCGAAAAGTGGGTTGAATGAAGCCTTCGTGAGCCTGCTAAAAGGCTTCAAGGTTTGTAATGTAATATTTTTTTATTGTGCTTGGCTCACACACTGCACCTGTGTATAGGTAGTAGCCCCTGAGACTCGGATTGGCTTCCCAAGGGAGGCGATCAGAGGATCATAAAAGATATTTCCAGGAAATAATATGATTAATTGAAATGCAGGCTGTCGCTTCCCGGGCGTCCCCACGGACTACAGAAGTTGCTGATCTAGAGCGGAAGCTTGATATGGCGGGAGATGACCTTATGCTTATCAACAAGCATCTTGACAAGTCGCAAGGTATGTTTTTGGGGCAGTCCTTACAAGCGTGTGCTTTGTAATGTGGGCATCACACGAAATATTGTATACTGAGATATGCATTAATGCAGATGGTGCCGCCGCGGTCAAGATCCTTCGGGCTGAGCTGGCCCGGGCCAAAGAGCAGGCCCGAATTAATATGCGGCTGCCGAGAAGGCATCTACCGAGTTAAAGGCCGAACAGGATGCTCGGCGCCAATGCGAGGAGAGAATATCCATTATGACGCGTGAGCTAAAGGATGCCGCTAGCCATTGTGAAATCCTCGAGAAGGATAATAAAGCCAAAATGGCTGATCTTAACAAGGCCTTACGAGAAGCGAAAGAAGCACAGTCCGAATCTAGAGCTACCCGGGAGGAGATCCGGCAAGCTGGAGAGATCGGGGCTGGTAAGCCCTTTTTATTGCAAACTAAGTTCGTGATCCAATTATACTCGCTTAATCAAGTGGAGTTCTCCAGCGCCGCTATTGACCCGCCAAGAGTGCTTCCGATGCGGCGTGGTTTTACCAAGTGCAAGAAGGGTGTGCAACGGAGAAGCTTTTCTGGTCGCAGTTCGGTGCGTCAAAACACCCACTATTGCTGAACGAACAGATAACCCAATGGGCTAAGCTCCATAGACTATCCAGTTCTGTTATGAGGGACGCCGTGATCGGGCTGTGGCCGAACGAGCCAATTCCGGATAGTTATTTTGGTTTGGCACGGCGAATTGCTAATGCGGTGCCGCGTATCGACGTCGTGAAGCGGTCAGCGTGCATTGAAGGTGCATCGCTGGCCTTTGCCCATGTCAAGACATACTGGACGAAGATGAAGGCCACTGATGTTGCAAAGAAAGGTCCACCCAAGGGCAAGGACCATCACGCACCAGAGCATTATATCGAGGATGTCCTGGAGGGTGCCCGCTTGATAGAGGGTCAATGCTCGAAAAACATGATATTCGAGTGAAATGTATGGAAATTTGTAGAAGACAATATTACAATAAGGCTATTTTTTTGTAGTTTCGCCTAAAACTTTTGTTCCTCCTGTGCGGCCATTTTTGTACTAATCTGAAAGTTTTCCAGTTGCCGGCTTCAGCCCCCTCGTATAAAGTACGGGGGTGTTCGGAAAAGCATTTGATCACTCTTAACCCAACGTCTTGGTCCATTAAGGAGGTGTCAATGCGGTGAACGAGGCAATCAGACTATAGGGCGTTAACACTTTCACTTAGCCATAGGAGCTTTATAGGGGGGACTACGATATAGCCCCTGGTATGTGTACGGCTTATTCCAATATGGTGTGTTACATATATATGACCTGAAGAAAAAGGTCCTTCGTATAATATGGAGGGAATCCCGAAATATTCCGATAAGTCATCGAGTGGTTGACCAGCTCTCGCCGCATCATGAGAGTCAGTTTTTGGCTTTCTGTACTGAGGTGATTGACCAGATGAACCGGAAGCACGATCGCAGTAGTTCTCGCTTTACTACCCTAGCCGATAGAGCGGAACGTAAGGTAGCAAGCACGGGAGCCGGGCAACCCAACTATTGACCCAAGACATGATTCGGAGCTGATGCATATAAGGCCAAACTGGCGACGCCGAAGTGCGCTATAAAGCTGTTCGGACTTGTCGGCAACTCATTTGTTCCCATACCGAGCCCCTGGCAGGTTATGCCGAGGTGTATGTGTGAAACAACCATAGGAGCCAAATTCAGTTCTTTTTAGAAAAAAGCGAATGCTGGATGCGAATTATGTTTACTGGGACCTGAGTGATATGCCAATCGTTATTTTATAGATAAAAAAGTCGCAACCCCGGCTATTTGACATGCCTGGGGTTGAAGACGGAGGGAGAAGGCACATTACAGGCTCGAAATAAAGAGTGCGGTCTACAAAAAGTTATTTTGGACCTCCTGTCGCACGTCTGCGCCGCCTGTCCTTGGTGAGGGGACTCCTTGATGAGAATAGCCCTTGGGTGAGTGTACGAATCCAAACTCCGATAGAGTCCGAGAGATGATTAGCCCTTACGTCACCTGTGGTAAGTGAAAGAGAAAGAGTAATTAGAAAGAGATAAAGGTGATGGCAATGCTTGCAGGCTCATCCGTATTGTGCTTCCACCGATGCCCAGGGTATCTTAAGTGCATAGTTATGTATGCGCGGTACAGATTTCGCGGATATATGAGGTGGGCGGCGGAAGCCGAACTGCTATTTCCGCTCCGGAATTGGTCGATCCTGTTGAATGGAGACCAGTGGCTTAATGGCCGACAAGGTATGCGGTTTAATACGACCGTTTTGTACTGAAGTTGCCACAGTATGGTCTTCAGTCCGGAGGGAGTGCTTCTCCTGCTCCCTTGTGGAGTTGTGTATCGTGTATACCATGTTCATTGTTTTTACTTTGGGGGGAAATTGCTTCTGACCCCCGGTATTTGGTTGGTGAGTCTCTTCATCGTCGCTATCACCTGGTGGCCTCCTCCCCTTGTGTTCGGCGTTGAGCTTGCCAGCCTGCTTGAAGACCCAACAGCTTCTGTTGGTATGATTAGCTGGCTTGTCGGGGTGGCCGTGAATCTGGCAGGGTCGATCCGATATCCTGTCTAAATTGGATGGTTCGTCTCTTTTTGCCTTGAATGGCTTTTTCCGTTGACCGGGTTTTGGACCGCTGAATCCGGTGTTGACCACTGTGTCGCGCGTTCTTTCATTATCATTGCGATGTTTGTGCTTGCTACATCATGGCTTGCCATTGCCGTCTCGGATTTCAGAAGTGCCCGGATCGCTGGCGTTGTTGCTTCTATGAGCGAGCCAGCTGTCTTCTCCCATGCAAAAGCGGGTCATTAGAGCGGTAAGGGCTGTCACGGATTTTGGTTTTTATTGACCGAGGTGGCGAGTGAGCCATTCATCCCGGACGCTGTGTTTGAAGGCCGCTAGGGCTTCCAAGGTCCGGACAATGATTTATTTGGTTCTTTTTAACTAAGAACCTAGTCCAGAGCTTCCTGGCTGACTCTCCGGGCTGCTGGACAATGTGACTTAAGTGATAGGCATCCGGTGGCCGGACATATGTTCCTCGGAAGTTGTTGCGGAAGGCGTCTTCAAGTCCTCCCAGCTACCAATAGAGTTTTCTGGCAGACTGTTTAACCAGTACCGAGCTAGTCCTTTGAGTTTTAGTGGTAGGTATTTGATGGCATGAAGGTCATCTCCGCGGGCCATGTGGATATGGAGGAGGAAGTCCTCGATCCATACTGCGAGATCAGTTGTCCCGTCGTATGATTCAATATTCATGGGCTTAAACCCGTCTAGGAATTCGTGCTCCATTACTTCGTCTGTGAAGCAAAGAGGGTGTGCGGCACCTCTATATTAGGCTACACTGCGACATACCTCCGATGGAGTCCGTTTGCGGTTTTTGGCCCGGGCGTGGCTAGGTTTGTCACGTCCGAATAGGTAGCCGCTGCTATGCGGTCGATGCATCGCCCTCGCGATCCGTAGATCGATCTTGTATGTCTTGTTTCATCGCCTGTGTCCCGCCAAGGTCATATGTATAACCCCGAGCTGTTTTATTCCTGCCTTTACGGCGAGGTGGGGCGGTCTGGTGTTCGGCTTGAGTTGCCGCTTGCGGTCGGTCGGCCACGTTGTGTGATGATGGTACGGGCTTCAGTACCTCGTCATCGAACTGAGGTAGCAATTTGCACTTCGGTTAATTTTTGGCTGGGCCACTAAGGCCATATTCCTCAGCGGCAAGGATTTCGGTCCATCTATCATTGAGCAGATCTTGGTCAGCTTGAAGCTGCTGCTGCTTCTTTCTCAGGCTCCTTGTAGTGGCTATTAGCCGGCGTTTAAAGCGCTCCTGCTCGAGAGGTTCCTCAGGCACGATGAAATCCTTGTTGTCGAGGCTCCCCTCTTCCTCAGAGAGCGGAAGATAATTACTGTCCTCCGAGTCTTCGTGTATGGCCTATTCATCAGGGCTAACGTGCCCGTCTTCCCATTCATCATGTTCGGAGATTGCCCCAACAGGGTCTTCATTGTCTCCGACATCGTCCGGAGTATTGTTTTCTCCGGTGTCGATGTTGTTGTCTCTTGCACGACGTGGCTTAGAGCGGTGCTGCTGACGCCAGCGTCTGTGCTGTGTCTCAGGAGGTTTGTCCTCAACTGGATCCTCTTTGTCATCGTTGTTAGTTTCTTTAGGTGTATCCACCATGTATACATCGTACGAAGTGGCCGTCCAGTGTTCGGTAAACGGCGGGTTTTGGCCCTGCTCCTCATCGGCATCGTCGTCCATACCGCTGATGTCTTCGGAGCCGAAATCAAGCATGTCGGTTAAGTCCTCGACAGTGGCTATGTAATGGGTGGCGGGTGGGAAACAAAATTCCTCGTCATCAGCCTCTAGTTCAAACCGGACATAGTTCGGTTGTGAGTCTCCCGCCAAGGACAGATTTTTTAATGAGTTTAGCACATTGCCAGAAGGCAAGTGTCGGAAGACGCCTGTGGCACTGAATTCTAAGATCGATAACTGATCAAGCTCGGCATCCGCGGACGCGCATGGTTTGGAGTTTATAACCGGAGACGAGTCCGAAGGTCCGGTGACACATATATCACATGAGGTTAAGTCTGTGTGCGGCTCCAATGCTGCGGAATCTGCGGCCTCCATGGTGGGGTTGAGCTTCCCGTCCTCGGATGGCGCAATCTGCTCCGGATCTAGGGCCAGAGTAGTTACAGGTGCAATTTCTTGAGTATGGACCGGTGACAGATTTAGGTCATGTTCACCGTAGGGACAGGAGCGGCTGCCGTGGTCTCAAAGCCGTCGAAGATCAAGTCTCCACGGATATCCGTGGACGAAGTTCAAGCTCCCGAATCTGACTTGATGGCCAGGGCGAAGCTATCGATCTGCTCCAGATGGCTGCGAGTTGGCCCACAAAGGCGGGTCACGAACACGAAGATCTCAGACGGGAGGAAGGTTTTCCTTTGGACATCATCATTGTTAAAACTGAAGGAGCCATCAAACCTTTTAGGGACGGCACGGTGGAACTCTCAATGAAAGCACCAATGTCGGTGTCAAACCGCGGATCTCGGTAGGGGGTCCCGAATCGTATGCCTAAGGTCGATGGTAACAGGAGATGGGGGACACAATGTTTACCTAGGTTCGGGCCCTCTCTATGGAGGTAATACCCTACTTCCTGCTTGATTGATCCTAATGAATATGAGTATTACAAGAGTTGATCTACCAAGGGATCGTGATGGCTAAACCCTAGAAGTTTAGCCTGTTTGACTATGGTAATGAATATATCCGTTTCCGGACTAAGCCCTCCGGTTTATATAGACATCGAATGGGACTAGGGTTGTACAAGGTCGGTTACAGAGAAGGGAATCTTCATATTTGATCGCCAAGCTTGCCTTCCACATCAAGGAGAGTCCTATCCGGACACGGGTGAGAGTCTTTGGTCTTCATATCTTCACAGCCCATCAGTCCGGCCCATGGCTAACAGGCGGGACGCTTGAGGACCCCTTAGTCTAGGACTCCCTCACCCCCCACCTTTCGATCCCCTAGCCCGCATCAAGCATCCCCTAGTTCACCGGAAAGCCATGGCGCGCCGCAAGATCACGTACTACAAGATGCTGATGCCGCAGTGCCGCGCAGAAATCGTGGTGGCGGTCGGTGCCACAGACCTCAGTTCCCAAGCTCGCTTTGTGGCGGGCCAATCCCTGAGTTCTTTGGAGCCAAGCTACGAGGAGGAGGAAGCTGATCCAATGTTCATGGCGGAGGTCACGGCGCAGAAGGCCCCAGATGGGTATGAGACGATGGACGTCGACTTCGTACCGGTGTCCGGGTCCCCCATGGTGCAGGCGGACTAATGGTTCAACCTGGCGATACTAAAGTAGGACCAGGAGGCAGCGGCTCAACTCGACGTGCAGCGCACGCATGCTGCTGCCATCGAGGCTCTCCTGCAGGCGAAACCGGATGTCGTGGATGTGAACCGGGTGGCGGATGCTCAACTTGAGGCGGAGCACGCGGATTCCGCTACCATCGAGGCCCTCCTGCAGGCGGAACCGGACGTCCTCGACTTGAACCAGGCGACGGAGGCTCAACTCGACGCAAAGCGCACGGATGCCACTGCCATCGAGGCCCTCCTGCAGGCGGAACCGGACGTCCTTGACTTGAACCGGGCAGCGGAGGCTCAACTCGACGCGGAGCATGCGTATGCCACTGCCATCGAGGCCCTCTCGCAGCGGAACCGGACGCCCTCGACTTGAACCGGGCGGTGCTCTCGTCCGCAGTAGAAGCGCCTCAAGACGCCTCCGCGTGAACGAGTAGTTGAGGTCGAGGACAACCACGGTGGAGACACACGCCGTAGCTACGGCTGGTTCGCACCGCCAGCCAAAGACGACGAGGCCGCCTTGTTCCACGAGCAAAGGATAGTCTTTCTTTATGTTGTTGTTTTAGGATCTTTTGTTGTGTAAAACATATATTGTTATGCAAGTCGCCTCGACTTTCATCATTTGGGCCGGCCCTACCATTTCAGTCTGTTGGATGAATATCCCACGCCTCCTAACCCTTCTTCCTCACCTCTTCTTCTTCCCCAACAGCACCACCATACGGGCCGTGACGGATCCTCCCCAACATGCGTTGGATAAACATACCAGTATGAACGAAAATTATGTGTCAGCCGTAGGATGGCTGAGTTTGGTTTGTTCACATGTGGTAGCACGTGTCGCTGAGGGTGCTGCTCCTTGGTTGGGCTTATGCGTGCAAGAGAGACTCAGTGAGGGTGCGGTGCGACCACCACACAGCCGCAAGCGCAAGTGTACCTCCTTTTCATTTTGAAAACTTTAGGCAAGCTTGGCAAAAATGTGTGGCTAAGTATGGCAATGCAAGGCCTAGACCCAAATAGGATAAGTACGCACGCATTTAGGAGTACCGGTGTTAATAAAGAAAGGCGTGGTTTTCCTTCACGGATTAATCGATACAAATCCTCGCTTGACGGTCAATTAATGCGATTTTTTCTCCAAAGCCCAAAGAGCTAACCATCTCACTCCTCATCGCTTGATTAATGCAGAGCCATGCAAACCAACCTTCTCACTTCCACATGCATGCAAGGGTATATTAATGTCCTTGGTTGCTAGTATGAGGCAAACCCCATCAATTTTGCCTCGATTAGCGTTAGTGGCCTTTTGCAAATTGTAATTTTGATATACTGGCCTTGTGTACAAAAAAATGGAGGTATTAACTTTTTGACTTCCTTCCCCATTGCGGTGACGTTGACGATATCTCGACCGTTGTGGTTTGACAAAGTGCATTCGACGGAGAACACCGTTGAGGGAGACCACCGGACGCAAGTGCTGCCTACAAGCCGAGACAACCGCCTTATTTGCATCCAGGAAGTCCGTTGAACCAAAGGATGCGTAAATGTACTAGTACTACTAGTACTCCACAATAACGCCGTCTGGCCCAATTTTAGTGCGGTGAGGTGGTTTCAAGAAGACGGCGATGGAGAAGCGGAGTCAAGAGTGAAATGATGGTTGCTTCATACGTGCTTTGTGATTTGACGCCTCAATGCTTTGTGATTTGTGATAGAAGGGACAGGGGAGTAGACTCTATGCTCTATACTGTACATGCGTCCAAGCACGTGAGCAAGAGGAGAGACGTTGCATTCTTCTATTCCTTCAGTCAATCAATCAGGGAGCTTCGGTTCCATCTTTTTGGCTTTGGCAGCACCGTCCATAATGGTTCCCATCGATGCCAAAAGCTATTTTTGTTGGGGAACGTAGTAATTTCAAAAAAATTCCTACGCACACGCAAGACCATGGTGATGGCATAGCAACGAGAGGGGAGAGTGTCCGTCCACGCACTGTGAGACCGAAAGCGAAGCGCTATAACAACGCTGTTGATGTAGTCGACGCCTTCACGATCCGACCGATCCAAGCACCGAACGTGACGGCACCTCCGAAGTTCTCGCACACGCTCAGCTCGATGACGATCCCCTGACCGATCCAGCAAAGTGTCGGGATGAGTTCCACAAGACGACGGCGCAGTGACGATGATGATGCTCCACCGACGCAGGGCTTCGCTTAAGCTCCGCGACGATATGACTTCTCCGGCGCAGGCTTCGCCTAAGCTCCACGACGATATGACCGGTGGAATATGGTGGAGGGGGCACCGCACACGGCTAAGGAACGATCCGTAGATCAACTTGTGTGTCCCGGGGTGCCCCCGCCTCAGATATAAAGGAGCAAGGGGGTGCGCCAGCCCAGGGGGCGCGCCGAGGAGTCCTACTCCCACCGGAGTAGGACTCCCCCTTCCTAGTTGGAATAGGATTGGGGAGGGAAGAGGGAAGGGGCGCCTCCTCTCCTTGTCCTATTTGGACTAGAGGAGGGGGCGCGGCCCTGCCCTGGCCGCCCTTCCTCTTCTCCCTATGGCCCATTAAGGCCCATTGACCCCGGGGTTCCGTAACCCCTGTTCCTAGAACTTCCTGCTTTCATCCGAACCTTCCAAGTCCAAACATAGGCTTCCAATATATCAATCTTTATGTCTCGACCATTTCGAGACTCCTCGCCATGTCCGTGATCACATCCGGACTCAACAACCTTCGTACATCAAAACTTATAAACTCATAATGAATCACATCGAAACGTTGTTGTATGGACTCTACGGGTTCGAGAACTATGTAGACATGACCTAGAACCATTCTCGTCAATAACCAATAGCGGAACCTGGATGCCCATATTGGTTCCTACATATTCTACGAAGATCTTTATCGGTCAAACCGCATAACGATATACGTTGTTCCTTTTGTCATCGGTATAGTTACTTACCCGAGATTCGATCGTCTTGTATCCAATACCTAGTTCAATCTCGCATCGGTAAGTCTCTTTACTCGCTCAGAATACATCATCTCACAACTAACTCATTAGTTGTAATGCTTGCAAGGCTTATGTGATGTGTATTACCGAGAAGGCCAGAGATACCTCTCCGACAATCGGAGTGACAAAACCTAATCTCAAATACGCCAACCCAACAAGTACCTTTGGAGACACCTGTAGTACTCCTTTATAATCACCCGCTTACGCCAGACGCTTGGTAGTACCTAAAGTGTTCCTCCGTAAACGGAGTTGCATAATCTCATAGTTACAGGAACATGTATAGGTCATGAAGAAAGCAATAGCAATATACTAAACGATCAAGTGCTAAGCTAACGGAATGGGTCATGTCAATCACATCATTCTCCTAATGATGTGATCCCATTAATCAAATGACAACACATGTCTATGGTTAGGAAACATAACCATCTTCGATTAATGAGCTAGTCTAGTAGAGGCATACTAGTGACTATCTGCTTGTCTATGTATTCACACATGTATTATGTTTCCTTGTTAATACAATTCTAGCATGAATAATAAACATTTATCATGATATAAGGAAATAAATAATAACTTTATTATTGCCTCTAGGGCATATTTCCTTCAGCCTCCCACTTGCACTAGAGTCAATAATCTAGATTACACAAGAATGATTCTAACACCCATGGAGTCTTGGTGCTGATCATGTTTTGCTCGTGGAAGAGGCTTAGTCAACGGTCTCAAACATTCAGATCCGTATGTATTTTGCAAATCTCTATGTCTCCCACTTGGACTTGGTCCCAATGGAATTGAAGCGCCTTTTGATATGCTTGGTCCTCTTGTGAAATCTGGATTCCTTTGCCAAGGCAATTGCACCAAGATTGTCACGTAAGATCTTCATTGGTCCCGATGCACTAGGTATGACACCTAGATCGGAAATGAACTCTTTCATCCGCATTCTTCATTTGTCGCTCAAGCAGCTATGTACTCCGCTCACATGTAGATCCCGCCACGACGCTTTGTTTAGAACTGCACCAACCGACAGCTCCACCGCTTAATAAAAATACGATCCGGTTTATGCGATTTAGAATCGTCTCGATCGCTGTCAAAGCTTGCATCGACGTAACCATTTACGACTAGCTCTTTGTCACCTCCATATACGAGAAACATATCCTTAGTCCTTTTCGTATTTCAGATGTTCTTGACCGCTGTCCAAAGGATCCACTCTGGATTACTTTGGTACCTTCCTGCCAAGCTTACAGCTAAGCATACGTCAGTCTGGTACACAGATTGCATACATGATAGAGCCTATGGCTGAAGCATAGGAACATCTTTCATTTTCTCTCTATCTTCTCGCTGTGGTCGGGCATTGAGTCCGACTCAATCTTACACCTTGTAATACAGTAAAAACCTTTCTTTGCTCGATCCATTTTGAACTTCTTCAAAACTTTATCAAGGTATGTGCTTTGTGAAAGTCCAATTAAGCGCCTTGATCTATCTCTATAGATCTTGATGCCCAATATGTAAGCAGCTTCACCGAGGTCTTTCATTGAAAACTTTTATTCAAGTATCCTTTATGCTATCCAGAAATTCTATATCATTTCCAATCAACAATATGTCGTCCACATATAATATCGAAATGCTACAGAGCTCCCACTCACTTTCTTGTAAATACAAGCTTCTCCAAAAGTCTCAGATAAAACCATATGCTTTGATCACACTATCAAAGCGCTTATTCCAACTCCGAGAGGCTTGCACTGCACCATAAATTGATCATTGAGCTTGCACACTTTGTTAGCACCCTTTGGATCAACAAAACCTTCTGTTGCATCATATACAACTCTTCTTCTAGAAATCCATTCAAGAATGCAGTTTTACATCCATTTGCCAAATTTCATAATCATAAAATGCGCAATTGCTAACATGATTCGGACAGACTTAAGCATCGCCACGGGTGAGAAAGTCTCATCGTAGTCAACCCCTTGAACTTGTCGAAAACCTTTTGCAACAAGTCGAGCTTTGTAGACGCTACATTACCATCGGCGCCTTCTTCTTCTTAAAGATCCATTTATTCTCAATGGCTTGCCGATCATCGGCAAGTCAACCAAAGTCCATACTTTGTTCTCATACATGGATCCCATCTCAGATTTCATGGCTTCCAGCCATTTCATGAATCTGGGCTCACCATCGCTTCTTCATAGTTTGTAGGTTCGCCATGGTCAAGTAACATGACTTCCGTAATAGGATTACCGCACCACTCAAAGCGATTTTACTCTGTTGACCCACGGTTCAAGAGTAACTTGATCCAAGCTTCATGATCATCATCATTAGTTTCCTCACTAATTGGTGTAGTTGTCACAGAACCGCTTTCTTGTGATGAACTACCTTCCAATAAGGGAGCAGATACAGCTTATCTCATCAAGTTCTACTTTCCTCCCACTCACTTCTTTCGAGAGAAACTCCTTCTCTAGAAAGGATCCGAATTTAGCAACGAAAATCTTGCCTTCAGATCTGTGATAGAAGGTGTACCCAACAGTCTCCTTTGGGTATCCTATGAAGACACATTTCGATTTGGGTTCGAGCTTATCTGGTTGAAGTTTCTTCACATAAGCATCGCAGCCCCAAACTTTAAGAAACGACAACTTTGGTTTCTTGCCAAACCACAGTTCATACGGTGTCGCCTCAACGGACTTAGATGGTGCCCTATTTAACGTGAATGCGCCGCCTCTAAAGCATATCCCCAAAACGATAGCGGTAAATCAGAAGAGACATCATAGATCGCACCATATCAAGTAAAGTACGATTACGACGCTCGACACACCATTTCTCCGTGGTGTTCCGGTGGCGTGAGTTGCTAAACTATTCCACATTGTTTCAAATGTAAACCAAACTCAGAACTCAAATATTCTCCTCCACGATCCGATCGTAGAAACTTTATTTTCTTGTTACGATGATTTTCCACTTCACTCAAATTCTTTGAACTTTTCAAATGTTTCAGATTTGTGTTTCATTAAGTAGATATACCCATATCTGCTCAAATCATCTGTGAAGGTGAGAAAATAACGATACCGCCAAGGCCTCAACATTCATTGGACCACAAACATCAAGATGTATGATTTCCAACAAATCAGTTGCTCGCCCATAGTTCCGAGAACGGCGTTTTAGTCATCTTGCCCATGAGGCACGGTTCGCAAGTACCAAGTGATTCATAATCAAGTGATTCCGAAGCCCATCAAGATGGAGTTTCTTCATGCTTTTACACCGATATGACCTAAACGGCAAAGCCACAAATAAGTTGCATTATCATTATCAACTCTGCATCTTTTGGTTTCAACACTATGAATATGTGTACTACTACTATCGAGATTCAATAAAATAGACCACTCTTCAAGGGTGCATGACCATAAAAGATATTATTCATATAAATAGAACAACCATTATTCTCTGTCTTAAATGAATAACCGCCTCGCATCAAACAAGATCCAGATATAATGTTCATGCTTAACGCTGGCACCAAATAACAATTATTTAGGTCTAAAACTAATCCCGATGGTAGATGTAGAGGTAGCGTGTCGACCGCGATCACATCGACTTTGGAACCATTTCCCACGCCAAGATCGTCACCTCGCCCTTAGCCAATCTTCGCTAATCCGTAGTTCCTGCTTCGAGTTGCAAATATTAGCAATGTAACCAGATCAAATACCTGTGTACTATGCGAGTATTAGTAAGGTACACATCAATAACATGTATATCACATATACCTTTGATCACCTTGCCATCCTTCTTATCCGCCAAATACTTGGGGCAGTTCCGCTTCAAAGGTCCAGCTTTGCTTGCAAGAAAACACTCGCCAGTGCTTAGGTCCAGACTTGGGTTTCTTCTCTTGAGCAGCAACTTTCTTGCTGTTCTTTTGAAGTTCCCTTCTTCTTTCCTTTGCCCTTTTCTTGAAACTAGTGGTCTTGTTGACCATCAACACTTGATGCTCTTTCTTGATTTCTACCTCCGCTGCTTTTAGCATTGCGAAGAGCTCGGAATTGTTTTGGTCATCCTTGCATATTATAGTTCATCACGAAGCTCTTGTAGCTTGGTGGCAGTGATTGGAGAATTCATCAATGACACTATCATCCGGAAGAGTAACTCCCAGCTTGAATCAAGTGATTATTATACCCGCACATTTTGAGTATATGTTCACCGATGTAACTATTCTCCTCCATCTTGCAGCTATAGAACTTATTGGAGACTTCATATCTCTCAATCCGGCATTTGCTTGAAATATTAACTTCAACTCCTGGAACATCTCATATGCTCCATGACGCTCAAAACGCCGTTGAAGACCCGGTTCTAAGCCGTAAAGCATGGCACATCGAACTATCGAGTAGTCATCAGCTTTGCTCGCCAGACGCTCACAACTTCGGGCGTTGTTCTCGCAGCAGTTCGCACCCAGCGGTGCTTCCAGACGTAATTCTTCAGGCAGCAATGAGGATAATCCTCGTTACGGACCCAGTCCGTAATTGCTACCATCATCTTTCAACTTTGCTTTCTCAAGGAACGCATTAAAATTCAACGGAACAACAAAGACGAGCCATCTATCTACAAAGAAACATAGACAAGCAAAATACTATCAGGTACTAAGTTCATGATAAATTTAAGTTTAATTAATCATATTAAAAACTCCCACTTAGACAGACATCTCTCTAGTCATCTAAGTGATTACGTGATCCAAATCAACTAAACCATGTCCGATCATCACGTGAGATGGAGTAGTTTCAATGGTGAACATCACTATGTTGATCATATCTACTATATGATTCACGCCGACCTTTCGGTCTCCGTGTTCGAGGCCATATCTGTTATATGCTAGGCTCGCCAAGTTTAACTCGAGTATTCCGCGTGTGCAACTGTTTTGCACCCGCTGTATTTGAACGTAGAGCCTATCACACCCGATCATCACGTGGTGTCTCAAAGACGAAGAACTTTCGCAGCGGTGCATACTCGTGGAGAACACTTCTTGATAATTTTAGTGAGAGATCATCTTATAATGCTACCGCCAATCAAAGCAAGATAAGATGCATAAAGGATAAACATCACATGCAATCAATATAAGTGATATGATATGGTCATCATCATCTTGTGCTTGTGATCTCCATCGCCAAGCACCCGCCATGATCACCATCGCCACCGCGCGACACCTTGATCTCCATCGTAGCATCGTTGTCGCCTCGCCAACTATTGCTTCTACGACTATCGCTATCGCTTAGTGATAAAGTAAAGCAATTACATGGCTTTTGCATTTCATACAATAAAGCGACAACCATATGGCTCTCGCCATTGTCGATAACTCGTTACAAAACATGATCATCTCATACAATAAAATATAGCATCACGCCTTGACCACATCACATCACAACATGCCCTGCAAAAACAAGTTAGACGCCCTCTACTTTGTTGTTGCAAGTTTTACGTGGCTGCTACGGGCTGAGCAAGAACCGTTCTTACCTACGCATCAAAACCACAACGATAGTTTGTCAAGTTGGTGCTGTTTTAACCTTCGCAAGGACCGGCGAGCCACACTCGGTTCAACTAAAGTGAGAGAAACCGACACCCGCGGTCACCTTTAAGCAACTAGTGCTCAAGCGGTGAAACCAGTCTCGCGTAAGCGTCTGCGTAATGTCGGTCCGGCCGCTTCATCTCACAATACCGCCAACCAAAGTATGACATGCTGGTAAGCAGTATGACTTATATCGCCCACAACTCACTTGTGTTCTACTCGCATATGACATCAACGCATAAAACCAGGCTCGATGCCATCATTGGGGAACGAGTAATTTCAAAAAATTCCTACGCACACGCAAGACCATGGTGATGGCATAGCGAGAGGAGAAGGTCGTCCCACGCACTCGTGAGACCGAAAGCGGAAGCGTTATAATAACGCGGTTGATGTAGTCGACGCCTTCACGATCCGACCGATCCAAGCACCGAACGTCACGGCACCTCCGAGTTCTGCACACGCTCAGCTCGATGACGATCCCCTGACTCCGATCCAGCAAAGTGTCGGGATGAGTTCCACAAGACGACGGCGCAGGACGATGATGATGCTCCACCGACGCAGGGCTTCGCTAAGCTCATGACGATATGACTTCTCCGCGCAGGCTTCGCTTAAGCTCCGCGACGATATGACCAAGTGGAATATGGTGGAGGGGGCACCGACACGGCTAAGGAACGATCCGTAGATCAACTTGTGTGTCCGGGGTGCCCCCTGCCCTCAGATATAAAGGAGCAAGGGGTGCGGCCAGCCCAAGGCGGCTGAGGAGTCCTACTCCCACGGGAGTAGGACTCCCCTTCCTAGTTGGAATAGGATTGGGGGGGAAGAGGAAGGCGCCCCCCTCTCCTTGTCCTATTCGGACTAGAGGGGGGGGGCGCCTGCCCTGGCCGCCCTTCCTCTTCTCCCTATGGCCCATTAAGGCCCATTGACCCCGGGGGTTCCGTAACCCCTGTTCCTAAACTTCCTGTTTTCATCCGAACCTTCCAAGTCCAAACATAGGCTTCCAATATATCAATCTTTATGTCTCGACCATTTCGAGACTCCTCGTCATGTCCGTGATCACATCCGGACTCAACAACCTTCGTACATCAAAACTTATAAACTCATAATGAACTCACATCGAAGCGTTAAGCGTGCAAGGACCCTACGGGTTCGAGAACTATGTAGACATGACCTAGAACCATTCTCGGTCAATAACCAATAGCGGAACCTGGATGCCCATATTGGTTCCTACATATTCTACGAAGATCTTTATCGGTCAAACCGCATAACGATATACGTTGTTCCTTTGTCATCGGTATGTTACTTACCCGAGATTCGATCGTCGGTATCCAATACCTAGTTCAATCTTGTTATCGTAAGTCTCTTTACTCGTTCCGTAATACATCATCTCACAACTAACTCATTAGTTGTAATGCTTGCAAGGCTTATGTGATGTGTATTACCGAGAAGGCCCAGAGATACCTCTCCCACAATCGGAGTGACAAAACCTAATCTCAAATACGCCAACCCAACAAGTACCTTTGGAGACACCTGTAGTACTCCTTTATAATCACCCGATTACGCCAGACGCTTGGTAGTACCAAAGTGTTCCTCCGTAAACGGAGTTGCATAATCTCATAGTTACGGGAACATGTATAGGTCATGAAGAAAGCAATAGCAATATACTAAACGATCAAGTGCTAAGCTAACGGAATGGGTCATGTCAATCACATCATTCTCCTAATGATGTGATCCCATTAATCAAATGACAACACATGTCTATGGTTAGGAAACATAACCATCTTCGATTAATGAGCTAGTCTAGTAGAGGCATACTAGTGACTATCTGTTTGTCTATGTATTCACACATGTATTATGTTTCCGGTTAATACAATTCTAGCATGAATAATAAACATTTATCATGATATAAGGAAATAAATAATAACTTTATTATTGCCTCTAGGGCATATTTCCTTCAATTTTCACATTTGGCTACACATTGTGGATGCCCTTAACCGTACCACTTGGTTTTGCTCATGTGTGCTATCTATACAAATCTCAATTATATTGATCTAAAAAATTATAGAATCAAGATTAGTAAAAAGGAGGTGATTTTGCCGCGCGGATGGCGGGGAAGGTTTCTTATTTTTAGAGGACGTTGGCCTGGCAGTTTGCTAACATGCGGTCCCACGTGTCAGTGCTTAACCAAGCCGATCCGCGTCCCACATGAGGTAGAACAACTGCAGAAGCAACACGTGGTTAACTTGAAGAAGATCTTATCAAAGAAAACTTGAAGAAGATGAGGGAGAAGCGGATTCAGCAACGAGTGAAATGATGGTTGCTTCGTCCCTCCAACTTCTTTTTTTAGCATTATTGCTTCGTCCCTCCAACTTAACTGCGAGAAAGGTGCAGCTTTGTGATTTGACGCCTCATTGCTCATTACTACGCCGGCGCCATGACTCGGGTGCTTCACCCCTGCTGCTCTGCACTATATTTCGGTATGGCACGTGGACCCGGTAGCATGATGTCCCACATGTCGGTGAACGGGACTAGAACATTTATGAAAGCGAGCGCTCCACTCTTACGACTGAGGAGTACACGACACGGCAGCCCCATGAATTGTCACTTGTATTGTATACCACTATAGTTTTGCTGTTTCACACGATCCATCAATACAAACCCAATTAAGCAGGAAAGGGCGGGATTTTTCCCGCGTGGTAGATGATACTGGCCATACATTTCAAAGGCAATTTTAATGTATGCAAACTGAATAATTAAGTAACAATATGATACCTAGTAAAACTAAAAACACATGTGATTTATTGTGTTAGAGTGTAGTAGTAGTGTTGTATTGCATAGTTGTTAGATGTAACATGCGAGAACGTGTAGAGATGTAGTTTTGGAGGGCCTACAGAGAGAAAAGTGTAATACGGTCACCGAACTTCAGAATACGCTCATTACGATAGCTATATACATTTTGCGGTGATTATACGGTCACTTGCTCACCGTTCAGCATCGGATTGCACTCTGTTAACCGGCCAAATAGTCTGTGTGGCACCATATTGACTAGTTCAACTGACCACGTTCCTTGTGGGTCCCACATGTTAGTTCACATAGGAAAAAGGTTAGATAAACACAAATTTACCCAGGCGCGACAAGACTCCAACCCGTGCGCAGGAATCACCTGGTTGTGTATGTGTCTGCTGTGGCTCGATGTGTGCATGCACGTGTAGGTTGAGCACTTGAGCGTGAGAGTGTGTGTTGGTCGTGTGGTGTGTGCATGCATGTGTGCGTATGTGTGTGTGAGTGTTGCGTGCGTGCGTGGTTGCGTGTGTACGTGTGAGTGTTGCGTGCGTGCGTGGTTGCATGTGTTCGTGTGAGTGTTGCGTGCATGCAGTTTGTGTGCATGCGTACGTGTGTGTGTATAATCACCACACCAGCTCCTGTGTGTTAAAGCAGACGGCTCAGCATACCAATACAAGGCCACCTTGTCCGATGTGCCCGCGGTCATGACTTCGAACCACCGTCCAATATTTTTTTGTCGTTTGTTTTCATTCTTACTAGCAAGATGCCCATGCGTCGCACGTAACAAGTTTATCTTGTGAGAGAAAAGGATGAACGAGGGAAGGCCTTATTTGCAAATGTGGAGAGGTGTGTGGGTACCTTTTTTCAAAATTTTCATAGTTTCCTTCCTATCCGTCAGATATAAATCGGACTGCCTATGTTGCAGGATGGCAGGCACACCATCATCACCAACTCTGTTTTTTATAAGAGTGTAGAAGAGTAGATACAAGCCGACAGGTGGGCCCAATGGTAGTGAGATAATGTGATGCAACACTAGAGGTGCAACATGGAGCGTTTAACTGGTCAACTAGTCGTGTCTTGAGCAAATACAGAGTTGTACGGTGAGCCTGTGACTGTATAATAACCACAAAACGTAAATGGTGACCATAACGAGTGGATTCTGAAGTCCAATGTATGTATCGTGCTTTCGCTCCAAATACAATGATCGTCACTGTATATATCGGAGAGAAAGATGAAACATGCGTGAATGTGCTGGTGGCTTGCTTTTAGAGGACCTGGAGATAGTTTGTGTGCATACGTGAAAGGGGCGTAGAGGGGGTGTATGCGATGGGGAGAGAGATGCTCTTAGTTTCTCTTTATTACAACTAGCTTTATATATAGCATAAATTCACAGTGCGGAATAAATATCATTATGGGCACCATGCAATGCAAATTAACGTTCATACTCCTCCATATAACTTTGTAATGTTGTATATATGTAGAATTCTAAAATAATCTTTTGGCCACACTTTATTCAAAAGGAATATTGTATGCGAAATAAACGTGAAGAGAGGGCTTTTTAGATCAATGGGGTACATGATGTAACATGTGTGAATGTGTAGTTGATGTATTTGGAAGGGCCTAGAGAGGTATGTGTGTGTATTACGTATTCGAGAGAGACATGGATAGAGGGGCCGGCGGGGGAGGGGGCGTGGGAGAGATAGCATGAGAAATGAGAGAGGTCAAGAGAGAGAGACTAATATGATGTCACGGCAAGAGATTCCCTTGAGTGTGTATATGCAAGGGGGAGGGTATAGAGGCATGAGGAGATTTTTTTGTGTGGTGTCTGTGTTGGTATGTGTGGGTGTGAGAAGATAATGAGACCTGGGGGCAGAGGTGAGGCCCTTGGTTCGGTTCCGTCCTGCGCCACATTGGTCGGCCCGTGACGCATTTAGGGAGACCCATGGAGATGACTTGTCATACAAGACAACGATAGCAGAATTGTGAAGGACTCTGTGTCCACTGACAAAGCCGGCTAGGATTTGTAACCCTGGTTTATCGGACTAAGGTAACCCCTTATCTCTGATATTACTATTCATCCAACCTAACTTTAAGGGGCATCCTACAGAATGCTCTGCTAGAATCATACTCGTCGATTTGGAAGAGAGGTGTGAGACAATGCGTGAGAGACAGGCCTAAAGATAATGTGCGTACAGGAGACACGTAGGCAGATCTATTTATATAGAAAGGGTCGATTGGGGATTGTGCGTGTGTATGCTTATGAGAGGAAGAGTGCTTGTGATAAAGGTTAGTGAAAATAGTCGTAAATGGTTACGAGAGGGAGGGAGGGTTATATCAAGAGCATGTCTGCGAGAAAGAAACCTCGGGAGAGTGTGTGAGCATGTGTGAGAGACCACCGATGGAGAGTGAAACTACACGTAAAAGACTGATGTACACATTGATTAAAGATATAAATTGTATCCAAATATTAGGATGGGATCATGATATTTGCAATTCGCGTAAGGAACGGTCATTGATCCATCAGGCATCTTGATTCTATCGAATTTGAGCATGTCTATGTTATTATTCGACATAATTGATCCACATAGTTAGTATTTTGAACTACAGACAATGCATCGCTTTAGCAATCGAATATAAACGTGAGTATAGTTCATGTTGTGTGTGTAAAGCACATTATACATATGAAAGTTACACAATGAACATTATAAATAGCTAGCTATGAACTAGAATACATTTGAATTCAACTTCAGGTGGTTTTAAAAAATCTAATTCAACATGAAGTCCATTCAATTATTTGAATTCGATATCATGGCATTTGTAAATCATACCTAAGTTATGGGGGCACCAATCTTTTCTCTGATTTTGTACATAATAGCATATATAGTCGTGTACAAAATAGATTCAAATTTAGCTCCTCCATTCCAAAATAATCGTAGTTATAGGATTTTCAAGTGTCAAAATTTCAGAAAGAAGCGGATAATTTAATGAGGTTTTCAAACATACAAGGTCAAATTTAACATTGTCTATTTAGGTCAATCCTGAAAGTTCAAGAGTACTCTAAACGTGAATGCTTCTGTTTCAAAATTTTGACGAAGCGCCAAAAGAGCATCTACTCACCCGAAACCGTGTGAGACCAATGTTTGGTAGTAGAAGGAAATTACTTTTCTAACTCCGACCCGTGAAACCTACCGGCCCGACGTCCAAAGGTCTAAACCGGGGTAGGTTTGTAGCTTCATCTAGACGCCACGCAACCGCCTCCGAAAAACATTCATACACATGGTCGCCTAAGCACACATGCGCGTGGCCAAAATCGCTCCCGCCCACTATTTGGGACACCTGGGATTACCATCCTACCCCGACCCGCAGTAGGTCCAAAATTTAAGAGGGGGGTAAAGTTTGTACTTTCCCCAAATTTCAAACAAGCGCATCCCATCTGTTCAAAAGCCAAAAACAAGCGCGTCCCAAACCGAAACATGGTTCTCCCTTAGCTCCCCCCGCCCCCGCCCCCCGTCCGATTCCCCATTCGTACTCCATGGGCGCCAAAACTACCTCTCCACCAGTCGCGAAACCCCGGCGTCCTCCGTCCGCCACCCCATCCTACCCATCAACCGCCGCCCTCCTCCATCACGCCGGAGCCGATACCCGACATCGCCGCCCATCTGCAACCTCAACATAACGCCTCCACGGCTAATAGTTGAAGCCGAGGCCGAGCCGTCCATACCCGAGCCAGTTCAACCACGCCGTCCTGCGCCTCACCGCTGCTGTCGGTGTCAAAACCGGCGGATCTCGGGTAGGGGGTCCCGATCTATGTGTCAAGGCTGATGGTAACAAGAAGTAAGGGACATAGGTGTTTACCCAGGTTCGGGCCCTCTTGATGGAGGTAAAACCCTACTTCCTGCTTGATTAATATTGATGATATGGGTAGTACAAGAGTAGATCTACCACGAGATCGTAGAGGCTAAACCCTAAGAGCTAGCCTATGATGGTATGATTATGATTGTGACCGGCCTTCTAAGGACCAACCTCTCCGGTTTATATAGGCACCGGAGAGGGCTAGGGTTTACATGGAGTCAGTTACAAAGAAGGAAATATAATATCGATCGCCAAGCTTGCCTTCCGCCAAGGAAAGTCACATCCGGACACGGGCCAAGTCTTGAGTCTTGTATCTTCACGCTCAATAGTCCGAACGTTGTACACAAATCGGCTGTCCGGATACCCCTAATCCAGACTCCTCAAGAGCCCTGAACCAGGCTTCAATGACGATGAGTCCGGCGCGACTATCGTCTTCGGCATTGCGAGGCGGGTTCCTCCTCCGAATACTCCAAAGTGGTCATCGAACACGTAGACTGTGTCCGGATCTGCAAGATGATCTTCGTATGGTATAGATCTGATTTGCTGGCAATCTTCGTGCGTCATGCCCTTGCATCGGGGCTTGGTCCAACGTGAACCGACGTTTCCTGCCCCACCACGACTCATGTTGCGAGGCGGTTTTATTGGCACGTCCCGCCGAGGCAGAGATCGTGTTCCTCTTATTACGGGATTTTCCATCAATGCGAGCACGCGTGACCCCACGACGGCTGTTGGTATAACCCGTGTGTTTTTTAGACAAGCCTCAAACGGTCATACCGGGGACTCTTGATATTCACCCTCTTTATAAAGGGGTCGAGACCTATGCCTCCTTTTTCACCTTCATCGTGCCTTCTCGCACCTCGAGTTCTAACACCCAAAACCTAAGCTCCACCCCTCCGGAATCCTCCAATATGTACGGATCTGACCCTCAGGGCCGGTGGGTGGCCTCCTCGATCGAAGAGAAGGACATTGTCAAGCTTAGGGAGGTCGGATACTTGACCGCAGATATCCGGCACAGGCTCCCTGCTCCAGGGCAGGTCATCCCGACGCCGGAGCCCAATGAGTGTGTTGTTTTCGTCCCACACTTCCTCCGCGGTCTGGGTTTCACCCTCGATCCCTTCGTGAGGGGGCTCATCTCCTCTTATGGGTTGGATTTTCACGATCTACCTCCCGACGCTATCCTCCATATCTCGTCGTTTATCATCGTGTGCGAGGCTTTTCTCCATGTCGCCCCGCACTTCGGCTTATCGCTCAAGACCTTCAATGTGACGCCGAAGATGATCGAGGGGCGACACATGGAGTGCAGAGGTGCTGTAATAAGCAGGAACGGCGATGCCCCGTGGCCAGAGGGTTCTTTCCCAGAAGTATCCGATGTATGGCAGCGGATGTGGTTCTATGTCACGACTCCCAGAGGCACAAAGTGGGCGGCTGCCCCCAAATTTCGTTCAGGCCCTCCGTCACAGTTGGCGTCTTGGACAGATGTAGGGCAGAATTGGGGACCAGCTGGTGATATACCAGTACTGCAGAATCGCATCCGGGAGCTTCTTGCAAGGGACATTAATCTTGTCAGCATAATGCAAGTGATGTTGATCCGACGGATGTTGTCGTGCCAACGCCGGCCTCTCCGGATGTGGGAGTTCGATCCGGAGGGTCCGCGGACCGTCAAGCACTTCTTCGGCCTGAAGCTCGAAGAGATGTGCAAATTATTCTTCGGACGGAAAGTAAAGTGTCCGGACACCACCGAGGATGCGGGCCTAAGCTGCAATCGCCTAGATACCCCAGTAAGTAAACTTGATACCAGACACCATGTTTTGTATTTGTTATGATTGTTTATTCTGAAAATCATCCGCGTCAGAATGGCTCAAGAAGGCGGAGAGAATTAGGTGTCGGCGCCACTTCCCAAGGCTCGCCCGCCACCATGGCCAAGATGCTTGACCGACTACTCAGCAGGATGCCCCGGGGAAAGACAAGGGAAGGACGAAGAATCGAACCCCACACGCCACGCACCAACTGGGGAATTGTTACCTCCCCTAAGGAGGATAGACAGGAAGGGGAGGCTAAGGCCTCCTCCCCTCCTGGGGAGAAGAGGGCCGCCTCCGGAGACTCGGAGACGGAGACGCCCAAACCCGGTAAAAAGATAACACCGGGGTGCTCTGCCTAACAGGCACCCTCACAAAGATCGTGCCCACCAACGGGCCAGCCCTTCACCGAGCTGTAAGTTAATTTTTAATTCAAGGTATTATGTTCCTCCTAGATCAATAACCAGGATTAGTCTTTTCGCAGTTCGGCTAGCAGCCCCTCTCAATAGAGTTCGTCTTGAGGGACCTTCCTCCGGAGATGATGGAGAGCGAGACCCCACCTACCTCTCCGGCTCATGAAATGGCGACACAGTGTCGTCACGGAGGAGTCCGGATCTGCCGAAGCCGGAGGCCAACGCGTCAGCCGCCCCGAGCTCGGAGCGTTTGGCTCCCGCGAGGGGCGATGGGAAGGGTCCAGCACAGTTCGATGTCCGGCCGGACATACTGACGGGCCTACTGGAGCGGGCTGCACTCTCGGAGGAGCATCGCTCATTAATGAGCACGGTGCTCCAGAAGATTTCATCTGCTACAAGTGGTTTGAATGAAGCATTTGCAAGTCTGCTCAGAGGCTTTGAGGTACGTAGTGAAGAATACACTGTTTTTGGCTGTGAGGCACGCGTTAGGTGTGTTCCCTATAGATAGTAGCCCCTGAGACACTGGTTGACCGCCCTAGGGGGCAAACGGGGGATCATAAATCAATGATTGCGCTAGAAATGTGTGCAGGTACCTATGAGTCCGGCTGCCGACCAGTCCGTGGAAGTTTCCGAACTGACCAAGCAGATTCGATCGATTGATGCCGATATCACGCTGGTGAACGAGCGGCTGGACAAGTCACAAGGTATGTGCTCTGCCTTCCTTTGTATAGGAAAATATGGAGGCGACATGATATTAATGTAAGATGTTCGGACTGCAGATGGTGCTGCTGCCATGGAGGCCCCGAGGCGAACTTGTCCAAGCCAAGGAACAAGCTCGGGTTAGCAATGCGACCGCCCTAAAAGCGACCGAGGCGAGAGCCGAACAGGCTGCTCATCGCCGAAGCGAAGAAAAGATGGCCGAAATGGCTATGGAGTTAAAAAAATGTCGCTGACCGGTATGAGCTCCTTAAAAATGAGCATAAGGATAGCTTGGCGAGCTGGACAAGGCACGCATAATGCCACCAAGGAAATCTGGACCGAGCTCGGGGTGCACGGAGGAGCTTCAACAGGCCGGTAAAATCGTAGTGGAGGTTCCTACTTGTTGCGGACGAAGTTTTTCGATCCGAAGTACGCTCCCCTGGATGGGCGCTGGAGTCCCGCGGACGCATATGCGGATGTGCCAAGAAACGGTGGCGCTGCCAATTTCTTCGATGGTCGGGGTGATAAGGAGGTGGAGAAGCTTTTACGGTTGCAATTCAATGCTCCCACTCGCGCGCTGCCGTTAAATGACAAGATGGCTCAGCCAGGCGGAGCTTCACGAGGCTGTCTGGTCTTGCAATGTGTCGGGAAGCTGATCATGACCCACGAACACCTATGGGACCGAGTCCCTTGTGGTTCGGAGGGGGCGGAGATTGCACAAAGAGCGGATCGGCGATGCACACGAGCAGATTTACCCAGCTTCGAGCTCTCCGGAGATAATACTCCTACTTACTTGGTTGATTGTATTCTTGCTAGGGAGCAATGGGAGCTACAAAACCTAGCTTTGAATGAGTGTGGTCTCGAATGAGTCGAATGAACCGAAGCGGGCGAACCCTTTCACGTTGCACTTGGGCCTCCTTTTATAGGCACAAGGGGTCACCACAGTGGCAAGTAGACAAGGGCAAAATAGGAAAAATAGTGGTTGGTACACCGCTTTGTACAGTGATCTATACCTAACTCGACGACAAGGGACAAGAGTAATAAATGCCCGTCCTGTGCTTTGAATAGTGCAACAGGACCGTCAAGTGCGCCTCCGTTTGCCATGATGGTGGCTTGTCAGCGCCGCTTATCGCTACTCCCCGCTGGCTGCACAGCTCCTTGACACGCATGCAGAATAGCCCCACGGTGACACGTTGGCGGATGAGCCGGAGGCGGAGATGAAGAGGTTGCTGCGCGGCAAGTATCTTGCCGCGGCTGAATCCTGTCGCTTCGGGAGCTTGTCGCTCACCAAGCCTTCGGCAAGCTCCTCTTGCGGGCATTGTTTCGCCGTGCCTTGAGTGGCCTTCCCGACAAGCTCCTCTTGCGGGGCCTTGAGTACTTTGTTCTTGATTGGCTCCAAAAGGAGCGGCGAGGATCTTGGCGGTCACTAGGCCAGCCACGCTGGTGCTGCAACTGCCGTGCGAGTTGGGATACTAGGGTACCCCTACTCTAGTACACCGGCAGGAGCCTCGGCTGGGCCACACACGGCGCCGAGCTCTGTTGGGCGGGCCCAAAAGCGATTCTGCAGCACGCAGCGGCCTAGATTGCGCGATTATTCGCCTCGGACCCACCGTCCCCATTTAGCGGCACGTTCGGACGTGGCGTCGTGGGAGAGATCGTGGGGCTTTCTTTAATGGGAAAATCGAACGCCCCCTCTCCCCCTTATAAGCGGGGAAACAGGGCTGGGCGCCCACTTGCCATTCTTTGTCATCAAAACCACCGCCGCTCCTCCCCTTCTTCTCGAGTCCAAAGAGAGCGACGCTCGCCCGTCCCCATTGCCACCGGCGCCACCAACGCCGTGGTTCCTCCACCACCTCCGCCATGGCTCCAAAGCCGACAAGGGCAAAGGGTGAAGTCAGAGGCGCAGCTGCTCATGGCGCTGTGGAAGGAGGGCCCTCTTGATCCCACTTTCGGCCTTGAAGGAGATCACGAGAGCTGTATCACCTCTTACAGTCGACGGAGACGCGGGTGCACCGCACGCGAGGTAATCTCCGCCGCCACATCCGAGAAGGTTTCCGTCGGATACCCTTTCTTCGCGCTTTTCTTCCACTGCGGGCTCTGCCCTCCCTTTTCGAATTCTTTTGCGGCGTCATGAACACATATGGCCTCCGCCTCCTTGATTTCACCCCCAACGCCGTCCTCACCATGGCCGTTTCGCACACCTCTGCGAGAACTTTGTCGGGTCCACCAAATGTAGCACTTTTCGCCATTACTTCATGCCCGTGTAGAGAGAGAGAGCCGCTTGCGGAGGGATTGCATGGATCTCGGGATCGGCAAGAAGGAAGCATATCTTGACGGAGAGCTGCGCAGCAAGTGGGAAGAGTGGAGAGCCGATTGGTGTTGGATTATAGAGAAGGACCCACAGCCTTTTCTGCCTGCGCCAAACCCCCATAGTGCGCGGCAATGATTGGAGCAACTTGGCGGAGGATGCCAAGTTGAAGATTACCGTGACCGGATCCTGCGCCTCGGGCATGCCGGGCTTACCGTAGGAGCTGTTGGCGCTGATTCCTTTGCCGCCGCATTAAGCCCTTGCGGAGAGAGGAGGCCTTCTTGGGAGTTCCAAAGCGCGGCCGGACATCATGAGGCTGCGTCCGGGCCTCAATTGGAACTTTCTTGTCTTGGAGTGGATGCCATCTTTGCGGGGAGCTGTTCAAGCGTCTGAGATCACCCCGTGGTTCATGTTGCGAGGAGTCGTGCCCTTGTGCAACAACTTCGTCGCTTGACGCATCCGCGCGATGATGCCGTTGTGCGATTCCCATGGAATCGTTCCAACTTGGCAGAGCTCGCCAACGACGTCGTGCAGCAGTTCTTCGACAACTTGGAAGAAGTGTCGATCCGCGCCCGACGAAAGGCGGCTCACCAGCGACACCACCGAGCAAGAGATGGCGCGCACGCCACAAGGTTGGAGGAGGCGGCGAAGCTGCTTGCCGCCGGCGTGTTTGGAGTTCACTGCCGAGGCGAGAGAGGCAGCGGGCGGCAAGCCTTGCGATCGAGAGGAGTTCGTCGGTGAGGAGGAGCAGGCCGAGCCCGGCGCTGAGCGAACGAGCCTGCGGGCGCCTCCCTCCGCCGTCAAGTAGCTTGCCACGGAGGAGCCCGCGCCCCGCCAAGAAAACGCCTCAGAAGACGGAGAAGTGGCGGGCGACAGACAGGGCTAACAGCCGCCTCGCCGCCCGGCAGCGCTCCACAGCGGCAAGCAAGATTGCCAGCGGGAGGCGCCTCATGTCGCCACAACAGGGGAGCGGGGCCTTGTGGAGCCACGGCCCCGCACCCACCAAGCGTCAAGGAGCCTACTCCTCCAGCTCGTCGCACGGGCGACTTTGACTTCTCCGCTCTCGGCTCAGGGAAGAAGAGGAAGAGTAAGATCTTGTCGCTGCTACTTGTGATTCTTCAATCTCTGCTTTGTCTTATGTCGACTTGCTTCATTCGAGCTCTTTCCTTTTTCAGACGCTGGCTCGAGGGCGTCGAAGAGGGCCAAGACCCGGTGGTTGTCGTCGAAGGCGATTCCCACAATGGCGACAGGAGGCGTCTGAGACTCCTTGCGGATCCGGCAACCCTTCATCGAGCAGCCCCAGCCAGGCCCCAGTAAGTATTTGATTTATTTCTTATGGTTGGGCGTGCATGGGTGCTACTCCTTCACCGATATCTGACTTGTTGAATTGTGTAGGAGCAGAGCAGCCTCATCAGGAGGTCCCGGAAGTCACTCCTGAAGTCCTGTCTGCTTCAACTACGCCGCCAAGGCAGAAGTCTCCGCCAAGGGCGCTCTCCGGCAAGAGAGGCCTCTCGACAAGGGAGCTTCTCCGACAAGGGGCAGCGCCGGCGACCCTCGGTGGTGGAGACCATGCTACAGATCCCATTGCGGGTAATCTTCTTGCTTGAAAATTTCCCTCGGGTTCTCTTTCTTACGTTCTTCTTTTGAACATTTGCTTGACTTGTTCTTTTCTTTCTCGATCATCGATCCGTCTCCGGAGAGCCGATGGAGACTGAGGTTGCCGACGAGGAAGACGCTCGCGGCAACAATGACGACGCCGCCAACATGGAGGAGGAGGCCGGCATCGACGGGTCCGCCGGAGAGGAGGCCGCCAAGGCTGCTGGCGCAGAGGCTGGGGAGGGATCTGGTGATCGTACTGACGGCCCTGAGGCCGCAGGAGCGCCAGGCGCTACGCCAACCACCGATCCCCCCGCCACCGATGCTGCACCAGGCTCCGAATAGCCCCAGCCCGGCGCCTATCTGAAGGCCGGCGACGGTGTCTTCATCAAGCTCCCATGGGCGTCAAGCTCCAGGGCACCGGTCGAAGGGGAGACCTTCGACGCGGAACTGCTCGCCTCCGCCGGGCTGTCGCTGGTTGACGCTCCAAGCAGCAGCAGCGGCGAGCCCGAGGAGGAGCAGCTCTTGAAGAGGTTGTTTGCCGCTCTCTGCGCCCGACAGGCTAAGCCGGAGTCATGAGGAAGCACTTGTCGCGAGGGCGGAGCTGACATGGAGAAGCGCGCAGAAGAGCTTGGCGCACCAACAAGGAAACTCTCGGGACATAGCGGGCGGCGGAGCAACTCTCCGAACAGCGCCGCGCCTTTATCTTGGAGAAGGCCGAGGTCGAGGAGCAGCAAAGGCTTGCCGGCGAAAGCTCTCTCGCAAGAAGGTGGTGGCGCGCGAAGATCAACCTCGGCAGCTATGAGGAAGATCTTGCCTGTAGCAATCGGTTAGCGGGGCACTCCGGAGGCAAAGGGCCTTGGCTGCCGAGGCCGCCAAGAAGAAATTGGAAGCGAGGGTGGCGCAGCTGAGGCCACCCTCCGGAAGAAGCGGCGAGAGGTCACCGGGCTGAAGCCTTGGCGTGAGAAGGACGCCTACACTCTTGGTGAGTTGCAGGTCGTTTCTTTGAAAAGATCAAAGAGCTCGACGCCGCCAAGGACTCCAAGGCAGATCTGGAGCTGAAACCGACCAGCCTGACGGAGGCGCTGGACGGCGCCAAGGAGGCGAAGCGGGCTGTTGGAAAAATCAAAGCCAGCGAGGAGCTGTTGGCGAACAGCTGCGACCGCCCGAATACTCTCGAGACAGCGTGATGCACTTGGACGGAGGGTCTTGTGGATACCGCCGCCATCCATAATGAGTGATGGAGTTGGGGATGGTGGACCTCGGGTACTCCACCGACGGCGCCTTCAACCCAGCGCCAAGCTCAGCTGTTCTTCAAAGGCGTGTTGGCGGGTCTCCAGCGGCTCGGGAGGAGATCCCAAAGCAGCTGGCCGACGAGTCGCGCCAAATCTGTCTTGAGCCCTTGTAAGGTCTTGATGAAGGTGGCCTTCCGCAATCCAGGCATCAACTTCACCAACGTCCTCAAGTCCCCGCCGCCGATCTGCGATGTTGAAGCGCTCAAGGCCCTTATCGCACCCATCATGGGCGGGGTGGCGGAGTCAAGAGGCTTGGCGGCGACCGCGTGGACTAGGCCGCCAAGTTTATCTTTCCTTGTCATTGCGGATCATGTTTAGGGCGATTTATTAGATCTGCGACAAGTCATTTTGTAATATACTCTATCTTAGGCAAAGCGATTTCAATGTTATTCCCTTTACTTGATTTCTTCCTTTGTATGTTTGTGCCCTCGCTTTTAGGGAACTTGTCGGTGCAAGCACCTTTGCCGCGTTGCGCCGAGTGCGAACGTCGCAGCCTTCTTTGGCGATGTTGCCTCCGACAAGCAACCTTATCGCAACTAGTTGCAGCGCACTTAAGTTGTTGAGCGGACTCGAAACAAAGTAAGGGTGCGACTAGCTACTGAGTTGGTTCCTCCGCCTGAGGTTTTCCATACAAAGTACTATCGTTCGAGGAAGATAACTTAAAAATTTAAAACTGGTTGCTCAAATTTAGCAACTTAGCTTTTACGTAAATGCGCTTCCCGGCAAGGCGATATTTCCTCGGCGACACTTGGTGGCCCACACCATTATCTTCTCCTTCCCCGGCTAACTTGTGGGCGGATAAACCTTCTTTTCTTATGAGAAGAAAGAAGAGAAAATAAAGTTATGGAGCCTAGTGGCTCGTTATTGCTTACCGGGTGTGGATGCTGCACAAAATGTTAGATAACACATGCATAAAGGATTATGAAAGCATGCATTTGACAAGTTGTGCGCAACACATAAGCTTTACTGATGCACGGGGTCTGCGCCCGGCTTTGTACAAAGGATTACATGCAACAGCGGCAAGACTTGTACAAGAGGTGGTTGCTTGGAGCAGGTTAAACAACGCGCACTTATCGGTAAAACTTGCGAAGATGCTCTATATTCCAGAGTTGCTCACGGAGCGCCATCTTCGGTCTCAAAGCGGACAGCGCCGAGCCTAGTGACTCGTTTCACCCGATAAGGGCCTTCCCACTTTAGCGTCAACTTGTTGGAATTCTTGGCGGATTGAGCGCGAAGAACAAGGTCGCCTTCCTCGAAGCTTCGGCATTAACTGCGGCTATGGTAGCGGCGCAAAGCTTCTTGATAGCGAGCAGCTCGCCTGGCAGACTGAAGACGATCCTCCTCAAGGAGCAGCGCGTCATCTTGTCGCAGCTGCTCTTGCTCAAGCTCATCATAGCGAGTACTCGAGGCGATCCGTTATCTGAGTTCCGTGGGGAGAACGCTTCCGCTCCATAGACTAGAGCGAAAGGTGTGCGGCGATGGCTCGATTTGGTGTCGTCTGATCGACCAAAGAACCACCGGCAGCTCCTCAATCCGGTTTCTTCCGCACTTGCGCAGCTTTGTCAAAAGTTACGGTCTTGAGTCCTCGCATCACTTCAGCGTTTGCCCTCTACCTTGACCGTTGCTCCTTGGATGAGCAACGAAGCAAAGCAGAACCTTGGCGCCAAGATCTTGGACGTCTTGTATGAAGGTGCGACTTCGTGAATTGGGTGCCGTTGTCGGTGATGATCCGATTAGGTATCCCAAAACGCCAAACAATTGACACGAAGAACTTGATCTTGACCGTCTTGTCACCTTCCTCATCGCTTCCACTTCGGCCACTTTGTGAACTTGTCGATTCGACGTACAAGTACTCAAAGCCCCGACAGCTTCGGGGAAGGGCCGAGATGTCGAGCCCCGGACGAAAATGGCGAGGATAAAGGGATCGTCTGGAGAGCTTGAGCTGGCTGGTGTATCTGTTTGGAATGGGCCCGCACGCTTCACACTTGGTTACTTGTGCGGTTGCATCTGGAGGGCTTCGGCGGAAGAAACCTTCTTGAAAGCTTTGCGGCAAGTGCTCTTCGCCAATGTGGTGGCCACATATGCCTCCGTGTATCTCTCGCCAACAACTTCATCCATCTTCGGCAAATACACTTCAATTTCACACCGTTGAGTCTTCTTACATGCAGGATGTTGTCAACAAACTGGTACATAGCTGACTGTCGGGCTACTCTTTCCGCTTCTTCTTGCTCTTGGGAAGTTCTCTGTCTGCAAGGAAATGGGCGATCTGCTGCGCCCATGTTGGAGCTTGCGGCTCGACAACAAGGACTAAAGGCACATTAGCCGCTGCGGGAACATCAGCTTCTACGGCAAGAACTAGTGGCTCAGCCGGAGCTTGATGATCCCCGGCAAGCTTGCCGGAGCAAAACTTGTCGGGGCGTGCGCTTCAACGAAACAAACCCTAGGGCTTGTCGGAGCAGACTGCTCCTCAGCGATATCTGCGTTGATTTTGGGGACCTTCTTGGCGGCGGCTTCAGGGAGCTCTGCCGGAAAGTAGTCATCAGAAACCAACTTCCTCTTCTTGTTCCGTCCGGTTGATGGTGTTACAGTTGGTTGAGTCAGCTTGAGCACAAAAATTCCTGGTTCCACAGGTAACTTGAGTGCAGCACACTTTGACAGGCCATCGGCAATATCATTCTGAGCTCTTGGAACATGTTCCATTTGCAGGCCTTCAAAGTGTTCTTCTAGCTTTCTCACTTCATTGACGTAGGCTTCCATCAACGGACTCTGATAATCTTTGTTAACTTGGCGGACGACAAGTTGTGAGTCACCCCTGACAATAAGCTTCTTGATCCCAAGGTCCACTGTAATCCTGAGACCGGCAAGCAAACCTTCATACTCTGCAGTATTATTTGTTGCTTGCTCCTTGGGAAAGTACATTTGGACTATGTACTTGAGGTGCTCTCCGGTGGGTGCGATAAGCAAGACACCGGCACCGGCGCCTTGCGCGAAGGCACCATCAAAGTACATCAGCCACTCTTTACTTGCTTCCTCGGCGGGGATGCTCGTCTCGAATTTCTTCATCTTGCGTTGGCGTCCATTCTGCTATAAACTCGCCAATGCTCGCTTTGGATAGTTGAAGTGCTTTCAAACTTGAGGCCAAAGCTTGACAGTTCAGTGCCCACTCGACAATCCTTCCTGTTATACGGATTTTGCAATATCCTTTTCAGCGAAAGCGGTGACAACTGTTATCTCATGTGCTTGGAAGTAATGGCGCAGCTTTCTCGAGGCCATGAGGAGGCGAAAAGCAATTTCGCACGAGTACCTTGACCTAGCCCCTGCGGAAGAGAACCGACAAAGTAGACCGGGCGCTGCACCATCCTTTTCTGTATCTTGTCGCAATCCTGCGCAGATCCGTCCTTGTCGGGACCAGAGCTTGACGGCGAAGCCCCCTGCTTGTCGCTGGATGCACCTGCCTCGGTTGCCGGTTCATCATCTGCCTCCCTTTCCGCTACTAACGCAGCACTAACCACTTGATTGGTTGCCGCTATGTACAGCAGCAACTTCTCTTGTGGCCTAGGTGCGACAAGTATTGGAGTAGAGGACAGGTACCTCTTTAAGTCCTGCAGCGCAGCCTCCGCTTCGGGAGTCCATTTCATTGGACCTGCCTTTTTCAAAATCTTGAAAAATGGCGGGCGCACTCAATGACCTAGAGATAAACTGCCGAGAGCAGCCACGCAACCGCAAGCCTTCTTACATCCTTGGCGCTTTGGTGCTTCAATCTGCTCAATGGCCTTAATCTTGTCGGGGTTGGCTTCAATTCCCTCGAGACACGAAGAACCCGAGAAGCTTGCGAAAGGGACTCAAACACGCACTTCTCGGGGTTAAGCTTGAGGTTGATCTTCTTGATTTGCAAAGTTTCATCAAATCTTGAACGAGTTGCTTTGTCCTTGCTCTTGACCACTATGTCATCCATGTAGGGCTTCTACATTTCTGTGCATTTGGGGCTCAAAAGCATCGTGGACCACTCTTGCAAACGTTGACCCAGCATTCTTCAAACCAAAAGGCATCCGTATGAAACAGTAAGTGCCACATGGTGTAATGAAGGCGGTTTTTGAAGGAAATATGCCCTAGAGGCAATAATAAAGTTATTATTTATTTCCTTATATCATGATAAATGTTTATTATTCATGCTAGAATTGTATTAACCGGAAACATAATACATGTGTGAATACATAGACAAACAGATAGTCACTAGTATGCCTCTACTAGACTAGCTCATTAATCGAAGATGGTTATGTTTCCTAACCATAGACATGTGTTGTCATTTGATTAATGGGATCACATCATTAGGAGAATGATGTGATTGACATGACCCATTTCGTTAGCTTAGCACTTGATCGTTTAGTATGTTGCTTATGCTTTCTTCATGACTTATACAAAGTTCACGCAACTATGAGATTATGCAACTCCGTTTATCGGAGGAACACTTTGTGTGCTACCAAGCGTCTAGCGTAACTGGGTGATTATAAAGGTACTCTCAGGTGTCTCCAAAAGTATATGTTGAGTTGGCATGAATCGAGATTAGGTTTTGTCACTCCGATTATCGGAGAGGTATCTCTGGGCCTTCTCGGTAATACACATCACATAAGCCTTGCAAGCATTGCAACTAATGAGTTAGTTGTGAGATGATGTATTACGGAGCGAGTAAAGAGACTTACGTAGCGAGATTGAACTAGGTATTGGATACCGACGATCGAATCTCGGGTAAGTAACATGGCGATGACAAAGGGAACAACGTATGTTGTTATGCGGTTTGACCGATAAAGATCTTAAGTAGAATATGTAGGAACCAATATGGGCATCAGGTTCCGCTATTGGTTATTGACCGAGAATGGTTCTAGGTCATGTCTACATAGTTCTCGAACCCGTGAGGTCCGCACGCTTAACGTTTCGATGACAGTTCATTATGAGTTTATAAGTATTGATGTACGAAGGTTGTTGAGTCCGGATGTGATCACGGACATGACGAGGAGTCTCGAAATGGTCGAGACATAAAGATTGATATATTGGAAGCCTACATTTGGACATCGGAAGGTTCGAGTGAAATCGAAATTTACAGAGTGCCGGAGGTTACGGAACCCCGAAGTCTATGGGCCTTGATGGGCCATAAGAGAGAAGAGGAAGGGCGGCCAGGGCAGGCAGCGCGCCCTCCCCTCTAGTCCGAATAGGACAAGGAGAGGCGGCGCCTTCCTCTTCCCCTCCTCAATCCTAATCCAACTAGGAGGGGAGTCCTACTCGGTGGGAGTAGGACTCCTCGGCCTTCCTCCCTAGGGCTGGCCGCACCCCCTTGGCTCCTTTATATCTGAGGCAGGGGCACCCCATGACACACAAGTTGATCTACGGATCGTTCCTTAGCCGTGTGCGGTGCCCCTTCCACCATATTCCACTTGGTCATATCGTCGCGGGCTTAGGTGAAGCCCTGCGCGGAGAAGTCATATCGTCGCGGAGCTTAAGCGGCTTCTGCGTCGATGGAGCATCATCATCGTCCTGCCGCCGTCGTCTTGTGGAACTCATCCCGACACTTTCTTTGGATCGAGTCCGGGGATCGTCATCGAGCTGAGCGTGTGCGAGAACTTCGGAGGTGCCGTGCGTTCGGTGCTTGGATCGGTCGGATCGTGAAGGCGTCGACTACATCAACAGCGTTGTTATAGCGCTTCGCTTTCGGTCTCGAGGATCGTGGGCGGACACTCTCCCCTCTCGTTGCTATGCCATCACCATGGTCTTGCGTGATCGTAGGAAAATTTTTGAAATTACTCGTTCCCCAACGATGGCATCCGAGCCTGGTTTTATCGTTGATGTCATATGCACGAGTAGAACACAAGTGAGTTGTGGGCGATATAAGTCATCTTGCTTACCGATGTCATACTTTGGTTCAGCGGTATTGTGAGATGAAGCGGCCCGGACCGACATTACAGCGTGCGCTTCGCGAGACTGGTTTCACCGCTCGAGCACTAGTTGCTTAAAGGTGACCGGCGGGTGTCTGTCTCTCTCACTTTAGTTGAACGAGTGTGGCTACGCCCGGTCCTTGCGAAGGTTAAAACAGCACCAACTTGACAAACTATCGTTGTGGTTTTGATGCGTAGGTAAAACGGTTCTTGCTCAGCCCGTAGCAGCCACGTAAAACTTGCAACAACAAAGTAGAGGGCGTCTAACTTGTTTTGCGGGGCATGTTGTGATGTGATGTGGTCAAGGCGTGATGCTATATTTTATTGTATGAGATGATCATGTTTTGTAACCGAGTTATCGGCAATCTGGCGAGAGCCATATGGTTGTCGCTTTATTGTATGAAATGCAAAAGCCATGTAATTGCTTTACTTTATCACTAAGCGATGGCGATAGTCGTAGAAGCAATAGTTGGCGAGGCGACAACGATGCTACGATGGAGATCAAGGTGTCGCGCGGTGGCGATGGTGATCATGGCGGTGCTTGAGATGGAGATCACAAGCACAAGATGATGATGACCATATCATATCACTTATATTGATTGCATGTGATGTTTATCCTTTATGCATCTTATCTTGCTTTGATTGGCGGTAGCATTATAAGATGATCTCTCACTAAAATTATCAAAAGTGTTCTCCACGGTATGCACCGTTGCTAAAGTTAAGTAGTACCCGGACACCGCGTGATGATCGGGTGTGATAAGTTCTCGTCCATCTACAGCGGGTGCAAGCCAGTTTTGCACACGCAGAATACTCGAGTTAAACTTGACGAGCCTAGCATATGCGAGATATGGCCTCGGAACACGGAGACCGAAGGTCGAGCGTGAATCATATAGTAGATATGATCAACATAGTGATGTTCACCATTGAAACTACTCCATCTCACGTGATGATCGGACATGGTTTAGTTGATTTGGATCACGTAAACACTTAGATGACTAGAGAGATGTCTGTCTAAGTGGGAGTTTTTTAATATGATTAATTGAACTTAAATTTATCATGAACTTAGTACTGATAGTATTTTGCTTGTCTATGTTTCTTGTAGATAGATGGCTCGTCTTTGTTGTTCGTTGAATTTTAATGTGTTCCTTGAGAAAACAAAGTTGAAAGATGATGGTAGCAATTACGGAATGGGTCCGTAACTTGAGGATTATCCTCATTGCTGCCTGGAAGAATTACGTCTGGAAGCACCGCCGGTGCCGAGCTGCTTTTGAGAATGCTTGCCGAAGTTGTGAGCGTCTGGCGAGCAAAGCTGATGACTACTCTATAGTTCGATGTGCCATGCTACGGCTTAGAACCGGGTCTTCAACGGCGTTTTGAGCGTCATGGAGCATATGAGATGTTCGGGGAGTTGAAGTTAATATTTCAAGCAAATGCCGGATTGAGAGATATGAAGTCTCCAATAAGTTCTATAGCTGCAAGATGGAGGAGAACAGTTCATCGGTGAGCACATACTCAAAATATGCAGGTATAATAATCACTTAATTCAGCTGGGAGTTAATCTTCCGGATGATAGTGTCATTGATGAAATTCTCCAATCACGCCACCAAGCTACAAGAGCTTCGTGATGAACTATAATATGCAAGGGATGACTAAGACAATTCCTGAGCTCTTCGCAATGCTAAAAGCATGGGAGTAGAAATCAGAAAGAGCATCAAGTGTTGATGGTCAACAAGACCACTAGTTTCAAGAAAAGGGCAAAGGGAAGAAGAAGGAAACTTCAAGAACAGCAAGAAAGTTGCTGCTCAAGAGAAGAAACCCAAGTCTGGACCTAAGCACGGCCGAGTGTTTTCTTTGCAAGCGGTGGACCTTTGAGCGGAACTGCCCCAAGTATTTGGCGGATAAGAAGGATGGCAAGGTGAACAAAGGTATATGTGATATACATGTTATTGATGTGTACCTTACTAGAGCTCGTAGTAGCACACAGGTATTTGATCTTTGGTTACATTGCTAATATTTGCAACTCGAAGCAGGGGACTACTGGAATAGACGAGCAGCAGCAAAGGACGAGGTGACGATCTTGGCGTGGGAAATGGTTCCAAAGTCAATGTGATCGCGGTCGACACGCTGCCTCTACATCTACCTTGGGATTAGTTTTAGACCTAAATAATTGTTATTTGGTGCCGCGTTGAGCATGAACATTATATCTGGATCTTGTTTGATGCGAGGCGGTTATTCATTTAAATCGAGAGAATAATGGTTGTTCTATTTATATGAGTAATATCTTTTATGGTCATGCACCCTTGAAGAATGGTCTATTCTTGTTGAATCTCGGCAGTAGTGATACACATATTCATAATGTCGAAGCCAAAAGATGCAGAGTTGATAATGATAGTGCAACTTATTTGTGGCACTTTGCGTTTAGGTCATATCGGTGTAAAAGCATGAAGAAACTCCATACGAGATGGACTTTTGGAATCACTTGATTATGAATCACTTGGTACTTATGTAACCATGCCTCATGGGCAAGATGACTAAAACACCGTTCTCCGGTTGTATGGAGAGAGCAACAGACTTATTGGAAATCATACATACAGATGTATGTGGTCCGATGTGTCACAGCCCCAGATCAGCCCTAGCTTGATTTTCTTGCATCCATGCATCATGTCTAAATTTCCTTTAAACTTGAATTGGGGAATTGGAGAGCCTCGGGAATCATTTAAAATAAATGATCAACATTAAAATTGCTTCAAATATTTCCAAGGAAATGTTCCTTTTCACTTTAAAATTATTGGCAAGAATAAAATTCAAACCAATAATTTTGGAGTAATCAAACATTTTATTTTGGGCCTTTGAATTAATTCAATAACTATTTGCATTGGAAATATATTTTTATATACTTAATATATGTCCAATAATTACGGGACATTTTATGTGATGCAGTACACTTTAGTTCCAGCCACATAATTATCTTCGAGATTTTATAAAATGGTTTAGTATTTTACTAAACTAAAACAGAGGCAAACAAAATAGAAAACAGAAAATAGAAATGGAATTAAAGGAGAGCTCACGGCGATTACTGCAGCCCACCCGCCATTCCCCCCCTCATCTGGCGGGTGGCCCAGCCCTGCCAACCGCCTCACCGCTCGTCGCCTACCTCTGCCAATGGCGGAGGAGGTTTCTGGCGACCGCGCCCGACACGCCACCTCCTCCCCTGCTTTCGCTTTGCTGGCTCCCCCTCGGCCTTGGGAGGCGCCACGCGCCTCCCGAACCCCTCGTCCTCTTTCCTCTCTCCTGGACCATCTCCTCCCCTGCTCTCTCCCCACGCGCCACCGAGCCTTGGCCGCCCGGCCTTGATCGCCCGTGCCATGACCACCGCCACCCCTCTCCTCCCGACATGCCCCAAGCCCCGCCACTCCATCTCGCCCTCCTCACGAGCCTCCAGCGCCGGGCGCCCGGCGCCGCCCACCGTTTTCCCCTCTTGGACCCGCCGATGCGCCGTGCCGCTCGATTCGCCGGCCGGTGCCTCCCAGGCTCGCCAATGCCATCGTCGCACTCACGGTGAGCCCAGTCGTTCCCCTCTTCCCGACTCGTTCTCCCCTCTAGCCACCATTCCCTTTGCTGGCCCGGCTTCGCCGCCGCCGTGCCTCGTCGCCGGCGTGGCTAGAGCCCCAACGGCTCAAGCCAACCCCACCTCCGTGCTCAGCGCAGCACACCAGAGCACGTAGCACGCGCCAACACCCCCCCTAAGCGCCTGCATCGCCCTAACCGCCGTTGGCGAACTCCGTGGCCGCCAACCTCGTCGCCGGCACCATTTCCGCCACCCGACCACGCGCAACCCACCAAGAGCTTGGCTCCTCCCGGCTACTCCTAGGTACCCTCCGCGACCCATTTGGTGGCGGAATAACAAAAATCACTCTCGCCGCCCGCGTCGCTTCGCCCGGTTAACGCCAGCGTCCGTGACCGGCACGACCGGCATGGGTTGACCTTGCCGGTTTGACCTCCCCTCTCCCTCATCGACATGCGGGCCTGCTAAATAATTAAGTTAGATTATTAGTATTAACTAAGCTAGATTAGTTAGTTAAACTACCTCTTGACCAGTGGGTCCCAGCGTCGAGTTGACCTGGACAGCGACCAGATTGACCGCTGACGTCACGCCTATGTCATCTTGGCGCATTAATGATTCTGGAATTATTTTAATCCAGGAAATTCCAGAAAATGTCCTAAACTTCTAAAAATCATATAAATTCAACCGTAACTCGGATGGAAATAATTTATATATGAAAAATGATCAGAAAAATATGAAGAATCTGTTTATGCCATGATCATGCATGTTTGAACAAGTTAACATCACTGAATAGGATGAATCATGATTAGGGTAATTTATGAAATAGCATTTGGAGTTGGAGTTCAACCTTGTTTGAATTCCACTTCAACTAACTTGGATTATTATTGCATTAGGTGAATTCAGTACCTTAATATGACATGTCATTCATGTGAATGTGCATTGCATTGATTGTGTTCTCTCTTGTTTGCGGTAATTGTCCCTCTCGGTGAGCGATGTCTCGACGATGAGTTCGATGACACCGATGAAGAACTATATTATCTTGAAGTGCCGAGCAAGCAAAACCCCTTGTTCATTCGATACAATCCCACTCTCTCGCTCCTGCTCTATTTTACTGCATTAGGACAACAACGACTCATGTGTTACTTGCTGCGGTAGCTGAACCCCTTGATCCTTTGCATGACTGTCATTCCACGATGAATTAGATGAAACCCACTAGCATGAGTAGGAATTGTTTGAGCCATGTTGTGCCTACTCATTTATGCTTGTTTGTCATGCACTCTCTTGCTTAGAGTTGAGTCGGGTCTGATTCATCGGGAATGAATTGGAATTGTTATGAACATGTCCTATTGTGTGTGAGCTAAGTGTGTGAACACGATTTGGTAAAGGTAGCGGTGAGAGGCCATGTAGGAGTACATGGTGGGTTGTCTCATTGAAACCGTCCTCGAGAACTGAGTTACGTGTTTGTGATCCATGAAACAGTTACTACCACGCATTGGGATCCTTAATTGACCCTCTCGGCTTCTTAACCACCCTTGTCCTCGGTCAGGAGTTGCAAGTAGTTTACGGTGTTTGTAGCATCTTTGGGGCACGCATAGCTGACCTTAGGGGTGGGTTGTGTTGCGGTAGGCACCCGTGTTGATGTGCAGAGTGCCGTTTGGTATCTCGGGAACCCTGCACACATCGTTCGGGGCTGTATGGGAAACCTCGGCGGACTCCTGCGGATGGAACCGAATAGGCGATAAACTGGACTAGGGACTTGAGTGTTTAGGTAGGCGTGGCCGACACCCACGTTGGGCTTCCGCTTGAAGGTTGCAGTACATGTCGTGTAAACGGCGGTAAGTGGTGAGCGTGTGTGAAGAAGTACACCCTGCGGGGTTTAATATGATCTATTGAATAGCCGTGTCCACGGAGAAGGACTTCTGGGTTGCCTATATCGGTTCATAGACAAGTGAAAGTGGATACTCTAAAATCGCAAGATAAGCGTGAGTGCTATGGATGGCGTTCTCGTGGGGAGGCGGGAGGCGGGTCCATAGTGGTGTATTGATATGGTGAATATGTGGACTCGTGTGCGCCACCTCAAAAGAGTTACTTGCGATCGTAGTTCAGGATAGCCACGAGTCAAAGCTGGCTTGCTGCGGTCAAACTCCACCACCCCTTTTGATAATGATGCATATGTAGTTAGTTACGATGTAAGTCTTGCGAGTACAATTGTACTCACGTTTGCTTATTTTATGTTTTGCGAGAGGCGTCGGTCTAGCTAGTAGTTCCACGTGGACTTGACGTTTAGCTTGTTACCTCAGCTACGATCTTGTGCCTCGGCGAGGATTTGGTAGATAGTCGGGCTTCTCGCCTTTTCATTTATAGTTATGCGTACTCGGACATGATTAGCTTCGCTTGTGTTTTGACTTGTATGCTCGAGTGTTGGGTCATGAGACCCATGTTTGTAATATCTCGCTCTTGAGCCTAATGAATAATATCTGAGTCGTAGAGTTATGTTGTGATGCCACGTCGTATTTACACATATTGAGCATATTGTGTGTATGTTTGAAATGCTTGGTATGTGTGGGATCCGACAAACTAGTTGTTTATCCTTGGCAGCCTCTCATATGGGAAATGTAGTCTCGTGCCTCCGGCGATAGTAGTCCGCTTCTGCCGGTTCACGAGTCCTGCTAGCCCAGCACTCTGCTTGGACACTTGGTGGCGGCATGTGTTTCACGCCGTTCCTATATACATCCCTTGAAATGTCACGCGGTGGTATTGAGTCCTGCCTAGCTTGCTACAGCCGGGATACGAGTCCTGTTAGCCAGTGCTACAGCCGAATACATCGTTGATGACCGACATGCTCGATGTGATTCATGTATGCTGTCCCCATAGGTTAGCGCCGCTTTGGGTTCACGACTAGCCATGTCGGCCGGGTTCTTTGTCATATGGATGCTAGCGACACTATCATATCGTGAGCCAAAAGGCATAAGCGGTCCGGGCCATGGTAAGGCGACACCGTGGGAATACCGTCGCGTGAGGCCGCAAAGTGATATGATGTGTTACATGCTAGATCGGTGTGACTTAGGATCGGGGTCTGACAGCGTTGGTATCGAGCTTTGTTGCTGTGGGATTACCAAGCCAAACTGGTGAAGTTGTGTCTAGAAATGCTTTAGTTATGTAAGGGAATTGATTGTGGAAGGGCGTAAGGCTCTTTTTACTCCTTATACCTCATGGCCTTCGATCAGAGTCATCCTCTTCTCTTCTCGGGGTTAAGAACTAGGCTTCTCATCTATCTATTAGGATGACGTGTTACTAATCCATAGACCTTTAAGATTGTTGGATTTAAGCCTCGATTCAGTTCCTACTATTTACGTATGATAGCTGTTGATCTCAAAATCTTGTTATGATGTTGTTGAGTGGTTATGCCACCATTTTCTGCAGGATGTCTCAAATCATTTTGAGCATTTACAGCCGTTATCTTGTCCGAGTCATCCAGTCTCTAAATAGTCGATGCATTTGCAAATCCTTTCTTCCGTTCGATGTCCTTTTGGTCGAATAAACACACTAACGGTGCGTTGGGGTAATTTATTGCCTTGACATATATGTTGGAACTACTATTATGACCCTAGGTGTTTAGGAAGTCACCTAGCAATTTAGCAATGCTTTTGTATCCCAGTGTGATGATTACGGCCATCATTTTGGAAGCATCCGTGATGCCATTTAGTAGTAGGTATTCTACTCTGGGTTCTTGAACCGAGATTCATCCTACTTCATGTTGTTAGTATTTGCTAGTGCCTTTAGGATATTAGTAACCTTGCGATAGTCCTCAAGGTCCGTGGTATTTCCTTCTTCCAAATACTACGAACCGCTTATGGCGAAGTTCTTTTGAGCCAAAAGATCACAATAAGAGTGCTCTTGAGGAGTTCTCCATTCATAATTGTGAATCTGCCAATTCTACCTTTCTGCATGGGTTATCCGGAAGAAATGTTGAGCTTGCTCGACATACTAATCTGTGCATCCACAACTCAAAAAATTATATGTTCCTTTGAGTTGTTCTCTTAGATGCCTTCTGACCTTCATCTATCAATTGATAGCCAAGGGTATGTGTGCATTTGTGTTCATCGATGCATTTTATCCTTGTGGTCCGTCAAGCCATTCTATTCGGAATGACTAGGAGAAACAAACTCGATACCTCATCCATTTCTAGGATTGGGTCAAAGTAGTTGTATTCCATAAATCAAAATGCCAATCCAGCTTTGATTCTGCTCTACCTTGAGTGTTACCATCTTTATGTCAAGAGTGTCATGAGGATTGCACTAACTCTCATGAATTTTTGACGTAGTGATACTTCTCACCATCATCATTCATTCCTCGGTTCCGTGTTGTTTGTAACGGAATGCCGACAAGTGAGTTGTGATGTGTGAAATCAATACTCGAGCAACTTGTTGCTTGGTAGTGAATGGACAATATTCTCATTCTTAGCGTGTTGGTTATTAAACCATCATCCTAAGATTGATCGTGCTACCTAGTCCTTACTTCGGTGCACACTTGATTGATGAGTTAGGATTGTGTCAAGTCCTCACTCATTTGATCATTCGTCTTGCCACGAAAAGCAAGATTGTTCTCGAGCTTAGTAACATACGGTGGTTCGTGACTTTCCAAATATCTTCTTGGAAGTGTTACGGGTTGTTCCACGGCTGCTATGTTGAGCTCGTGATCAAGTTGGTTTCTTGTGAACCACCCTTCTCCAAGAATCTGTGTTGGATTCCCTGAGCTAGTTGGTTAAGCTAGACAACAACTTGGAGAGTTGGAAGATAAAGCTTGTCCAACAGATTCGTTCAAAGGGATATTCTTGTGTAGTGTGTGTTGAAGAAGGATGATATCTTCATCGATTGGTCCTGTGATCGATTCTTTGGACCTATTGTCTTATCAACTCTTTGATTGAGTATGGGCCATTGTCAAGTCAAATCGGAACCAACGATATTCGTGATGTTGTCTTACCGTGGTTAATCCTCGAGCATACCCATTACATCTTTGGTGCGACCAATGCTAACACCGTGTTCACATGATGGTGGAAGTCGGTGATATGGAAATTCCGATGAGTTCTTTGTTGAGCCCATCGGTAGCATTTGTCTCCCCATGAGTCATGTGGAACATCAACGTAGTGTTGGAAACTTGTGTAAGCATTTCTTAGTGTTTCGTTCATGAAGCATATGTTTGGATGAAAAGTGACTTCCTCTAATTCATGTGCATCGATGTAAGTTGCCGCCATGAATTTGAGAAAGGTTTGTTTTGTTTCTTTGGAATCATCCCAAGCCGGTCATGCGTGCGAAGTATTCTATGGCATGATAGGTGATCATCTTCATTTCATATGAATTCCATAGCACACCAAGCCACCGATTGATTTGTTCAAGGAAAGGAGTTCTTTCATAAGAGCTAATCATGACTTATGTTAAGACTTGATATCCTCGATGATGGTTCCCCACGAACTTCGGTAGTGTTTTATTATAAGACTACCATGTGGTCATGCTTGTCTAGGACAACGTGTTCACATGTTTGTAGCAAAACCAGCTCATGTTTTGGAGCTTGCTATAAGTAGTTCATATCCGAGAATCTCATAGCGCCATCTCGTCGAATTGTGTTGCAACCCTTCCTTTTCGGACATGATGAGTCGAAATATCCTAACACCAACCAGATCTGAATCTCGGCGGATATGATGGTTGGAACATTCAACAGATTGCATTTCGTTCCCAGCTTGCACCGTCCTTGTGCCATTTCACTATGGGCTGCCTTCTTAGTAATTCTTGTCCAGGTTCATTTTCAAAAGTGGACTTACCCTAGGCCCCCTCCACCTCCGATGATAAGCAAAATTCATCCATTGAGTTGTCTTCAACAAGGTAGTCCACATCATCCATTCTAGTCCGAGTGTACCATTTCCTTGCACTCCACCAAATGATCGGTGTGAATTGCCTTAGGCTGGTATAAAGAGTTTCAATGGTCTCTATATCAAAAGTAATTCTTTTTGCCACTTAAGGGAATAGTTCTTGCGTCACCTTTCTCGAGGTGCCCGTTGTTGGATCATGATAAATATTTCCTCGCCACCTTGACACCATCCACCATCTCCCTAAGCGTGGAATTGTTGCCACCAATCAAACCCGTTGTTGTTCTTCCATCCCTCTCGATGTATTTTGTGTCTCAACTCGAGATGTGTCACCGTCTCGGTTAGTGAGTCGATCATGTTTATTTGATCTTCGTGAAGATCGAATCATGTAAGGTTTTCCCTTCTTTACATTGTCGTGTCGGTGAAGACCTCGAAAGCAAGGGCGTCAAGACTAAGATGATGGAATGAATCAACATCTTGAGAAAGGCAAATGGATCATGAAGATTGTGATAGTTCATGACCTCCCTTTTCCTCTTGCCTCCGTCTTGAATCTCGGGCGAGATTCTTGTTTAGTGGGGTGGTATCACAGACCCAGATCAGCCCTAACTTGATTTTCTTGCATCCATGCATCATGTCTAAATTTCCTTTAAACTTGAATTGGGGAATTGGAGAGCCTCGGGAATCATTTAAAATAAATGATCAACATTAAAAATTGCTTCAAATGTTTCCAAAAATGTTCCTTTTCAACTTTAAAAATTATTGGCAAGAATAAAATTCAAACCAATAATTTTGGAGTATTGAAACATTTTATTTTGGGCCTTTGAATTAATTCAATAACTATTTGCATTGGAAATATATTTTTATATACTTAATATATGTCCAATAATTACGGGACATTTTATGTGATGCAGTACACTTTAGTTCCAGCCACATAATTATCTTCGAGATTTTATAAAATGGTTTAGTATTTTACTAAACTAAAACAGAGCAAACAAAATAGAAAACAGAAAATAGAAATGGAATTAAAGGAGAGAGCTCACTGGCGATTACTGCGCAGCCCACCCGCCATTTCCCCCCCGCTGGCCCGGTGGCCCAGCCCACCAACCGCCTCACCGCTCGTCGCCTACCTCTGCCGATGGCGAGGAGGGTTTCTGGCGACCGCGCCCGAGCACGCCACCTCCTCCTGCTCGCCTGCTGGCTCCCCTCGGCCTTGGGAGGCGCCACGCGCCTCCCGAACCCCTCGTCCTCTTTCCTCTCTCCTGGACCATCTCCCTCCCTGCTCTCTCTCCCCACAGCGTCACCGAGCGCGCCTTGGCGCCGATCGCCGTGCCGCCCACCCACCGCCACCTCTCCTCCCGACATGCCCCAAGCCCCGCCCTCCATCCTCGCCCTCCTCACCCCGAGCCTCCAGCCTTGGGCGCCCGGCGCCGCCCCACGTTTTCCCCTCTTGGACCCGCTTGATGCCGTCGCTCAATTCATCGGCCGGTGCCTCCCAGCTCGCCAATGCCATCGTCGCACTCACGGTGAGCCCCAGTCGTTTCCCCTCTTCCCCGACTCGTTCTCCCCTCTAGCCACCATTCCCTTCTGCGGCGGCTTCGCCGCCGCCGTGCCTCGTCGCCGGCGTGGCTAGAGCCCCAACGGCTCGAAGCCAACCCCACCTCCGTGCTCGGCGCAGCACCGAGAACCGTATGCACGCATGCCAACCCCCTAAGCGCCTGCATCGCCTAACCGCCGTTGGCGAACTCTGGCGGCCGCCAACCTCGTCGTCGGCACCATTTCCGCCACCCGACCACGGCCAACCCACCAAGAGCTTGGCTCCTCCCGGCTACTCCTAGGTACCCTCCGACCCATTTGGTGGCGGAATGCAAAAATCACTCTCGCCGCGCGTCTGCTCGCCGGGCGGTTAAGCGCCGTCCGTGACCCGGCCCGACCGGCATGGGTTGACCTTGCCGGTTTGACCTCCCCTCTCCCTCAGCGACATGCGGGCCCCGCCTTGCTAATTAAGTTAGATTATTAGTATTAACTAAGCTAGATTAGTTAGTTAAACTACCTCTTGACGATGGGTCCCAGCGTCGAGTTGACCTGGACAGCGACCCGATTGACCGCTGACGTCACGCCTATGTCATCTTGGCGCATTAATGATTCTGGAATTATTTTAATCCGGAAATTCGAGAAAATGTCCTAAACTTCTAAAAATCATATAAATTCAACCGTAACTCGGATGGAAATAATTTATATATGAAAATGATCAAAAAATATGAAGAATCTGTTTATGCCATGATCATGCATGTTTGAACAAGTTAACATCACTGAATAGGATGAATCATGATTAGGGTAATTTATGAAATAGCATTTGGAGTTGGAGTTCAACCTTGTTTGAATTCCACTTCAACTAACAGGATTATTATTGCATTAGGTGAATTCAGTACCTTAATATGACATGTCATTCATGTGAATGTGCATTGCATTGATTGTGTTCTCTCTTGTTTGCGGTAATTGTCCCTCTCGGTGAGCGATGTCTGCGAGCGATGAGTTCGATGACACCGATGAAGAATTATATTATCTTGAAGTGCCGGCAAGCAAAACCCCTTGTTCATTCGATACAATCCCACTCTCTCGCTCCTGCTCTATTTTACTGCATTAGGACAACAACGACTCATGTGTTACTTGCTGCGGTAGCTGAACCCCTTGATCCTTTGCATGACTGTCATTCCACGATGATTAGATGAAACCCACTAGCATGAGTAGGAATTGTTTGAGCCATGTTGTGCCTACTCATTTATGCTTGTTTGTCATGCACTGCTTTGCTTAGAGTTGAGTCGGTCTGATTCATCGGGAATGAATTGGAATTGTTATGAACATGTCCTATTGTGTGTGAGCTAAGTGTGTGAACACGATTTGGTAAAGGTAGCGGTGAGAGGCCATGTAGGAGTACATGGTGGGTTGTCTCATTGAAACCGTCCTCGAGAACTGAGTTACGTGTTTGTGATCCATGAAACAGTTACTACCACGCATTGGGATCCTAATTGACCCTCTCGGCTTCTTAACCACCCTTGTCCTCGGTCAGGGAGTTGCAAGTAGTTTACGGTGTTTGTAGCATCTTTGGGGCCGCATATAGCGCTGACCTTAGGGGTGGGTTGTGTTGCGGTAGGCACCGTGGCCGGTGTACCGAGTGCCGTTTGGTATCTCGGGAACCCTGCACACATCGTTCGGGGCTGTATGGGAAACCTCGGCGGACTCCTGCGGATGGAACCGAATAGGCGATAAACTGGACTAGGGACTTGAGTGTTTAGGTAGGCCGTGGCCGACACCCACGTTGGGCTTCCGCTTGAAGGTTGCAGTACATGTCGTGTAAGCGGCGGTAAGTGGTGAGCGTGTGTGAAGAAGTACACCCTGCAGGGTTTATTATGATCTATTGAATAGCCGTGTCCACGGAGAAGGACTTCAGGTTGCCTATATCGGTTCATAGACAAGTGAAAGTGGATACTCTAAAATGCGCAAGATAAGCGTGAGTGCTATGGATGGCGTTCTCGTAGGGAGGCGGGAGCGGGTCCATAGTGGTGTATTGATATGGTGAATATGTGGACTCGTGTGCGCCACCTCAAAAGAGTTACTTGCGATCGTAGTTCGGGATAGCCACGAGTCAAAGCTGGCTTGCTGCGGTCAAACTCCACCACCCCTTTTGATAATGATGCATATGTAGTTAGTTACGATGTAAGTCTTGCGGAGTACAATTGTACTCACGTTTGCTTATTTTATGTTTTGCGAGAGGCGTCGGTCTCGCTAGTAGTTCCACGTGGACTTGACGTTTAGCTTGTTACCTCAGCTACGATCTTGTGCCTCGGCGAGTTTGGTAGATAGTCGGGCTTCTCAGCCTTTTCATTTATAGTTATGCGTACTCGGACATGATTAGCTTCGCTTGTGTTTTGACTTGTATGCTCACGAGTGTTGGGTCATGAGACCCATGTTTGTAATATCTCGCTCTTGAACCTAATGAATAATATCTGAGTCGTAGAGTTATGTTGTGATGCCACGTCGTATTTACACATATTGAGCATATTGTGTGTATGTTTGAAATGCTTGGTATGTGTGGGATCCGACAAACTAGTTGTTTATCCTTGGCAGCCTCTCATATGGGGAAATGTAGTCTCGTGCCTCCGGCGATAGTAGTCCGCTCTGACCGGTTCACGAGTCCTGCTAGCCCAGCACTCTGCTTGGACACTTGACTGGCGGCATGTGTTTCCTTCGTTCCTATATCATCCCTTGAAATGTCACGCGGTGGTATTGAGTCTGCCTAGCACTGCTACAGCCGGGATACGGAGTCTGTTAGCCAGTGCTACAGCCGAATACATACGTTGATGACCGACATGCTCGATGTGATTCATGTATGCTGTCCCCATAGGTTAAGCGCCGCTTTGGGTTCACGACTAGCCATGTCGGCCCGGGTTCTTTGTCATATGGATGCTAGCGACACTATCTTATCGTGAGCCAAAAGGCATAAGCGGTCCGGGCCATGGTAAGCGACACCGTGGGAATACCGTGCGTGAGGCCGCAAAGTGATATGATGTGTTACATGCTAGATCGGTGTGACTTAGGATTGGAGTCGACACGATGAATGTTGAAGCTCGTGGCGGATATCGTTATTTTCTCACCTTCACGGATGATTTAAGCGAGATCTGGGTATATCTACTTGATGAAGCATAAATCTGAAACATTTGAAAAGTTCAAAAGAATTTCGAGTGAAGTTGAAAATCATCGTAACAAGAAAATAAAGTTTCTGAACTGATCGTGGAGGAGAATATTTGAGTTCTGAGTTTGGTCTACATTTGAAGCAATGCGGAATAGTTTACAACTCACGCCACCGGAACACCACAGCGTAATGGTGTGTCGAGCGTCGTGTCGTACTTTACTAGATATGGTGCGATCTATGATGTCTATTTCCGATTTACCGCTATCGTTTTGGGGTTATGCTTTAGAGGCGGCCGCATTCACGTTAAATAGGACACCGTCAAAATCCGTTGAGGCGGCGCCTTATGAACTATGGTTTAGCAAGAAACCAAAGTTATGCGTTCGAAAGTTTGGGGTTGCGATGCTTATGTGAAAAACTTCAACTGATAAGCTTGAACCCAAATCGGAAAAATGTGTCTTCATAGGATACCCAAAGGAGACAATTGGGTATACCTTCTATCACAGATCCGAAGGCAAGACATTCGTTGCTAAGAATGGATCCTTTCTAGAAGGAGTTTCTCTCGAAAGAAGTGAGTGGGAGGAAAGTGGAACTTGATGAGGTAATAGTACCAGCTCCCTTATTGGAAAGTAGTTCATCACGAAATTGGTTTACTGACACCTCCAATTAGCGAGGAAGATAATGATAATGATCATGAAACTTGAGATCAAGTTGTCCTTGAACCGTAGATCAACGAATAAAATCCGCACAGTGAGTGCGGTAATCCTATTACGGAAGTCATGCTACTAGATCATGGTGAACCTCGAACTATGAAGAAGCGATGGTGAGCCAGATTCCACAAAATGGCTTGAAGCCATGAAATCTGAGATGGGATCCATGTATGAGAACAAAGTATGGACTTTGGTAGACTTGCCCGATGATCGGCAAGCTATTGAGAATAAATGGATCTTTAAGAAGAAGGCTGGCGCCGATGGTAATGTAGCTGTCTACAAAGCTCGACTTGTTGCAAAAGGTTTTCGAAAAGTTCAAGGGGTTGACTACGATGAGACTTTCTCACCCGTGGCGATGCTTAAGTCTGTCCGAATCATGTTAGCAATTGCGCATTTTATGATTATGAAATTTGGCAAATGGATGTAAAACTGCATTCTTGAATGGATTTCTAGAAGAAGAGTTGTATATGATGCAACGAGAAGGTTTTGTTGATCCAAAGGGTGCTAACAAAGTGTGCAAGCTCAACGATCAATTTATAGTGCAGTGCAAGCCTCTCGGAGTTGGAATAAGCGCTTTGATAGTGTGATCAAAGCATATGGTTTTATCTGAGACTTTTGGAGAAGCTTTGTATTTACAAGAAAGTGAGTGGGAGCTCTGTAGCATTTCGATATTATATGTGGGCGACATATTGTTGATTGGAAATGATATAGAATTTCTGGATAGCATAAAGGATACTTGAATAAAGTTTTTCAATGAAAGACCTCGGTGAAGCTGCTTACATATTGGGCATCAAGATCTATAGAGATAGATCAAGGCGCTTAATTGGACTTTCACAAAGCACATACCTTGATAAAGTTTTGAGGAAGTTCAAAATGGATCGAGCAAAGAAAGGTTTTTACTGTATTACAAGGTGTAAGATTGAGTCGGACTCAATGCCCGACCACAATGAGAAGATAGAGAAAATGAAAAATGTTCCTATGCTTGACCATAGGCTCTATCATGTATGCAATCTTGTGTACCCGAGACTGACGTATGCTTAGGCATAAGCTTGGCAGGAAGGTACCAAAGTAATCGAGGTGGATCACTGGACAGCGGTCAAGAACATCTGAAATACGAAAAGGACTAAGGATATGTTTCTACGTATATGGAGGTGACAAAGAGCTAGTAAGTAAATGGTTACGTCGATGCAAGCTTTGACACGATCCGGACGATTCTAAATCGCAAACCGGATCGTATTTTTGTTAAGCGGTGGAGCTGTCGGTTGGTGCAGTTCTAAACAAAGCGTCGTGGCGGGATCTACATGTGAGCGGAGTACATAGCTGCTTGGAGCAGCAAATGAAGAATGCGGATGAAAGAGTTCATTTCGATCTAGGTGTTATACCTAGTGCATCGGGACCAATGAAGATCTTCGTGACAATCTTGGTGCAATTGCCTTGGCAAAGGAATCCAGATTTCACAAGAGGACCAAGCATATCAAGAGGCGCTTCAATTCCATTGGGACCAAGTCCAAGTGGGAGACATAGAGATTTGCAAAATACATACGGATCTGAATGTTGCAGACCGTTGACTAAGCCTCTTCCACGAGCAAAACATGATCAGCACCAAGACTCCATGGGTGTTAGAATCATTCTTGTGTAATCTAGATTATTGACTCTAGTGCAAGTGGGAGGCTGAAGGAAATATGCCCTAGAGGCAATAATAAAGTTATTATTTATTTCCTTATATCATGATAAATGTTTATTATTCATGCTAGAATTGTATTAACAGGAAACATAATACATGTGTGAATACATAGACAAGCAGATAGTCACTAGTATGCCTCTACTAGACTAGCTCATTAATCGAAGATGGTTATGTTTCCTAACCATAGACATGTGTTGTCATTTGATTAATGGGATCACATCATTAGGAGAATGATGTGATTGACATGACCCATTCGTTAACAGCACTTGATCGTTTAGTATGTTGCTTATGCTTTCTTCATGACTTATACAAAGTTCACTGCAACTATGAGATTATGCAACTCCCATTTACGGAGGAACACTTTGTGTGCTACCAAACGTCTAGCGTAACTGGGTGATTATAAAGGTACTCTCTGGTGTCTCCAAAGTATATGTTGAGTTGGCATGAATCGAGATTAGGTTTTGTCACTCCGATTGTCGGAGAGGTATCTCTGGGCCTTCTCGGTAATACACATCACATAAGCCTTGCAAGCATTGCAACTAATGAGTTAGTTGTGAGATGATGTATTACGGAGCGAGTAAAGAGACTTACCGTAGCGAGATTGAACTAGGTATTGGATACCGCGATCGAATCTCGGGTAAGTAACATACCGATGACAAAGGGAACAACGTATATTGTTATCTTGGTTTGACCGATAAAGATCTTCGTAGAATATGTAGGAACCAATATGGGCATCCGAGGTTCGCTATTGGTTATTGACCGAGAATGGTTCTAGGTCATGTCTACATAGTTCTCGAACCCGTAGGGTCCATTGCTTAACGTTCGATGACAGAGTTCATTATGAGTTTATAAGTATTGATGTACGAAGGTTGTTGAGTCCGGATGTGATCACGGACATGACGAGGAGTCTCGAAATGGTCGAGACATAAAGATTGATATATTGGAAGCCTACATTTGGACATCGGAAGGTTCGAGTGAAATCGAGGAATTCTAGAGATGCAGGGAGGTTACGGAACCCCGAGTCTATGGGCCTTGATAGGCCATAAGAGAGAAGAGGAAGGGCGGCCGGGCAGGCGCGCCCCCTCCCCTCTAGTCGAATAGGACAAGGAGAGGCGGCGCCTTCCCTCTTCCCTCCTCAATCCTAATCCAACTAGGAGAGAGTCCTACTCGGTGGGAGTAGGACTCCTCGGCCAGCGCCTCCCCTAGGGCTGGCCGCACCCCCCTTGGCTCCTTTATATCTGAGGCGGGGGCACCCATGACACACAAGTTGATCTCACGGATCGTTCCTTGGCGTGTCGGTGCCCCTTCCACCATATTCCACTTGGTCATATCGTCGCGGAGCTTAGGTGAAGCCTGCGCGGGAGAAGTCATATCGTCGCGGAGCTTAAGTGGCTTCTGCGTCGATGGAGCATCATCATCGTCCTGCGCCGTCGTCTTGTGGAACTCATCCCGACACTTTCTTTGGATCGGTCAGGGGATCGTCATCGAGCGAGCGTGTGCGAGAACTTCGGAGGTGCCGTCGTTCGGTGCTTGGATCGGTCGGATCGTGAAGCGTCGACTACATCAACCGCATTGTTATAACGCTTCCGCTTTCGGTCTCACGGTACATGGGCGGACCTCTCCTCTCGTTGCTATGCCATCACCATGGTCTTGCGTGATCGTAGGAAAATTTTGAAATTACTCGTTCCCCAACAGTTTCTCTTCATCCTCTTACGCCATGAAGATCGATGATATCCACGAATATCGTCAAGAAATGAAAGCAAATCACATCCGTGTGGAGTCAGCGATCTGAGTCGTCTGGCAAGGAAAAGCGGGTCTTTGGGACAAGCTTTATTAACATCTGTGAAGTCAATACAAAGTCTCCATTTCCCATTTGCCCTGCGATACAACTACGGATTAGCCAACCACGTGGGATGGAGCACTCCTCGACAAGACCTGCGCTTCGGTTTCTTGATCTCTTACGCTATGAATTCTTGGCGCTCCTTGCACCTTCCTAACTTTTTGCTTGCGGGCGCGCGCGAGGACAGACAGCTAAGTGGTGCTCAATTACTTTCACAGGAACACGGGGATGTCGGATGGTTGCCATGCAAACACGCCGACATTCGCCCGAGAGAAAGCAACGCGCTTCCTATTTAGGGTCAGCGTGGCGATGGTGAAGGTACCACGATGCCGTCCTCCTTGGCGGACACCTTCTTGGTCTTTGGCGGAGCTGCCATCATCTTCTTGCACTTGCGGTGGAGCTCGATGGTGCGTCCTCGGCGATGGCGCAGCACTCCGAAGAGATGCGCTTGCGGAGTAGGCATCGAGCTCTTGCGGACAAAGTGGTCTTCTTCTTCCCGGGAGCTTGAGTGACAAGTGATTTGCTATCTGTCGCAGCTGCTGCGTCCGGTAAATCTTGTCGGCGCGAGATAAGCGCATCCTTCTTATCGCCATGGGCGAAATGGCGCTTATCGGGCGGGCATCTTGAGTAAGTTGTAGGCGTAATGAGAGGCTGCCATGAACTTGGCGAGTCTTTGGGCGGCCAAGTATTCCATTGTAGGGCAATGGGAAATCAACAACGTCGAATGTGACCCTCTCGATCCTGAAATTCAGCTCAACGCCAAATGTTACGGCAATGTGATCTTCCCTTCGGCTTGCTCCTTCTGGGTTGATTCCTTGGAAAGTGCCGGTCTCTTGAGCTGTTGTCGAGGATTTGAAGCTTAGAACCTGCGAGAGGAGATCGGGTTCGAGCCGGCCCGCCGTCAACCAAAATCTTAGTGACCTTGAGGTTGCGGATGGTTGGTGAGACCAACATCGGCAAGCACCCGACCCGCATGATTATGTGATCGGGGTGGTCCTCAATGTCAAAGAAGATGGGCGTCTTGGACCACTTGAGGTCTCGTGACTCCACGGATGGTTACTGCTGCATTGACCTCCGCATCCATTGCTTGAGTTGGCGGTGCGAGGTATGCGGAAGCACCACCGTCAGCGCATAGAACCTCTGTTGCCTTCGAAACTCATGTTCATCGGCTTCGCCGTCTTCCATGTCTTCGTCTTAAATCGTCGTCTTCATCCTTATCGCGGCGGCAGCGAGGTCTGTCTCCTTGCGGCTGCTTGGCCTTGCCTTGGCGTCCTCCCGGCAGGTCTCTTCTTGCTAGCTGCCCACGGCACCTTCTGAGCCTTCTCCTTGTCTACTTGCTCGTACTCGCCTACAGCAGCTCAGCAGGCTGCTCGACTTTCTTGCAGCTCTGGAGATCGTGGCCCTTAGTGCGGTGAATCTTACTGATCTTGTTTGTTGGGCTGTCCGGCTTGTCGGCGGCCGCCACAACTTGGCGGTCGGTGTCGTGATAACCTCCTTGCGGAGCCACTAGCTTTGGCCTTCTTGGCGCCACCTCCGTTGCGGACTGCTTTCGACAACTAGTACCTCTTTGTTCTTCTTCTTTACATTGTTCCGCCTTGGCTCTTCTTTCTTTGGGGCGGTCTCCTCCTTGTCGAGATCCTGCTCCAACGTTCTCTCTTGGGAGTCTTCTTCCTTCTTACGCCGTGCACTTGTCGGCCAAGGCATACAGACTCAGGCGTCCTTGACTTTGCACATCGCCATCTCCTCCCTCATCCTGCGGTTCCGCGTTACGATGAAGCAGCGCTGATCACATGGCGGGGTGGGCGTGCAGGATGTTGTAGTGCTGCACGCTGAATCTTTGGATGAACTTGCGGGGACTCTCCTTCCTTACAGGCGGCAGGTGAAGGTCACTCTCTTGGCCATGAGGCTTGTGGCCGCTGTGAAGGCGCCAACAAACCGATGGCACAAATCTGCCCAGAAGATATGGAGCTGTCCGGCAAGTGCATGAGCCAAGATCGGCGTTTGGCTTGAGCACCGGAGGAAGTAGTTGGCGAAGATCTTGTCGTCTCGTCCCCGCAGCCTGCACACGCAATGGTGTAGATGATGAGAACACCGATGGGTGTGTCCTGCCATCATACTTCTCGGCTTTGTCGGCTTGAAGTTTTTCTTGTCGGGCCCTTTGGACTTGCGCAGCTCACGGGTGAGCGGGGCAACCTACGCGTCTGACAAATCGCTGGTTCCTGGCGCATGCATGTCACCGATGGGCCCGGCGCTGATACGATTGGCGCGGCGCTTCTCTTGGCGCTCGATCACGAGTTCGGCGTCTTCTTGTTCCGTTCCTTAAGAACTTGGCGCTGATCACAGCGACTCGTGGATCCGGCAGCGCAGTAGAGTCATTGTCGAGGTGGATCCGAGGCTGGTGATCTTGGCCTTGGGAAGGGAGTGCATGGTGGTGGTACCCCACGGGTCTCGTCGCCACCGGCTCGTGCCTTGTCGCCGTGCAGCGGCTGCGGCGATGCTTGTTGCCGCGGGGCGTCGCCGTTGGCAAAGCCGATGAGACTACTGGATGGTGGCCCTCCATTCGTCGACCTTGTCGGCGTTGGAGGGTAGTCTAGAAGCAATTGAGCTCTCGCCAAGGCTTCCGCTAGAGTGGTGGGTGGCAATGGCGTGCGGGCGAGCAGGATGTGCTCGGACTTCTAACCAAGTTAGGAGGCAGCACCCGTCGGCGATCGTACTCGCTTCGTACCGACATCTTTGGCGTGCATGTGGGTCTCGAGGCCTCGGGATCCTCCGGCAGCCTTGATCCAGCGGCGTATGGTGCTGCGAGCATCATGGCCTGTCGGTCCAGCGCCTCTGAGATGGGCCAGCGGTGCGGATTGAACGCGAAGCTTGCGCCGCCTTGTCCTTGGACTGGCGGCGTCGTGGGCTCTCTCGGCGGCGCCCGTTCCTCATGGCGTCTTCCCCACCACTCGTCGGCTCGGTGGTGGTGGGTTTGTGCAGCAGACGGCTCTGCTGCCGCTTGAAGCCTTCTTCTTGGTGGCATGTTGGCGAATGATGAAGAAGTTGCTCGTGTGAGCGCGGATCAGTTCACACAGCCTCGGCGCCCTACAGGCGCGCCAAGATGTCGGGAAGCTGATCGTGACCCACGAACACCTATGGGACCGAGTCCCTTGTGGTTCGGAGGGCGGAGATTACACAAAGCGGATCAAGGCGATGCACGAGCAGATTTACCCGGCTTGAGCTCTCCGGAGATAATACTCCTACTTACTTGGTTGATTGTATTCTTGCTAGGGAGCAATGGGAGCTACAAAACCTAGCACGAATGAGTGTGGTCTCGAATGAGTGAATGAACTGAAATGGGCGAACCCTTTCTCGTTGCACTTGGGCCTCCTTTTATAGGCACAAGGGTCACCACAGTGGCAAGTAGACAAGGGCAAAATAGGAAAAACAGTGGTTGGTACACGCTTTGTGCGATGATCTATACCTAACTTTCGGCGGCAAGGGACAAGAGTAATAAATGCCGTCCACAGCGCTGAATAATGCTGTGAGGACCGTCAAGTGCGCCTCCGTTTGCCACGATGGTGGCTTGTCGGCGCCGCTTATCGCTACTCCCGCTGGCTGCACGGCTCCTTGACAGCGTGCTGGAATAGCCCCAGGCGACACGTTGGCGGATGAGCTGGGCGAGAGATGAAGAGAGTTGCTGCCGCGGCAAGTATCTTGCAGCGGCTGAATCCTGTTGCGCTCGGGGCTTGTCGCTCACCAAGCCTTCCCGACAAGCTCCTCTTGCGGGGCCTTGTTTCCTTCGTGCCTTGAGTGGCCTTCCCGACAAGCTCCTCTTGTCGGGGCCTTGAAATTACTTTGTTCTTGATTGGCTCCAAAAGGAGCGGCGAGGATCTTGGTGGTCACTAGGCCAGCCCTGCCGCGGGGTGCTGCAACTACCCGTGCACGAGTTCGGGATACTAGGGTACCCCTACTCTAGTACACCGACACAATGCGGTCTGTGATAGACCATCTTTGGCTGGAAGGGCCTAAGTCGGACAGTTACTTTGGCCTGGTGCAACAGTTCCTTGGGGCCGTGCCTCAGATCGACGCCATGAGGAGGTCGGCGTGCATAGAGGGTGCGCGGATGGCTCTTGCCCGCGTTAAAGCCTATTGGACGGATATGGAGGCCAATATTATAGCGACCAAGATCCGTGAGGGGCGATGTCGGCCGAGCACTACTTGGCGCTTGAGTCACGAAGGTGCCCGCTGATAGAATGCGATGCTCGAAGAATGTCTTATTCGAGTGATGAATCAAATCATTATGAAACAATGTTAGTTTGGTTATAAGGCTATATTTATACTTTTGCCGTAAGTATTATTGTGTCCCTTGTGTGGCTGTTTACATATATGTATATGAATGTTTAATCCGAAAGATAGCGATCGTTGGCTTCATCCCCTATGCACGAGCAATGCGGGGTGTTCGAAAAAATATATGCTTAATCACACTTGATCCAACGTCTTGGTCCATGAAGGAGGTGATCGCATACGTCGAACTAGGCAACGGACTATATAATTGTAACACTTTAAACTTAGCCATGGGAGTCTAATGTTGGGGCTACTATGTAGCCCTGGTACCTTCGTGTGCATCGAATACTGGCGAGTGTGTACATGACCGGAAGCGGTCCTTTATTAATGCGAAGGATCCTAAAGATTCGATAAGTCTTGAGTGGTTGAGCAGTCTCTCGCTGCATCATGACGATCGGTTTCAGCTTTCTCTCTTGAGGTGCTCGTCCGGAATAACGAGGCACAATCGCGATACTTCTCCTTTAGCCACCTTAGCCGATAATGCAGAGCGTAAAGGCGGCAAACCGAAGTCGAGCAAACCCAACATTTGACCAAAGACATGATTGAGACTGCTGCATATAAGGCCAAACTCGTGACACCGAACACCCCCGAGGGTATTAGGACTTTATAATAATCGATGGGCTCAAGAATGCCCATTCGTTATAAACCCTGTTTTTTCACGTACGTGCGTTACTCTGTCGTGGCGAGATGCCAAAAACGGCAGTATCCTCTGTGGGTATGGGACCCATGGGATTGTTGAACAACAAGAGGCAATAAAAAGGTTTACGAGGGCTTAATCTAAAAAGAAACCTGTTGAGCAGGGCCTGCTTTGCGTCTGCGCCTTTGTCTCTGTTGTGCAGTATCTTGGATGGGTATCGCGTGAGCGTTGCTGTGGAAAAAGGAAAACTTCGTGAAGATCCCAGCGTAAGTATCACGATGGATAATAAAAGTGTAAGATGTTGGCCTGCCCATAAGGTTGAGCCAAGCTGTGGGAATTATGTTAAGTATTTATAGCCCACGGTGTCGCTATGGGATTACATATCGGTGCCCTAGTTCAATTTTATCTGGCGACCGGACTCGTCTAGTGAGTCTGTGGTCTTTAGGACCAGATCATGTTTTACGATGTTGGAGGCGCTTATAGTCCGGCCGCGAGGGCCGTCGCGTGTTCCTCTGCGGCGTGACGGGCGCTCTATTAGTCAGCTAACGGTGATGACGCCACGTGGACCGGGAATCTTAAGTGTAAGGTAGCCATAGTGCGGCAATGCGTTGAAGCGAGCGAAGGCCGTTCTTCCGAGCACTGCGTGATAGTCGCTTTGGAAGGGTGCGATGGTGAAGAGTAGTTCTTCGCTTCTAGAGTTTCCTGGAGAGACGAATGTTACCTCCGATGTGGCCGAACCTCATTATGGGCTTCAGCGTCTGGTATCACCCTTCAAAGGTGGTGTTGCTTTGGTTAATTCGGATGGGTCTATCCCCATCCTGCGGACGATGTCCTCATATATTAAATTGAGGCTGCTGCCGCCATCCATAAGAGCCTTGGTGAGGCGGTATCCGTCGATTATTGGAGTCAAGCACCAAGGCCTTTGATCCTCGCGCCAAATACTAATTCGGTCATCAAGTTATCGAAAGTGATCGGATAAGGCATCCAGCGGTTAGGCGTGAAATACGATGGGCTCTATATCGGCGCGTCTCTATGCGTCGTTCATGCCTCCTCATGGATGTGTGAGTCGCGTGGATCATGTTCACAGTTTTAACCTCTGGAGAATTTTTCGCCCTTGGTGTTAATTTGGCGAGTTCATCCTCGTCTTCACTTAGTGTTCCCTCTCCTTGTGTTGGCGTTTAATTTGTCGGCTGCTTGAAGACCCGGCACTCTCTGTGCGTGTGGTTTCTGAGTTTGTCGAAGTGCCATGAATTTTGCATAGTTTGTCTAGGACTCTATTAGGACCGGACGGTCCCTCTTTGCTGCCTTTAGATGGCTTGTTTTGCTGATTAGGTCGAGCCCTGAATCCGGCATTAGCCGTCATGTTATCAAGGCTCTCTTCCTGTTTTGGCGTTTGTTTTATGGCGCCATGGCTTCCGTTGCCATCCCTTATTTCGGATGTCTTTGGGTCGCTGGTGCCTTCTGGGCTAGCCGACTATCTTCTCCAGCATAGCGGGTCATAAAACTTATTAGGGCTGCCATTGTCCTTGGCTTTTCTTGGCGAGGTGTCTAGCGAGCCACTAAATCACAGATCTTTGTGTTTGAATCTTGCTAAGGCTTACATCCGGACGATCAACAATTTGATTCTTCTTAGTGAGGAATCTGTTCCAAAACTTCTGGTGATTCTCGGGCTGTTGGACTATGTGACTTAAGTCGTCGACATCCGGAGGCGGACATAGGTCCCTTGAAAGTTGTCCTGGCGTCCTTGAGTTCTTCCCAGCTCCCAATTGAATTTTGGGGAGGCTTTTCAACGATGCCGAGCTGGTCCCTTGACTTGAGGGAGGTATTTGATGGCGTGAAGGTCATCCCCACGAGCCATATGTATGTGTAGGATAAAGTCCTCGATCCGGACCCACAGGTGCATCGTTCCATCGTATGCCTCTATGTTCCACGGGTTTAAAGCCACGTAGAATTAAGTAGTCGATGCTTCATCGGTAAAAGCACGGGGTGAGCAGCCCCTCTATATCTGGGCGTCTTTGTGGCATGTCGTCGGATGTTGTTGTGTCGGTCTTTATTTGGACTGGTATTACGATTAGCGTGTCGTTTTGGCGACCATAGTCATTAGCCGTGGTGCGTCCTTTGGATCCATAAATGGACACAGCCGCCCGACTTTCTTATTAGCCGCTTTGTTGCGGTTATGAAGTGGTACAACCGTCGCCGAATTACAGCGGTAGCTTGCGTTTTGGATAGCTCTTTGTATGGCGATCATCGCCGTATCTTTCTTCAGTGTCTAGCACTTTATTCCATCTACGGTTGAGTGTTTCTTGTGCGGCCTTGAGCCGTTGCTTATGCTTCTTTAGGCTTCTTGCGGTGGCCATAAGCTTTCTGTGGAGGTTATCTCGTTCCACGTGTTTTTCCGGGGTTGAATCGTTATCGGACCATTTTCTGTCTTTGGTTCATCTTGATGACCTCGTCCGTCGGGATCATTGTCCTCGGGCGTAAATGCTCGAGCTGTGTTCGAGGGTGACTGGTTAAATCCTGCTCCATCGCTGGTCCGTATGGTCGTTGTTGCCTTGAGTTGATTGTATTATCGATCTTTGGCGCTCTTTTCACTATTTTGTTGTTCTTTGGACTTAGAATGGCGTCTGCGCCGTCGCTTTAGCTTTTGTCAGGGGTTTTATCATCGGATTATCGCCTTGTCCTCTTTGGGCGTATCCACCATGTATCGTCATGTGACGAGGGAAGTCCGGCGCCCATAGATTCGCATCCTCTCTGCATCGTCGTCCATACCGTCGATGTCTTGGTCGAAGTCGAACACGTCGGTTAAATCATCGACCGTGGCTATGAAGTGGGTGGTGGGTGGGCAGCGAATTTCTTCGTCGTCTACTTCCCTCTCGAACGGACGTGGTTGGCCGAAATTTCTGTCAAAGAGAGTTTTCAACAAGTTGACATATGCGCCAAAAGGCGAGTGCGAAAAATGTCATGGCGGTGAATTCCGTTCTGGGAGCCCAATCTGCTCGGCCGGTTCGAGTCTGCGGACGGACTCAACATCCGGATCTGAATCCGGGGTCCAGTCATAGGCCACCACGAGTAAGGCCGTGTTTGGCTCAACGCCGATGAGTCTGCGACTGCGGGCGAGGTCAGCCCTCCGATCCTTAACCAGCGCAGCCTGCTCGGTTTAGGTCCAAGGCTAATCTTGAAGCGATACCGCGAGCTTTGTCGACAAGCGAGTCTAAGCCGTGCTCGTCGTGGTGTCGATATCGTGTTATTGACAATGGTTGAAGGAGCCATCGAGCCCAATAGCGACGGAGGAGGAACTCTCAATGAAAGCACCAATGTCGGTGTCAAAACCGGCGAGATCTCGGAGTAGGGGTCCCGATCGTGCATCAAGGCTGATGGTAACAAGAAGTATGGGACACGGTGTTTACCGGAGTTGGGGCCCTCTCGATGGAGGTAAAACCCTACTTCTTGCTTGATTAATATTGATGATATGGGTAGTACAAGAGTAGATCTACCACGAGATGGTAGAGGCTAAACCCTAAGAGCTAGCCTATGATGGTATGATTGTGATTGTGATCGGCCTTCTAGGACCAACCTCTCCGGTTTATATAGGCACGGAGAGGGCTAGGAATTACATGGAGTCGGTTACAAGGAAGGAAATATAATATCCGGATCGCCAAGCTTGCCTTCCACGCCAAGAGAAAGTCCCATCCGTACAGGTTGAAGTCATGAGTCTTGTATCTTCATGCTTCAATAGTCGGGACGTTGTACACAGTCGGCTGTCGGATACCCCTAATCGGGACTCCCTCGGCTGCCACTCCAACCATACCGTCCTTTGCCGGAGCTGTTCACCTTTCATGCCCATCCGCCGCCTCGGATCTGCTTCCCTCTCATGACATACGACCCACGGCAACCTGATCAACAATTTGGCCATGGGTTCGTCAAGCCTGCACCCTCCTCCTAAACATCGCTTTCCCGGCAAAAGAAGAAGATCGAGCGACATGTGGAGGCGACCACACGGCAACCAAAATGGTACTCCTCTTCCCTTATTCGTACAAATTTTACGTTATGCCTTGCACGTATTCATCCCACGAAAACACTAGTTGACCGCTTCTTCTTGATACTAGATGTTCCTAGTTACTCACGATGCACAAGGTTTCTCCTCATATACTATTTCACCTTAGCTAGAGGTCCGTCGCCCCACAGTTTCAATTCCTAGTCAGTTGATTCCCAATTAGCAAGCATTCCCGGTGTAACAGGCGCTAGTCCGCCTATTCGCCCGAGGAAGCAACGCCTCAGTGTTTATCTTAGGGGCGTGTGGGGCCTAGAGCTCTGGCGCCCGATCTGGAGGTCGGCCGGGATTAAAGGATGGCACAGGGTCTTTGCCAAGCACGGCGGTGGTGTGAGTCGAGGGAGGCGGGAGGCGGAGGCGAGTCTCTGGGCGGTGGTTCTTTGGCGGTTCGAAAAGATCGTCAATAGTGGTGGCGGGAGGTAAGCGAAGCCCATCTGCCCGTTCCTTATAGATCAGACGGTTCATAAAAAATCGTGACCTATTTATTTTCGATCATTTGTTATCTTGATAGGACCACATGTTGTGGTGTCTTTGGAGGAGTACACGCATTTCTGTGCTCATATATTACAAAACCATACAGTAGAATCTAACTTTGTTTGCCATGCAATGTTGTAGAGCTATCATCGTCTCTTGTCATTTATTTTTCAGCCACCTGCTATCTGCTACTTTTACTGATGCACTAGTTACGCACACACTTCACCCATACTCTCACTATTGTGTTTTTATGCATGGGTATTTCAGACCACTGCCTTGTGAAGCAGAAAAGTAGAGAGAAGTTGCTCGGCGTGATGCTGCGGCTAGGCAGAACACGTTTCAAGACTTTAAAGGGTGTAGTGTCGGCGAGATGGAGATGGGGAACGTAGCTCTGCGATTGATGATCTCGCTTCGCCATGAACCACCATCCAGTGCTTGCTTTAACTTCACGGTGTCATATGTGGTTGCATGTTGCATATGGTGTCTAGCTTGTATTGAAAGGCGAAGTCGGTCTTTATCAAGATAAGGAAAGATATTTTTACATGAACCACCATCCGGGAGCACGGAAGACAAATAGCTAGTCGAGGCCTTTGGTTGAGCCAAGTGACAAGCCCAAAGACACCATGCATCACACGAAGCCAACTAAAAAGCCACGATGGTGGCAAAGCAGTCCGCCTCCCACCAGGCTCTCAGGTCCTAGATGATCATGCTCACCACTCCAGCCGGATGTCTAGCTTGTATTGCTTCCAATTTGGTTAAATTGCATTTGCTTAGCTTACACACTATACCTTTGAATATGACATGCCTTCCTGTTTTTGGTAAATACTAGTACATCTGTCTATTAACCATGTTCTTACATCAAACTAATGTTCTTGTGTATCCCTCATCAATCACTTATGATGAGGCAGTCAGGCAAGTGGACCACTGTGAGAAAAGATCATCATTTAAAGATTGCAGCGTCAGCCTCCCCACATGATTCTCAAGAAACAGCAAGGCTAGATGAAGATAGTGAACGTAGCTCTATAGTTGGTTACCGCATTTCCCCTACACTAGCATCGCAGGTGCTTGCTCTAACTTGGCAGCGTGATATGTCGTTGCATGTTGCTTATGGTGTCTAGATTGTAATTCTTCTAATTTGGTTAAATTGCATGTGCTATTCTTCTTAGTTTATACATTATACCTGTTAATGTGACATGCCTTCTTGTTTTTAGTACATAGTACATCTGTCTATTAAGCATGTCCTTACATAAAACTATTGTTTATCCTGCATAAATCAATATGATGATACACCTTCAGTATATGCAGTGTGATATTAGTTGCATCTTTCATATGATTTATAGCATGCGCTGCTTCTAATTTGTTGAAATGCCATTTATGATGGGACGCTTTTAACTTGGCAGAGTCATATTGGTTGCATCTTTCATGTGGTGTCTAGCTTGCATTGCTTCCTATTTGTTGAAATGGTTTTTGCTTAGTTTACACAAACAGTTGTGAATATGCCATGCCGTCCTGTTTTTCATATTATTTCATCCTGGAATCATGTGTTTGCCTTACATCAAAGTAGTGATTGTCAGTATCATGCACGAATGAGTTCTGAAGAGTGAATTTTATTGCATTTTCTTGTCGGTTTTACTTGACAATTCAAAATCAATAAAGCGGAAGGAAGTTAGCAAGGTAGCGGATGATGGTGCTCCTTCCAAACAGAGGGCCTCTCTGATTCTACTCCTCCACCCCCCAAGATGATTTCCAAGACAACACATGCATAGACACTCAACATAGATGTGTTGATGATGAGCACGTCTCCCTAGTGCACCATCACAGTGCTCCCCTAACTTGGCAGCATTATATGTGGTTGCATGTTATGTATGATGTCTATTATATTGCTTCTAATTTTGTTGAATTTCATCTGCTTACTTTACACATTATACTTGTGAATAAGACACGTGTTCCTGTTTCTAGAACGTACAATATCTGTCTATCACACCATGTTCTTACATCAAAGTACTATTGTTGTGTAATCTGCAACAATCACTTATCATAAGCCACGTTTGACCTGGGAGTGTGATATAGGTTACATCTCACATTCTTTTCTAGCTTGTACTACTTCTATTTTGTTGAAATGGCACTTATGACGAGACAGTTTTAACTTGGTAGAGTGATATTCGTTGCATCTTTCATATGGTGTCTAGCTTCCATTGCTTCTAATTTGTTGAAATGCCTTCTCCTTAGTTTACACATCATAAGTTGTGAATATGCAATGCTGTGAATATGCAATGACACTAATGACGAGAGACCTTTAACTTGGTAGTGTGATGTTGTTTGCATCTTGCATATGATTTATTTCTTGTACTGCTTCACATTTTTTTAAACGACATTTATGATGAGACACTATTAACTTGGCAGAGGGATATTTGTAGCATCTTTCATATGGTGTCTACCTTCCATTGCATTGCTTCTAATTTAGTGAAATGTCTTACCTTGGTTTACATCATAGTTACGGTTATCTCATGCCGTCCTGTTTTGCATACATATGACATCCTCCTATCATGTGTTTGTCTAACATCAAAGTTCAGTTCGTCTGTATCACACATCAATTTGTTCTGAAGAACTAAATTGTTATTCGCTTTTCTTGTTAACTTGACTTAAGAAGGCACAGAGAAAGAGGAAGCAACATAGAACGTCAGGGAAAGGGGAGCGGAAGAATCCTGCAGATTCCGCTGGTACTGATGGTGCAATAGAAGGTCAGAGTCCAGCGGAAAATTGTACCAACAGGGTATCCCGTGCTACACAAGCTGCAGAACAAGCCAAACGGAAACAAATAGCTACCACCAAACAAGCAGAGACAACCCTAGTTATTGCAACACCTTCCACGGTACCACCAATGCCACGACTTACTCATTGGTCAACTCATTAGCGGCACGTTCCCAAGCTCCCTTGCCACGACACTACTTAGAAGCACTCTTGACACGAGATGAGTTGGCAAGATCGGATGAACTTTGTGAGCTTCAACAGCAAGAAGGTAGTTCTTTGGAGTCAAATTCTGATTGCATGCTTCTTTATATGTAGTCTCACGGTTTGATGTACACTAACACTTCCTATGTTTGTTGTTTGACCACTACTAGGGAAAAGCCTAGCAGCGGCCTTGAGTTTTGGGTGTATCGATGGCGGGTGCCAGCTCTCGATCTGGCGCCACAACTAACTTGTAGTAGTAGCGCGTGTTGACACACGCTCTTGCTATACATGGTTAGTTTGTAGCATGCATTGCAAACAGCGCTCTCAAGCTAATTAGCTGTGGCGGGTCTTATACCCCGCCGCTCTGCTATTACTTTCAAAGACAAAACAAAAATCTCGATCCCGTGCGTCTTGTCAATGGCAGCAATGGTAAGATCTAGCGATGATTGGCGTCGCGGAGGCATGAGCGGACAGCGAAGACCAGATCCAGCGGTGGTTGTTGGAGAGGCCCGTTTCTATGGCAGATCCGAGCCAGCGGCGTGGGGCTCCTCTTCCGACCATGCCGGATAGCTCCGGTCATCCATGGCGGCGACACTGCAGGCATGGACATGGGAGGTGAGTCAAACCAGAGGGAGAGAGAAAAGGAAAACCGAGGAGAGAGGAAGGTGATGTAGGGAGCGGCGGAGCTAGTCGCCGTGGCGAGGTGCTCGGTGTGGTGGCGTGGGCGGCCTCCTAGACGTCGGTGGAAGACGGTGAGCTCCTAGACGCCTTGGTGGTGGCGAGGCGGCGGCCTCTTCGGCGCCATGGAGGAGGATGGGTGCATGGGCAAGAGGTCCATGTGAGGCGTATGGAAAGTGAGAGGAGAGAGTGGTGGAAGAGAGGAGGGATTTGGGGAGGAGATGGGGATTGACCGAGGATATGGCGACTTCACCTACCTCGTACTTAGTAGTAGCGAGGGTATAAACCGCTACTACTATCAACTTAGTAGTAGCGGGTTTATACCCCTCGCTACTACTATGGCATGTGTCGGGGGCACGGTAGAGACCGCTTAGTAGTAGCGAGGTTAAAACCAGCCATCGCTAATGTGATGGCGCTTCTTTTTATGCAGCGCTGCTGCTAAGATTCTGTGTATAAGGTTTTCCCTAGTAGTGGACTAGCACCTAGGCACAAGAGGAAACAAACATCGTGGATAATGCTCGATAGGTTAACTAAATCTAGAGGAGGAAGAATGGAGATCCGTTTTGAGGCGAGGTTTAAAAAGGCCACGTGATGCTATAGAGTCGACCAAGTTAGTATCGAGGCGCGGTTGTCTTTAGGTGTCATGTACGCATCCTCCCAACATGGATTGATGCAGAATGACAAAGACAAAACCAGTTCAACACCTTCCTCGACCATTTATCTGTAAGTATGATTATGTATGGAAACTAGTAATATCGTCTTGCTCTGTCCAATACTTTCTAGGTTCTTGATAATGAGACTCCCATAATTTTCAACAGATGAGGTTCAAGTTGGATAGCCAAGATGATGCAACCGGACAAGCTCGCACCCATGTTTTCAAGTCGCTCTCTGACAAAGATAAGTATAACTTGAGGAAAACTCACTTTGGAGGCAAGGTTAGCGTGAACTTGCCCAAACATCTCGATGGAAAATATATCGGATGAAGACCTGAGAGGCCTCGTTAAACACCGGTCGATCCAAGTATCGGTACATTATATATATATGTGATCAGATCACATGTTGAAGTCCTATTTACGCATGTGCCACACAAATCTATCTTCTTGTAGGTGAACTGTTCAAAGAACAAGGCCAACCGTCATTTAAAGTGAAATTCAACATGACGCGGGGATCTCGTAGCTATATTGCACACTGCGAGGCTCTTGTAATTAGCTATTGTTTCACTCTTTTCGCTGTACCATATTATTAGATCTATATTGACTTGTTCCAAATAGAGAGGAAAGCCCTCAAGGACCAAAAAGTACCTGAACCAAATGCTGTGGAAATCTTCAAGGACTGTCACACCAGCAAGACGAAGGGCATATGACTACACCATTCAAAGCCGCTGTTCTAAGTCCTTAATCCTCATGCCTTTTAACTACTACTTACTCTGACTCGTGCCTTGAACTGTATGGTTTGCAGCCAATGTCTATTACTCTTTTCAATTTTATACACAATTGTCTTAGCGTATCATTGCACCCTACAAGGTTTAAAAGAGAGGAGTGTTGTTCCTTTGATCTTGACCTGTAATCTAGTTCCGCGCTGGACTTTCCCACACAACATTACAATTGCCTATTTGTCTATTCACAGTTGTTTTTGTGATATGAATGATGTCATATTATGCTTACCGTATTATAAACTTTGTCTCCTTATCCTTAGCTGTCAATACAATGTGAAGAAATAGACAATACATTAGCCATGGTACATGGTCATATGTTTGGAACCTGGTTTTATTATGTACTTTGCAGTGAAATACAACTAATATTTTACATGGGTTCACTAGAATAAGTTATGTATATAGACCAAAGCTATTTTGTTTGGTCTTGCTGCCTCCTTAATATCTTCTGTTGTGGTACTACTAATGTAAAAACTCAACTTTTCAGAAAGCTAAGGCAAAAATGGTGGAACCGCCACCTTCTGAAGGTGGCGAGGCAACTATAACCGCAATGTCAGCTCTTGCTGCAGTGGGTCAGTACCTGTCCACTAACAGTGCCAAACGCATGTTCCTGCGTAATATTGGGTTGGTTGTTAAGGCAATCTCGTCCCAACTGCCTCATGATCAAGATATGCAAGCTCAAAACAATGTTATATCCGCGCTCCAGACACAAGTCCGTTCCCTAACAGAGACCCTTTATGAAACAAGGACAAACATTGTTCGATGTCGTCAAGATATGCATGGTTTTCAAACCAGACTATCAGACATTTGCTATGTTGTTCAGGAGCCTAGGAGAAATGAAGGCGAAGGTTATGGAGCTCCATCGGACAATACAGTATGAAAATGTAACAGTCAGGTCAAATGAACTGAACTTTTGAACTTCTGGTGGTGCACTTATCTGCCAGACTGTTAACTTTTATGCCAACCTTCCTTTTGTTTTATAGTTGTAATTTGTTTTGTTGCGATATAAAATTTGTTCTTAATGTGCAGCCACCGGCTGAACAAAACAACAAGCCATTTTTGTATAGTGTAGGTTGTTCCCTATATTTGCACTGGTGGCGATCTTTGATGCCCAGTGGATGTAATCTGTGCAATCGCCTTAATAGCCTAGCATTAGTTTCGGGCTTATTTATTTCCTAGTCTTCTTTTTCCCTGGTTTGCTAGTGGACGCAACAACCATGGGCCATATACGGACCGTGGTAACCATGACCCTTGTAAGTGCATCTAGTGCCACCCCTAGATGGTTTTGGAGTATTGACGTCAAACCTGGTTGAGGGACTAATGTGTTTGTGAGAATTGCAGGATAACACATGTAGTAGTCCCTCATTGATTGATTTACCTACCGAGATGACCCTAAAATGTATGAAGACATTGAAGACAATGGTGGTATGTGAAGATATTCACATTGAAGATTATGACAAGAGAAGACATTGTGTGAAGACTATGGAGCGCGAAGACTTAGTTATTTCGCTGTTTCATTTTCTTCTTTGTTGAGTCATAGGAACCACCGTACTGTTAAGTGGGGTCCCAGTGAACAAAGTCAGAGTGACTGAAGTGATGCTCAAACAAATCCTATGTCTTCGAGCGAAGACAATGAGAGCAAATCTTATCCAGAGTTGGATGAGTCAGCTTTACTTGTAGCCCAAGTCAAGCTGCCGCGTGTGTTTGAAATCTGACAAACAAATCCTATGTCTTCGAGCGAAGACAATGAGAGCAATTCTTATCCAGAGTTGGATGAGTCAGCTTTACTTGTAGCCCAAGTCAAGGCATCGTGTGTTTGAAATCATTTGTTGGAACACGTGTCGGTTCCTTAGTGACCAGGGTCATTTCGGACAAATCAGGTCGGGTTGCCTAGTGGCTATAAATAGCCCACCCCCTACACCATAAATTGGTGGCTGCTCAGAGTTAGTGCATGGCTTATGGCGTTTGAGAGCAACCCACCTCCGAAGCTTTTGAGAGAGAGAAATCCTTGCGAGGACAAAGCCCAAACACCTAGAGCCAAAGAGTGTTAGGCATCACTGAAGCCTTTCTGTCCGCGTGATCTGTAGACTTGTTACACTTGAGGACTGCGAATCCTCCAGCCGATTAGGCGTCACGTTCTGAGCATCCAAGAGTCATTGTGAATCGCCGGTGAACGAAGTCTGTGAAGGTTTGGAAGTCTACGTTGAAGACTTACCAGAGCAATTGGGCGAGGACTGGGTGTCCTTAGCTCAAGGGGAATAAGGTGAAGACATGGTCTTCGAGTTAAATCTCAGCCTCCCTAACAGACGTCTGAGTTGTCACAAAGAATCGAACTGGTCCAACAAATCCTTGTCTTTGCCAAGCGACTGGTTCTATCGTCTCCCTCTCTTTATTTACAGTTTGTCTTCATGAAGTCATTTCATGTTTGCATTACCTGTTTGAATTCACTGTGTGACTACTATTGTTGTCTGGTTTCATACTATCTTCCATCCTGATCTTTACTACCTAGCTGCTATTAGTCTTCGTGCTTTCACTTCATTGAATACTTGACTATGGCTTGCCTAGTGTAGTCTACCTTCCGCTGCATATCAATAGGTTCATTTCTATTGTTTGTCTTCGAAACTCTCATGTTTTTAAGACTTTCATAAAAATCGCCTATTCACCCCCCTCTAGTCGATAACTAGCACTTTCAAACCTGCTACGGGCCGTAGGATCCATGGGCTTCCTACAGGCCGTCTTTAAATGGGCCTCCAACACGGCCGTAGAATCGGTGGGCCTCGGGCCGTCGGATAAATGGGTCTACATGGGCCGTGGCAGGCGTAATTGGTATCGGCCCGACGGTAGCAGGCGTTAACAGTCGGAGGACGAAAAAGGCTTAATTACATCACGGGCATAACGGGTCGTTAATGGGCCAGAATATAGGATGGGCTGGAAATGGCGCAACGGGTTAACAAGCCAGGAACGGGCCGACTCTTGCCACGGGCCGAATTTGGCCCATTAGGGAACAGCCGATGTGGGCGGATTGTCGAGGCGGAAAGGAGCCCAAGAACGTATGGGCGTCGAGAGGTCAAAGCTAACACGTGCTGGAAACGGGCCATGTGAATCAAGGGCCGTTAACGGGTACAAAGAAATTTACTATTCATCCTGGGCTAGAGTCACCATGGGCCTTTAAAGGGCCTAAAGATACGAAGGCCTCATATGGGCCAAAAGACGTCGTGGGCCATACATGGGTCAAAAGTGAAACGGGCTGGTGTTACATTCGACGGCCCACATGACGTTTTTGGGCCGATTTCGGGTAGGCCCTAACGGGTCGTGAGTTATCGGGCCCTAAAATGGGCTATTTGCGAAGAGACCGTTAACAGGCTTTTCATGGGCCAGCCCGCTAACTTTTGACCAAGTCAAACGGGCCGGCCTTTGTAAGCTAAATGGGTCGGTGGTGGGCCGTCGCACGTGTCGACATATCATAGGCGCCTATCTGACCCACTGACGAGCTGACACGTGTTTCCTCCGGCCAATCAGAATTTTACATGTGGAAATTTCCCATTGGTCCGGGCATTAGACGAGGTTATCGGATCCAAAACCGGACCCGATAGCTTAACGGCGTTCCGTTATGGTGGATGCCACATGTCGGTCACCCTTGACGAAAGCACTTCTATGACGCACAATTTATCGTCATGGAAGTGGACACTTCTGTGATGATAATTTTGGTAATGTCATGGAACACTTCTCGACAAAGCCGTGTATGACTATCTTGATTACGTCATAAAATTGTCATGGATGTACATGCATGATAGAAAACGTGACCTACTGTGACAAACACGTATCATCACGGAAGTGTATTTTTTTGTAATGTTGACATTGCTGTTGGACGAGTCTATATCCCTCGGGACGTTGTTTTTTATGAAACAGTGTTCCCTTTTGCCTCCTTAAATCCAAACGCCGGAGCCCTACTTAGATCCGAAGTTCTCCTTTCTGAAAATTCCGCTTCTGATCATGGGGAGTGTATGGCTGATACATCGGTTGATTTTCATGCATTAAATCCTGCTATAAATTTGGGTGGAAATCCTGTTTTGGCCATGATTTTATGCAGCAAGAGACATGCACAGAACACGAAAATGATTCAGGGGCTGCCGACGGGGATCCTGTGATGATCTGTCCTCTGCTGCACCGAATAACGAGGTCAGTGGCACCACTCCTGGAGGCAACAATGCGTCGCCCAATCACGCAACCGCATCAGGGCCCACAGGCGGTAGCGGTGGTGCGGCGGCCTCCCCAAGCCGCCAGATGGCGCAACCCTCTCCACATACCAGTGCGCCAATGGAGGAAAGCCAAGTGGCCCAACAGGCGCCACGGGCCGAAACCGAGGCGCAGAGGATCTGCGTTGGATCCGGTGCACCCACCTCGGCTGCAGCTGCCCCGACAGCATCCGTCTCGGATCCGGCGCATCTGCTGCGGGATCTGGCGCGTCTGCAGCGTCCTCGCCAGGATCTTCTGTGCAACGCACAAATATAGCAGTTCCTGCCGTAGCATAGCGCACAAGATCCCAACACGGTATTGCAAAACCCAAAATACGTACAGATGGTACGGTCAGGTATGACAAGGGTAAGTTTGCTGGACTTGCTGTCTCTAGAGAACCAAATAATTTGCATGATGCTTTTGAAAGTAAAAATTGAAAAAATGCTATGGATGAGGATATAATGCTCTCATCAGAAATAAAACTTGGCACTTAGTTCCTCCTGCTAGAGGTAGAAATATCATTGACTGTAAATGGGTTTACAGAATTAAAAGAAAAGCAAGTGGATAAATAGACAGATACAAGGCTAGACTAGTTGCTAAGGGATTTAAACAAAGATATGGCATAGATTATGAGGACACCTTTAGTCCAGTTGTGAAAGCAGCTACTGTCGGACTTGTGCTATCTATTGCAGTGTCAAACAATTGGAGCCTTCGACAATTTGATGTGCAGATGTGTTTCTTCATGGCATTCTGGAGGAGGAAGTATACATGAGGCAACCTCCTGGATATGAATTTAAAGGAAAACATCATCATGTGTGTAAGCTTGATAAGGCTTTGTATGGATTGAAACAGGCACCTGGAGCATGGTACTCCAGGTTGAGTGAGAAACTACAAAGACTTGGTTTCAAATCTTCAAAGGCTGACACTTCACTTTTGTTCTATGAAAAGGGAAAAATCGCTATTTTCATGCTAGCTTATGTTGATGATATTATTGTGGCTAGTTCTTCACAGGAAGCAACTATGGCATTGGTTGAAGATCTCAAGAAGGATTTTGCCTTGAAGGATCTTGGTGACTTGCATTATTTCTTGGGAATAGAGGTGAAGAAGGTTGATAATGGCATACTCTTGAGTCAAGAAAAATATGTAGCAGAAGTACTAAAGCGAGCAGGGTATGATGAACTATAAGGTTGCAAACATGCCTCTCTCAACTTTGGAAACACTCTCAAAGGAAAATGGTGAACCATTGGGAACCGAAGATTCTACGAATTATAGAAGTGTAGTAGGTGCATGATGTCTACTACACAACCTTCTTCTTGTAGACGTTGTTGGGCCTCCAAGTGCAGAGGTTTGTAGGACAGTAGCAAATTTCCCTCAAGTGGATGACCTAAGGTTTATCAATCTGTGGGAGGCGTGGGATGAAGATGGTCTCTCTCAAACAACCCTGCAACCAAATAACAAAGAGTCTCTTGTGTCCCCAACACACCCAATACAATGGTAAATTGTATAGGTGCACTAGTTCGGCGAAGAGATGGTGATACAAGTGCAATATGGATGGTAGATATAGGTTTTTGTAATCTGAAAATATAAAAACAGCAAGGTAACTAATGATAAAAGTGAGCACAAACGGTATTGCAATGCTTCGAAAATAAGGCCTAGGGTTCATACTTTCACTAGTGCAAGTTCTCTCAACAATGATAACATAATTAGATCATATAACAATCCCTCAACATGCAACAAAGAGTCACTCCAAAGTCACTAATAGCGGAGAACAAATGAAGAGATTATTGTAGGGTATTAAACCACCTCAAAGTTATTCTTTCTGATCAATCTATTCAAGAGTCCGTAGTAAAATAACATGAAGTTATTCTTTCCGTTCGATCTATCCTAGAGTTCATACTAGAATAACACCTTAAGACACAAATCAACCAAAACCCTAATGTCACCTAGATACTCCAATGTCACCTCAAGTATCTGTGGGTATGATTATACGTTATGCATCACACAATCTCAGATTCATCTATTCAACCAACATAAAGAACTTCAAAGAGTGCCGCAAAGTTTCCACCGGAGAGTCAAGACGAAAACGTGTGCCAACCCCTATGCACAAGTTCACAAGGTCACTGAACCCGCAAGTTGATCACCAAAACATACATCAAGTAGATCACGTGAATATCCCATTGTCACCATAGATAAGCACATGCAAGACATACATCAAGTGTTCTCAAATCCTTAAAGACTCAATCCGATAAGATAACTTCAAAGGGGAAACTCAATCCATTACAAGAGAGTAGAGGGGGAGAAACATCATAAGATCCAACTATAATAGCAAAGCTCGCGATACATCAAGATCGTGCCGAATCAAGAACACGAGAGAGAGAGAGAGAGAGAGAGAGAGAGAGAGAGAGAGATCAAACACATAGCTACTGGTACATACCCTCAGCCCCGAGGGTGAACTACTCCCTCCTCGTCATGGAGAGCGCCAGGAACCTTTACAAGCAAGGTTGGGGCAATCTCCACAACAATTGGAGGCTCCCAACAACACCACGAAGCTTCACCACAATGGAGTATGGCTTCGGGGTGACCTCAACCGTCTAGGGTGCTCAAGCACCCAAGAGTAACAAGATCTGCTAGGGATAAGTGGGGGGGAATCAAATTTCTCTTGGTGGAAGTGTAGATCGGGGTCTTCTCAACCAATCCCGAGCAAATCAACAAGTTTGATTGGCTAGGGAGAGAGATCGGGCGAAAATGGAGCTTGGAGCAACAATGGAGCTTTTGGGGGAAAGAGGTGGGTCAGCTTTGGGGAAGAAGACACCTATATATAGTGGGGGAACCAATCCAACCGTTACCCACCAACCAGCCCCGCACAGAGCGGTACTACCGCTTAGGCAGGCATTACTCGCTTACCTGCGGTACTACCGCTCCCTACCAGCTTATCTTCATACGACGAGGGAACAGGCCTGTTTCCGAAAGCGATTATCTGAAGTCAAAGGTGGTACTACCGCTTGAGCGGTACTACCGCCTTATCGCCAGAACTAGTACCGTAAAACCCGACACGAGAAATAGCAGACGAGAATCGAGGCGGTAGTAGCGAACCACTGCGATTACTACGGCCGAAGCTCACAAGGTACTACCGCTCGAGAAGCGGTACTACCGCTCGGGAGCGGTACTACCGCTGACGAGCTTCAGCGGTACTATCACGAGGATCTATGACTACTACCGGGACGAGACAGAGGGCACAGATTAAGGAAAGATAGCTCCAATGAAGCGGAAAAAAGCAGCGGGTGTGATAGGGATGTGTGCGTGTTGATTCCACCTAGCCTAACCAAAGCGGATCCCCTCTTGATAGTACGGTGACTCCTACAAAACTAGACCACCAAAGATAGAAACGAAGGAGCTACACCGTCTTGAATAACACACCGAGGGGAAGTAATCTTCTCGTGCCAAAGGATGAATCTCTGAAAGAAGTCAACGCACACGATTAGTCCACAAAAGCATTGTCATCAATCACCAAAACATCTTGGGGATAAATATGCCCTTACAATGATGAAGATGGCCACCGGTGAGGGATCCCCCCTCCGACAGAGTGCCGGAACAAGGTCCCGATTGGTTTTTGGTGGCTACAGAGGCTTGCGACGGCGGGACTCCCGATCTAGGTTTCTTTTCGGGGGTTTCTGTATTTATAGGAATTTTTGGCTTCGGTCTCACGTCAGGGGGGTCTCCGAGTCGTCCACGAGGCAGGGGGCACGCCCAGGGGGTAGGGCGCGCCCTCCACCCTCGTGGACGGCTCGGGACTCTTCTGGCCCAACTAGTTTACTCTAGGGGCTTCTTTTGGTCCATAAAAAATCATCAAAAATTGGCACATCAATTGGACTCCGTTTGGTATTCCTTTTCTGTAAAACTCAAAAACAAGGGAAAAACAGAAACTGGCACTGGGCTCTAGGTTAATAGGTTAGTCCAAAAATCATATAAAATAACATATAAATGCATATAAAACATCCTAGATGGATAATATAATAGCATGGAACAATAAAAAAATATAGATATGTTGGAGACGTATCAGTGCATTGCAATATTTGACACTGACAAGACCTGACATATCTTTTCTAGTGAATAAAGTATGCCAGTTCTTGCACTCTCCTACGCTTCAACACTGGACTGCCGTTAAGAGGATTCTTAGATATCTCAGAGGTACTATGAGTACTGGATTGAAGTTTACAAAGTCAACCTCAACACTGGTAAGCGCTTTTTCTGATGCAGATTGGGTAGGTTGTCCAGATGATAGGAGGTCAACTGGTGGGTTTGCTGTTTTCTTTGGACCCAACCTAATCTCTTGGAGTGCACGTAAGCAAGCTACAGTCTCAAGATCCAGCACATAAGCTGAATATAAAGCCTTGGCTAATGCCACAGTTGAACTGATATGGGTTCAAGCATTACTTGATGAACTTGGCATGAATTCTTCTCCAGTTGCTCGATTATGTGTGACAATATTGGAGCCACGTATCTTTTTGCAAATCCTGTGTTTCATGCAAGAACAAAACACATTGAGGTTGATTATCATTTCGTGCGTGAAAGAGTAGCCAAGAGATTACTTGACGTTCGTTTCATTCCCACCAATGATCAAGTTGCCAATGGTTTTACCAAATCCTTATTATGGCGCAAGTTGGAAGACTTAAAAGGCAATCTCAACTTAGTAAAGTTATGATTGAGGGAGAGTGTTAGAATATCTGTACGTATATACGGTGTACGTATAAACTGTATATACATTAGAGATAAAGATGGCGTGCGTGTTGTACCTCGGTTAGTTAGGTTGTTGTGATCGATCCTTATCCCTGTATAGATGACTTGGGGATCAATCCACGACCTTACTACCGAATCTTGTAACCCTAGCCTATGGCTATATACACACGCAACGCGTCCCTGCTAGGCATACGCTTAACCGCACTTTTACAGGGGTCCCTATCTATTTTCTCTGCTTACTGCGCCACGCCCCGTCCCACACGCTTCTCCAAATTTCAAATCCCACGAGCTCCGGGAACCACAGAGCAGTCAATCGCACCAAAGATATCACATTCCAATGTACTTGGAGATATGCAACGTAATCCACTCGGTGATCCCAAAGACCAGAATCGATCAAGGCGACTGATGCAGGGTTAAAGTACCAGTATGCTTTCAGGACCTTGAAGAAACGCCTTCGAAGCATTGAATCATGTCGGAACCAATTTCAACCCTTCTTCACTCGGACCTCAATCCATTCAGTGGCTAATGACGATGACATGTACCTAGGGTAGGGTCTTAGGGCTGACCTAGACACCCTACCCAAGGACACTGCCCTAAAGTCAGAGACATACAAAGTTCAACAGAAGATACCGACTGAAATCACCCTGAAGTGTAATCCACTCGACAGAAGATTCCACTCGGATATCCCAATTCCACTCGACCATGGTAACAACACTTGACTATACAAGGAATCACTCAAAGTGCAGAAGGGCTAGAGTCACCCCAGGATGGTAACGGTCAGGCATTCACTCCGTCGTCATAAAGATCATTAATAGCAGGCGTTACCAGTAACGTCCCAGTCTTAACTCACATTGAACCCTGTGTAACTTAGGGCTGCGAGGGGCCTGACGCACTCTATATAAGCCACCCCCTCCTCTAGCACAAGGGTTCGCACCCCCAGTAACTTCAACACATATCCAGTCGACAAGCATTAGTGGCACCGAGACGTAGGGCTTTTACCTCCTCCGAGAGGGGCCTGGACTCGTAAACTTGTGTGTACAACCTCATCGTAGTTAGGACACTGCCTCCTCCTACGTACCCCCTACTCTTACTGCCAGACTCATTCCCACGACACTGTAGCTCGGAACTAACTCGAGGTCGACTAAAGATCATTACAAGTTGAGCACAAGTCATTTTCTACCGCTCAATCTTGAGCTTCACTCAGTTTGAGCTCGCTCAAATTTTAATATGAGTTGAGTTGAGCTGAGCAAACTCCAACTCACTCGAACTCGAATCGTTTGCAGCCCTAGTCAACCGCCTAGCGTCGCCTTTGCATTAATTCTCCCGGCAATTTCTCCCCCTAATTCTTGGCTAGCGGTTCTGTTTCACCACCCCTCTCCCCCGATAAACCTGTTGTGCTTTCCATGAGTTACAACCCACTCCCTGGGTAAAATCAGTGCTTCCATACAGCCCCTAGGCAGTGAAGCCCCGGCACCGAACCTTTTTCTTTAAAGCCCCTGAAATAAGTCGACTTCCACGGCCACGCGCCTGCTCTGGCGCCTCCACCTTCCCAGACCGGGGTTCAACCCTAATGCCGCTGCCGCCGCAGGTCTGAGGTCAGCGAGTATGGGTGGTGTGACGTCCTCGGTGGCCGCTAAGTTCGCCTTCTTCCCGCCCGACCCACCGTCTTACGGCGTGGTGGACGAGGAGCCGCCTCCGCCGGGCGTGGCTCCGGCGGGGAGTGACGCTGCAGCACTTTCTAGAAGGGTGTTGATGACGGGGGTTCTGTGGAGGGAGGGGGTGGAGGCACGTCGCCTCCGGACGCGGCGGGGCACGGAGATCATTGCTATGTATGTAGGGTGTCCCAAGGCGAGTCTCACCGTGCTGTACTCGCACGGCAATGCCGCCGACCTCGGCAAGATGTATGAGCTCTTCATAGAGTTCAGCGCTCGCCTCCACGTCAACATCATGGGGTAAGTGTTCGTGTCTTCACTTGGCCCATTTATCTCATCTTGATTTGCATTAGTTGAGGGAGCAAGAATCTTCAGTGATTGGGTCATCTTAGGAGCAAATGGTTAGATTCTGACTTGATGCATGAGTGGTCGTGCACGCTAAAAGTAGTGCCTTGGGAATTTATCAGAAAAAAAAAACTACTCCTTCCGTCCCACAATAAAAGAATTCTCCCTATTTTAGCTTGAAAAACGATCTTATATCGTGGGACGGAGGGAGTAGTTGTTGTTTCTGATTTTTTTTCGTTTATAGAAAGTACTCGGTATTATATTTGGTTGACGAAATAATTGTGTTGTGGCCGGTGGCTATAATGGCCATGACCTACATATATTAAATTACATTTCTATCGCAGAATTCATTTTATTTATAGAAACCTAGGTACTTGTCCGTGAGTTGCAACGGGGCTATAAGGACCATGATCAGTAAGGCTCGACAAGAACATCAAGACCCTTTGTCACGACCGGATGAGTGGATCTGGGGAATTTTGGGGATGAACACGCGCTAGGGTTTCGATCTGGAACTGAGGATATCGAATGTGCTATAGAATATACCTCTCAGAGGAATGTTTAGGTATACATTGTTTAGAGATAAGTCTCAGAATGATTCCATGCTTACACGCGCTCTGCGCAGGCTCTTATATAGCCATGACACTAGCTAAACGGGAAGCAGTAACAAGCAACCGGGTGAAACGGTACAGTGACAGGTGAGCGATGCGAGCCGTCCGATCTTCCTAACTCTGAAGCGTCCCAGCCGCATGATAACTGAATCTTCAGAATAGATAACTGAACTACACTCTGCACCTGACAATGCCCCTCCGAAGAAACGAACCTGTCCTCAAGGAGTACTCAACGCCCATGATGCCAGCCTTCGACTGTTTGTTTGAAAAATGCAGGGAATGCGTGCTTAATAAAATCCGCATCTTCCCAAGTGGAGTCGTCCGGAGGAAGATTTTCCCGTTGTACCAGCCATTGAACCACAGGTAGGTTGTTTCTTGGAATCTGGCGTGTCTGTAACACCAGCACCGGTTCTTGTTTGATGCTACCCTCATCGGTCACCAACGGTAAATCTGCACAAGGAACTACATTGGGATCAATATGACCCTTGAGCTGTCTGACATGAAAAACTGGATGGATCTTGGTCCCAGCTGGAAGCAGAAGGTGATAAGCAACATTTCCCACTTTGTGGAGCACTCGAAAAGGGCCATAGAACTTGCTTTGGAGTTTAATGTGAGATTTAACTCCAAAAGCATTTAAACGATACGGTTGCATTTTTAGATAGACCATGTCACCCTCCTGAAAAACTCGTTCAGTACGTTTTCTGTCAGCAAACTTTTTCATCCGCTCTTGTGCTTTCTGCAAGTTGCTTCTCAGATTAGACAACAGTTGTTGTCTGTCAGTTAACAGTTCCTTGGCCTCATTATCATGTATGACATATTCACTGGTTTGTGGAGGTGGATAACCATAAAGAGCTTCAAATGGTGTCTTTCACAGAGAAGAATGAAAGCAACTGCTGTACCAGTATTCTGCCATTGGTAGGTGTTTCACCCACTGAGTTGGATGAGATGATGTTAAACATCTTAAGTAGTTTTCAATGCATTGGTTGACCCTCTCGGTCTGGCCATCTGATTGAGGGTGATAAGCAGAACTATATCTGAGTTCAATTTTCAGTGCAGAGAAAATGTCTTTCAGAGCTGACTAGTAAAGATTCTGTCTCTATCAGATACTATGGCAATAGGAGGACCATGCAGTTTAATGATGTTATCAATGAATACCTGAGCCACTGTCTTGACAGTGAAAGGGTGTGATAGAGGAAGGAAATATGCAAACTTTGTTAATCTGTCCACAACAACAAAGATTACTTCCTTCCCTTGTGACTTTGGCAATCCTTAAATAAAGTCCATGCTCAAAGTGTGTTGGTCAGGCCCGTACATGGACATGTGCAAGCAGAGCCGCTGCACAGGGCCCCCAATTTTGTATAAGTACTTCATATATCAGTACTCATCAGGCGATTATAGCCTAAGGAAATCAGGGGATTAAAGACTGAAACATCAAACTGCAAAGAGGAAAAAAAAGGCTGCCAACATCTCATATAGTAGATGCTAATGTTGATGTTAATGTTGACAACATTTATGTTGAGAATAAATGCGATAGACTTGTAGCTCAAAGTTCTGAGAATTTTCTTTTGGTATGATTTAGTTCTTTGAGAAATTCGTACTAAAAAATATTTTTAATGGCCTAATTGATATTATTATACATGGGTCCTAAATTGTGACTTCGCTCCGGGCCCCGAATTGCTGGGGTACGGCCCTGGTGTTGGTACTGCTTCAGTGCTGATTATTGTAGGTGCAGCAGTACTGTCTTCTGTAGGTTCAGCAACAGCAATATCTGTATTTTTCTTAGGCCTGTCCCTTGTATTGTTTATCAGGTACAATGCAAAACCAGGTGCCCCCTTAAGAATGAGTTTGTTCATTTCCTTCTCATCCACCTCAATAGCATTGGCAAGAGTGTCACAGGCAGGAATAGTGACAGGTAGTTGTCTGTCCTTATAAACAGTGATTGATCTTTGTATGTGATCAAAAGATGTAGGGCTATGTTTAGCTAACCAATCACATCCCAAAACTACATCATGACCAGGAATTTCCAGGATTCTGAAAGTTTGAAGAAATTTCTGTTTTGCTGCAGTAAAATATGTGTTTGGGATATAAGATCCAGACCATAACTTGCCCCCACCAGCTACTGCTACTGATCTGCTTTTGTCCTTCAAAATGGTGCAAGAAGTTTTGGGAGCAAATTGGAGGTTCATGAAAGTAGAATTACTTCCAGAATCCACAAGAGCAACAGCCTGTTTTCCTCCAACTTGAATCAGGATAGAAATAGTATTAACACTATCAGGGTCCATTGCTTGAGCAGATATTCTCATGCATTTGTCTTGTGCAGCAGGTGCATTCTCTTGTTCCTCTTCTGACCCAGAGTCCTGTTCTTCACCTTGATCTGTTTGTTCTTCCCCTGTTAACATGTTTATAACAGGGGCTTGTTTGCAGTTGTGCCCATGAAACCAGTTATCACCACATTTCCAACACTTTCGAGGCTCTCTTGCCTTCTGTGCTGTTGCAGGCAGTTTTTGTTCAGGCAACATTGTTTCAAACCCTGGAGTTTTGAAAGAGTTGTAGTTATTCTTCTTATAACTACTTTGGAAGTTTGATTTCTTTGGAGGAAGAGACTGCTCCATATCTACAGCTAGCCAATATGCTTCAGTTAATATGGGAGGTCTTAAAGGTCTGAGCTGAAATTTGATGTGAGATCTCATGCCATTGACATAGCATTTTATAAACCACTGTTCAGATAATGAAGGATTTTCTTCTTGCATTTCTGCCATCAAGGACTCAAACTGGTCTGTATATTCAGATATAGACATATTTCCTTGCTTGAAAGCATTAAATCTATCAGCTACTCCCTCCGTTCCAAATTACTCGTCTTAAACTAAAACCACGACGAGTAATTTGGAACGGAGGGAGTAGGTCATAGGAGCTTGTAGGAGAGAACCTCTTGAGCACTTCATCACAGAATTGTGACCAAGTAGGGTGTTTCTTCAGTAGACCTGATCTCCTCAACCATACATCAGCTCTGTCAACGAAATAAAGTTGTGCAAGTGACATTTTATAAACACTAGGTGCACCAGACATTTGAAAATATTTCTCACACTGTCTGATCCATCCACCAGGGTTGTCCCCATCAAATCTAGGAAATTCCATTCTAGGGCCCTTGGTTATGTTTTTGAGAAATTGTGTTCTCATTTCCTTTTCATAATTCTTGTAGTACTCATCCCAAATCACATTCACTTCTGGTGAATTTGCCAGGGGAAAAGCTGTGGTTCAGTCTGTTTTCATTTGAGCAGTAGGACTTGCAGCTTCAGACTGAATCTCCTGAGGATTAGTCCTGTTAAAACCAGGAGAGCCTGATTTCTGTCCCACCAGAATAGGTGGCATTCTTGCAGCATTGAGGAGAGTAAACTGTCTAGTTTTCTCTTGTTCCAACAAAAGACGCTTCCTCAATTCTTCAGTTAGTGGTTTTGTACCTGGATCTGTTGCCTCCTTTAGTTCTGACGATTGTTGGTTTGCAACAGGCTGTTCCACTCTGGTAACTGGTTGATCCGTGGGTCTTGGAATTTGCTGAGCTGAGCCTGAAACCCCGTGAGTGCCAAGTGTCTTGAGCACATCTGTAATGGTAGATAGTTGCTCACTGAGAGAAAAAACTGCTGCCTGCACTGTGGACAAGACTATTCATTTCCTCATTCTTGGAGTTTGAGATCTGAACTTCCTTCCTCAGCAAATCAACTTCATCACGCCAACCTGTGGTCTCCTCACGATTTGCCAGCACATCTTCTTTGAGATGAAGCAATTCAGCGAGCTCTGCGTCGTCGATACTCTGCTTCGATCGCCCCATGATCTAATTCAGTGGAGAGGAATTTTACTACCGCAACAAGGCAGCAACCAGAACCACTTACTAGATCCTGCTGCCGCCACAGAAATCCGCCTCCAAATCAGCACCACCCGGGCACGTACCTGGAATTTCACCACCAGAACAGTGTGTTCTAGCAACCAGTACTGCCGTCCGAGCTGCCGACGAATTTGCTCCGCTGCCTTCACCGCCGCCGAATGCCACCAACGCCTCTGAATCAGGGTGGGAAAGGGAGGGAAAACATTTCAGCACTGCGCCTTGCGATCGCGCCGCCGAGAGAACGTATGGTCATGATAGCAATTGTCACGACCAGACGAGTGGATCTGGGGAATTTTGGGGATGAACACGCGCTAGGGTTTCGATCTGGAACTGAGGTATTGAATATGCTATAGAATATACCTCTCGGAGGAATGTTTAGGTGTACATTGTTTAGAGATAAGTCTCATAATGATTCCATGCTTACACGCGCTCTGCGCAGGCTCTTATATAGCCATGACACTGGCTAAAGGGAAACAGTAACAAGCAACCGGGTGGAACGGTACAGTGACAGGCGAGCGATGCGAGCCGTCCGATCTTCCTAACTCTGAAGCGTCCCAGCCGCATGATAACTGAATCTTCAGAATAGATAACTGAACTACACTCTGCACCTGACACCCTTTGGCCTGAAGCTTTGTAACACTTCCTTTTTTAACTCATTCAGTTTATCTTTTCCGAAAGATACATGGTATAACTCTGTTCTTGTGTTGGATTGGGGCATGGCAGGAGTGTCGGCGGGTTCAACACGCGTAACAAACTCAGTTTAAGGCTATTAGTCTTCACCATGAGCAGCCTGCACCTGATGACAAATTAAAACAACATGGGTCATCTAAAAAACCATGGGCTAATACTATGGTGAGAACGTATTCAGTGCACCAGAGCTTCTGGTGCAACCATCTTTAGAATTTCAAAGAGCTCAACAAAAAATAGAGTGCATAAACACAGTGACAACGTAACATTCTACTAAATCCAAATTTGAAACATAACTTGTGAAACAAAGATCATCCGAAAAGAAAAAAACAAATATGACAAATACACTATCAATTGAGATAATGGGCCAATTCACACCACAATTTAGAGTAGCAACTATTCATCAAGAGATTCGTCTTTTTAGAGTTCTTGAGTTGTGTTTTAAGTTTTGAATTGAAACTCTATAGCATGGTCAGTGTATATTGTGCCCACACGCTGTTTCTTTTTCCACAGAATGTTTTACGACTTCTGGATGAGTGGACTGAGACCGGGAACACCTGGAGCACCACATGCTCGGGTGCATTGGATACTCTCACAATACAGGGTATGAAGGCATGCATTACTAATCTACAAGTTAATAATCACACAAATTGATGGAACTATAATATTTTGGGTTCGTATTACTAGATCAAGCTAAGTCAAGATATTTACCGAAAAAGGCTTCCACCCCACTTTATATATAAAGCAATGATCACCAACATCCCGATACAAACGCACGCCACCACAAAAAACGCACACACCCAAGGCATGATACACAGGGGCTGAGCGTAGCAACACCACCCCTATCTACGAAGAGATGAAGCCGCATACGACGATCATGGGCTCCAAGGCGGCGCCTTCAGGAAGGATACGACACCGGAGCGCCGCCACCGCCCTATCCGAGGATCAGAGTTTCCCCTGGAGCAACACGATGGGCGATGAGAGCCGCGACGACGCCTTCAAGAAGGGAACGAGCTTCGCCGCCGCTGGTCTGTCCGAAGAAAGAATAGGTTTTCACCCCGGCCAACACTCACCGCCACCGAACGCCACACACACCGGCTGCCACGCCGCCCGCACGGCCATGGCCACCGGGCAGCACCAAGTCGCGGGCCCTGCCCAAAAGCACCGCGCTACCACCACCAGGGCCGCCGCCCCGGCATCCAAGACCTAGGCACCACCTGACCCGAGACCCATCGCTACCCCAACCGAAGAGACGAGCGGAAAGGCCCTGCCTTTCGCACCCCTGGATGGCCCCCAGCGCCGAGACCCAATAGGCCGGCCAAAGCTGGCCTCCATTGCCCTGTCATGCAGCCCCGAGCGTGAGACGAGCTCGATCCTGCCGCCGGGCGCGAGACAGGCTCGGTCCTGCTGCCGGGCACGAGACGAGCGATAGGCCGTAGCTGGGAGAGGGCCAGCCCTTGGACTGAAGTATTGCTCGGACGACGAGGAGATGGAGCGAAGGTCGAAGCGGTCTGACCGCAAACGAGCCGACGCCGGAGAAAAGCTGTCCGTCGCCGCGGGCAGATCCGCCAAGCCACCGTGTAGCCGCCGCGCCCCTGGGAGGCCACCACCATGTGCCGGACCTCCGCGTGCCGCCGCCCACGGCCGGAGCAACAACCACGCCATGCCGCTGCCCCACCCGCGCCGCCCACCCAGATCCCAGCGCTAGATCCAAGACGGACGCGCCGCCACCCGCCTCGCAGCCGCGCAATCCTTAGACATTAGAAACTCAAGATGGGCTTTGATTATACACAAAATCGATGGAGTTATAATATTGGGTTTGTGTTTTATCATGAAAAGACATCTCAATCTTAATTTATTTAGTTTTATGAAGGGGCGTGTATTATACCATTATTATGTAGGAACAAAACTTAATATCTGAAAAGACATATTTTGTTTACGGCGCCATAACAGACCGTGAAGACTAATTATACATTTATTAGTGTTGCTAGTATAAGCATATTGTCAATAGAGCAATGCTATTCATACATACGGGTTTCACAAAAAGTTTACGTACTAGTGAAATCTGGAAACGGTTAGCTAAAATTATGGGGGTGGTTATGATCAAGGTTTTTGAGTCGATGAGTCGACGAGTTGCTCGGGGGGAGCGACTCTAGACTAGTCGTGACTAGTCTAGACTCATGGTCGATGAGTCGACATGCAATGAGTCGACATGAATTAAGCAGTAGAAAGTAGGTACAATAAAACCAGCCTTGTTCTTGAGTGGTTCCAATTCAGCCCTCAAGTCTTCATCATGCACAACCACCCTTGTTCATGCACCTCCAGGGGAGGAGCAGACCACCACCAGCAGCAACCAGGGGATGAGGGGAGGATTAGACCAGCAGCAGCAACCAGGGGAGGAGGGGAGGAGCAGACCAGCAACAGCAGCAACCAGGGGAGGAGCAGACCAGCAGCAGCAACCAGGGGAGGAGCAGCAAGCCAGCAACCATGGGCGGCGGCGGCTGCCAAGGAGAGGGTTGGGTCGGGGGGAGGGGAACAGGTTCGATCTAGGTTTCCAGGGGGATGGATCGATACAGTAAAAAAGCATATGACAGGTGGGGCCCAAAAAAATCGAGTCGTTCGACCCAGAAAACACGACTAGTCGTGACTAGTCGAGACTAGTCGCTCGAGTCGCTCGACTCATCCCATGAGTCGAGTCGCCAGCTGAGTCGACCCTGCCAAGGCGACTCATAGACTAGTCGACGACTAGTCGCGACTAGTCGAGCGACTCGAAAACAGAGGTTATGATCCAAATGAACTAGTACATAGAGTTCTTTTAGTAACTTGCACGTAGGAATAGGGTTTTCGTTGTCAATATCCAAAAGAACTGGGGCAAAGCGCGGGCTATAATACTAGTTTCTTATAAAGCTAATACCAGCTAGCCATTTATTGCTTATTTCTCCGTGTGCTCCTACGCGGCTGTCTCATTCAAGGAATTAGTAAAACCTTTGCCTTTTCATTTTGTGCTAAAATCCCACTGCAATGCACAGTTATCTTCTAGTGTAACTACAATTAAAAGCAAAATGCTGAGCCAACATCTAAGGTCCAGTTATTGTTACTCCCAAATTAGGGCACACGATTACATCAAAATACCAAAATTGATGGAAAGCCAACAATTTCGGTTTCTAGCAAATGTGCACTCTTGCTCTTCACCAAATTGAAATTGGTTCGGACAATCTTCCCACCCACAGTGTTTATTCTGATGCGATCTGAGCTGAAATTATACGTGATACTGACTTAAAATGCCTTCAGTTGCAGTTTTCCTGATTTCACCCTTAAGACAAGTATTTCACCTATCTAAGTTGCATATCCTCTTAATTTATGATAATGGATGAATGCCTAATGTAGGATAAATAGTCCAATAGAGGTGACGTGCAGTCTGCATGATGCATTCAAGATTTTGGTTGGATTAATTAGTACAAAAGCCGACCGTTTTGCAGTACATTTTCATCGGTCAGAGGTTTGCAGCTTATAACAGACTAAAGCTGGCTGCGTAAAATTTGAACAGATGTTCAAAGACTGTTACTCTGCCTTTTATGTTAGCCTGACCTGTTGACTAGTGAATTGGGTGCCCATTGAGTAAATGGCTTTATCGTTGCATGGCATATACAACTTCACCTCTGTGAAGATTTAGTCATTCTAGGTAAGCTACTTAAATAATGCTCCAATGCTACAAGCCTACGTTCTCCTTGATGCCTTAGCAAGCCTTGTATTATTCTCCATTTTACAACTTTTAATGGTAACATTGATCATTGATGTATCAACACCCCATTTTGGTGCCTTGATAATAATTTGCTCAATTTTCGCAGGTATGATTATTCTGGTTATGGACGGTCATCAGGCAAGGTTAATAATACTTTCTGCTCTTTCTTGAAACTAATGCTCTATCATGTCGCTAGAGGAGCAATACCTGCTTATACTAGAGTAGTTAAAAAAGGTTTTAGGCAGGTGGGAATCATTTAATAGCTTAATATTCTTGTCATGGGAGAGGCCACAAATCTGATTCCCACGTGAGTGCTTCTGTTAAGGGATCCTTTTTTGCATTTGGCTAATTCCATTTGTTTTTATGGAAGATTATTCCATCCCATGTGTTTATCTCATGGTTAGAAAAATAAACTCTGTTGAGACAATCTTTCTGCGCCTTCCATTTTCAGGCAAGTGAAGCTAATACATTTGCTGACATAGAGTCTGCATATAAATGCCTTGTGGAGGTTTATGGGACTAGGGAAGAAGACATTGTTCTTTATGGTCAGTCTGTCGGTAGTGGCCCCACTGTTGATTTAGCTGCTCACTTGCATCACATAAGAGCAGTTGTTCTGCATAGTCCCATACTTTCTGGCCTGCGTGTCATGTATTCTGTGAAGAAAACGTACTGGTTTGACATATATAAGGTTTGCCTCACTAGCTGAACTATCAAGAGAAATACTGAAAGACCTCACATACTTTGTCTACACTAACAGACATTTGCTTTGTTACAGAACATCGAGAAAATTCCCCTTGTTAAATGCCCTGTTCTGGTGATTCATGTAAGTTTGGAATTAAATACATCCACACGTTGTAGTGATATCTGATATGCTCCTTGTGTAATCCGTGCATAGCTTCAGATAAACCTGGTGGCCTGTTTCCCTTTCTTCTCAGGGTACAAGTGACGATGTTGTTGATTTTTCCCATGGAAAGCGGATATGGGAGCTGAGCCAACAGAAGTATGAGCCTCTGTGGATCGAGGGAGGCGACCACTGTAACTTGGAGACCTTCCCAGTGTACATAAGGCATCTGAAGAAGTTTCTGTCGGCTGTAGAGAAGTTGCCTGCTGGAAAAGAAGCAGCACCTGAGAGTGAGAAGTTGCTAGCTGGAAATGAAAAACCTTCAGATAGCGTCGCTCTTTCAGAGGCGCATTTGATGACCTCGCAGAGGTTAGAGCCATCGAGGAAGAGCTCAAGGCATGAGCAGCCTCCTAGGCTGAGCACTGAACGTGTAAATAAACACCGTCGAAGTACAGACGTCAGGGAAAAGGCAAGGTCCATCACACATAAGGAGAGATCAAGGAGAAGTGTCGATACATTTGACAGGACAAGAGATGAAAATGAACAGACAGACAAACCAAGGAAAAGCATTGACAGGTTGGTCCTCCCTCAGCCTCCTCTCTTGCACCATCTTGCAGAGTACTCGATCAGCATAGACTATGTAACAATCATTTTCTGAGGTCAAATCAAATTTTGTATGATTCACATTTTTTCGCATTGACCTTTGGGAATCTTTGGCAGGCTTGGCGAGATGATTAGATCAATGGGCCTCTGCAATGTTGATTGCTTCAAAGAGCCTTCTCGAAAAACCGAGGCTTGCTGAGTCAGTGAGTGTTTTTTCATATGTAGTTATAGAATCGTTTTGTTTCTCTTTGCAGCGGCAGAGTCAACAATGGTTTGTGTGCTCTTGCTGATGAAAATTGTCCACGAACAGCAAAGATAAATATAGTGCAACTCCTTGAATTGAGCTTTATTCTATCTTGTAAATACTACATCTGTGTTTCTTGAAACGAAGTATACCACTTTTTCCTGCTACTTTCCCGTCGTTCTGCAAATACCAGGTTGAGCGTAGTAGGTGCCACTACGACGCAGAAATGCGTTAAGGACAAATCTCCACCATCCAATCAAAGTCTAAGTCCCTAATCAACTGCTACAGTACTTCTGTGTATCAGTGCAGATCATCTGGGCCCCTCTTAGGCGGCATCAGTATACAGATTGGGCAATCCTCTGCTTTGCAAACCCCAACATATCTGCCGAGCAATAGTCATCTGTCAATATTTTTTTTTATCTTTTTCATCTTTTTATTTACTTGAAAATGAGCAGGAATTAAGCTTGCGGATGCCGATACGTCTCCGTTGTATCTATAATTTTTTATTGTTTTATGCCAATATTTTACAACTTTTATATACTTTTGGCAACATTTTAGATTATTTTTTGGACTAACATATTGATTCAATGCCCAGCGTCAGTTCTATATGTTGCATGTTTTTTGTTTCGCAGAATATCCATATCAAACGAAGTCCAAACGCGATAAAAATTTACATAGATTTATTTTGGAATATATGTGATTTTTGGGAAACAGAATCAACGCGAGATGATGCCCGAGGGGCCATAAGCTCGAGGAGCGCGCCCCCTACCCCAGGCGCGCCTGGTAGGCTTGTGGAGCCCCTTAAGGCGGTTGGTGCCCTTCTTTCGCCGCAAGAAAGATAATATCCGGAAAAAAAATTGTGTTACAATTCCAGCCCAATTGGAGTTACGGATCTCTGAGAATTTAAGAAACGGTGAAGGACCAGAGAACAGGAAGGCGAAAAAGAAGAGAAAGAGTCCGATCTCGGAGGGGCTCCCGCCCCTCCGCCGCCATGGCGGCCATGGACGAGAGGCGAAACTCTCCTCCCATCTAGGGGGGAGGCCATGGAAGGAGGGGGGGGGTCTCCCTCTCTCCTGGTGGCGTTGGAGTGCGCCGGGGCAACCATCGTGATGGCGATCTACACCAACAACTTCGCCGCCGTCATCACCAACTCTCTCCCCCTCTATGCAGCAGTGTAACACCTCTTCTCCCCGCTGTAATCTCTACATAAACATGGTGCTTAACGCTATATATTATTTCCCAATGATGTATATGACTATCCTATGATGTTTGAGTAGATTTGTTTTGTCCTATGGGTTGATTGATGATCGTGATTGGTTTGAGTTGTGTGTTTTATTTTGGTGTTGTCCTATTGTGCCCTTTGTTTTATTTTGGGGTTGTTGCATATGGGAGTAAAGAGGACTTTTTACTTAATGCTATGGTTGGGTTTTACCTTAATGATCTTTAGTAGTTGTGGATGCTTGCTAGAGTTCCAATCATAAGTGCATATGATCCAAGTGCGGAAAGTATGTTAGCTCATGCCTCTCCCTCATATAAAATTGCGATAATGGTTACCAGTCCAGTTATCAATCACCTATGGACAAATCCTTCTCTTGTGTTACAAAAATCTTTCTACTAAACAACTAAATTTTATTATCTTGAAAATTACTCATAGTTTTATTCTCACTAAGTACATCTAGTTTTATCCTTGCAAACTTATCCTTTCACCTACAAAATAGTTTCATAATTGTTCCACGTAAAGCGAACGTTAAGTGTGTGTAGAGTTGTATCGGGTCGATAGAACTTGAAGGGAATATAAATCCTACCTTTAGTTCCGTGTTGGGTTCGGCACTCTTATTTATCAAAAAAGCTACAACTGATCCCCTACACTTGTGGGTTATTACCCGCTCGCTCGCCAGAGCCACGAGCCGGACGAACTGCACTTCTCTTCAGCGATGACCAACGACTCGGTCAGCCGGGAGCCGGCCGCAGCACACTCGAGGGACTTCTTGTAGTCGTCGGCGATGGTGATGATGCCCTTGGGACCCGACGTCTTCAACTTTACGTAGGCATAGTGGGGCACCGCCATGAATTTGGCCAGCACAGGCCGGCCTGAGAGCGTGTGGTAGGGGCTGCTCAGGTCGACCACCTCAAACCAGGTCGGCTCGCGGTGGAAGTGGCCCTTGGTGCCGAATGAAACGTCCAGGCAGATCCTACCGATAGGGGAGTAGGAGTGCCCTGGCACGATGCCGTGGAACACCGTCCGACTGGCGTGCAGCTAATTCTCCTTGATGCCCAGCTTGAGCATGGTGTCACGGTAGGTGGCGGGGTCCTGTACCGGGGGTGGCTAATGCCAAGGAGCCCGAGCTCATCAATTACAAGGGGGCCCAACGGGCCCACGACGCGGCGCTAACCATAGGAGTCTAGATGACCTTCTTGACGTCCAAGACTAGAGGATGGAGGTGCCCCAGATCGCATCCAGCATGTAAACACTAGACCTCTCCTGTATATATAAAGGGGGGTCTAGGGTTCCTCCTGATCATCTATCTTCAGATAGGAAAACTCTCAGTAGCAATATCATACACCATTGTAACCCGTCGCACGAGGTATCCCTCCATTGTCAATGACCGAAACCAGTAGGACGTGATAACCCACAAGTATAGGGGATCAATTGTAGCCTTTCTCGATAAGTAAGAGTGTCGAACCCAACGAGGAGCTAAAGGTAGAACAAATATTCCCTCAAGTTCTATCAACCACCGATACAACTCTACGCACGCTTAACGTTCGCTTTACCTAGAACAAGTATGAAACTAGAAGTACTTTGTAGGTGCGATAGGATAGGTTTGCAAGACAATAAAGAACACGTAAATAAAAGCTAGGGTTGTTAGATAAAGAAACAATTAAGTTAGTTTTAGTAGAGAGTTTTTTGTCACAAGAAAGTTATTTGTCCCTAGACAATCGATAACTAGACCGGTCATTGTTGCAATTTTATATGAGGGAGAGGCATAAGCTAACATATTTTCTATACTTGGATCATATGCACTTATGATTGGAACTCTAGCAAGCGTCCGCAACTACTAAAGATCATTAAGGTAAAACCCAACCATAGCATTATAAGCTAACAAGTCCTCTTTACTCCCATACGCAAGCAACCTACTTACTCAGGTTTAAGCTTATGTCACTCTAGCAACCCACCATAAGCGAATCATGAACATATTGCAAACCCTACAGCGGGGATCCCCCACGCTTGCGCGGCACGGAGAGAACCATAGGATAACACCAATAATAAAACATACAACTCAAACCAATCACAATCATCAATCAACCAATAGGACAAAACAGATATACTCAAACATCATAGGATAGCCATACATCATTGGGAAATAATATATAGCGTTGAGCACCATGTTTAAGTAGAGATTACAGCAGGGAGGAGAGGTGTTACAACCGCTGCATAGAGGGGGAGAGAGTTGGTGATGATGGTAGCGAAGTTGTTGGTGTAGATCGCCGCACGATGATGGCCCCGGTGGCGTTCCAGCACACCAGGAGAGAGGGGGAGAGAGCCAGCCTCCTCCTTCTTCTTCCTTGGCCTCCCCCTAGGTGGGAGGATGGTTTCCCCTCTGGTCCTTGGCCTCCATGACAGCGGAGGGGCGGGAGCCCCTCCGAGATTGGATATATCTCTCTCTCTGTTTTTGCGCTCCTGTTTTCTGCCCTTTCACCGTTTCTTAAATTGCCGAAGATCCGTAACTCTGATTGGGCTGAAATTTTAACACGATTTTATCCGGATATTAGCTTTCTTGCAGCCGAAGAAGGGCACCAACCGCCTTACGGGGTGGCCACAAACCCCCTCGACGCGCCCAGGGTAGGGGGCGCACCCCTAGGGCTCGTGGGCCCCTCGGGCATCGTCTCGCGTTGATTCTTTTTCCCAAAAATCACATATATTCCAAAAAAAAAATCTCCTTAAGTTCTTATCGCGTTTGGACTCTGTTTGATATGGATATTCTGCGAAACAAAAAACATGCAACAAACAGGAACTGGCACTGGGCAATGGATCAATATGTTAGTCCCAAAAATAATATAAAAAGTTGCCAAAAGTATATGAAAGTTGTAGAATATTGGCATGAAACAATCAAAACTTATAGATATGACGGAGATGTATTAGCATCCCCAAGCTTAATTCCTGCTCATCCTCGAGTAGGTAAATGATAAAAAAGATAATTTTTGATGTGGAATGCTACCTAGCATAATCTTGATCATATAATCTAATCTTGGCATGAATATTAAGAAATGAGTGATTCAAAGCAATAGTCTATCATTTGACATTAAGACAATAATACTTCAAGCATACTAATAAAGCAGTCATGTCTTCTCAAAATAACATGGCCAAAGAAAGTTATCCCTACAAAATCATATAGTTTGGCTATGCTCCATCTTCATCACACAAAGTATTTCATCATGCACAACCCCGATGACAAGCCAAGCAATTGTTTCATAATTTTAATGTTCTCAAGCCTTTTCAACTTTCACGCAATACATGAGCGCGAGCCATGGATATATCACTATAGATGGAATAGAATATGGTGGTTGTGAGGAGAAGACAAAAAGGAGAAAGTCTCACGTCAACTAGGAAAATCAATGGGCTATGGAGATACCCAACAATTGATATCGATGCAAGTGAGTAGGGATTGTCATGCAACGGATGCACTAGAGCTATAAGTGTATGAAAGCTCAAAAGAAAACTAAGTGGGTGTGCATCCAACTCGCTTGCTCACGAAGACCTAGGGCAATTTGAGGAAGCCCATCATTGGAATATACAAGCCAAGTTCTATAACGAAAAATTCCCACTAGTATATGGAAATGACAAAATAGGAGGCTCTCTATCATGAAGATCATGGTGCTATTTTTGAAACACAAGTGTGGTAAAGGATAGAGCATTGCGCCTTCTCTATTTTTCTCTCATTTTTAAATTGTTTTCTCTCTTTTTTTGTTTTGGGCTCTTTGGCCTTTTTCTTATTTTGGGATCTTTGGCCTCTTTTTATTTTATTTTAGTCCGGAGACTCATCCCAACTTGTGAGGGAATCATAGCTTCCATCATCCTTTCCTCACATGGGACAATGCGCTAATAATGATGATCATCACACTTTTATTTACTTACAACTCAAGAATTACAACTCGATACTAGAACAAAGAGATGACTATATGAATGCCTCCGGTGGTGTACTGGGATGTGCAATGATTGAGCGTAGCAATGACATCAAAAAACGGACAAGCCATGAAAACATCATGCTAGCTATCTGTAGGATCGAAAGTATGTCTAGAGGGGGGGGGGAGCGGTGATTAGACTACTTGACCAAATAAAAATCTAGCCTTTTCCCAATTTTAAGTCTTGGCAGATTTTAGCAACTTATCACAAGTCAAGCAATCAACCTACACATGCAATTCTAAGAGTATAATAGCGGAATGTAAATCATTGCATATGAAGGTAAAGGGGAGGAGTTTGAAGGGAGCAAACACAATGTAGACACGAAGATTTTTCCCGTGGTTCCGATAGGTAGTGCTATCGTACATCCACGTTGATGTAGACTTCAACCCATGAAGGGTAATGGTTGCGCGAGTCCACGGAGGGCTCCACCCACGAAGGGTCCACGAAGAAGCAACCTTGTCTATCCCACCATGGCCATCGCCCACGAAGGAGTTGCCTCACTAGGGTAGATCTTCATGAAGTAGGCGATCTCCTTGCCTGTACGAACTCCTTGGTTCAACTCCACAATCTTGACGGAGGCTCCCAAATGACACCTAACCAATCTAGGAGACACCACTCTCCAAAAGATAATAGATGGTGTGTTGATGATGAACTCCTTGCTCTTGTGCTTCAAATGATAGTCTCCCCAACACTCAACTCTCTCTCACATATTTGGATTTGGAGGAAAGATGATTTGAGTGGAAAGCAACTTGGGGAAGGCTAGAGATCAAGATTCTTGTGGTTGGACTGAAATATCTTGGTCTCAACACATGAGTAGGTAGTTCTCCCTCAGAAATGAATGCTGGAAGTGTAGGCACGTTCTGATGGCTCATTCCACGAATGGAGGAAGGGTGGAGGGGTATATATAGCCTCCACACAAAATTGAACCGTTACACACAATTTACCAAACTCGGTGAGACCGAATACTCAAACTCGGTCAGACCGATCTAGTTCAAAATGTGAACGTTAGGATTTTCGGTGGGACCGACATGTCAACTCGGTGGGACCAATTTCATTAGGATTAGGGAATAACCTAATCTCGGTGAGACCAATCACATGAACTCGGTGAGACCGATTTCTGTAATAGGCAAACAAAGAGTTGGTCAGGCAAACTCTGTGGGACCGATTGCTCATTTCGGTAAGACCGAAACGTTACGAAGAGGAAACAGAGAGTTTGCACTGCGAACTCGGTGGGACCGATCGCTCATCTCGGTTAGACCGAAATGTTACGAAGGGAAATAGAGAGTTTGCAATCCCATCTCGGTGAGACCGAGATCCCTATCGGTGAGACCGAACTGATTAGGGTTTCTGGCAGTGGCTATGTCAAATGAACTCAGTGGCGCCGGATAGATCAAATCGATGGGGACAAGTTTGACTTTTGGTTTAGGACATATGTGGATATGAGAAATTGGTTGAGGGCTTTTGGAGCATATCACTAAGCATTTTGAGCAAGCAAGCCATTAAGCAACACCTCATCCCCTTTTAATAGTATTGGCTTTTCCTATGGACTCAATGTGATCTTGGATCACTAAAGGGAAAATGTAGAGTCTTGAGCTTGAGCCAATATGTGTCCTTAGCATTTTGAGGGGTCCACATCTTTAGTCCATGCCATGCCAATCATTGAACTTTCTGAAATGATCGTCTTGAAAGAGTATTAGTTCAATGAGCTATATGTTGTTAGGAATTACCAAAACCACCCAGGGATTAGTTGCACTTTCAATCTCCCCCTTTTTGGTAATTGATGACAACATATAGATCAAAGCTTTGACAAATGATAATAAGAATGAAATATATCGTCGCTTTGAGAAGTATGTGATAAGAAAGAGCTCCCCCTAAATTTGTGCATTATTTAAAATTTGCTTTTGAATGCAAATGCACAATCGATTAGGATCATGGATTACTCTTCCATGTCACATACATCTTGGTGGAGCGCTCAAAATGATAGAATATGAAATATGCACTCATCACCAAGGCAAAGTGAATGATCATACAAGAGAGATAAATAATATCATCATTCAAGCACAAACATTAATGTAGGATATGATCAAACACATGACCATACACGTATCTCACACACATAGACATAGAGTATCATCCAAGCAAGCACACAAATAAATAAGTATCAAACAAGTAGCAAAAGAGATAGCAAAAAGAAGAAAATCTCTCTCTTGAAGCCTATGATCTATACACTTTCTCCCCTTTTGGCAACAAGTTACCAAAAATCTTGAAAATGCATAGTGCTATGCGTCTCTCTAGGATTGATCTTCGGGAGGTGGCGTTGAGAGGACTCCAAGGACGAATGCATCTGTTGAGGTTGTTGGAGCTGGTGGAGTGGCAACTGGAGGGGCTACAGAAGTTGTGGCTGCAGGTGCTGACGTAGCAGCTCTTGTGTCTGTCACAGGCACTGCTGCAGATCTCTGTGCCCTAGGCACTCTCTAAAAAGCATCAGTGGTTGCTTTCCCTTTCCTCTCTTCAGCTTCTTCCTGGAGCTTCTCAACAGCTGTCTGCATCTCTGTCACCTTCAAGTCAAGATCATAGAACTTTGTTTCAATGATCCTCTCCAGGCTCTCTTGATTCTGAGTCAGGGTGGCCAATCCTTTCTCAATCCTCAAAGTGGCTTGAATAAGATATCCAAGTTGATATTGCTTTGACTTGAGGAAGACTTGTGAAGCCTATTCAACACTTGGCATCTTGGCTGTCTTCTCTGCTTTTGCTTTCTCCCTCTTCTCTTGAGCCTCTACTGATGTGGGATCTTCATCATCCATGACAACTGTGTTGTCCTCAAAGTTAGGCCTCAAGGGAAGGTGTTCTTTATCCAACAAGTATGTGCCTATGCCCATCTTGGAGTTGATGAGCATCTGGATGTGTGGAGCATACCCACATGATCTCTTCTGGTCTACAGCAGTCCTCCTGATTGTCTCAACAATCAAACTCATCACTTTAAACTTCTGGGACACATCAAACAACTGAAGCAAATTGATGGAATGGCCTCTGATCATCCTGTGATCTCCTGATTTGGGCAACAAGGTGTGCCTCAAGATGGTGTTAATAGTGGCCAGTCCAGACAACAGATAGTATACAGAGCCTAGCTTATGAGTCTCCAAGGCCTTGTCAGGAATCTCCTTATACATGTTGGCCATGGAATTGTGATCTTTCTTTCTCTTGGCATAGACATCTATGTCATCCTCAAGCTCTACAGGGGCATTGATCAGCTTGGCCCACGCAGCAACTGTTGATTGGTACCTTGTACCTTTAGACATCCAAACAATCCTTCCATCTGGATAGAAATGAGCTGTAGAATAGAATTGCATAATGAGCTCATCATTCCACTTGGTCAGTTTCTGACCCACAAAAGTATCTACTCCATTGAGTCTGAAACTTTCATGCACTCATGGAAAGTGGTCTTCATTGTTGTCGATGTATTTCTAGTCTACCCACTTCATGTCACACACTATGGGCTTCTTATCCAAAAGAATTGTCTCATAGAAGTCTTGCTGCTCCTTGGTGTCAAATCTATAGTCCACAGCGGTCCTTCCCCTCACAGCATATGGATCTGATTGTCTCCACAATCTGAGACCTACATCTTTTCTGACTTTCATATTCTCAGCCACTGGATGATTGTCATCATGGTCAGGGATCTTTGGCTTTAGCTTCCTAAGCACTTGGGCTTCCTCATTTTCGTCTTCTTCAATCCCAGGCACTGGGGCCTTGTTCTTCTCAGCAGCTGGTATGTTTCTTGTGCTCCTCTTTGGTGCAGTCTTGGGGGCTGGAGCATAAGCTTTGGGGGCAGTCTTGGGCTTAGATGAAGCAGCCCCAGACTTGATGGCATCCCCCATCAGCTTTTGAGCTTTAGGTGCTGGTGCAGCATCCTCTTCTTCATCTTCTTCATCCTCAGCTGGGTCTTTTATCATAGAGGATCTTCCAATTACTCTAGCTATGGTCTTCTTGACCCTTTCCTTTCTCTTCTTGCCCTCACCAGCCTCTTTTGGTTCAAGAGTGAACTCAATGGTTTCCTGTGTTGAGGCTCTGGCCTTAGACATGGGCACTCTCTTGCAGGTGCCTTCTATCGTGGATCTAAGACTGACAGTAGAATGGGGGGTAGGTATGAGGAGGCAAGATCCTAGCTATGGCGAAGTTGTACACATGAGTTTTACAAGTTCAGGCCCTTCGCGGAGGAAGTAATAGCCCTACGTCTCGGTGCCCGGAGGCGGTCGACTGGATTATGCGTGTGTGTGTTACACGGGGTGCGAACCCTAGTGCCAGAGGAGGAGGGTGGCTTATATAGAGTGCACCAGGACCCCGGCCATCCTCCGTTACCAAGAGTTCAATGTACATAAAGAGGTGGCGTTACTGGTAACGCCAGCCTTAAATGCCTTAATGGCCTTAAAGACTACAGAGTGGACGCTTGCCCGTTGCTGTTCTGGATGACTCCTGGTCTTCAAACAGGTCGAATGGATTCTTGCATGGTCGAATGATCGAGTGGTCGAGTGACCTAAGGAAGGAGGGGTCTCCGAGTGACTGGTAGGTCGAGTGGACTGTACTCGACACCTTTGTTGGGCCCTCCCTGTTGTCTCTTGAGCTTCTTTGCTTCTAAGACAGTGACCTCGGATAGGATGTATAGGTCAGGCCTATTACCCTACCCCAGGTCTATGTCCTCATCATTAGCCCCGAATGGATTGAGGTCCGAGTGAAAAGAAGGTTGAAGTTGATCTTGCTTTGACTCTTGTGTTTCTCAACTATTCATCTTTGAACGGAGGCCAGTGTTGGAACTTCGGCTTCGTTTCAGTCGCCTTGATCGATTCAGAAATTGTCGATTGGTTTTATAACGTCACCCGTCGAGTGTTGTCTTTGACGCGAAATCTTTGGCGTGATTGGTTACGGCGGATCTCGGATTTCACGGGATTCAAAATTTCAGGGGAAGCGCGCCGGGCGGAGCGCGCCGTGGCAAGCGGAGTGGATAAACAGGAACGTTTCAATTTCCGTGCCACCTTTTTCGCCATGTATCCCGCGTGTGACTGTTGAGGGATTTGACAGGATCACTCGGGCCCACGCGTCAGCCAATCGGAAGTGGGCCTTTAAAAGCGGCGAGGCCGAGGCGTCTGCACTGTGCGCGTTGATGACCCACAAGTATAGGGGATCTATCGTAGTCCTTTCGATAAGTAAGAGTGTCGAACCCAACGAGGAGCAGAAGGAAATGATAAGCAGTTTTCGGCAAGGTATTCTCTGCAAGTACTGAAATAAGTGGTAACAGATAGTTTTGTGATAAGATAATTTGTAACGAGCAACAAGTAACACAAGTAAATAAAGTGCAGCAAGGTGGCCCAATCCATTTTTTAGCAAAGGATAAGCCTGGACAAACTCTTATAATAGGAAAAGCGCTCCCGAGGACACATGGGAATATCTTCAAGCTAGTTTTCATCAAATTCATATTATTCAGGTTCGGTACTTTGATAATTTGATATGTGGGTGGACCGGTGCTTGGGTGCTGTTCTTACTTGAACAAGCATCCCACTTATGATTAACCTCTATTGCAAGCATCCGCAACTACAACAAAAGTATTAAGGTAAACCTAACCATAGCATGAAACATATGGATCCAAATCAGCCCCTTACGAAGCAACGCATAAACTAGGGTTTAAGCTTCTGTCACTCTAGCAACCCATCACCTACTTATTACTTCCCAATGCCTTCCTCTAGGCCCAAAATAATGGTGAAGTGTTATGTAGTCAACGTTCACATGACACCACTAGAGGCTAGACAACATATATCTCATCAAAATATCGAACGAATACCAAATTCACATGACTACTAATAGCAAGACTTCTCCCATGTCCTCAGGAACAAACGTAACTACTGACAAAGCATATTCATGTTCATAATCAGAGGGGTATTAATATGCATAAAGGATCTAAACATATGATCTTCCACCAAATAAACCAACTAGCATCAACTACAAGGAGTAATCAACAATACTAGCAACCTACTAGTATCAATCCCGGACTTGGAGACAAGAATTGGATACAAGAGATGAACTAGGGTTTTGAGATGAGATGGTGCTGGTGAAGATGTTGATGGAGATTGCCCTCTCCTGTTGAGAGGAGCGTTGGTGATGACGTTGGCGATGATTTCCCCCTCCCGGAGGGAAGTGTCCCCGGCAGAACAGCTCTGCCGGAGCCCTAGATTGGTTCCGCCTCGTGGCGGCGGAGTTTCATCCCGAAAGGTTGCTTATGATTTTTTCCTCGACGAAAGACCTCATATAGCAGAAGATGGCCATCGGAGAGCCAACAGGGGGCCCACGAGGTAGGGGGCGCGCCCAGGGGGGTAGGGCGTGCCCCCACCCTCGTGGACACGTGGGCCCCCCTCTGGTGAACTTCTTCCGCTGGATATTTTTTATTATTTCCAAAAATGACTTTTGTGGAGTTTCAGGACTTTTGGAGTTGTGCAAAATAGATCTCTAATATTTGTTCCTTTTCCAGCCCAGAATTCCAGCTGCCGGCATTCTCTCTCCTTATGTAAACCTTGTAAAATAAGAGAGAATAAACATAAGTATTGTGACATAATGTGTAATAACAACCCATAATGCAATAAATATCGATGTAAAAGCATGATGCAAAGTGGACGTATCAACTCCCCCAAGCTTAGACCTCGCTTGGCCTCAAGCAAAAGCCGATAACGATAAATATGTCCCCATGTTCAGAGGTAGAGGCGTCGATAAAAAAATACGGACATGAAGGCATCATGATTATTCTCATAACAACAACATAAATAGATATTGTCATATGATTTCTTATGTTCAAGTAATAATCCATTCACAATGCAGAGTACGAATCATAAACTTTATTGAGAGCCAACAACTATAACTCAGTCATTGAAGCAATTGCAATTTATCATAACATCAGAAAGAGTCTATGTCAGAGCTTAATAGCAAGTCCACATACTCAACTATTATTTAGTCTTTCATAATTGCTAACACTCACACGATACTTGTGGTTACGGAGTTTTAATCGGACACAGAGAAAGATAGGGGCTTACAGTTTCACCTCCCAACCTTTTACCTCAAGGGTAATGTCAACAATAATAACTCATGCCCCCCTACATCCAATTAGATATATCAATCAGGATCTTTCCAACATACTGTGCTTGCCAAAGGATAAAATGTAAAAAAGGAAAGGTGAAGGTCACCATGACTCTTGCATAAGATAGAGGATAATAATAGAAGATAGGCCCTTCGCAGAGGGAAGCAGAGGTTGTCATGCGCTTAAGGGTTGGATGCACAAAGTCTTAATGCAAAATAAAGTCACTTTATATTGCCACTTGTGATATGAAACTTTATTATGCAGTCTGTCGCTTTTATTTCTTCCACATCACAAGATCGTATAAAGCTTATTTTCTCCCACACTAATAAGTCATACATATTTAGAGAGCAATTTTTATTGCTTTGCACCAATGACAACTTACTTGAAGGATCTTACTCAATCCATAGGTAGATATGATGGACTCTCATGGCAAAACTGGTTTAAGGGTTTTTGGAAGCACAAGTAGTATCTCTACTTGGTGCTGAGAATTTGGCTAGCATGAGGGGGAAAGGCAAGCTCAACATGTTGGGTGATCCATGACAATATACTTTATCTCAGATATAAGAAAACATAACCCATTATGTTGTCTTCCTTGTCCAACGTCAACTCTTTACCATGTCATATTTTAATGAGTGCTCCCAATCATAAAAGATGTCAATGATAATATATTTACATGTGAAACCTCTCTTTCCTTATTACTTCCTATTAATTGCAACGATGACCAAAGCTATGTCTGCCAACTCCCAACAACTTTTAATCATCATACTCTTTCTATGTGAAGTCATTACTCTCAACAAGATCAATATGAACTTTGTTTCTTTTTATTCTTTTCTTCTTTTCTTTTATTCACTCAAGATCATGGTAAAACAATCAAGCCCTTGACTCAACACTAATCTTTATTATATAGCTCACGGACTCGATTACATAGAGAGATCATAAAGCAAAAACTCAAAACTAGATCATGCCATGAACTTTATTCTACTAGATCAAGATACTACTAATAGGATCGAAATAAGAAAAACGGTAAGAATAGGAGATGTGGTTGTGATACGATACCGGGGCACCTCCCCCAAGCTTGGCAGTGTCCAAGGGGAGTGCCCATACCCATGTGATTATATCTCCTTATTTGTTGTTGGTGAAATATTCTTGGCGATGATGCCCTTCAGGATACGATTCTCCTCCTCGAGCTTATTGACTTGATGCTTGAGGTCCATTATTTCCTTACGAAGCTTTCCTGTAACAGCTAAAGCTCCTTGCACCCAAGGGTGTTGCATAGCTGCGGGAGAACAAGTGACACTCCTCTTCATATTTTCATAAGAAAGAAATATAACATTGGAAGGGATAACCGAGTTTGGGATAGCTGAGCTATGTAGTTCCCCCATCATGAGCCCAGCTTGGAAGCGGGAAGTGACTTCTTGATCCTCCATGGCATCTACTCTCATCAAGTCAGCCTCCATCTCTTCCTCCGTTGCCAACCCAAAGTGGTCAGCGACGCTGTTTGCCCTTGGTTCCAGTGCCGGATGAGACACCCGGCTCTCCCCGACTGACTCTTGAGAAGACATCTTGCTCTAATCTGCAGCAGGAATAGCACGAAACAATAACAGAGGATAATTGCGTGATATTGGAGGCAAAACCTGCGGGAGAATATATAATGAATTTTTACCGACCAAAATACGTATCGTGCAGGAAAACGGAGTCCGGAAGGCACACGAGGTGCCCACGAGGTAGGGGGCGCGCCCAGGGGGGTAGGGCGCGCCCTCCACCCTCGGGAGGCTCTCGTGTCCTTCCTGGACTGCTACTTATTTTTCTATTTTTCTAAATACTCCAAAACGGAGAAATATTGCCATAAAAATTGTTTTGGAGTCGGTTTACTTACCGCATCACATACGTATTCCTTTTCGAGTCCGAACGCTCCTAAAGTGTCTCTTATGTATTCCTCTGGGTTACGGTTTCAATAACATTGGTTTCAACATTTATAGGATTACCTGAGATATAATGTTTGATTCTTTGACCGTTTACCACCTTCAGATTTGTGCCTTCGAAATTGTTGATTTTTATGGCACCGGAATGATAGTCCTCCTCGATAACGTAAGCGCCTTCCCATTTAGAGAGAAGTTTTCCTGCAAAATATCTTATACGAGAGTTGTATAGCAAAACATAATCACCTACATTAAACTCACGCTTTTGTATCCTTTTGTCATGCCATCTTTTGACTTTCTCTTTAAACAACTTGGCATTTTCATAAGCTTGGGTTCTCCATTCATCAAGTGAACTAATATCAAATAACCTCTTCTCTCCGGCAAGTTTGAAATCATAATTGATCTCTTTAATAGCCAAGCCTTATGCTCTAGTTCGAGAGGTAAGTGACATGCTTTTCCATAAACCATTTTATACGGAGACATACCCATAGGATTTTTATATGCAGTTCTATAGGCCCATAATGCATCATCAAGTTTCTTGGACCAATTTTTTCTAGACCTATTGACAGTATTTTGCAAAATTAATTTGAGTTCTCTATTACTCAATTCTACTTGACCACTAGACTGAGGGTGATATAGGGATGCAATTCTATGATTAACATCATACTTAGCAAGCATTTTTGGAAATCACCATGAATAAAATGTGAACCACCATCAGTCATTAAATATCTAGGGACTCCAAACCTTGGAAAAATGACTTCTTTAAGCATTTTAATAGAAGTGTTATGATCAGCACTACTAGTTGGAATAGCTTCTACCCACTTAATAACGTAATCAACAGCAACTAAAATATGTGTATATCCATTAGAGGCAGGAAAAGGTCCCATATAATCAGAGCCCCAAACATCAAATGGTTCAATAACAAGTGAATAATTCATAGGCATTTCTTGACGTCTACTAATATTACCAATTCTTTGACATTCATCACAAGATAAGACAAACTTACGCGCATCCTTGAAGAGAGTGGGCCAATAAAAACCAGATTGCAATACCTTATGTGCAGTTCTATCTCCAGCGTGGTGCCCTCCATAAGCTTCGGAGTGACACTTGCGTAGGATTTGTTCCTGTTCATGCTCAGGTACACAACATCTAATAACATCATCTACTCCTTCTTTATAAAGATGTGGGTCATCCCAAAAGTAATGTCTCAAATCATAGATTTTTTTTCTTTTGTTCGTATGTGAAACTAGGTGGTATAAATTTAGCAACAATGTAATTGGCATAATCAGCATACCATGGAGTACTATGAGAAGCATTTATGACATTTAATTGCTCATCAGGAAAGCTATCATCAATAGGTAGTGGGTCATCAAGAACATTCTCTAACGTAGACAAGTTGTCTGCAACGGGGTTCTCAGCTCCCTTTCTATCAACAATATGCAAATCAAATTCTTCTAGCAAGAGAACCCATCTAATGAGTCTAGGTTTAGCATCTTTATTTTCCATAAGATATTTAATAGCAGCATGATCAGTGTGAATAGTTACTTTAGAATCAACAATATAAGGTCTGAACTTATCACAAGCAAATACAACTGCTAAGAATTCTCTTTCAGTAGTAGCATAATTTCTTTGAGCATTGTCTAGAGTTTTACTAGCATAATGGATAACATTTAATTTCTTATCAATTATTTGCCCTAGAACAACACCTACTGCATAATCACTAGCATCACACATAATTTCAAAGGGTAAATTCCAATTAGGTGGCTGAACAATAGGTGCGGAAACCAATGCTTTATTAAGTATTTCAAATGCTTCCACACAATCATCATCAAAGACAAATGGTATATCTTTTTGTAATAAATTAGTCAGAGGACGAGAAATTTTGAGAAGTCCTTAATGAACCTCCTATAAAATCCGGCGTGACCAAGGAAACTTCTTATACCTTTGATGTCCTTGGGACATGGCATCTTTTCAATAGCATCAACCTTGGCTTTATCAACTTCTATACCTCTTTCAGAAACTTTATGCCCCAAGACAATACCTTCATTAACCATAAAGTGGCACTTTTCCCAATTCAAGACAAGATTAGTTTCTTCACATCTCTGCAAAACTCGATCAAGATTGCTCAAGCAATCATCAAAAGAGGATCCATAGACGGAAAAGTCGTCCATGAAAACCTCACAAATCTTTTCACAAAAGTCAGAGAATATAGCCATCATGCATCTTTGAAAGGTAGCACATGCATTAGATAAACCAAAAGGCATACGTCTATAAGCAGAAGTACCAAAAGGGCAAGTAAAAGTGGTCTTTGATTGATCTTTAACTGGCACAGGTATTTGAGAGAAACCAGAATAACCATCTAGAAAGCAATAATGTGTATGTTTGCATAATCTTTCTAGCATTTGATCAATAAAAGGTAAGGGGTAATGATCCTTTTTAGTAGCCTTATTTAATTTACGGAAATCAATTACCATCCTAAAACCTGTAATAATTCTTTGCAGAATCAATTCATCTTTATCATTAGGAACAACAGTAATACCTCCCTTTTTAGGGACACAATGGACATGACTTAACCACTGACTATCAGCAACGGGATAAATTATACCTGCCTCCAGAAGCTTTAGTATTTCTTTTCTTACCACTTCTTTCATCTTAGGATTCAGCCGTCATTGATGATCATGAACCGGTTTGGCATCTTCTTCCAAATTTATTTTATGTTGACATAGAGTGGGACTAATGCCCTTAAGATCATCAAGAGTATATCCAATAGCAAAGACGGTGCTTCTTCGTAGTTTTCAATAATCTCTTCTTCATGCTCCGAAAGGTTAGCACTAATAATAACAAGATATATCTTCTTTTCATCAAGATAAGCATATTTAAGATTATCAGGCAATGGTTTAAGCTCAAACACGGGATCACCCTTGGGAGGAGGAGGATCCCCTAGGATTTCAACATGTAAATTGTGTTTCAGAATGGGTTCCTGCTTAAAGAATACTTCATTTATTTCCCTTCTTTCATTCATAAACATATCATTTTCATGGTCTAGCAAATATTGTTCTAAAGGATCGCTAGGAGGTACGGCAATAGAAGCAAGACCAATAATTTCATCCTTACTAGGAAATTCTTCTTCACGGTGTTGTCTACTATATTTAGAGAAATTAAACTCATGAGTCATATCATCCAAGCCAATAGTAACAACATTTTTTTCGCAGTCTATCTTAGCATTAACAATGTTCAAGAAGGGGCTACCAAATATAATGGGACAAAAACTATCTTGTGGGGAACCCAGAACAAGAAAATCAGCAGGATATTTAGTTTTCCCACACAAGACTTCAACATCTCTAACAATTCCCATTGCTGATATAGTATCTCTATTGGCAAGTTTAATTGTAACATCAATTCCTTCTAACTCAGCAGGTGCAATTTCATGCTTATTTTCTTCGTATAAAGTATGCGGTATAACACTAGCACTAGCACCCATATCACATAAGCCATGATAACAATGATCTCCTATTTTAACAGAAATAACATGCAATTCTAGCAGTTTGTCCGCAGAATTGAATAACATGCCCATCAATATTATCAGCCAAGAGATCTTTAACAATAGAAATATTAGGTTCAAGTTTAATTTGCTCAAGAGGTGTATAAGTTCTAATATTACTTTTATGAACAACAATTGAAGCTTTAGCATGATCCTTTATTCTAACAGGAAAGGTGGTTTCTCAACATAAGAAGTAGGAACAACAGGATCATTATAAGTGACAATCTTTTCTTCAACTTTAATAGGCGCATCTACTTTTACTTCTATGGGAGGATGATATTTAAACCACTTCTCTTTGGGGAGATCAACATAAGTAGCAAAAGATTCACAGAAAGAAGCTACTATCTCAGAGTCAAGTCCATATTTCGTGCTAAACTTACGGAAAACGTCGGTATCCATAAAAGACTTAACACAATCAAACTTAGGTGTCATACCTGACTCCTTACCTTCGTCGAGATCCCAATCTTCAGAGTTGCGTTTAATTCTATCCAATAAATTCCATCTGAATTCAATAGTCTTCATCATAAAAGAGCCAGCACAAGAAGTATCGAGCATGGTGCAATTGTTTTCAGAAAGCCGAGCATTAAGATTTTGAAGAATTATTTCTCTTGAGAGCTCATGATTGGGGCATGAATATAACATTGATTTAAGCCTCCCCCAAGATTGAGCGATGCTTTCTCCTTTGCGAGGCCAAAAATTATATATATAATTGCAATCACGATGAACAAGATGCATAGGATAATACTTTTGATGAAATTCCAGCTTCATTCATTTATAGTTCCATGATCCCGTGTCATCACATAGCCTATACCATGTTGATGCATCTCCCTTCAAAGATAAAGGAAAGACCTTCTTCTTAACAACATCATAGGGTATACCTGCAAGCTTAAATAATCCACAAATTTCATCCACATATATTAGGTGTTCACCAGGATGCTTTGTTCCATCTCCTGTAAAAGTATTAGCTAGCAGTTTTTCTAACATACCCGAAGGAACTTCAAAGGGAATATTTTCATTTTTAGTAGGTTCAGTAGGTTGAGGAGCAACTCTTTGCTCTACTGTTCGGGGTGAAGATACCCCGACCAAGCCCCTCAAAGGATTACTTTCCATAGTAACAAGTGACAGTAAATTTCAGCACACTATATAAATTTTTTCCTTACCAAATTCCACCTACCAAAGGCGCTTCACTCCCCGGCAACGGCGCCAACAAAGAGTCTTGATGACCCACAAGTATAGGGGATCTATCGTAGTCCTTTCGATAAGTAAGAGTGTTGAACCCAACGAGGAGCAGAAGGAAATGATAAGCGGTTTTCAGCAAGGTATTCTCTGCAAGTACTGAAATAAGTGGTAACAGATAGTTCTGTGATAAGATAATTTGTAACGAGCAACAAGTAACAAAAGTAAATAAAGTGCAGAAAGGTGGCCCAATCCTTTTTTTAGCAAAGGATAATCCTGGACAAACTCTTATAATAGGAAAAGCGCTCCCGAGGACACATGGGAATATCGTCAAGCTAGTTTTCATCACATTCATATGATTCGTGTTCGGTACTTTGATAATTTGATATGTGGGTGGACCGGTGCTTGGGTGATGTTCTTACTTGAACAAGCATCCCACTTATAATTAACCTCTATTCCAAGCATCCGCAACTACAACAAAAGTATTAAGGTAAACCTAACCATAGCATGAAACATATGGATCCAAAGCAGCCCCTTACGAAGCAACGCATAAACTAGGGTTCAAGATTCTGTCACTCTAGCAACCCATCATCTACTTATTACTTCCCAATGCCTTCCTCTAGGCCCAAAATAATGGTGAAGTGTTATGTAGTCAACGTTCACATGACACCACTAGAGGCTAGACAACATATATCTCATCAAAATATCAAACAAATACCAAATTCACATGACTACTAATAGCAAGACTTCTCCCATGTCCTCAGGAACAAACGTAACTACTCACAAAGCATATTCATGTTCATAATCAGAGGGGTATTAATATGCATAAAGGATCTGAACATATGATCTTCCACCAAATAAACCAACTAGTATCAACTACAAGGAGTAATCAACACTACTAGCAACCTACTAGTATCAATCCCGGACTTGGAGACAAGAATTGGATACAAGAGATGAACTAGGGTTTTGAGATGAGATGGTGCTGGTGAAGATGTTGATGGAGACCGCCCTCTCCCGATGAGGGGAGCGTTGGTGATAGCGTTGGCGATGATTTCCTCCCGGAGGGAAGTGTCCCCGACAGAACAGCTCTGCCGGAGCCCTAGATTGGTTCCACCAAGGTTCCGCCTCGTGGCGGCGGAGTTTCGTCCCGAAAGGTTGCTTATGATTTTTCCTCTACGAAAGACCTCATATAGCAGAAGATGGCCATCGAAGAGCCAACAGGGGGCCCACGAGGTAGGGGGGCGCGCCCAGGGGGGTAGGGCGCGCCCCCACCCTCGTGGACAGGTGGGCCCCCTCTTGTGAACTTCTTCAACTGGATATTTTTTATTATTTCCCAAAATGACTTTCGTGGAGTTTCAGGACTTTTGGAGTTGTGCAGAATAGATCTCTAATATTTGCTCCTTTTCCAGCCCAGAATTCCAGCTGCCGGCATTCTCCCTCCTTATGTAAACCTTGTAAAATAAGAGAGAATAAGCATAAGTATTGTGACATAATGTGTAATAACAACAAATAATGCAATAAATATCGATATAAAAGCATGATGCAAAATGGATGTATCACGTGTCCATTCTCCTTCTTCCTCCTCTTGTTCCTCCACTGCATCCGGCTTCTCCACTCTCGACGCCGCCGCTCCGCCGCCATGGGGAAGGAAAAGACGGTGGCGCTGGAACGCGTGAAGAAGGCGACGGGGGCAGCGAAATGCAAGAAGACAAATTGAGGATCTTCGTCGCGCTCGGGGCTGCCGTCAGGTTGGATCTAGGGTGATTGGATCCGATCTTCGATTCGGCAGGAAGATTTGGATGAGCTGGCCGAGTCCGGACCGATCGTCCATAAAGCTGCCCGGTTGCCGGAGGGGGAGACGGAGCCGCAGCCGCAGCCGGGTGAGTGCGTTCTGCTAGTCACCCATGTCGACCGTGGTTTCTCGCTTCCTCCGCATCCTTTTTTCCGGGGTTTCTTGAATTTCTTCGGGACCCAACTCCATCATTTTACTCCCAACACCATCACATATCTTGCTGCTTTCGTGTCCATGTGTGAGAATTTCTTGGGGTGTCGATCGCACTGGGGTCTTTTCAAGCACATTTTCACCATCCGATCCCAGACGGTGAAGAAAGCAAATTTGAACGACATTAAAACCCACGTTATCCAGATGTGTGGTGGTTTGGGTATCCAGGAGAGAAAGAGGAGTTCTTTCCCTTTGATGACTCTTCCTGAGTCGGTCAGAGGCTGGCAGTCGACCTGGTTCTACTGCCAGGATATCACGACTCCAGGCCCGTCGACTGGACTTCCTCCTTTTTCTTTCGATCATGTTCGCACTCCTCTTCGTTGAAAGTGACCGCCATGAGAAGGCGGAGATGAATGCTGGTCGAGAGGGTGGTCCAGCTGATCAACCAAGGCGTCACCAGCATGGATTTGTTGGAGGTGTTCCTCAGTCGGCGCATTCAACCGCTCCAGGCCCGTGACCACTCGATGTGGATGTACTCCGTAGCTGGCGACACCGCTCGGGTTCATCCAGAGGAGGTGCCGGCCAAAACAGTGGCCCAATGGCTAAGGAGCATCACCGGAAACAACGACCACCCCAGGGGCGCCAGGAGAGTTGACCCTTTTAGTGGCAGCAACCAGCCAAACAAGGTTTGGACGCTATAACCGATTGCATTTGGATGCGTTTTCCGACTATTTGTTAATCCGACTGATTTCCACTCGACTTCTTGTCTTGTAGATTTACACAGAAATGTACTCAATGCCCAATGGTGAACTAGCTCTGGAGCAGGACCATGAGGGCGAGGACATCACGGAGGAGAGTGGTGAATGGGAGTCACCACACGACGATGATGAAGATGAGAGCGACGAGTCAGACAACGAGGAGGTAGTCGACTCACCGCCTCATTCATAACGTCGATCCAAGCAGCACCATGATCCCGCGGGCAGGCGCGGTAAGGCTGTGGCCTCGAGCGCTCCATGCCAAAAGCGCACCCGGTCTTTGACTCCAGAGCTGGCTGAGAAAGTCACCAAGCAGCCCAAGATCAATCCCTCGAAGACCCGGAAGACCTTTCCTAAGATCAAGATGGATGTTCCTGTTGCTTCTGGGTAAATGTTCTTCCCGTATTTTCTTGCTCCGGCTGATTCTCCTGTCCTGACCGAGTGGATGATGAACTTTTCCAGCCCAGCCTTTGCCGCAACTGATATGGATATCGACAAGTTCCCAGACGACGAGGAAACCGATGACGCAGCTACCTCCAAATCTAGTAAGTCTGCCCGACTCGAATTTATTCGGTCGACTGGATTGTTCGTCAGTTTTCTCTCTGACTTTTTCTGTTTGCTGCAGCTCCACGAGACGTTGTTGTGCTTCTGGACGATGAAGAATAAGTGCCCCCGAGGGAAAGGAGGAGGAGGGACAAATGACTGAGCGGGAAAGCGCCTGAGGTTCAGGTTCCTCAGTCGACACTGATGCTTGGGGCGGCGGTCGAGCGATCCACAGATCTGGCTCGCAGCAACGTCACTTTTGCTATCCCATTGCCGATCGACCGTCCATCAAGGTCACCGATCGACCCTGCTGCTCCAATACGACTCCACGATCGTACCTAATGGCTGCTTCGACCGCCTCGCCATCATCGCTTTCACTGCGTACCAAACTCCAGACGACCCACCGAGTGCCGCCAAGGAAGCTCTTCTTCAGTTGAATCTTGTGATGGGGCAGATGAAAGTGGTGCACGAGGCCAGTCAGGTGGCCTTCAACGCCAGCGCTTCTCTACAGACCAATGTCCAGGTTAGGTGATTTCCGACTGATCTTATTTCTCATCTGATCACCCATTGGGGTTTGTCTGCCTTAAAGTTGTATAGGTCTTCCACTTGAGTCGACTTGGATTGAGTCGATTGAATTTTTGAACTAGTGGGGGCATGCTGAGTGTACCCACTTGGTGTAGTCCCCGAGACCATAGTTGACTGCAGGCGGTCGACTGTGGTCTGAGAATCTGAATTTTCTCACTCGGCCTGGGCGGATCATGCCGAGTGAAAATCCGAACCAGTGGGGGCACGCTAAGTGCACCCACTGGGTGTAGTCCCCGAGACCGTGGTGGACTGCGGGCAGTCGACTATGGTCTGAGAAAGACTTTCTTTGCTTTTTTTTACTCGAGCTGGGCAGACCATGCCGAGTGTTAAATCAAACCAGTGGGGCACGCTAAGTGCACCCACTGGGTGTAGTCCCCGAGACTACCGTTGAATGTTTGATTTAGCGGTAGTCTTAGAGTAACTTTCACTATGATGCTCTTTTGTTTCTTTCGACTGATATGTCATGTATGTTGACTGCAGAAATCTTGTGATCTTGGGGCTCAACTTTCTACATTGAACAAGCAGCAAATCAGCCTCAATCTTGATCTGGAACTGGCCAGGAAGAATCTCAAGACCGCTCGTGACGAAGTAGCTGCCATGGGAGGTAACCAATCATCGACTATACATCTTGTGACTAGCACTTTTCCGTGTGATTTTTGAACCGAGTGACTCCACTCGAGCAGATGTACATAGTGAAAACCGTCAACTCCAAGCTCGTCTGAAGAATGTTATTTCTTTAGAGAAAATGAAGGAGGCTCTGGAGAAGATGGATCTGGATCTTTCTGCTGCCCAGAAGGAGGCGCGAGAGAAAATGACACTTGCTGACAAGAAGCTTGCTTCAGTCGGCAAGTTAGAAGAAGAGAACTCCAAACTGAAGACCATTGTCTTTGACGCCAATCGGGAGGTCGAGCGACTGAAGAAAGACAAGTACAAGCTGACTGACGAGATTGGGAACCTCAAGGCCAAGAAGGGCGAATTGGAATCTTATCTGGGCCAGCTTGCTGCAAAGCTGGTCTTAAAGCTTGAAGGTACTGATGTTCGACTGACTTATTGTGGTCGATTGACAGGTCTTATTATATTGTCGACTCACTATTTACTCCACTGTGCAGAACTTTGCCAGGACTTTGAAGCGGAAACTGGGCGGGTCGAGACGGGTCTCGATCCCATAAATTGCCCAGTCAAAGATGACGTTGCAATGAATGTGCTACGGTTGGAATCTCGCATGGACAACGCGGTTGCTTATCTTGCTCGCCTGAAGGCTGCGATGACTCGGGTTGATGCTGAACTCTGGCCTCAGGCGGAACTGTCTCAAGACCTCGAGTCTCTGATGGCTCGACTGAATCAAATTCCTGACCGAGTGCAAGAATGGAAGAAGTCATTTGCTTGCTGCAGCGCTGATGTCGCCCTGTCTCTGGTCCGAGTGCACTGCAAGGATGTCAAAGAAGACAAGCTGGCGGAGCTCAAGGTTGCTAACACAAAAAGGCACACTTTCCAGTCCTTCACGGACACTTTCCTTGACGCCACCACTCGCATCGCAGACAGCATAGACCTTGACAGTTTCTGCGACCCAGCCAGTCCTTCTCCTGACGAGTGACCAAAAAACATTATGCTCCACGTTTATTTGCCTCGGAATGTCGAGTGATTGTGTAATCATTAAACTTCTTCGGGCTTGATGCTCGAGTACTTTTGATCCGTGGTCCTGAACCTTGGGATTTATCTGAACTTGGTTTATCTCTGAGTATGCTTGTGTTTGCCTTCGAGTGGAACTTGTTCTTCACTCGGAATAGTCTTTGTACTTGAGATGCATCTCTGAGGAGGAGGTTCCAGTCGACCTGCACCTCGTCGACCTTGCGGATCAGGATGGGGCGCACGTTATACTTGTGGCGCAGCTCCAAGGAGAAGGTTGCAGTCGAACTGCACCTCGTCGTCCTTGCGGATAGGGATGGAGCGCACATTGTATTTCTGGCGTAGCTCCGAAGAGAAGGTTGCAGTCGACCTACACCTCGCCGTCCTTGCGGATGAGGATGGAGCGCACGTTATACTTGTGGCGCAGCTCCGAGGAGAAGGTTGCAGTCGACCTGCACCTCGTCGTCCTTGCGGATAGGGGTGTGCTTCAAACTTAGGCGAGTGCTGGACTGCAGCTAAGCCTCTGAGTGTGAGGGTTGCTCACCACTCGGTAGGATTTTTTAAACTTAGGCGAGTACGGGACTGCAGCTAAGCCCCCGAGTGTGAGGGTTGCTCACCATTTGGTAGGATTTTTTAAACTTAGGCGAGTACTGGATTGCAGTTAAGCCCCGAGTGTGAGGGTTGCTCACCACTCGGTAGGATTTTTTGAACTTAGGCGAGTACGGGACTGCAGCTAAGCCCCCGAGTGTGAGGGTTGCTCACCACTTGGTAGGATTTTTTAAACTTAGGCGAGTACTGGACTGCAGCTAAGCCCCCGAGTGTGAGGGTTGCTCACCACTCGGTAGGATTTTTAAACTTAGGCGAGTACTGGACTACATCTAAGCCCCCGAGTGAGAGGCTTGCTCACCACTCGGTAGGATTTTTCAATCTTAGGCGAGTACTGGACTGCAGCTAAGCCCCCGAGTGAGAGGCTTGCTCACCACTCAGTAGGATTTTTCAAACTTAGGCGAGTACTGGACTGCAGCTAAGCCCCCGAGTGAGAGGCTTGCTCTTCACTCGACATGATTTTTTAAACTTAGGCGAGTACGGGACTGCAGCTAAGCCCCCGAGTGTGAGGGTTGCTCACCACTCGATAGGATTTTTTAAACTTAGGCGAGTATGGGACTGCAGCTAAGCCCCCGAGTGTGAGGGTTGCTCACCACTCGGTAGGAATTTTTAAACTTAGGTGAGTACGGGACTGCAGCTAAGCCCCCGAGTGTGAGGGTTGCTCACCACTCGGTAGGATTTTTTAAACTTAGGCGAGTACGGGACTGCAGCTAAGCCCCCGAGTGTGAGGGTTGCTCACCACTCGGTAGGATTTATTAAACTTATAAGGGACTGCAGCTAAGCCCCCGAGTGTGAGGATTGCTCACCACTCGGTAGAATTTTTTAAACTTAGGCGAGTACGGGACTGCAGCTAAGCCCCCGAGTGTGAGGCTTGCTCATCACTCGGTAGGAGTTTTTAAACTTAGGCGAGTACTGGACTGCAGCTAAGCCTCCGATTGTGAGGGTTGCTCACCACTCGGTAGGATTTTTTAAACTTAGGCGAAACGGATTCGCAGCTAAGTCCCCGAGTGAGAGGCTTGCTCACCACTCGGTAGGATTTTTTAAACTTAGGCGAAACGGATTCGCAGCTAAGCCCTCGAGTGAGAGACTTGCTCTTCACTCGACATGTTTCTTTTTTCAAACTTAGGCGAAACGGATTCGCATCTAAGGCACCCACTGGGGGATTTGAAACATATAAAAAGGAAACAACAATCATTTAGGAAACTGTAAAATTGTGTCTTTGATAATAAAACTAGAAGGTATTTCTTATTACATCTCAACAGTCTGAATGCTTAAGTGTAAAAGGGGCGGAGCAGCTCCACATTCCAAGGGCGTGGCTCGTCTTTCTTGTGCTCGATGTTATAGAGGTGGTACGCTCCGTTGTGGAGCACTCTGGTGATAATGAAGGGGCCTTCCCAAGCAGGAGCGAGCTTGTGTGGTTTCTGCTGATCCACTCGAAGAACCAAATCTCCCTCTTGAAATGCTCGACCCCTCACGTTTCTGGCATGGAATCAACGCAGGTCTTGCTGATAGATGGTCGACTGGATCAGGGCCATCTCTCTTTCCTCTTCTAGGAGATCAACTGCATCTTATCGTGCCTGTTTTGCTTCATCTTCTGAGAAAAGCTCGACTCGGGTTGCATTGTGAAGCAAGTCACTCGGAAGTACAGCCTCAGATCCATAGACCAAGAAGAATGGAGTTCGGCCAGTCGACTGATTGGGAGTTGTCCTCAATCCCCATAGCACTGATGGAAGTTCATCGACTAGATACCGCTTTGCGTGCTTAAGATCACGATCACCGTGGTTTCAGCCCTTTGAGAATCAATCCATTTGCTCTTTCAGCTTGTCCATTCGACTAGGGGTGGGCGACTGAAGCATAGTCGACTCGAGTGCCTTGGGAAGCGCAGAAGGCTCTGAACTCATCAGAATCGAAGTTCGACCCATTGTTAGTGATGATGTTGTGCAGAACACCATATCTGAATGTTAATTCTCTGATAAAGCTGACATCAGTACTAGCTTCAAGGTTTTTGATAGGCTTGGCTTCAATCCATTTGGTGAACTTGTTGACTGCCACGAGCACGTGAGTGAGGCCGCTCCTACCGGTCCACAGAGGTCCAACCATATCCAATCCCCAAACAGCAAAGGGCCAGACAAGTGGAATGGTCTTCAGGGCTGATGCAGGCTTGTGAGACATGTTGGAGTAAAACTGGCAACCTTCACATTTGTCGACTATTTCTTTTGCCATCTCATTTGCTCGTGGCCAATAAAATCCCGCTCGGTATGCTTTGGCCACAATGGTGCGAGAGGACGCAGGACTACCTTAGGTCCCCGAGTGGATGTCATTGAGGATCACTCGACCTTCTTCTGGCGTTATGCATTTCTGGCTGACTCCAGTCACACTTTCTCTGAACAGCTGTCCTCTTATCACAGTAAAGGCTTTGGATCGATGGAGGATCTGTTGAGCCTCTTCTTCATCCTCTGGGAGATCCTTCCTAAGAATGTACGTGATGTACGGTACAGTCCAGTCGGGAGTGATGACCAAAACCTCCACGATCAAGTCGACCACGGCTGGGACTTCGACTTCAGTCGGATCAGTGGCACTCTTTGGTTGTGGGGGCTCTTCAGTGAAAGGGTCCTCTTGAACTAAAGGTGTATGAATATGTTCCAAAACCACATTGCTGGGAATGGCCTCCCTCTTGGAACCTATCTTTGCCAGATCATCGGCTGCTTGATTTTTCAGTCGGGGCATGTGATGGAGCTCTAACCCCTCAAACTTCTTCTCTAGCTTTCTCACTGCATTACAATAGCCAGTCATGGCCGGGCTTCTGACGTCCCACTCCTTCATTACTTGATTAACCACCAAATCCGAGTCGCTGTAGACAATGAGGTGACGGGCACCGTGTGAAATGGCCATACACAACCCGTACAGAAGTGCTTCATATTCAGCTTCATTGTTGGAGGAGTCAAAATGAATCTGGAGAACATAGCTGAGTTTTTCACCTCGGGGGGATACTAATACCACCCCAGCACCGGAACCATTCAGCATCTTGGATCCATTGAAGAACATGGTCCAATGCTCCGAGTGAATCTGAGTCGACAGTTGCTGTTCGACCCACTCGGCGAGGAAATCTGCTATTGCTTGGTACTTGGTAGCTTTCTTTGCCTCAAACTTGATATCCAAGGGAAGGAGTTCAATCGCCCACTTTGCCACTCGACCAGTTGCATCTCTGTTGTTCAAGATCTCTGACAATGGTGCGTCGCTGACGACTGTAATGGAGTGATTATAGAAATAGTGTGCAACCTTCTTCATGGTCATGTAAATCCCATAAACAAGCTTCTGATAATGTGGATATCTTTGCTTGGACGGAGTCAGAACTTCAGAAACATAGTATACTAGGCGCTGAACTTTATAGGCTTTTCCTTCTTCTTCCCGCTTGACCGTGAGTACTGTACTGACAACTTGTCCAGGGGCTTCAATATAAAGCAGTAATGGCTCTTTGCTGATTGGGGCAGCGAGCACCGGCTGGGTGGAAAGCAGGGCTTTGAGCTCTGCAAACGCTGCATCAGCTTCAGGAGTTCACTCAAACTTATCAGATTTCTTCATCAGTCGGTAAAGAGGCAATGCCTTTTCACCGAGGCGAGAAATGAATTGACTCAAGGCGGCCAAACAACTAGTAAGCTTCTGGACATCATGCACACGCACAGGGCGTTTCATCCGGAGTATAGCACCAACTTTCTCTGGGTTAGCGTCGATCCCTCGTTCGAAAATGAGGAAGCCGAGTAACTTTCCGCCAGGAACTCCGAATGTGCACTTTGATGGATTAAGCTTGATATCATACCTTCTGAGGTTGGCAAAGGTTTCAGCAAGGTCAGCCAGCAGGTCGGAACCCTTACGTGACTTGACCACAATGTCATCCATGTATGCTTCCACATTCTGATTGATTTGAGTGAGCAGACACTTCTGAATCATCCTCATGAATGTGGCTCCGGCGTTCTTCAGGCCGAATGGCATGGTGACATAACAAAAGCATCCGAATGGAGTGATGAAAGCCGTTTTTATCTCATCGGGTCCATACAGTCGGATCTGATGATACTCGGAATAGGCATCTAGAAAAGACAATCGCTCACACCCCGCAGTTGAGTCGACGATTTGGTCAATGCGGGGGAGAGGAAAATGATCTTTCGGGCAGGCCCGGTTGATATGCTTGAAGTCAATGCACATGCTAAGTGAGTCGTCCTTCTTGGGGACCATGACAACATTGGCGAGCCACTCGGAGTGGTAAATCTCTCGGATGAACTCAGCTGCCAAGAGCCGTACCACTTCCTCACCAATTGCTTTTCTCTTCTGTACGGAGGACCGTTGAAGATGTTCCTTGACTGGTTTTACTTTTGGGTCGACTCGCAAACGATGCTCAGCCTGTCCCCTAGGTACACCCGGCATGTCAGAAGGCTTCCATGCAAAGATGTCCCAGTTCTCACGGAGGAACTGGATGCGCGCTTCTTCCTATTTGCTGTCGAGTGATGTTGAGATATGAGTAGGAGCAGCATTAGGATCGGTCGGGTGAATATGAATCGGCTTGGTTTCACCAGACGACTGAAATGCAAAATCTGTGGCAGGATTCTTGGAATGCAGCAAATCACTCGGGTCTGCATTTTTCCGGTATTCTTGCATTTCGACTGCTGCCATTTGTGCATCGGTGATTTTTGAGCCCTTCTGGAAGCACTCTTCTGCCTTCTGTCGATTGCCAGTGATAGTGATCACTCCTCTGGGACCAGGCATTTTCAATTTGAGGTACACGTAACATGGTCGAGCCATGAAACGTGCATAGGCCAGCCTACCCAGAATAGCATGGTAAGGACTCTGGAAATCCACTACTTCAAATGTCAACTTTTCCTTGCAGTAATTCTTGGAATCACCGAAAACCACATCAAGGGCGATCTGGCCGAGTGAATCAGCCTTCTTGCCAGGTATAACACCATGGAAACTCATATTGCTTTCACTAAGCCGACATCGAATGCCCATTCCTTCAAGGTTTCAAAGATAAAGGATATTCAGGCGCCGCCACCATCCATTAGCACTTTGGTCACCGAGTGCCCTCAATAACTGGGTCGACCACCAACGCTTTCCTCCCAGGGGTGGCTATACGCGCTGGGTGATCTGACTGGTCGAATGTGATGGCAGTCTGAGACCACTTCAAATAATTGGGTGTTGCCGGAGCAACCATGTTCACTTCTCTGTTGATAACTTTCAGTCGACTCTTACTTTCAACATCAGCAAAAATCATCAGAGTGGACTTGACGTTGGGAAAACCATCATCATCTTCTTCCTTATCCTCACCCTTGTCCGACTCTTTTTCCTTCTCATTGGGTTGTTTCTCTCGGAACTGCTGGATCAGAACTCGACACTGTCGAGTGGTATGTTTAGGATAAATCAGATTACCCTCTTCGTCCTTCTTGATGTGAATGTGACATGGCGAATCCAACACGTCATTTCCGGCTTGATCTCTCACTTTCTTGGGGTTCCAGGGCCCTTTGGGCTTCCCCTTGAACTTTCTTTGAGCCACAACCAAAGCTTCACCAGGAGCCGCTGGTTCGGCCTTGCGTTTCTGTTTCCGACTAGAATTCCCTCCCCCGGTTTCTTGGGCGACTGTTTTGTGTTTGCCACTCCAGAGTCGGTCTTCCTCTTCACCATTAGCGTACTTGGTGGCAATCTCCATCATCTGAGTCAGGGACATATCCCCCGTCCGACCGAATTTCAGATTCAACTCTCGATACTTAACACCCTCCTTGAAGGCACAAACTGCTTGGTGATCTAACGCATTCTCCACTGTATGGTGCAATGTGATCCATCTCTGGATATAATCTCTCAAGGTCTCATTCGGTTTTTGTACGCATGACTGCAATTCTATTAACCCTGCTGGCCATTTGCAAGTACCTTCAAAAGTTCTAACAAACACTCGGCGAAGTTCCTCCCAATCAGATATGCTGCCAAAGCTAATCGAGTCAACCATGCTCTAGCCGAGCCTTCCAACATCAGAGGAAGGTGCTTCATGGCCACTTCATCATTGCCGCCACCGATCTGTACAGCCACTCGGTAATCCTCGAGCCAAGTGTCAGGCTTGGACTCACCAGTGAACTTGCTGACTCCAGTCGCCAACCTGAAGTTGGGAGGAATCACTGTAGCACTGATGGCTCTCCTGAAGCACTCTGGACATGAAACATGCACTCTGCTGCCAGTCGGGTGATCTCTATCATGACCTTCTCTGTGTGCTCTGTTCCTGTCGACTGGAATTCTTCGCCAGCCACTATGAGGGCGCCTGCCATCGTGCTGCCGAGGCACATATGATCCACTCCTCGAAGGAGGTGTGGGCACTCGACGACGGTCGTCATATTGCTCATGGTTTCTGTACTGATCTTGCCAGTGTCCACACCCTTCATGCCGCGGGGGCGATCTTGGGCTATGTGCCGACTGAACTGTGTCTGCCATGATAGACCTGTATGAATCCTATTCCGCGACTGAGATACCGTTGAGTTCTGCTCTCCTGCTGTCTGGAGTAAAGCCCGGATCTGATCAAACCTCTGCCAGCTTCCGACTGGGAGGGCTGAATGGACTCTGCTATTCGGGCTGCAGCTGTGAGATTTTAAAACGGAGTTCGGTATACCTGAGTTTGAGGCGGAAAAAGCTGTCGTCGACTGGACTCAGGAATCCACTGCTGAGCACGCTCGTCGAGCGCATGTTGCAAATTTTCCATTCGAGTGCGCTCAGCCAAGTTGGCCAGGCGCGCATCCTCCAAGGCCCGGGCCTCGGGGGTTTCTCCAATGATAGGAGTGTGAACTGCATCCATATTGCGACAGCGAAGCTCTTCCCTCTGCTGCGAAGAAAGGGGCTCAGGGCGGTACTCCTCGTGAATGCGCGACAGATCGCTGCCACCATCACCACCGTCGTCGCGGGGGAAACTAGGAGGACTGCATGGTCCGCTGACCATCAAGACTTCAGCCGCGGAATCGCTGCTGTCGCACTCGGAAGCGGTCTCGACGGAGCCAGTCGACATGTCGAACAGGCCATAGAGAGTTTCGTCGGGCTCGATTGCCGTGACTTGTGAGGTGGCCGACTGACGGGCCACCGCGTGTCTTACCCACCGCTGGAGCCGCGACCGACTGAAACGCTTGCGCCAGCGAACATCAAGGAGCGAGGATGCTACAGGAGTCGACTGATACTGGGTCGACGGCTGCCGGAGGAGGATGCCGCAGATGCACGCGCGAAAGTGCGTCACCCCGCGGGCGGGGAGCACCTCGACGTCGAGTGGAGCCTCTTGAAGCCAGGCGGAGTCGTCGACAACAAAGACGAGCGCGCTGAGATGGATCTCGTGGCCCTCAGCCAAAACACCGCCGGAAAACATGATGATGGGGATCGGAAAAATCGCAACTTCACCAAAAAGTCGCTAAGACACCTGCCCCGTGGTGGGCGCCAACTGTCGTGGATCTAAGACTGACATTAGAATGGGGGGTAGGTATGAGGAGGCAAGATCCTAGCTATGGCGAAGTTGTACACATGAGTTTTACGAGTTCAGGCCCTTCGCGGAGGAAGTAATAGCCCTACATCTCGGTGCCCAGAGGCGGTCGACTGGATTATGCGTGTGTGTGTTACACGGGGTGCGAACCCTTGTGCCAGAGGAGGAGGGTGGCTTATATAGAGTGCACCAGGACCCCGGCCATCCTCCATTACCAAGAGTTCAATGTACATAAAGAGGTGGCGTTACTGGTAACGCCAGCCTTAAATGCCTTAATGGCCTTAAAGACTACAGAGTGGACGCTTTCCCGTTGCTGTTCTGGATGATTCCTGGTCTTCAAACAGGTCGAATGGATTCTTGCATGGTCGAATGATCGAGTGATCGAGTGACCTAAGGAAGGAGGGGTCTTCGAGTGACTGGTAGGTCGAGTGGATTGCACTCGACACCTTTGTTGGGCCCTCCCTGTTGTCTCTTGAGCTTCTTTGCTTCTAAGACAGTGAGCTTGGATAGGACGTATAGGTCAGGCCTATTAACCTACCCCAGGTCTATGTCCTCATCACCTTCTTATCCAGACGTGGCTTTGTAGAGGCACCTGTGCCAAATTCCTTCTTGACCACCTTGTTTTTTGAGCTGACCTCTTCCTCAGCAGCCACATAATCTTCATCCTCAGAATCAGAATTTCTCTTCCTCCTTGTCCTTGTTGCTGCCTTGGGAAAGTTGCTAGGAGTACTTCTGCTACCCTCATCATAGCTGCCAGAGGGACTAGTGCCCTCACTCAAATTCACCTGCTTGTTTTCCACAAAAAGCATTTTGGAGCTACCTATTTGTTAAACTCGGTGACACCGAAGCAACTTTGGAGTCTAAACTAGTGGAATCGGTCAGACCGAGACACAGTTCGGTGACTCCGAGATTGCTAGGGTTTCACTGAGAGTTGAACTCGGTCGCACCGATTTGCAAGTTTCGGTCAGACCGAAATTACAAGTGCAATGGCCTAAGCCAAATCGGTGAGACCGATTTCCACAACTCGGTCGGTCCGAGAAGAGTTCGACGGAAACCTAACCCTAAATTTTTGAATCAAAACTAATCTAAAGGAAGTTTTTGCTGGATAGGATGATCTCATACGTGGTAAGAAACATGGCGTTGACTTTTTGCTAAGAATCAGAGGTAAAAGATTGCACAAAGGTTCAAACTCATATCCTAACTCGGCGATGAGCTCGCTACGATGGCAACGACGGTGTAGATTTCCGTTGACAGCGGTAGAGACCAATGGAGGGAGGTCGCTGGTGATGAGAGTATGATCCAGAGACCCGAGACGGCAGAGCAGGACACACACGGGCGAAAAGGTTCTGGAGAAATTTCCAAAATTTGACCCGTCGGTATATATATCCTGACCCTGTCGGTGTGACCGAGTGGAACAACTCGGTGGCACCGAGATGCAGAATCGCAAGCGGTTACCGCAACTCGGTGTGACCGAATGGTTCTAATCGGTTGCACCAAGATTGAAAACCTAGATCAACTCAGTGAACACGGTATGACCGAAAAGGATGAATCAGTCAGACTGAAATGCACAGAGAGGTTTTGGAAGTTTAAGTCTATGACAAATCGGTGACTTGGAGTGCTCCTCACCTAGAGGGTTCGAATCTGAATTGATCAAACTTTGTGATGTAGCATGAATAGAGTTTGAGACGAGAAAAGCATAGATAGCTAGAGGAAGTTCTTAGGCATTCTTGTCCATCCATTTGGCTAAAGAAGAAGAGCCAAACAATCAAAGCAACAAATGGATGTCCTTGAATGAGAAAAATATGCAATTAACATGCTCACACAATAAAATGGCAAATGAAATATGTGACAAAGCATGCACAAACACTCTAGCATCTATCAAGCAATTGGCGATGACTAGGTCATCTATATATGAGTATATTGACTTAGGAGTCAAATGAGAACATTTGGTCATAGGTCATACTCATCGTTTAAGCGCAAGTGGGGTTACCACTTTTACATAAAGCATTGTTGTGTTCACACCATTAGAGTTGCTTTAGCTCAATTCTTAGTGTAAAGCCACGCTAGATGTGATATCCCCCCTAAGAGGGATGAACTAACCTTGGGTTTTGCCGATGATGACTTCATGTAGATGTTGAAGATGTGGATGCTCAATGTTGATGTAGATCATTCGGATCAATTCATTGGAGTGATTTGCACTTTCAATACCTACGTGGGTTAGTGCCACAAGGAACAAACAAGGATATCCATAGACATAGAGTGAACTATACACAAGATGATGTCCATGAAAGCATTAGGTTACCTTGTCCCTTGTCTTACCAACAAGAGGGTTTGTGACTCCTTGAACTAGTGCAATATGTGGGAGTTGATTGCACATGTCATTGCCAAAATAAATATGAGTGAATTATGTTGGCGGAGTCACCCTCAAGAACTCTCTAGTTCTTCTTCTTCGGGATCCACATCAACTTGATGGGAATCCTTGGAGTTGTAGTCGTACTTGATGAAGTAGAACTTGATGTAGTCTTTGGAACCCACTTGAACAAGGCCTTAGGAGCTTCTTGAAATGCATCAATCTCCTCTTGAAACTTGTCCATGCCTTTTTGCTTGTGGTCTTGTGGTGGAGGATCATCTTGAGCTTGTGTTCCCTTGAAAGAAGTAGGATCATACTTCTCTTGTTGAGGAACAAACTTCGTCTTTGGGTATTGATTTTCTTCCCACTCAACTCCATTGGCATTGAACTTTCGTTCAAAACCAACACCCTGATTCTTCCGGTGCCTTCCTTGCTTGCGTACAATTTCCTCAAATTGCTTACTTCCGGCAAGGCTCTTGTAAACACATTTCTCTATAATTTCCTTCAATAAGCTATTTTCTTGCTCAAGTGTAACTTGGCTAAGCGAATCATTAGTGGAATCAATAGAACTACTAGAAGCAACAACATTGGATTTAACATGATTATTGTTACTGTTGGAAATATGCCCTAGAGGCAATAATAAAAGGATTATTATTATATTTCCTTGTTCATGATAATTGTCTTTTATTCATGCTATAATTGTATTATTCGGAAATCGTAATACACATGTGAATACATAGACCACAACATGTCCCTAGTGAGCCTCTAGTTGACTAGCTCGTTGATCAACAGATAGTCATGGTTTCCTGATATGGACATTGGATGTCATTGATAACGGGATCACATCATTAGGAGAATGATGTGATGGACAAGACCCAATCCTAAGCATAGCACAAGATCGTGTAGTTCGTTTGCTAGAGCTTTTCCAATGTCAAGTATCTTTTCCTTAGACCATGAGATCGTGTAACTCCCGGATACCGTAGGAGTGCTTTGGGTGTACCAAACGTCACAACGTAACTGGGTGATTATAAAGGTATACTACGGGTATCTCCGAAAGTATCTGTTGGGTTGACACAGATCGAGACTGGAATTCGTCACTCCGTATGATGGAGAGGTATCTCCGGGCCCACTCGGTAATGCATCATCATAATGAGCTCAAAGTGACCAAGTGTCTGGTCACGGGATCATGCATTACGGTACAAGTAAAGTGACTTGCCGGTAACGAGATTGAACGAGGTATTGGGATACCGACGATCGAATCTCGGGCAAGTAACGTACCGACTGACAAAGGGAATCATATACGGGGTTGCTTGAATCCTCGACATCGTAGTTCATCCAATTGGATCATCGAGGAGCATGTGGGAGACAACATGGGTATCCAGATCCTGCTGTTGGTTATTGACCGGAGAGTCGTCTCGGTCATGTCTACGTGTCTCCCGAACCCGTAGGGTCTACACACTTAAGGTTCGGTGACGCTAGGGTTATTAGGAAGACTTGTATGTGATTACCGAATGTTGTTCGGAGTCCCGGATAAGATCTCGGACATCACGAGGAGTTCCAGAATGGTCCGGAGGTGAAGATTTATATATGGGAAGTTGTCATACGGTCACCGGAAAGGTTCGGGGGCATATCGGTATTGTACCGGGGCCACCGGAGGGGTTCCGGGGGTCCACCGGGAGGGGCCACCTCTCTCGAAGGGCCTCATGGGCCGTGAGGGCAGGGAACCAGCCCTGGAGGGCTGGGCGATCCCCTTGGGCCGATCGCCTAGGGTTGGGGGAAACCCTAGTGGGGCGCCTGCTTGGAGGCCAAGCCCTCCTTGGCCGCCGCCTCTAGATCTCATCTAGAGGGGCCGCCCCTTCCCCTTCCCCTATAAATAGAGGGGCGAGGGAGGCTGCACACAACATCCAAGGCGCAGCCCTCCCTCCCAACACCTCTCCTCCTCCGTTAAGAGCTTAGCGAAGCCTCGCCGAGTATCGCCTCTCCACCACCACCACACCGTCGTCTTGCTGCTGGAGCTCTCTTCCTCAACCTCTCCCTCCACCTTGCTGGATCAAGGCGCGAGAGACGCCTCCGCTTCAGCGTGTGTTGAACACGGAGGTGCTGTCCGCTCAGCACTAGGATCATCGGTGATTTGGATCACGCCGAGTACGACTCCTTCAACCCCGTTCTCTTGAACGCTTCGCTCGCGATCTACAAGGGTATGTAGATGCACTCCTCTCTCGTTGCTAGATGAACTCATAGATAGATCTTGGTGAAACCGTAGAAATTTTTATTTTCTGCAACGTTCCCCAACAAAGGGCATCATGAGCTAGGTCTATGCGCAGTTCTCTATTGCACGAGTAGAACACAAATCTGTTGTGGGCGAGATGTTGTCAACTTTCTTGCCACTACTAGTCTTATTTTGCTTCAGCGGTATTGTGGGATGAAGCGGCCGGACCGACCTTACACGTGCGCTTCGTGAGACAGGTTCCACCGATCGACATGCACTAGTTGCATAAGGTGGCTAGCGGGTGTCTGTCTCTCCCACTTTAGTTGGAGCGGATTTGATGAAAAGGGTCCTTATGAAGGGTAAATATAAGTTGACAAATCACGTTGTGGTTTTTCGTAGGTAAGAAAACGTTCTTGCTAGAATCCTATTGCAGCCACGTAAAAGATGCAACAACAATTAGAAGGCGTCTAACTTGTTTTTGCAGCAATTGCTTTGCGATGTGATATGGCCAAAAGTTGTGATGAATGATGAATGATATATTGTGATGTATGAGATCATGTTCTTGTAATAGGAATCACGACTTGCATGTCGATGAGTATGACAACCGGCAGGAGCCATAGGAGTTGTCTTAATTATTGTATGACATGCGTGTCAATGAATTAACGCCATGTAATTATTTTACTTTATTGCTAAACCGTTAGCCATAGTAGTAGAAGTAATAGTTGGCGAGCAACTTCATGGAGATCATGATGATGGAGATCATGGTGTCATGCCGGTGACAAAGATGATCATGGAGCCCCGAAGATGGAGATCAAAGGAGCTATATGATATTGGCCATATCATGTCACTACTATTTAATTGCATGTGATGTTTATTATGTTTATGCATCTTGTTTACTTAGAACGACGGTAGTAAATAAGATGATCCCTAATAATAATTTCAAGAAGGTGTTCCCCCTAACTGTGCGCCGTTGCTAAAGTTCGTTGTTTCGAAGCACCACGTGATGATCGGGTGTGATAGATTCCTACGTTCACATACAACGGGTGTAAGACAGTTTTACACATGCAAAAACACTTAGGTTAACTTGACGAGCCTAGCATGTACAGACATGGCCTCGAACACGAGACCGAAAGGTCGAACATGAGTCGATGGAAGATACGATCAACATGGAGATGTTCACCGATGATGACTAGTCCATCTCACGTGATGATCGGACACGGCCTAGTCGACTCGGATCATGTAACACTTAGATGACTAGAGGGATGTCAAATCTGAGTGGGAGTTCATTAAATAATTTGATTAGATGAACTTAATTATCATGAACTTAGTCTAAAATCTTTGCAAAAATGTCTTGTAGATCAAAAGGCCAACTCTCATGTCAACATGAACTTCAACGCGTTCCTAGAGAAAACCAAGCTGAAAGATGATGGCAGCAACTATACGGACTGGGTCCGTAGGGTCCGCACGCTTAACGTTCGATGACGATTGGTATTTTGAGTTTATGTGATTTGATGTACCGAAGGTTGTTCTGAGTCCCGGATGAGATCGTGGACATGACGAGGAGTCTAAAAATGGTCGAGAAATAAAGATTCATATATTGGAAGGCTACATTCGGACACCGGAATGGTTCGGGTCATTTCGGATAAGGTTCGAAGTACCGGGGGTTACCGGAACCCCACCGGGAAGTTATTGGGCCTCATGGGCCTAGTGGTGGAAGAGAGGAGGCAGGCCAAGGTGTGGCGCGCCCCCCTAGCCCAAACCGAATTGGACTAGGGCTACGGGGCCCCGGCCCCCCTTTCCTTCTCTTCTTCCTCTCCTTCCTTCTTCTCCTACTTGGACTAGGAAAGGGGGAAACCTAGTCCTACTAGGAGTAGGAATCCCCCCTTGGGCGCGCCCCTTGTGGCCGGCCCTCCTCCTCCTCCCCTCCTTTATATACGAGGGAGGGGGGCACCCCATAGACACACAAGTTGATCTTTAGCCGCGTGCGGTGCCCCCTCCATAGTTTTACACCTCGGTCATATCGTCGTAGTGCTTAGGCGAAGCCCTGCGCCGGTAACTTCATTATCCCCGTCACCACGCCGTAGTGCTGACGAAACTCTCCCTCGGCCTCAGCTGGATCTAGAGTTCGAGGGGCGTCATCGAGCTGAACGTATGCAGATCACAGAGGTGTCGTGCGTATGGTACTTGATCGGTTGGATCGCGAAGATGTTCGACTACATCAACCGCGTTACTTAACGCTTCCGCTTTCGGTCTACGAGGGTACGTGGACACACTCTCCCCGCTCGTTGCTATGCTTCTCCTAGATAGATCTTGCGTGATTGTAGGATTTTTTTTAAATACTACGTTCCCCAACAGTGGCATCCGAGCCAGGTCTATGCGTAGATGTTATATGCACGAGTAGAACGCAAAGAGTTGTGGGCGATAATAGTCATACTGCTTACCAGCATGTCATACTTTGATTCGGCGGTATTGTTGGATGAAGCGGCCCAGACCGACATTACATGACCGCGTTCATGAGACTGGTTCTACCGCCGTGCTTTGCACACGGGTGGCTAGTGGGTGTCTGTTTCTCCAACTTTAGTTGAATCGAGTATGACAACGCCCGGTCCTTATTGAAGGTTAAAATAACACACTTGATGAAAATTCATTGTGGTTTTGATGCGTAGGTAAGAATGGTTCTTGCTAAGCCCGTAGCAGCCACGTAAAACTTGCAACAACAAAGTAGAGGACGTCTAACTTGTTTTTGCAGGGCTTGCTGTGATGTGATATGGTCAAGACATGATGATATATAAATTGTTGTATGAGATGATCATGTTTTGTAACAGTTATCGGCAACTGGCTGGAGCCACATGGTTGTCACTTTATTGTATGACACGCAATCGCCATGTAATTGATTTACTTTATCACTAAGCGGCATCGATAGTCATAGAAGCAATAGTTGGCGAGACAACAACGATGCTTCGGGGGATCAAGGTGTCAAGCCGGTGACGATGGTGATCATGACGGTGCTTTGGAGATGGAGATCAAAGGCACAAGATGATGATGACCATATCATATCACTTATATTGATTGCATGTGACGTTTATCCTTTATGCATCTTATTTTCCTTAGTACGGCGGTAGCACTATATGATGATCTCTCACTAAATTTCAAGGCACAAGTGTTCTCCCTGAGTATGCACCGCTATGACGGTTAAATCGTGTCGAGACAACACGTGATGATCGGTGTGATAAGCTCTACGTTCAGATACAACGGGTGCAAGCCAGTTTTGCACACGCAGAATACTCGGGTTAAACTTGACGAGCCTAGCATATGCAGATATGGCCTCGGAACACTGAGACTGAAAGGTCGAGCGTGAATCGTATAGTAGATATGATCAACATAGTGATGTTCACCATTGAAAACTACTACATCTCACGTGATGATCAGACATGGTTTAGTTGATATGGATCATGTGATAACTTAGATGATTAGAGGGATGTCTATCTAAGTGAGAGTTCTTAAGTAATATGATCAATTGAACTTTAATTTATCATGAACTTAGTACTTGATAGTATTTTTCATGTCTATGTTGTTGTAGATAAATGGCCTGTGCTACTGTTCCGTTGAATTTCAATGCGTTCCTAGAGAAAGCTAAGTTGAAAGATGATGGTAGCAAGTACACAGACTGGGTCCATAACTTGAGGATTATCCTCATTGCCGCACAGAAGAATTACATCCTGGAAGCACTGCTAGGTGCAAGACCCGCTGCAAGAGCTACGCCAGACGCTAGAACGCTGGCGAGCAAAGCGATGACTACTCGACGATTCGATGTGACATGCTTTACGACTTAGAACCGGGACTTCAATGACGTTTTGAACGTCATGGAGCATATGAGATGTTCCAGAGTTGAAGTTAATATTTCGTGCAAATGCCCGGATTGAGAGATATGAAGTCTCCGATAAGTTCTATACTGCAAAATGGAGGAGAATAGTTACACAAGGAACATATACTCAAAATGTCCGGGTATCATAATCAATTGACTCAACCGGGAGTTAATCTTCCGGTTGATAGTGTCATTGATGAGTTCTTCAATCACTGCCACCAAGCTACAAAAGCTTCATGATGAACTATAATATGCAAGGGATGGATAAGACAATTCCCGAGCTCTTCGCAATGCTAAAGGTTGCGGGGGTAGAAATCAAGAAGGAGCATCAAGTGTTGATGGTCAACAAGACCACTAGTTTCAATAAAAAGGGTAAAGGGAAGAAGGGGAACTTCAAGAAGAACGGCAAGCAAGTTGCTGCTCAAGTGAAGAAACCCAAGTATGGACCTAAGCCTGAGACTGAGTGCTTCTACTGCAAAGGGACTGGTCACTGGAAGCAAAACTGCCCCAAGTATTGGGTGATAAGAAGGATGGCTAAGTGAAAGGTATATTTGATATACATGTTATTGATGTGTACCTTCCTAATGCTCGTAGTAGTGCCTGGGTATTTGATACTGGTTCTGTTGCTCATATTTGCAACTCGAAACAGGGGCTACAAACTAAGTGAAGATTGGCTAAGGACGAGGTGACGATGCGCGTGGGAAATGGTTCCAAAGTCGATGTGATCGCCGTCGGCACGCTACCTCTACATCTACCTTCGGGATTAGTTTTAGACCTGAATAATCGTTATTTGGTGCCAGGGTTAAGCATGAACATTATATCTGGATCTTGTTTGATGCGAGAGGGTTATTCATTTAAATCAGAGAATACTGATTGTTCTATTTATATGAGTAATATCTTTTATGGTCATGCACCCTTTATGAGTGGTCTATTTTTATTGAATCTCGATAGTAGTGATACACATATTCATAGTGTTGAAGCCAAAAGATATAAGTTTAATAATGATAGTGCAACTTATTTGTGGCACTATATTTAGGTCATATTGGTGTAAAGCGCATGAAGAAATTCCATGCTGATGGGCTTTTGGAATCACTTGATGCTTGCGAACCATGCCTCATGGGCAAGATGACTAAGACTCCGTTCTCCGGAACAATGGAGTGAGCTACAGACTTGTTGGAAATAATACATACTGATGTATGCTGTCCAATGAGTGTTGAGGCTCACGGCGGGTGTCGTTATTTTCTGACCTTCACAGATGATTTGAGCAGATATGGGTATATCTACTTGATGAAACATAAGTCTGAAACATTTGAAAAGTTCAAAGAATTTAAGAGTGAAGTGGAAAATCATCGTAACAAGAAAGTAAAGTTTCTACGATCTGATCGTGGAGGTGAATATTTGAGTTACGAGTTTGGTCTTCATTTGAAACAATGCAGAATAGTTTCGCAACTCACGCCACCCGGAACACCACAACGTAATGGTGTGTCCGAACATCGTAGCCGCACTTTATTAGATATGGTGCGATCTATGATGTCTCTTACTAATTTACCGCTATCGCTTTGGGGTTATGCTTTAGAGACGGCTGCATTCACGTTAAATAGGGCACCATCTAAATCCGTTGAGACGACACCTTATGAACTGTGGTTTGGCAAGAAACCGAAGTTGTCGTTTCTTAAAGTTTGGGGCTGTGATGCTTATGTGAAAAAGCTTCAACCTGATAAGCTCGAACCCAAATCGGAGAAATGTGTCTTCATAGGATACCCAAAGGAGACTGTTGGGTACACCTTCTATCATGGATCCGAAGGTAAAATATTCGTTGCTAAGAATGGATCCTTTTTAGAGAAGGAGTTTCTCTCAAAAGAAGTGAGTAGGAGGAAAGTAGAACTTGATGAGGTAATTGTACCTGCTCCCTCATTGGAAAGTAGTTAATCATAGAAATCAGTTCCAGTGATTCCTACACCAATTAGTGAGGAAGCTAATGATGATGATCATGAAGCTTCTGATCAAGTTACTACCGAACCTCGTAGGTCAACCAGAGTAAGATCTACACCAGCGTGGTACGGTAATCATATTCTGGACGTCATGTTACTTGACCATGACGAACCTACGAATTATGAGGAAGTGATGATGAGCCCAGATTCCACGAAATGGCTTGAGGCCATGAAATCTGAGATGGGATCCATGTATGAGAACAAAGTGTGGACTTTGGTTGACTTGCCCGATGATTGACAAGCCATAAAGAATAAATGGATCTTCAAGAAGAAGACTGACGCTGACAGTAATGTTACTGTCTACAAAGCTTGACTTGTTGCGGAAGGTTTTCGACAAGTTCAAGGAGTTGACTACGATGAGACTTTCTCACCCGTAGCGATGCTTAAGTCTGTCCGAATCATGTTAGCAATTGCCGCATTTTATGATTATGAAATTTGGCAAACGGATGTCAAAACTGCATTCCTGAATGGATTTCTAGAAGAAGAGTTGTATATGATGCAACCAGAAGGTTTTGTCGATCCAAAGGGTGCTAACTAAGTGTGCAAGCTCCAGCGATCCATTTATGGACTGGTGCAAGCCTCTCGGAGTTGGAATAAACGTTTTGATAGTGTGATCAAAGCATATGGTTTTATACAGACTTTTGGAGAAGCCTGTATTTAACAAAAAGTGAGTGGGGAGCTCTGTAGCATTTCTAATATTATATGTGGATGACATATGTTGATTGGAAATAAAATATAATTTCTGGATAGCATAAAAGGATACTTGAATTAAAAAAATTCAATGAAAGACCTCGGTGAAGCTACTTATATATTGGGCATCAAGATCTATAGAGATAGATCAAGACGCTTAATTGGACTTTCACAAAGCACATACCTTGATAAAGTTTTGAAGAAGTTCAAAATGGATTAGTCAAAGAAAGGGTTCTTGCCTCTATTACAAGGTGTGAAGTTGAGTCAGACTCAATGCCCAACCACTGCAGAAGATAGAGAGAAAATGAAAGTCATTCCCTATGCCTCAGCCATAGGTTCTATCATGTATGCAATGCTATGTACCATACCTGATGTGTGCCTTGCTATAAGTTTAGCAGGGAGGTAGCAAAGTAATCCAGGAGTGGATCACTGGACAGCGGTCAAGAACATCCTGTAATACCTAAAAAGGACTAAGGATATGTTTCTCATTTATGGGGGTGACAAAGAGCTCGTCGTAAATGGTTACATCGATGATAGCTTTGATACTGATCCGGATGACTCTAAGTCACAAACCGGATACGTATTTATATTGAATGGTGGAGCTGTCAGTTGGTGTAGTTCCTAGCAAAGTGTCGTGGCGGGATCTACATGTGAAGCGGAGTACATAGCTGCTTCATCCGGATGACTCTAAGTCACAAACCGGATACGTATTTATATTGAATGGTGGAGCTGTCAGTTGGTGCAGTTCCTAGCAAAGCGTCGTGGCGGGATCTACATGTGAAACGGAGTACATAGCTGCTTCAGAAGCAGCAAATGAAGGAGTCTGTATGAAGGAGTTCATATCCGATCTAGGTGTAATACCTAGTGCATCGGGTCCAATGAAAATCTTTTGTGACAATACTGGAGCAATTGCCTTAGTGAAGGAATCCAGATTTCACAAGAGAACCAAACACATCAAGAGACGCTTCAACTCAATCCTTGCTCAAGTCAACGAGGGAGACATAGAGATTTGCAAAATACAAATGGATCAGAATGTTTCAGACCTGTTGACTAAGCCTCTTCCACGAGCAAAACATGATCAACACCAAGACTACATGGGTGTTAGAATCATTACAATGTAATCTAGATTATTGACTCTAGTGCAAGTGGGAAACTGAAGGAAATATGCCCTAGAGGCAATAATAAAGTTGTTATTTATATTTCCTTATATCATGATAAATTTTTATTATTCATGCTAAAATTGTATTAACCGGAAACTTTATACATGTGTGAATACATAGACAAAACAAAGTGTCCCTAGTATGCCTCTACTTGACTAGCTCTTAATCAAAGATGGTTAAGTTTCCTGGCCATAGACATATGTTGTCATTTGATGGACGGGATCACATTATTAGGAGTACATAGCTGCTTCAGAAGCAGCAAATGAAGGAGTCTGGATGAAGGAGTTCATATCCGATCTAGGTGTCATACCTAGTGCATCGGGTCCAATGAAAATCTTTTGTGACAATACTGGTGCAATTGCCTTGGCAAAGGAATCTAGATTTCACAAGAAGACCAAGCACATCAAGAGACGCTTCAATTCTATCCGTCATCAAGTGTCGGAAGGGGACATAGAGATTTGCAAGATACATACGGATCTGAATGTTGCAGACCCGTTGACTAAGCCCCTCTCACGAGCAAAACATGATCAACACCAAGACTCCATGGGTGTTAGAATCATTACTAGGTAATCTAGATTATTGACTCTAGTGCAAGTGGGAGACTAAAGGAAATGTGCCCTAGAGGCAATAATAAAGTTTTTATTTACATTTCCTTATATCATGATAAATGTTTATTATTCATGCTAGAATTGTATTAACTGGAAACTTAGTACCTGTGTGAATACATAGACAAACAGAGTGTCCCTAGTATGCCTCTACTTGACTAGCTTGTTTATCAAAGATGGTTATGTTTCCTAGCCATAGACATGTGTTGTCATTTGATGAACGGGATCACATAATGATGTGATGGACAAGACCCATCCGTTAGCTTAGCACTATGATCGTTTAGTTTGTTGCTATTTCTTTCATCATGACTTATACATGTTCCTCTGACCATGAGATTATGTAACTCCCGAATACCGGAGGAACACTTAGTGTGCTATCAAACGTCACAACGTAACTGGGTGATTATAAAGATGCTCTACAGGTGTCTCTGATTGTGTTTGTTGAGTTGGCATAGATCGAGATTAGGATTTGTCACTCCGATTGTCAGAGAGGTATCTTTGGGCCCTCTCGGTAATGCACATCACAATAAGCCTTGCAAGCAATGTGACTGATGAGGTAGTTGCGGGATGACGCATTATGGGACGAGTAAAGAGACTTGCAGGTAACGAGATTGAACTAGGTATGGTGATACCGACGATCGAACCTCGGGCAAGTAACATACTGATGACAAAGGGAACAACGTATGTTGTTATGCGGTTTGACCGATAAAGATCTTTGTAGAATATGTAGGAGCCAATATGAGCATCCTGGTTCTGCTATTGGTTATTGACCGGAGATGTGTATCAGTCATGTCTACATAGTTCTCGAACCCATAGGGTCCGCATGCTTAACGTTCGATGATGATTGGTATTATGAGTTTATGTGATTTGATGTACCGAAGGTTGTTCGGAGTCCAGGATGAGATCACGGACATGACGGAGTCTCGAAATGGTCGACAGATAAAGATTCATATATTGGAAGGCTACATTCAGACACCGGAATGGTTCGGGTCGTTTCGGATAAGATTCGGAGTACCAGGGGTTACCGGAACCCCCCTGGGAAGTTACTGGGCCTCATGGGCCTAGTGGTGGAAGAGAGGAGGCAGGCCAAGGTGTGGTGCCCCCCTTAGCCCAAACCTAATTGGACTAGGGCTAGGGGGGCCGCCCCCCTTTCCTTCTCTTCTTCCTCTCCTTCCTTCTTCTCCTACTTGGACCAGGAAAGGGGGAAACCTACTCCTACTAGGAGTAGGAATCCCCCCCTTGGGCGTGCCCCTTGTGGCCGGCCCTCCTCCTCATCCCCTCCTTTATATACAGGGGAACGGGGCACCCCATAGACACACAAGTTGATCTTTAGCCATGTGCGGTGCCCCCTCCATAGTTTTACACCTCGGTCATATCGTCGTAGTTCTTAGGCGAAGCCCTGCGCCGGTAACTTCATCATCACCGTCACGCCGTAGTGCTGACGGAACTCTCCCTCGGCCTTAGCTGGATCTAGAGTTCGAGGGACATCACTGAGCTGAACGTGTGCAGATCGCGGAGGTGTCGTGCGTTCGATACTTGATCGGTTGGATCGTGAAGACGTTCGACTACATCAACCACGCATTTAACGCCTCCGTTTTGGTCTGCAGTGCGTGGACACACTCTCCCCGCTCGTTGCTATGCTTCTCCTAGATAGATCTTGCGTGATCGTAGGATTTTTTTTGAAATACTATGTTCCCCAACAGGGGTATATATAGCCTCCACACAAAATCTAACCGTTACACACAATTTACCAAACTAGGTGAGACCGAATACTCAAACTCAGTCAGACCAATTTAGTTTAAAATGCGAACATTAGGATTTTTGGTGGGACCGACATGTCAACTCGGTGGGACCGATTTCATTAGGGTTAGGGCATAATCTAATCTTGGTGAGACCGATGACATGAACTCGGTGAGACTGATTTCTGTAATAGGCAAACAGAGAGTTGGTCAGGCAAACTCGGTGGGACCGATCGCTCATTTCGGCAAGACCGAAACGTTACAAAGAGGAAACAGAGAGTTTGCATTGCGAACTCGGTGGGACCGATCGCTCATCTCGGTTAGACCAAAACGTTATGAAGGGAAACGGAGAGTTTGCAATCCCATCTCGGTGAGACCGAGATCCCTATCGGTGAGACCGAGATCCCTATCGGTGAGACCGAACTGATTAGGGTTTCTGGTAGTGGCTATGTCAAATGAACTTGGTGGCGCTGGATAGATCAAATCGGTGGGGCCGAGTTTGACTTTTGGTTTAGGACATATGTGGATATGAGGAAGTGGTTGAGGGCTTTTGGAGCATATCACTAAGCATTTTGAGCAAGCAAGCCATTAAGCAACACCTCATCCCCTTTTAATAGTATTGGCTTTTCCTATGGACTCAATGTGATCTTGGATCACTAAAAGGAAAATGTAGAGTCTTGAGCTTGAGCCAATATGTGTCCTTAGCATTTTGAGGGGTCCACATCTTTAGTCCATGCCATGCCAATCATTGAACTTTCTGAAATGATCGTCTTGAAAGAGTATTAGTTCAATGAGCTATATGTTGTTAGGAATTACCAAAACCACCCAGGGATTAGTTGCACTTTCAATCTCCCCCTTTTTGGTAATTGATGACAACATATAGATCAAAGCTTCAAGAATGAAAGGGGGGCCGTGCCCCTCCCCTTTTCCAATTTGGACTCCCCATGGGAGGCGCGCGCCACCCCCTTGTGGGCTGCCCTCTCTCTCCCCTATGACCCATGAGGCCCATTACTTTCCCCGGGGGGTTCTGGTAACCCCGATAAATACTCGAAACACTCCGAAATTGTTCCGGTGTCTGAATACTATCGTCTAATATATCAATATTTACCTCTCGACCATTTCGAGACTCCTCTTCATGTCTGTGATCTCATCTGGGACTCAGAACAATCTTCGGTCACCAAAACACATAACTCATAATACAAATGGTCATTGAACATTAAGCGCGCGGTCCCTACGGGTTCGAGAACTATGTAGACATGACCGACACATATCTCCGATATAACCAATAGCGGAAGCTGGATGCTCATATTGGTTCCTGCATATTCTGTGAAGATCTTTATCGGTCAAACCACAATGACAACATACGTCATTCCATTTGTCATCGGTATGTTACTTGCCCGAGATTCGATTGTCGGTATCCTCATACCTAGTTCAATCTCGTCACCGGCATGTCTCTTTACTCGTTCCGTAGTGCATCATCCCACAACTAACTCATTAGTCACATTGCTTGCAAGGATTATCATGATGTGCATTACCGAGAGGGGCCAGATATACCTCTTCGATACTCGGAGTGACAAATCCTAATCTCTATCTATGCCAACCCAACAAACACCTTCGGAGACACCTGTAGAGCATGTTTATAATCACCCAGTTACGTTGTGACGTTTGATAGCACACAAGGTGTTCCTCCGTTATTCGGGAGTAGCATAATCTCATAGTCAAAGGAATATGTATAAGTCATGAAGAAAGCAATAGCAATAAAACTTAACGATCATTATGCTAAGCTAACGGGTGGGTCTTGTCCATCACATCATTCTCCTAATGATGTGATCCCGTTCATCAAATGACAACATATGTCTATGGTCAGGAAACTTAACCATCTTTGATTAACGAGCTAGTTAAGTAGAGGCATACTAGGGACACTTTGTTTTGTCTATGTATTCACACATGTATAAAGTTTCCGGTTAATACAATTCTAGCATGAATAATAAACATTTATCATGATATAAGGAAATATGAATAACAACTTTATTATTGCCTCTAGGGCATATTTCCTTCAGTCTCCCACTTGCACTAGAGTCAATAATCTAGATTACATTGTAATGATTCTAACACCCATGTAGTCTTGGTGCTGATCATGTTTTGCTCGTGGAAGAGGCTTAGTCAACGGGTCTGCAACATTCAGATCCGTTTGTATTTTGCAAATCTCTATGTCTCCCTCGTTGACTTGATCACAGATGGAGTTGAAGCGTCTCTTGATGTGTTTGGTTCTCTTGTGAAATCTGGATTCCTTCGCTAAGGCAATTGCTCCAGTATTGTCACAAAAGATTTTCATCGGACCCGATGCACTAGGTATTACACCTAGATCGGATATGAACTCCTTCATCCAGACTCCTTCATTTGCTGCTTCTGAAGCAACTATGTACTCCGCTTCACATGTAGATCCCGCTACGACGCTTTGCTAGGAACTGCACCAACTGACAGCTCCACCATTCAATATAAATACGTATCCGATTTGTGACTTAGAGTCTCCGGATCAGTATCAAAGCTAGCATCGATGTAACAATTTACGACGAGCTCTTTGTCACCCCCATAAATGAGAAACATATCCTTAGTCCTTTTTAGGTATTACAGGATGTTCTTGACCGCTGTCCAGTGATCCACTCCTGGATTACTTTGCTACCTCCCTGCTAAACTTATAGCAAGGCACACATTAGGTATGGTACATAGCATTGCATACATGATAGAACCTATGGCTGAGGCATATGGAATGACTTCCATTTTCTCTCTATCTTCTGCAGTGGTTGGGCATTGAGTCCGACTCAACTTCACACCTTGTAATAGAGGCAAGAACCCTTTCTTTGACTAATCCATTTTGAACTTCTTCAAAACTTTATCAAGGTATGTGCTTTGTGAAAGTCCAATTAAGCGTCTTGATCTATCTCTATAGATCTTGATGCCCAATATATAAGTAGCTTCACCGAGGTCTTTCATTGAATTTTTTTAATTCAAGTATCCTTTTATGCTATCCAGAAATTATATTTTATTTCCAATCAACATATGTCATCCACATATAATATTAGAAATGCTACAGAGCTCCCCACTCACTTTCTTGTAAATACAGGCTTCTCCAAAAGTCTGTATAAAACCATATGCTTTGATCACACTACCAAAGCGTATATTCCAACTCCGAGATGCTTGCACCAGTTCATAAATGGATCACTGGAGCTTGCACACTTTGTTAGCACCTTTAGGATCGACAAAGCCTTATGGTTGCATCATATACAATTCTTCTTTAAGAAATCCATTAAGCAATGCAGTTTTGATGTTCATTTGCCAGAATTCATAATCAAAAAATGCGGCAATTGCTAACATGATTCAGACAGACTTAAGCATCGCTATGAGTGAGAAGGTCTCATCGTAGTCAACTCCTTGAACTTGTCAAAAACCTTTTGCAACAAGTCGAGCTTTGTAGACAGTAACATTACCATCAATGTCAGTCTTATTCTTGAAGATCCATTTATTCTCTATAGCTTGTCGATCATCGGGCAAGTCAACCAAAGTCCACACTTTGTTCTCATACATGGATTCTATCTCAGATTTCATGGCCTCAAGCCATTTTGAGGAATGTGGGCTTATCATCGCTTCCTCATAGTTCGTAGGTTCGTCATGGTCTAGTAACATGACTTCCAGAACAGGATTACCGTACCACTCTGGTGCGGAACGTACTATGGTTGACCTACGAGGTTCGGTAGTAACTTGATCTGAAGTTTCATGATCATCATCATTAGCTTCCTCACTAATTGGTGTAGGCATCACGGGAACAATTTTCTATGATGAACTACTTTCCAATTCGATAGAAGGTACAATTACCTCATCAAGTTCTACTTTCCTCCCACTCACTTCTTTCGAGAAAAACTCCTTCTCTAGAAAGGATCCATTCTTAGCAACAAATATTTTGCCTTCGGATCTGTGATAGAAGGTGTACCCAACAGTTTCTTTTGGGTATCCTATGAAGACACATTTCTCTGATTTGGGTTCGAGCTTATCAGGCTGAAGCTTTTTCACATAAGCATCGCAACCCCAAACTTTAAGAAATGACAGCTTAGGTTTCTTGCCAAACCACATATCATATGGTGTCGTCTCAACGGAATTAGATGGTGCCCTATTTAACGTGAATGCAACTGTCTCTAATGCATAACCCCAAAATGATATTGGTAAATCGGCAAGAGACATCATAGATCGCACCATATTGAATAAAGTACAATTACGATGTTCGGACACACCATTATGCTGTGGTGTTCCAGGTGGCGTGAGTTGCGAAACTGTTCCACATTGTTTTAAATGAAGACCAAACTCGTAACTCAAATATTCGCCTCCATGATCAGATCGTAGAAACTTTATTTTCTTATTACGATGATTTTCCACTTCACTCTGAAATTCTTTGAACTTTTCAAATGTTTCAGACTTATGTTTCGTTAAGTAGATATACCCATATCTGCTCAAATCATCTGTGAAGGTCAGAAAATAAAGATACCTGCCGCGAGCCTCAATACTCATCGGACCGCATACATCAGTATGTATTGTTTCCAATAAGTCAGTGGCTCGCTCCATTGTTCCGGAGAATGGAGTTTTAGTCATCTTGCCCATGAGGCATGGTTCTCAAGCATCAAGTGATTCCAAAAGCCCATCTGCATGGAGTTTCTTAATGTGCTTTACACCAATATGACCTAAACGTCAGTGCCACAAATAAGTTGCACTATCATTATTAACTTTGCATCTTTTGGCATCAATATTATGAATATGTGTATCACCACGATCGAGATTTAACAAAAATAGACCACTTATCAGGGGTGCATGACCATAAAGATATTACTCATATAAATAGAACAACCATTATTCTCTGATTTAAATGAATAGCCGTCTCGCATCAAAGAAGATCCAGATATAATGTTCATGCTCAACGCTGGCACCAAATAACCATTATTCAGGTCTAAAACTAATCTCGAAGGTAGATGTAGAGGTAGCGTGCCGATGGCGATCACATCGACCTTGGAACCATTTCCAACTCGCATCGTCACCTCGTGCTTAGCCAATCTTTGTTTAATCCGTAGCCCCTGTTTCGAGTTGAAAATATGAGCAACAGAACCAGTATCAAATACCCAGGCGCTACTACGAGCATTAGTAAGGTACACATCAATAACATGTATATCAAATATACCTTTCACTTTGCCATCCTTCTTATCCGCCGAATACTTGGGGCAGTTCCGCTTCTAGTGATCAGTCCCTTTGAAGTAGAAGAACTCAGTTTCAGGCTTAGGTCCAGACTTGGGCTTCTTCTCTGGAGCAGCAACTTACTTGCTATTCTTCTTGAAGTTCCCCTTCTTTCCTTTGCCCTTTTTCTTGAAACTAGTGGTCTTGTTAACCATCAACACTTGATGCTCCTTCTTGATTTCTACCTCCACAGCCTTGAGCATTGCGAAGAGCTCAGGAATTGTCTTGTTCATCCCTTGCATATTATAGTTCATCATGAGGCCTTTATAGCTTGGTGGCAGTGATTGAAGAACTCTGCCAAAGACACTATCATCCGGAAGATTAACTCCCAGCTGAGTCAAGTGGTTATGGTACCCAGACATTCCGAGTATGTGTTCATTGAAATAACTGTGCTCCTCCATCTTCGAGCTATAGAACTTGTTGGAGACTTCATATCTCTCAACTCGGGCATTTGCTTGAAATATTAACTTCAACTCCTGGAACATCTCATATGCTCCATGACGTTCAAAACGTCTTTGAAGTCCTGATTCTAAGCCGTAAAGCATGGCACACTGAACTATAGAGTAGTCATCATATTTAGCTTGCCGGACGTTCATAACGTCAGCAGTTGCTCATGCGGCAGGCCTTGCACCTAGCGGTGCATCAAGGACGTAATTCTTCTGTGCAACAATGAGGATAATCCTCAAGTTACGGACCCAGTCCGTGTAGTTGCTACCATCATCTTTCAACTTAGATTTCTCTAGGAACGCATTAAAATTCAAGGGAACGGTAGCACGGGCCATTGATCTACAACATAGATATGCAGAAAGTATCAGGACTAAGTTCATGATAAATTTAAGTTCAATTAATCATATTACTTAAGAACTCCCACTTAGATAGACATCCCTCAAGTCATCTAAATGATCACGTGATCCATATCAACTAAACCATGTCCGATCATCACATGAGATGGAGTAGTTTTCAATGGTGAGCATCTCTATGTTGATCATATCTACTATATGATTCACGTTCGACCTTTCGGTCTTAAGTGTTCCGAGGCCATGTCTGTACATGCTAGGCTCGTCAAGTTTAACCCGAGTATTCCGCACGTGCAAAACTATCTTGCACTCATTGTATGTGAACGTAGAGCTTATCACACCCGATCATCACATGGTGTCTCGGCACGACGAACTGTCGCAACAGTGCATACTCAGGGAGAACACTTGTACCTTGAAATTTCAGTGAGGGATCATCTTATAAGAAAAATAAGATGCATAAAAGATAAACATCACATGCAATCAAAATATGTGACATGATATGGCCATCATCATCTTGTGCCTTTAATCTCCATCTACAAAGCACCGTCCTGATCTCCATCATCACCGGTTTGACACCTTGATCTCCATCGTAGCGTCATTGTCGTCTCGCCAACTATTGCTTCTACAACTATCGCTAACGCATAGTGATAAAGTAAATCAATTACATGGCGATTGCATTTCATACAATAAAGCAACAATCATAAGGCTCCTGCTAGTTGTCGATAACTTTTACAAAACTTGATCATCTCATACAATAACGTATATCACATCATGTCTTGACCATATATATCACATCACAACATGCCCTGCAAAAACAAGTTAGACATCCTCTACTTTGTTGTTACAAGTTTTACGTGGCTGCTACGGGCTTCTAGTAAGAACCGTTCTTACCTACGCATCAAAACCACAATGATTTTTCGTCAAGTTTGCTATTTTAACCTTCAACAAGGACTAGCCGTAGTCAAATTTGATTCAACTAAAATTGGAGGAACAGACACCCGCCAGCCACCTTTATGCAAAACAAGTTGCATGTCTGTCGGTGGAACCGGTCTCATTGCCGCTTCATCCAACAATATCGCTGAATCAAAATAAGACGTTGGTGGTAAGCAGTATGACCATGATCTCCCACAACTCTTTGTGTTCTACTCGTGCATATCATCTACGCATAGACCTGGCTCGGATGCCACTGTTGGGGAATGTAGCATGCAATTTCAAAAATATTCCTACGATCGCACAAGATCTATCTAGGAGATGCACAACAACGAGAGGGGGAGACTGTGTCCATGTACCCTCGTAGACCGAAAGCGGAAGCGTTAGTTTAATGCGGTTGATGTAGTCGAACATATTCATGATCCAACCGATCAAGTACCAAACGTACGACACCTCTGAGTTCAACACACTTTCAGCTCAATGACGTCCCTCGAACTCTTGATCCAGCAAAGTGTCAGGGGAGAGTTTCGTCAGCACGACGGCGTGGTGACGGTGATGGTGATGTGATCTGCGCATGGCTTCGCCTAAGCACTACGACAATATGACCGGAGGAGTAAACGGTGGAGGGGGGCACCGCACACGGCTAAGAAACAATTGATGTGTTTTGGGGTGCCCCCTGCCCCCGTATATAAAGGAGGGAGAGGGAGGAGGCCGGCCTAGGCGCGCCCCCAAGGGGGAGGAGTCCTACTAGGACTCCAAGTCCAATTCGGCCCCCTTCCTTTTATCGGAGGGGGAAAGGGGGAAGGAGAGGGAGAGGGAGAAGGAAAGGGGGGCCGCGCCCCCTCCCCTTGTCCAATTCAGACTCCCCATGGGGGGGGGGACCCCACCCCCTTGTGGGCTGCCCTCTCTCTCCCCTATGGCCCACGAGGCCCATTACTTTCCCTGGGGGGTTCCGGTAACCCCTCGGTACTCCGATAAATACCCGAAACACTCCGATACCATTCCGGTGCCCGAATACTATCATCCAATATATCAATCTTTACCTCTCAACCATTTCGAGACTCCTCATCATGTCCGTGATCTCATCCGGGACTCCGAACAATCTTTGGTCACCAAAACACATAACTCATAATACAAATCATCATTGAACGTTAAGTGTGCGGACCCTATGGGTTCGAGAACTATGTAGACATGACCGAGACATATCTCCGATCAATAACCAATAGCGGAACCTGGATGCTCATATTGGTTCCTACATATTCTACGAAGATCTTTATCGGTCAAACCGCAATGACAACATACGTCATTCCCTTTGTCGTCGGTATGTAACTTGCCCGAGATTCGATTGTCGGTATCCTCATACCTAGTTCAATCTCGTTAAAGGAAAGCCTCCTTACTCATTCTGTAATGCATCATCCCGCAACTAACTCATTAGTCACATTGCTTGCAAGGCTTGTCATGATGTGCATTACCGAGAGGGCCCACATATACCTCTCCAATACTCGGAGTGACCAATCCTAATCTCGATCTATGCCAACCCAACAAACACCTTCGGAGACACCTGTAGAGCATGTTTATAATCACCCATTTACGTTGTGACGTTTGATAGGACACAAGGTGTTCCTCCGGTATTCGGGAGTTGCATAATCTCATAGTCAAAGGAATATTTATAAGTCATGAAGAAAGCAATAGCAATAAAACTTAACGATCATTATGCTAAGCTAACGGGTGGGTCTTGTCCATCACATCATTATCCTAATGATGTGATCCCGTTCATCAAATGACAACATATGTCTATGGTCAGGAAACTTAACCATCTTTGATTAACGAGCTAGTCAAGTAGAGGCATACTAGGGACACTATGTTTTGGTTATGTATTCACACATGTATCAAGTTTCCGGTTAATACAATTATAGCACGAATAATAAACATTTACCATGATATAAGGAAAGTAACAACTTTATTATTGCCTCTAGGGCATATTTCCTTCATGGAATGGCTATGGAAATGCCATAATTGGTAGGTATGGTGGCTGTTTTGAGGAAGGGAATATGGTGGGTTTAATACACCAGCGAAAGTTGCGCGGTACTAGAGAGGCTAGCAATGGTGGAAGGGTGAGAGTGCATATAATCCATGGACTCAACATTAGTCCTAAAGAACTCACAAACTTATTGAAATAATTCATTAGCCATCGAAGCAAAGTACTAATACGCATGCCCCTAGGGGGTTGATTGGTAGGAAAAGACCATCGCTCGTCCCCGAACTCCACTCATAAGGAAGACAATCAAAAAATAAACCATGCTTCGACTTCATCACAGAACGGTTCACCATAAGTATTTCTACCAATCCACAATTACTCAGTAGCATGACTCTAATATCACCATCTTTTTATCGCAAAACTATTGCAAGGAATCAAACATATCATATTCAGTGATCTATAAGTTTTTATGTAGGATTTTATGACTAACCATGTGAATGACCAAATCCTGTTTACTCTCTAAACTGATATAAGTGAAGCAAGAGAGTTTAATTCTTTCTACAAAAGATATGTCCACGCTCTAAAAATATAAGTGAAGCAAAAGAGCATTCTACAAATGGCGGTTTTCTATGTGTAGAGAAATAGGCAATCCAAACTTCAATGATATAAGTGAAGCACATGAAGCATTCTATAAAGCCATACTCAAAAGATATAAGTGAAGTGCATGAATCATTATATAAATCAACCAATGACTATCTCATACCAGCATGGTGCATATGATGTGACGAATAAAAATATAGCTCCAAGTAAAATTACCGATGGTCGTTAGAAGAAAGAGGGGATGCCTTCCGGGGCATCCCCAAGCTTAGTTGCTTGGGAGTCCTTGAATATCACCTTGGGGTGCCTCGGGCATCCCCAAGCTTAGGCTCTTGCCACTCCTTATTCCTTCATCGGTCGTGATCTCACCCAAAACTTGAAAACTTCAATCACACAAAACTTAACAAAACTCTAGTGAGATCTGTTAGTATAATAAAGCAAATCACCACTTTAAGTACTATTGAAAACTCATTCATATTTTATTTTTGCATTATAACTACTATACTCTAACTTCACCATGGCTTATATCACCGATACATTCATCAAAAACAGAAAAATCTGTAGCAATCTGAACATCTACCATACTTCTGTAACTCCAAAAATTCTGAAAAATAGGAAAAAATAAAAAATTTGTATAGCAGTACTGTTTAAAATTTTAGAAACTTTTGACATTCCAGTAAAAAATGTAAATTCACGCACTACAACCAAAGTTTCTGTTTTTGCACTGCACAAACCAAACAAGCAATCTAATTATCCCAAAGGCAAATCTTGGCACATTATTTTTATAATACAATCGAATTGTACAAGGGGATAATTATTTTTGTTGAAAAGTTTCTGTAATCAAGGTTCACAAAGTTTCCATGGGCATGAACAAAGTTCAAAGCTAGCTCCCACTTTAACAATACTCGTCTTTCTCACTTTCGCTTTCCTTTTTGATTTTTTAAGGTTCCCCTCTATATTTTTTTTAAACTTTATAAAAGCACACAACATAAAAGAATGACTCTCTAAAAGTTCCGGGTTGTCTCCCTGACAGCGCTTTCTTTAAAGCCATTAAGCTAGGCATAAAGTGCTCAAGTAATGGATCCACCCGGATCCCAAGGTATATGGAAGACAATTTTAATTAGCAATCATTTGTAATTTAGTATTGAGCACAAAGCAACATATATCATGCAACAACATAGTCTAACTCTCTTCCTATGCATGAGCATGTCATAAAGAATAGTTCATGCACATTAAGTAAAGGCTAATGCATAGTATAAATAGTTTCTTGCAATTTTATTGTATTGGAAACATAGAGAGGTGGAGATGTAGTTCCTCTCTCATAATAATTGCAAGTAGGAGCAGAAAGCACATGCATATTATATTCATCAAAATCATTAGGTGTAATAGTAAAACGCAACCCATCAATATAATCCTTAATAAGCACAAACTTCTCCAATATAGTGTAGTTGGGAGAATTCAAAAGGACAATAGGACTATCATGTGTGGGTTCAATAGCAACAATTTTATTCTTAGCATAAGGAACTATAGCAAGTTCATCTCCGTAAGCATAATTCATATTAGCATCATAGCCACAAGCATAGCAAGCATCAATTTCATCAAAAAGGGATATTTCAAACGAATCCAAGGGATCATAGCAATCATCATAGCATTCATCCTTCGATAAGAACGAAGGAAATTAAACAATGTATGAGTTGAAGAGTAACTCTCATTAGAAGGTGGGCATCGGTGACCAATCCGCTCTTCCTCCTTTTGTTCTTCGCTCCCCTCCTCATCTTTTTCATCTAATGAGCTCATAGTGCCATCAATTTCTTCTTCCACAGATTCCTGCAAAATATTAGTCTCTTCTTGAACAGTAGAGACTTACTCAATAAACTCATTAATATTGGCATTATATTCATAATTCTCATAGTAATATTTAAGTATAGCATAATTTCCAGGTCTGTAAACAACATCATCAAAATTTTCACACTTTTCAAACAAAGATTCAATTTCATAAGCACCCTTAAAAGCAACAAATTCTTCTATTCGTTCCACATCATAGTAATCATATATACCATTAGCATAAGAATCCAAGGTTTCATTATCATTAAATTTACATGAAAAAGGAAGGTGTGGAGCCTTCATCCTAGAGCAACAAGTATAATCGTATCTCCGACATAAATTCCAAGCATACCGATGCAACATATGAATTTGTTCCCATAACAGTTTCCCTTTTAGATTCAAGAGATAATCCCTAAAGTATCGACGTTGATCCAACCCGTCTCCCATTATCAAGTTGAATTGGGTTTTCTCAGGATTATCAAAGTAGTGTTTAATACTTTCCACATAGCGAGCATCGAGGGTTTTAGGAGGTTCCCCATCTCCATGAGTAGCAAGTACACCTAATTTTTTTGGCATTTCGTGTACCATATCCATAACTAAAGGTGGAGAACAACTTATAATAGGAAATAAAAACTACTTAGTGATAAAGCAAAAAAGCACACACGAGAATATTCACCCCACGCTATTGCTCCCCGGCAACAGCGCCAGAAAAAGGTCTTGATAACCCACAAGTATAGGGATCAATTGTAGCCTTTCTCGATAAGTAAGAGTGTCGAACCCAACAAGGAGCTAAGGTAGGAAAAAATATTCCCTCAAGTTCTATCGACCAACGATACAACTCTACGCACGCTTAACGTTCGCTTTACCTAGAACAAGTATGAAACTAGAAGTACTTTGTAGGCGTGATAGGATAGGTTTGCAAGATAATAAAGAACACGTAAATAAAAGCTAGGGCTGTTTAGATAAAGAAACAATTAAGTTAGTTTTAGTAGAGAGCTTTTTTTCACAAGAAAGTTATTTGTCCCTAGGCAATCGATAACTAGACCGGTAATCATTGTTGCAATTTTATATGAGGGAGAGGCATAAGCTAACATATTTTCTCTACTTGGATCATATGCACTTATGATTGGAACTCTAGCAAGCATCCGCAACTACTAAAGATCATTAAGGTAAAACCCAACCATAGCATTATAAGGTATCAAGTCCTCTTTACTCCCATACGCAAACAACCTACTTACTCGGGTTTAAGCTTCTGTCACTCTAGCAACCCACCATCAGCGAATCATGAACATAGTACAAACCCTACAGCGGGGATCCCTCACGCTTGCGCGACACGGAGAGCACCATAGGACAGCACCAATAGTAAAACATACAACTCAAACCAATCACGATCATCAATCAACCAATAGGACAAAACAGATCTACTCAAACATCATAGGATAGCCATACATCATTGGGAAATAATATATAGCGTTGAGCACCATGCTTAAATAGAGATTATACCAGGGAGAAAAGGTGTTACACCGCTACATAGAGGGGGAGAGAGTTGGTGATGACGGCGGCGAAGTTGTTGGTGTAGATCGCCATCACGATGATGGCCCCGGCGGCGTTCCGGCGCCACTGTGAGAGAGGGGGAGAGAGCCCGCCTCCTTCTTCTTCTTCTTCCTTGGCCTCCCCCCTAGATGGGAGGAGGGTTTCCCCTCTAGTCCTTGGCCTCCATGGCGGCAGAGGGGCGGGATCCCCTCCGGGATTGGATCTCTCTCTCTCTCTCTCTCTCCCTGTTTCTTTCTGTTTTTGCGCTCCTGTTTTCTGCCCTTTCACCGTTTCTTAAATTCCTAGAGATCCATAACTCTGATTAGGCTGAAATTTTAACACTATTTTTATACGGATATTAGCTTCCTTGCGGCCGAAGAAGGGAACCAACCTCCTTACGGGGTGGCCACAAGCCCCCTAGGTGCGCCTAGGGTAGGGGCGCACCCCTAGGGCTTGTGGGCCCCTCGGGCATCGTCTCATGTTGATTCTTTTCCCCAAAAATCACATATATTCCAAAAAAAATCTTCGTAAGTTTTTATCGCATTTGGACTCCGTTTGATATGGATATTCTGAGAAACAAAAAACATGCAACAAACAAGAACTGGCACTGGGCACTGGATCAATATGTTAGTCCCAAAGATAATATAAAAAGTTGCCAAAAGTATATGAAAGTTGTATAATATTGGCATGAAACAATAAAAAATTATAGATACGACAAAGACATATCAAGACGTAGGGTATTACTCTCCGGAGGGCCAAACCTGGATAAACCCCTCGTGTGACATTCGATCCATGACTTCCAGCTGCACTTTGACCCCTACCAAGGGATTTGCTGGAAATCTCCTCCGTCAGCTGGCGCGCCAGGCATGGGTTGTGCCGGCTGGAGACCGATCATGGGTCGGATATTTTTCTACCTCCAGTGGCCTCTCGCCAGGGGAAAGCCTAACCATTGGCTCTCTGACGTTCACCGCAAATGACGTGGGCCGGGTTGACATCAACCCACCGGATTGTCTCACACGCACGATCTACATCGGCAACGTCGCCTTCATTACCAACACGCATGACGACCTCCGACTATGCTTACGGCCTATCCAACGCGGAGGACACGACGGACTCCCGATTCTGATGACCTCAGCGACCAGCCCCGCCGGCCGCTTCTTGTTCGGGCTAAAGAACGCGAGGCTGCATATCAGAGCGAGCTCCATCAACATCTTCAGAAGAACGTACAGCTCGTTCCCATGGTGTGTGAAAACTGCCACATCGACCACACACCCGAAGACTACTTCCTTGATGAAACAATCTCAGATTGTAGCCTCGACACTATAGACCTGCTATCATTACCAGACCACAAGGACGCAGACGGTGAACCGACCTCACTAGAAGAGGCTGAGGCCGAAAATGCTGCGACCTCGCCAGCTAAAATCAGATCTCCAGAGTAGAAAGGCTGAGGCAAATAGCAAAACACCTCGAAATCTTGTGCCAGCAGGAAACAAAGGTAGGCGTCAAACCATACGCCCCGCAGACGATCTCTCTACACAAGGTGATGTTCACAAAATTAGAGGCCAAAGCAAGCAGCAACGCACCACACTCAACCACCACAATGGTGGAAAAATCCACGAAGCTCCCGAGCCCAACAACCCATGAGGGCAACCCACCGCAATCCCAGGAGGATGAGCTTCACGAGACGCAAGCCCGGGGCTGTGTGCCACACGCTATCAAAAGCAGCCGCACAAAAGCAATAAACAATGATAAACAACACCAGGCAAGTATGGCATGGAGGCCATCAACAAAAGCCAGAGGCCGGTAATCGTGAGAGCGACGAGGAAGCCACTGACGAAAATAGCCCAACGGAGCGCCCTACAGCAGCACAGGGCATACAAGAAGGGGTCATGTTGGTCAACAAGCTCAGAGCCGCACCCGCGAACCCCAGAATCCTCGCCAACCTCATCAAAGTTGTTCACAAGACAACCGAGCTCCAAGAGAAGCAAACGCACCATGCAACGGGCGCCCATAGACAGCCCAATAATGACCCTACACCAAAAGGCCGGGAGGCAGTCAACGTCAAGAGGTACGACAAGACGCTATGCGCTGCTGACCTCTAGCACATGATATAAGCCGCGAGGGTAAGAAGTTAGGAGGGATTCGTTCGCGGCCGCCTGGGCTTCCACCCAGATCTTCGCAATTATCTAAGATTCCGTGCCATGGAATGCCTCGGGCTAGAGTATGAAGCCTCGATCCCTCGGCTAACGTCTAGCATCGCACCCGCATATTTTGGCTACGAGGTCGTTACACATCAATTCCCTCAGCCATTCATTGTGCGCGGGGTCGAAAAGTATTCGGGGGATATCAAACCCAACCTTTGGCTCAACGACTACCTAACATTTGTTGAGCTAGCACAAGGCGACAAAGGAAACACCCTCTGCCACGTCGCGCCATGCCTTTCAGGATTGACACGGTCATGGCTGGACGGGATCCCACCAAAATCCATCCACAACTGGGTAGATTTTGAGCACGAGTTCCTCAACAACTTCGAAGGGACGTACCAAAGGCCAGGGAGCCTGGTAGACCTCTACAACATAATGCAAGGAACACAAGAAACACTGCGTGACTTCATCGCCCGCTGGCTTAGGAAGAAGAACATGATAGCAAACATCTCTGATGGCACAACCATTGAAGCATTTGTCAACGGAGCACTGGACCCCATGCTGAGACATAAGATCGGCAGGAAGAGGGTGCAAGGACAACTACCTGACCTGGCATCCTTCATGATGATGGCAAATTAACGTCTTCGCTAGAGGCGAGGAGACAGCCTGTGTTGTTCATAACCGCAAGCAACCAGAGGGATGGGCAAGCGCGCAAAGCAAGACAGGTCGCACAACGAGTGGCCAAAACCACGGGCTCAAGCTAAAGGATAGACCGTCGGCGGCAGCGAACGGGCAGGAGCCCGGCCTGTCAGGCAGCAAAAAACCCAAGCATGAACGCAGGCCAAAGCACATGTCACGCACGTACAAGGTGATCATGAGTGGCCCATGCAAGTACCATAGCCACGGAGCATATAAGGCATTACAGTCCACACGTGAGCGCCACCTCAATGAGCAGCTCAACCAAGAGAAGAACGCAGGGGAAAGGGTTCTGACATCGAGGATAGTTGCACCACATGCGCTACCTCCGAGAGACCTCCAAGAGAAGGCCGGATGGACAAAACCGACACACATATGGCGAACATGATCTTCCAAGGCCCGACGTCCAAACGAGCCCAGAAACAGACATTGCAGAGGTCTACGCCCTTGTCCCCGGAGTGCCATAGCTACTGGACTGGTCAAACCATACGATCTCCTTCGAACTCAATGACCACCCAGATTACATTCCTAATCCAGGGAGGAACATGCTCGTTGTCAAATCCATCATCTTGGGTTGCTAGTTGTCCAAAGTACTCATAGACTGCAGCTCCGGCCTCAACATCATGTACGCAACAACATTGCAAAAATGGGCCTCCCCATAACAAGTCTACGACCTTCAACTGCACACTACCATGGTATCGTCCCTGGGAAGAAGGCCAAACCACTCATCCAAATTACTCTGGAGGTCATCTTCCGAAACGAGGACAACTTTTGGGCTGAGAAATTATGCTTCAAAGTAGTCCCATTCAAAGGGGGACATTACATCATCATGGGAGGTCGTCATTCATCAAGTCCATGGCAATGCCATGCTGTGCCTACACGAAGCTTAAAATGCCTGGCTCAAACGGGGTCATCATGGTCTCTAGCGACACCAACAACACACACAAAGTAGAGATCGCCCACCTCGAGCACGCAGAGGCCCACCTCCCAGAAGACACAGAGGAATGCACGGAGGTTCTGTCTGAGCAATTCAAGAAGAAAAGGAACAGAAAACCACCTACCGCCCCTCAGTAGCCTCCAACGGACCCCTCATGCTCCAACTGGCATGAAGTAGGAGCACGAAGCTAGGAGGCCTGAAGAAATAACTAACATAGGAGAACGACTCGAACAGGCGGCATAAATGCAGGCTTTGCCAATCCTTTTCCCTCTCTTACATTCAATACATTAGATTTGTTTCACGAACAAACTATCCAAGAATAGAAATAAAAGCTTGTACTACCCTCCAGCTTGCTATATAAAGAATTGATGTCATGGCGTTATAATTTCACCTTAGCGCCCTAATCTACTCAAACTTTCTATCCATTCCCCATGGTACTACCAGGCACCTTGTATTGACTATGCCATGTCGAGATCTGAGGGGATTCAAAGATATCCTTCTATGAGATGGGTTCGGGGGCTGCATCATTTGTCGTACCACCCTGGCCCCCATAGGAGTTGTATCCAATGACCACTCAAATCTCACTCAGGGGATGTATCCCAGTACAAACCCACAACGGGACCTTCCTAACCCGAAGACCTCCCATGTGGATCGGCTTATGGCTAACCCCTCTCTTTCACCTTTGAGTTCCACAATGCACATTTCCTAACAAGCTAAGAATACTACCCTAGCCAAAAGGTCTGCATCAATTTACGATAGTTCTGCGCTTTGTCAGGCTGAAACAGGGGCCTCCCACACACACGTTGACGCTCTCGGAGCAACGGGGTTGCATTTCTCAACAGTTGACCTGCATGCTTGTCCAACTTAGGCAAGGGACAAACATATATGAAAACTAAAATCAATGTATGTAATACAATACCACTGTTTAAAATTGCAAGAGGTCTATTCGGCTCCCCCGTCAGCTAAGCACCGCTTGTGGGCGTCGGCGACGTATTTGGCCTCTACCCCAACCTCCACCGATGAGGGCTTTGGACGCTCCGAAGTACCATGGACAATGAGGCCCAAGTCGACGATAGGCAGATGCACCCTCACACTTAGCCAGTACTCGCATGGCGCCCTCATACACCACAGATTACTGCCAATCGAGGAGCTAGTCAGGAGCCTTCTCTAGCGGCTTGAGAACGCCATCAAGTGTGTCGTCGAGGTCGTCCTCGTTGCGTTACAACATCCCACAGGCCGTGCCCAGCACTGTGCGCGTACGCTGTGCGAGGTTGGCGACATGATGAAGCTGCTTCACCGCGTCCACATGGATGACGTTTGGCAGCGACACTACAGGAAAAAGAAGCTCTATCAGAGTAGAAAAAGTGATAAACCACAAGTGCAGGGGATCAATTGTAGATTTTTTGATAAATAAGAGTGTCGAACCCAACGAGGAGCTAAATGTAGAATTTATATTTTCTTCAAGTTATATCGACCACCGATACAACTCTACGCACACTTAATGTTTCCTTTACCTAGAATAAGTATGAAACTAGAAGTACTTTGTAGGTGTAATGCGAGAACTACTTTGCGGGAATAAAACTAGGAGTACTTTGCAAGATAATAAAAGTTAGTTGTTTAGTAGAAAGCTTTTTGTAGAATGATGATAAAGATTGCCCATAGGCAATTGAATATAACATGGTACATACTTTCCATACTTGGATATGCGGGGATAATCATATGCAATCAAGGAGAGGCATACACTAACATGCTTTCCGTACTTGGATCACATGTTCTCATGATTGGAACTCTAGCAAGCATCCACAACTACTAAAGTTCATTAAGGGAAAACCCAACCATAGCATTAAGTAACAAGTCCCCTTTACTCCCATGCGCAACAACCCCCTTACTCGGGATATAAGCTTTTGTCACTCTCGCTACCCACTATAAGAGAATCATGAACATACTGCAAAACCCTACAACAGTAATCCCACATGCTCGCGCGACACATAGGGCACCATAGGATAGCACCATATCACCATACAACTCATATAAATCACATCATAAAACAATTAACCCATAGGACAAAATAAATCTACTCAAACATCATAGGATTACCATACATCATTGTATAATAATATATAGCATTAAGCACCATGTTTAAGTAGAGATTACAGCGGGGAGAAGAGGTGTTACACGACTGCATAGAAGGGGGAGAGTTGGTGATGACGACGACCGAGTTGTTGGTGTAGATCGCTCTCATGATGATTGCCCCGACGATGTTTCGGCACCACTGGGAGAGAGGGGGAGAGAGAGCCCCCTCCTTCTGGTTCTTCCTTGGCCTCCCCCCAGATGGGAGAGTTTCCCCTCTGGTACATGGCTGCCCTGGCTCCCGGAGCGCAGGAGCACCTCTCAGATTGGATCTCTCTCTCTCTCTCTCTCTCTCTCTCTCTCTCTCTCTCAGTTCTCTTATGTTTCGCATTCCTGTTTTTTGGCCGAAAACCGTTTCTTAAATTCCTGGAGATACGCAACTCCAATTGGGCTAAATTTTTTAGGGATCTTTACCTGGTTATTATCTTTCTTGCGGCAAAAGAAGGGCCCCAACTGACATACGTGTTGGAAATATACCCTAGGGGCAATAATAAAATGGTTATTATTATATTTCCTTGTTCATGATAATTGTCTATTGTTCATGCTATAATTGTATTAACCGAAAAACATAATACATGTGTGAATACATAGATCACAACATGTCCCTAGTGAGCCTCTAGTAGACTAGCTCGTTGATCAATAGATGGTTGTGGTTTCCTGACCATGGAAATTGGATGTCGTTGATAACGGGATCACATCATTAGGAGAATGATGTGATGGAAAAGACCCAATCCTAAGCATAGCACAAGATAGTGTAGTTCGTTTGCTAGAGCTTTTCTAATGTCAAGTATCTTTTCCTTAGAAATTGAGATTGTGCAACTCCCGGATACCGTAGGAATGCCTTGGGTGTATCAAACGTCACAACATAACTGGGTGACTATAAAGGTGCACTACAGGTATCTCTTTAAGTGTCTGTTGGGTTGGCACGAATCGAGACTGGAATTTGTCACTCCGTATGACGGAGAGGTATCTCTGGGCCTACTCGGTAATGCATCATCATAATGAGCTCAATGTGACTAAGGAGTTAGCATGGGATCATGTGTTACGGAACGAGTAAAGAGACTTGCCGGTGACGAGATTGAACAAGGTATGGGGATACCGACGACCGAATCTCGGGCAAGTGACATACCGATGGACAAAGGGAATTGTATACGGGATTGATTGAATCCCCGACATCGTGGTTCATCCGATTAGATCATCATGGAACATGTGGGAGCCAATATGGGTATCCAGATCCCGCTATTGGTTATTGGCCGGAGAGATGTCTCGGTCATGTCTACATGGTTCCCGAACCCGTAGGGTCTACACACTAAGGTTCGGTGACGCTAGAGTTGTAATGGGAAATTGTATGTGGTTACTGAAGGTTGTTCGGAGTCTCGGATGAGATCCCGAATGTCATGAGGAGTTCCGGAATGGTCCGGAGGTGAAGATTTATATATGGGAAGTCCAGTTTCAGTCGCCGGAAAGTTTTGGGGGTTATCGGTATTGTACCGGGACCACCGAAAGGTGTCCGGGGGTCCACCGGGTGGGACCACCTACCCCGGGTGACCAAGTGGGATGAATATGGGTGGGAACCAGCCCCCTAGTGGGCTAGTGCGCCACCAAGGGCCCATAGCACCTAGGGTTGGAAATAGGGGGTGGGGGCGCCTCCCACCTGCTTGGGGGGCAAGTCCCCCCCTTGGCCGCCGCCCCCCTTCTAGATGCATCTAGGGTGTCCGGCCCCCTCTCCCCTTCACCCTATAAATAGTGGGGGGGGGGGGGGTAGGACAGCAGCACCCTTCCCCGATGCAGCCCTTGCCCCCTCTAACTCCTCCTCCGTAGTGCTTAGCGAAGCTTTGCTAGAGAACCACGAGCTCCACCACCACCCGTCGTGTTGCCGGAGTTCTCCCTCAACTTCTCCTCTCCCCTTGATGGATCAAGAAGGAGGAGACGTCCCCGGGCTATACATGTGTTAAACGCGAAGGCGCCGCCCGTTCGACTCTTGAATCAGATCTTCTGTAATTTGAATCGCCGGGAGTACGACTCCATCAACCGCGTTCTTGTAACGCTTCCGCTTAGCGATCTTCAAGGGTATGAAGATGCACTCCCTCTCTCTCGTTGCTAGCATCTCCTAGATTGATCTTGGTGACACGTAGGAAAATTGAATTATTACTATGTTCCCCAACCGTGGCATCATGAGCAATTCACAAGTAGATTCTATGCATGAGTAGAACACAAGTAGTTGTGGGCGATGATTTGGTCTATTTTCTTACCGTTGCTAGTCCTATCTTGATTCGACGACATTGTGGGATGAAGCGGCCCGGACCGACCTTACACGTACGCTTACGTGAGACAGGTTCCACCGACTGACATGCACTTGTTGCATAAGGTGGCTAGCGGGTGTCTGTCTGTAGGACCTTGAAGTATGTCTAGAGGGGGTTGATTAGACTACTTGACCAATTAAAAACTTAACCTTTTCCCAATTTTAGACTTTGGCAGATTTTAGCTATCTTTGAACAAGTCAAGCAATCTTCAAGCAATTCAAGCAAGCATGCAAAGAGTATATAGGTAGCGGAAAATAAAGCATGCAACTTGCAAGAATGTAAAGGGAAGGGTTTGGAGGATTCAAACGCAGTTGGAGACACGGATGTTTTTGTCGTGGTTCCGATAGGTGGTGCTATCGTACATCCACGTTGATGGAGACTTCAACCCACGAAGGGTAACGGTTGTGCGAGTCCACGGAGGGCTCCACCCACGAAGGGTCCACGAAGAAGCAACCTTGTCTATCCCACCATGGCCGTCGCCCACGAAGGACTTGCCTCACTAGCGGTAGATCTTCACGAAGTAAGTGACTCTGGTGACTGGCTCTACAGCTGATCTCTGAGCTCGTGGCACTCTAGCAAATGCATCAGTCGTTGTTCTGCCCTTCCTCTCCTGCATATCATCCTGTAGCTGCTCCACAGCTGACTGAATCTCAGTTACTTTGACATCAAGATCATATAATTTTTGTTCCATGATTCTTTCCAGGCTCTCCTGGTTTTGAGTTAGGGTGGACAACCCCTTTTCAATCCACAGAGTTGATGCTATCAAGTAACCAAGCTGCTCCTGCTTGTTCTTCAGAAAGTAATCAGATGCCTCTGCTTGAGTTGGCATCTTGGCAGCCTTCTCTTTCCTTGCTTTCTCCTTCTTCTCTTGCGCTTGTACTGATGATGGTTCATTCTTAGTCATGACAACTTGATTGTCCTCAAAGTCAGGATAGAGAACCATGTGTTCCTTATCCAATGATACTTCCCTATGCCCATCTTTGAGTTAATCAACTCCACGAATCATGGGGCATATCCACGCTCCTCTTCTCGTCTGCTGCTGTCCTCTTGATAGTTTCAACTATGAGGCTCATGACCTTGAATTTCTGAGGCACATCAAATATGTGAAGCAAATTAATTGCATGCCCTCTGATCATGTTGTGGTCACCTGATTTGGGCAATAGAGTGTGCCTTAGGATCCAGTTGATCGTAGGCAGCCCTGACAGAAGAAAATGAACTGATCCAAACTTGAAAGTCTCAAGTGCATCATCTGGGATCTCCTTGTACATCTGTGACATTGAGTTGTGACCCATCTTCTTCTTGGCATAAATGTACAAGTCATCTTCACTTTCCTTGGGGGCATTGATCAGACTTGCCCATTCCTCTATGGTTGACTGGTATCTTGTTCCTTCAGACATCCAAACTATCCTGCCATCTCGATAGAAATGTGCTGTGGAGTAGAATTGCATAATGAGCTCGTCATTCCAGTTTGTGAGCTTTTGCCCAATAAAATCTGCAACTCCACAAGCACTGAAGCTGTCATATACTCCAGGATAGTGTTCTGCACTCTCCTGAATGTAGGTCCAGTCGACCCATCTCATATCACAAACTATGGGCTTCTTATCCAATAAGATGGTCTCATAGAAGTCCTGCTGCTCCTTGGTGTGGAACCTGTAATCTACAGCAGTCCTTCTCTTGGTGGCATATGGATCTGACTCTCTCCATAGCCTCAACCCTTGATCTCTCCTGATCTTCATGTTCTCAGCCATAGGATGAGAATCATTGTGGTCTGGAATCTTGGGCTTAAGCTTCCTTAGGACCTGCCCTTCTTCATCTTCCTCAACATCAACATCAGGCATTGGGGCCTTGTTCTTCTTAGCTGCTGGTATACTCCTGGCATTCCTCTTTGGTGCACTCTTGGGCTTAGGGGCAACTTTGGGCTTTGAAGTTGCAGCCCCTGATTTTATGGCATCACCCATCAGCTTTTGTGCCTTGGGTGCTGGTTCAGCAACCTCTTCTTCTTCTTCTTCCTCCATCATAGAAGGCTTCCCAATCACTCTGGCCATGGTCTTCTTGACCCTTTCCTTTCTTTTCTTTCCTTCAGCAGCAGCAGGTTCTTTGGGTTGGGATTCCAAAGAAGCTTGAGTGGAGGCTCTGGCTTTGGACATTGGTTGTCTACCTGCTGGCCTTTTGATCTTCATTCCAGGCTTAACTGCTGTTGAGCTGCACTCCTTCTTGAGCACTTTCTTCTTTGAACTGGCCTCATCCTCAACTGCCACATAATCCTCATCCTCAGACTCTGAGGTCTTCTTCTTCCTTGTCCTTGTGGCAGCCTTGGGCAAATTACTGGGAGTGCTTCTACTTCCCTCATCTGAGCTGCTAGAGGGACTAGTGCCCTCACTCATGTGAATCTGCTCTTCTGACCTGTTATGGCTGTCACTTTGGTCTGACATGCTGCACACACTGTGTGCTGACCCTGTGAATAGTTATAGATGAGGTAGAGTGGATGAGCATCACAAAATGCAGAGATTTTTGCAAAAGAATGATTCAAAAAACTTAGTTTTAGTTTTCCACAGAAAGCATTTCGGATCTACCGATTTTTAAACTCGGTGATACCGAAGCAGCTTTGGAACCTAAACTAGTGAACTTGGTCAGACCGAGTCACAGTTCGGTGGCACCGAGACTGCTAGGGTTTCACAAAGTTCTAAAATTGGTCACAACGATTTGTAATTCTCGATCAGACCGAGACTTACTAGTGCAATGGCGTTAGCCAAATCGGTGGGACCGAGTTTTTCAACTCGGTGGGTCCGAGATGGTTTCGGCGGAAACCTAACCCTAAATTTTTGAATCACAACTATTCTAAGGATTGTTTGACTGGATAGAGGTATTTCAATCGTGAAAAGATGCATTACGAACACAATGTGCTGAGAATCAGACGAGGATAGCACTGTGATCGAGTTCATACCCTAGTTTGGCGGTGAACTCGCTACGGCGGCAACAGCGGAGAAGAATTCCGTTGACGGCGGCGGAGACCAGCGACTGGAGGCGGCTGGCGACGAATTCGATGATCCATAGACCTAGTAGGCAGAGCGAGCTATGCGCGGGCGAGGAGTTTCGGAGAAATTTTTCCAAAATTTGCCCGTGTGTGAATATATAGCCCGACATTGCCGGTGTGACCGAGTTGGACAACTCGGTGGCACCGAGATGCATAACTGTTAACAGTTACAACAACTCGGTGTGACCGAAAAGTTCAAATTGGATGTACCGAGATTGAAAAACCTAGATCGACTTAGTGATCTCGGTATGACCGAAATGGAGGAATCGGTCAGACCAAAAATCACAAAGAAGTTTTGGAAGTTTAAGTCTATGATGAATCGGGGACTCCGAGTGCTCCTCACACAGAGTGGTTCGAATCTGACTTGATCAAATTTTGTGATGTAGCATGAATAGAGTTTGAGACGAGAAAAGCATAGATAGCTAGAGAAGGTTCTTAGGCATTCTTGTCCATCCACTTGGCCAAAGAAAGAGAAGCCAATCAATCAAAACAACAAGTGGATGTCCTCGAATGAGTAAAATATGCAACCAACATGCTCACACAATAAAATGACAAATGAAATATGTGACAAAGCATGCACAACCAATTCTAGCATCTATAAAACAATTGGCGATGACTAGGTCATCTATATATGAGTATATTGACTTAGGAGTCAAATGAGAACATTTGATCATAGGTCATACTCATCGTTTAAGCTCAAGTGGGGTTACCACTTTTACATAAAGCATTTATGTGTTCACATCATTAGAGTTGCTTTGACTAAATTCTTAGAGTTAAGCTCCCCCTAGATGTGAGATCCCCCCATAGAGGGATAAACTAACCTTGGGTTTTGTCGGTGATGACTTCATGTAGGTGTTGAAGATGTGGATGCTCAATGTTGATGTAGACCTTTGGAGCAATATTTTGGAGTGAGTTGCACTTTCAATACCTACACGGGTTAGTCCCACAAGGAACAAACAAGAATATCCATAGACATAGAGTGATGCTAACACAAAATGATGTCCATGAAAACTTTAGGTTACCTTGTCCCTTGCCTTACCAACATGAGGGTTTGTGACTCCTTGAACTAGTGCAAGATAAGGAAGATGATTGCACTTGTCCTTGCCATAATGATATGAGTGAAGAATGTTGGCGGAGTCACCCTCAAGAACTCTCTAGTTCTTCTTCTTCTGGATCCACATCATCTTGATGGGAATCCTTGGCGTAGTAGTTGTGCTTGATGAAGTAGAACTTGACGTAGTCTTGGGAACCCACTTGACCAAGGCTTTAGGTGCTTCTTCAAATGCATCAATCTCCTCTTGAAGCTTGTCCTTGCCTTTGTTCTTGTGGTCTTGTGGTGGAAGATCATCTTGTGCTTGTGTTCCCTTGAAGGAAGTAGGATCATACTTCTCTTGTTAAGGAACAAACTTCGTCTTGGGGTATTGATCTTCTTCCCACTCAACTCCATTGGCATTGAACTTCCGTTCAAAACCAACACCTTGATTCTTCCGGTGCCTTCCTTGCTTGCGTACAATTTCCTCAAATTGCTTACTCCCGGCAAGGCTCTTGTATACACCTTTCTCTATAATTCCCTTCAATAAGCTGTTTTCTTGCTCAAGTGTAACTTGGCTAAGAGAATCATAGTGGAATCAAGAGAATTACTAGAAGCAACAATATTGGGTTTAGCATTGTTATTGTTACTACTAGAAGAAGAATCTTTCTTGTTCTTGTTACTAGACTTGACTTGAGGCATGTAAGTAGATAAGAGTAAACGCTTGGCAATATAAGAAGAACTTTTCTTACGGAGATCATCATTGGTCGCTTTTAGGAACTCATGCTCTTGCTCAAGATTGAGCTTTTCAAAGCGTAACTTCTCATGAGCCCTTAAAAGTTCTCGATGATCTCCGAAGATAGTTTCATGAGCTAACTTAAGAGTGTTTAGTTCTTTAGTTAGACGCTCAATCTTCTCCTTATCATTGTCATTTGTTTAATCTTGATTATCATGATTAATTGACGTTCCATCATAGTATTCATCACTAGAGTTGTCAATAAGTAAATCATCATCACCTAGCAAGTAATCTTCATCACTATTAAAATCAACATACTCGGGGTGTGTTACCTTAGGACCTTTGTCCATGAAGCATCTTCCAATTCCTTCATTTGGTGATTCAAATATGTCGTAGGAGTTGGTTGACACAAGTGCTAAACCGGCAACACCTTCACCTTGAGTGTATTCGGAGTCGGAGTGATAGCTTCTCTCAGAGTGATTGTCGGAGTCGGAGCCGGATACCCATTCACCAACATGAGCTTGATATCTTCGTTTTGTGTACCACTTTGATGACTTGTCCTTCCTTTCTGAATCCTTGCTTCTCCGTGAGGGTCTTCGTTCATAACGATCATCTCTACTCCTTCTCTCTCTTGGTGGTGATTCTTCTCTTCTACTTCTTGTCTTAGGAGAATCTTCTCTTCTTTTGTAGGGTGTCGTACACTCATTGGAGTAGTGTCCGAGTCTCCCAGCGCTCTCGACTAGAAGATCTTTTGTCATTGTAGGACCTTGACTTGGAGCTTCTTTCTTTGCTTCTACTCTTGTAGAATTTGTTAAAGTTCTTCACCATTAAGCTCAATTCTTCACTGAAGGTTTGTTTCTCACTTGATGATGTGGGGGCTCCACATGAGGCTTTGTAAGCACCACTTGACTTGTTGTGAAGTTCCTCCTTATCGTTGAGTGACATCTCATGAGCAACAATTCTTGCAATGACTTCCGTTGGCTTGAGATCTTTGTAATTTGGCATCATTTGGATCAATGTGCACACGGTATCATATTTTCCATCCAATGCTCTTAGGATCTTCTTGATGATGAATCTGACGGTCATCTCTTCACTTCCTAAGCCGACAATCCCATTTGTGATAAGAGCAAGCCTAGAGTACATTTCAGCAACACCTTCACCATCCTTCATTTTGAACTTGTCAAGCGGACTTTGGAGCACATCCAACTTGGATTCCTTGACGGAGTCGGTACCTTCATGCATATCAATCGAAGTATCCCAAATTTCCTTTGCATTCTCAAGACGGCTGATTTTGTTGAATTCTTCGGGGCACAAGCCATTGAAGAGGATATCACAAGCTTGAGCGTTGTATTGCAATATCTTCAACTCTTCCGCGCTAGCTTCATGGTTCGGTTCTCTCCCATCAAAGAATTCACCTTGCAAACCAATACACACAATAGCCCAAATGGCGGGGTTATGTCCAAGAATATGCATTTTCATCTTATGCTTCCAACTAGCAAAATTAGTGCCATCAAAGTAAGGACCTCTGCAGTGATAATTTCCCTCGCTAGACGCCATACTCTCCTAGGTTGTGAAACCAAGGCTATGACCACCAAAAGATATGGAAATCAAAGCAAATGGAGACCAAAGCTCTGATACCACTTGTAGGACCTTGAAGTATGTCTAGAGGGGCGGGGGGGGGGGGGTGATTAGACTACTTGACCAATTAAAAACTTAACCTTTTCCTAATTTTAGACTTTGGCAGATTTTAGCTATTTTTGAACAAGTCAAGCAATCTTCACGCAATTCAAGCAAGCATGCAAAGAGTATATAGGCAGCGGAAAATAAAGCATGAACTTGCAAGAATGTAAAGGGAAGGGTTTGGAGGATTCAAACGCAGTTGGAGACACGGATGTTTTTGTCGAGGTTCCGATAGGTGGTGCTATCGTACATCCACGTTGATGGAGACTTCAACCCACGAAGGGTAACGGTAGCACGAGTCCACAGAGGGCTCCACCCACGAAGGGTCCACGAAGAAGCAACCTTGTCTATCCCACCATGGCCGTCGCCCACGAAGGACTTGCCTCACTAGCGGTAGATCTTCACGAAGTAGGCGATCTCTTTATCCTTACAAACTCCTTGGTTCAACTCCACAATCTTGTCGGAGGCTCCCAAGTGACACCTAGCCAATCTAGGAGACACCACTCTCCAAGAAGTAACAAATGGTGTATTGATGATGAACTCCTTGCTCTTGTGCTTCAAATGATAGTCTGCCCAACACTCAACTCTCTCTCACAGGATTTGGATTTGGTGGAAAGAAGATTTGAGTGGAAAGCAACTTGGGGAAGGCTAGAGATCAAGATTCATATGGTTGGAATGGAATATCTTGGCCTCAACACATGAGTAGGTGGTTCTCTCTCAGAACTGGTAAGTTGGAAGTGTAGGTTTGTTCTGATGGATCTCTCCACGAATGAAGAGGAGGTGGAGGGGTATATATAGCCTCCACACAAAATCTAACCATTACACACAATTTACCAAAGTCGGTGGGACCGAATCATCAAACTCGGTCGAACCGATTTAGTAAACCTAGTGACCGTTAGGGTTTTCGGTGGGACTGACATGCAACTCGGTAGGACCGATATGGTTAGGGTTAGGGCATAACGTAATCTCGGTGAGACCGATTACACAAACTCGGTGAGACCGAATTTGGTAATTAGCTAACCAGAGAGTTGGTCAGGTAAACTCGGTGGGACCGATTCACTCTTTCGGTGAGACCGAAAAGTTACGAAAGGGAAACAGAGAGTTTACATTGCAATCTCGGTAGGACCGATCACTCACTTTGGTTAGACCGAAACGTTACGAAGGGAAACAGAGAGATTACAATCCCATCTCGGTGAGACCGAGATCCCTATCGGTGAGACCGATTTTCCTAGGGTTTGTGGCAGTGGCTATGACAATTGAACTCGGTGGCGCTGGATAGAAAAATCGGTAGGGCCGAGTTTGACTTTAGGTTTAGGTCATATGTGGATGTGAGAAAGTAGTGGAGGGTTTTGGAGCATATCACTAAGCACATGAAGCAAGAGGCTCATTAAGCAACACCTCATCCCTCCTTGATAGTATTGGCTTTTCCTATAGACCCAATGTGATCTTGGATCACTAAAATGTAAAAAGTAGAGTCTTGAGCTTTTGAGCTTGAGCCAATCCTTTGTCCTTGATATTTTGAGGGATCCACTTTCATCATCCATGCCATGCCATTCATTGAGCTTTCCTGAAATATTTGTCTTGGAATAGCATTAGCTCAATGAGCTATATGTTGTTATGAATTACCAAAACCACCTAGGGATAGTTGCACTTTCACTGTCTCTCCCACTTTAGTTGGATGGGATTCGATGAAGAGGGTCCTTATGAAGGGTAAATAGCAATTGGCATATCACCGTTGTGGCTTTTGCGTAGGTAAGAAACGTTCTTCTTAGAAACCCATAGCAGCCACGTAAAACATGCAACAACAATTAGAAGACATCTATTGTTTTTGCAGGGTATGCTATGTGATGTGATATGACCAAAAGGATGTGATGAATTATATATGTGATGTATGAGATTGATCATGTTCTTGTAATAGGAATCACAACTTGCATGTCGATGAGTATGACAACCGGCAGGAGCCATAGGAGTTGTCTTAATTTATTGTATGACCTGCGAGTCAATATAAACATCATGTAATTACTTTACTTTATTGCTAACAGTTAGCCATAGTAGTAGAAGTAATAGTTGGCGAGACAACTTCATGAAGACATGACGATGGAGATCACGGTGTCATGCTGGTGATGATGGTGACCATGCCGCACCTTGAAGATGGATATCAAAAGCGCAAGATGATATTGGCCATATCATGTCACTGTATGATTTGCATGTGATTTTTATCATGTTTACATCTTATTTGCTTAGAACGATGCTACCTCTTGAGCACTGCGTTGGTTTTCCCTCGAAGAGGAAAGGGTGATGCAGTAAAGTAGCGTAAGTATTTCCCTTAGTTTTTCAAAACCAAGGTATCAATCCAGTAGGAGACCACGCGCGAGTCCCACACACCTACACAAACAAACAAGAACCTCGCAACCAACGCGATAAAGGGGTTGTCAATCCCTTCACGGTCACTTACGAGAGTGAGATCTGATAGATATGATAGGATAATATTTTTGGTATTTTTATGATAAAGAGTAAATAGAGATGCAAAGTAAAATAACCGGCAATAGAAATAACTAAGTGTTCGAAGATTAATATGATGGAAAATAGACCCGGGGGCCATAGGTTTCACTAGTGGCTTCTCTCAAGAGCATAAGTATTACGGTGGGTAAACAAATTACTGTCGAGCAATTGATATAATTGAGCATAGTTATGAGAATATCTAGGTATGATCATTTATATAGGCATCACGTCCGCGACAAGTAGACCGAAACGATTCTGCATCTAGTACTATTACTCCACACATCGACCGCTATCCAGCATGCATCTAGAGTATTAAGTTCATAAGAACAGAGTAATGCTTTAAGTAAGATGACATGATGTAGAGGGATAAACTCATGCAATATGATATAAACCCCATCTTGTTATCCTCAATGGCAACAATACAATCGTGCCTTTGCTGCCCTAACATCACCGGGAAAGGACACCGCAAGATTGAACCCAAAGCTAAGCACTTCTCCCATTGCAAGAAAGATCAATCTAGTAGGCCAAACCAAACTGATAATTCGAAGAGACTTGCAAAGATAACCAATCATACATAAAAGAGTTCAGAGAAGATTCAAATATTGTTCATAGATAAACTTGATCATAAACCCACAATTCATCGGTCTCGACAAACACACTGCAAAAGAAGATTACATTGAATAGATCTCCACGAGAATCGTGGAGAACTTTGTATTGAGATCCAAAAAGAGAGAAGAAGCCATCTAGCTAATAACTATGGACCCGAAGGTCTGAGATAAACTACTCACACATCATCGGAGGGGCTATGGTGTTGATGTAGAAGCCCTCCGTGATCAATGCCCCTTCCGGCAGGACGCCGGAAAAGGCCCCAAGATGGGATCTCACGGGTACAGAAGGTTGCGGCGGTGGAATTAGGTTTTCGTGGATGCTTCTGTTGGTTTGGGGGTACGTAGGTACATATAGGAGGAAGAAGTACATCGGTGGAGCAAGGTGGGCCCCACGAGGGTGGAGGCGCGCCTGGGGGGTAGGCGCGCCGCCTGCCTCGTGCTCTCCTCGTTGCTTTTTTCGTGGACTCCAAGTCCTCTGGATCATGTTTGTTCCAAAATCACGCCCCGAAGGTTTCATTCCGCTTTGGACTTCGTTTGATATTCTTTTTCTCGAAAACTCAAATAGGCAAAAAACAACAATTTGGGCTGGGCCTCCGGTTAATAGGTTAGTCCCAAAAATAATATAAAAGTGTATAATAAAGCCCATTAAACATCCAAAACAGAATATAATATAGCATGGAACAATAAAAAATTATAGATACGTTGGAGACGTATCAAGCATCCCCTAGCTTAATTCCTGCTCGTCCTCGAGAAGGTAAATGATAAAAACAGAATTTTTGATGTGGAATGCTACTTAGCATAATTTCAATGTAGTTCTTCTTATTGTGGCACGAATGTTCAGATTCGATATGATTCAAGATAAAATTTTAATATTGACATAAAAACAATAATACTTCAAGCATGCTAACCAAGCAATTATGTCTTATCAAAATAACATAGCCAAAGCAAGTTATCCCTACAAAATCATATAGTCTGGCAATGCTTCATCTTCCCCACACAAAATATTCATATCATGTACAACCCCAGTTTTAGCCAAGCAATTGGTTCATACCTTTTAACGCGCTTCAGCCTTTTCAACTTTTACGCAATACATGAGCGCAAGCCATGGATATAGCACTATGGTGGAATAAGGTATAATGTTAGGGGTTATGTGGGAAGACAAAAAAAGGAGAAAGTCTCACATCAACGGGGGTAATCAATGGGCTATGGAGATGCCCATCAATTGATTGCAATGCAAGGAGTAGGGATTGCCATGACACGGATGCACTAGAGCTATAAGTGTATGAAAGCTCAAACAAAAGAAACTAAGTGCATGTGCATCCAAGTTGCTTGCTCACGAAGACCTCTGGCATTTGAGGAAGCCCATCATTGGAATATACAAGCCAAGTTCTATAATGAAATTTCCCACTAGTATATGAAAGTGACAAAATGAGAGACACTCTATCATGAAGATCACGGCGCTACATTGAAGCACAAGTGTGGTAAAACGATAGTAACATTGTCCCTTCTCTCTTTTTATCTCATTTTTTTATTTGTGCCTTTTTCTTTTCTTTTTTGGCCTCTTTTTTTTTTATTTAGTCTGGAGTCTCATCCCGACTTGTGGGGGAATCATAGTCTCCATCATCCTTTCCTCACTTGGGGCAACGCTCTAATAATCATGATCATCACACTTTTATTTACTTACAACTCATGAATTACAACTCAATACTTAGAACAAGATATGACTCTATGTGAATGCCTCCGGCGGTGTATGTCGGGGAAGCTGATCTGACCCACGAACACCTATGGGACCGGCGGACCGAGCCCCTTTCGGTTCGGTAGGGGGGCGGAGGTCGCACGAAGAGCAGATCGAGGCGAAGCACATGAGCAGTTTACCTAGCTTCGGAGCTCTCCGGAGAGATAACACTCCTACTGCTGCATGTCTGATTGTATTGAGTTCTTGCTAGGGAGCGCTGAATGCTACAGTACACTCCAGCTGCTAATGAGACCTAGCCTGAGTGTTTTCTCGCTTGAACCTTTCAACCCCTCCCACGCTATGCATGGGCCTCCTTTTATATGCTCAAGGGTCTCCGGCAGTGGCAACGTAGACAAGGGTAAAATGGAAAAAGAGTGTGGTTGGTACAACTACTTGTACAGTGTATCATACCTAACCCTGATGGCAGGGGACAAAGGCATTAAATGCCCGCTCACGCCGCCCAAACAGTACAAACAGGGACCGTCAGGGCGCCACCGCTGCCACGATGGCAATCTTGTCACGCCGCCGCTTGCCACAGCTCTCGCTGGCCAAGACAGTTTTTTTCCACGCTGCGCTGAAAGGTCCTGTAGCGACACGTTGGTGGATGTCTTTGCGCAGGAACAGAGTGGTAATCTGCCGCGGCAAGCGCCTTGCCGCAGTCGTTGCCTTGTCGCGTCCGGAAGCTTGTCGCTCACCGGGCCTTCCCGGCAAGCTCCTCTTGCCGGGGCCTTGTCTCCTTGCTGCCTTGGTTGGCCTTCCCGGCAAGCTCCTCTTGCCGGGGCCTTGTCTCCTTGGCTTGAATACTTTGTTCTTGAATGGCTCCAAAGGAACCACGGAGGACCTTGGCGGTCACCCGGCAACCCTTGCCGCGGGGTGCTGCGACTGCCCGTGCACAAGTTCGGGATACTAGGGTACCCCTACTCTAGTACACCGACAGAGCCCCGGGCTGTGCCACACACGGTGCCGAAGCTGCTGGGCGGGCCAGCCCAAAACAGGCATGGGCACGCGCGCCCGGGTCACGCCATAACTCACTCCGGACCCACCACGCCCCACGAGGCACGCGCGTCGAATGCGGCGTCGTGGGAGAGATCGTGGGGGTTTCTTTATTCGAAAGCGGAACGCCCGCCTCCCTCTTTATAAGCGGGGAAACAGGGCAGTTCGCCCACCTTGCCGCTTGCTGTCCAATCTCGAAAACCACCGCTGCTCCCCCTTCTTCCCAAGGTCGAGAGAGCAGCGCTCCTTCATCGCCACCAGCACCACCAACGCCGTCGATCTCCCCACCACCTCCGCCATGGCTCAAAGCCGACAAGGGAAGGCCGTGAAGTCGGCCGAGGCTGCTGACTTCTTGGCGCTGCGAAAGGAGCGGGCCATCTTCCCCCTCACCGCCAAGGATCCGAGGGAGTACTACTACCTCTTCCAGTCGACGGAGACGCTGAAGATCCAGCGACGAAGGTACTCCCAGCTGCTGCTTCGGAGCTAGCTCCAACTGGGTACCCTTTCTTCGCGCTGTTCTTCTACTGCGGGCTCTGCCCGCCCTTCTCTGAATTTTTCTGCGATATCATGAACACCTACGGGTTCCGCCTCCTTGACTTCACCCCCAATGCTGTCCTGACCATGGCAGTTTTCGCACATCTCTGGGAAAATTTTGTCGGAGTCCATCCCAACGTAGCTCTCTTCCGCCACTTCTTTATGCCCCGAGTTGAGAGAGGGGAGCCTCTTGCCGGAGGAATCGCTTGGATCTCGAGGATCGGCAAGAAGGAAGCCTATCTGGAAGGAGAGCTTCGCAGCAAGTGGGAGGAATGGAGGGCAGACTGGTGTTGGATTGTTTAGGAGAACCCGCAGCCCTTTATCGCCCAGCGCCAAACCCCAATAGTGCGCGGCAACGATTTGAGCAACGTGGCCCCGGAAGATGCTAGGCTGAAGATTGCCGTCACCCGAATCCTTCGCCTTAGACTTGCCGGGCTCACCGTAGGCACCGTTGGCGCAGATTTTCTTCGCCGTTGCATTGCCCCCTTGCAGGAGAGGAGGAGACCCGCCTGGGAGTTCCAGAACGCGGCGGATATCATGAGGCTGCGCCCAGGCCTCAACTTCAACTTCACCGTCTTGGAACTTGACGCGATGCTCTTGGAGCTGTTCAAGCCTGATCCTGATCATCTCGAGATGTTCAGGTTGCCGAGTCGTCCGCTGTGCAACAATTCCTCGCTTGACCGCATCCGCGCAATGATGCCGTTAGCGACTTCGCATGGAATTATCCCAACTTGGCAAGAGCCTGCAGATGACGCCGTCGCGGCGGTTCTTTGACAACTGGTAGAAGTGCCGATCCGCCCGACGAATGTAAGAGCCTCACCCGCGACACCACCGATGATGAGATGCAGCGCATCGCCACCAGGCTGGAAGAGGCGGCAGCAGCTGCTACCGCGGGCGAGTTCGGATTCACCGTGGAGGAGGCAGAGGTAGCAGAGGTGGCAAGCCTTGTCGAGCGAAGGGAGTTTGTCGGCGAGGAAGAGCTTGTCGGGCCTGAAGCTGAGTCGAGCGAACCCGCCGAGGGCGCCTCCTCCCCACCTTCAAACAGCTTGCCGCGAGCAGAGCCCCCAGCTCCACCAAGAAGGCATCTCCGCAAGGCCGGAGACGTAGCGGGGCGGCAGACGGGCCAACAGCCGCCGCGCCGTGCGACGCGCTCCACCGCGGCAAGCACTGTTGCCGCGGGAGCACCTCACGCCGCTGCAGCAACTGGAGCGGGGCTCTCCCAGACCACCGCTGCCGCTCCCACCAAGCGGCCAAGGGAACCCACTCCTCCGCCTCGTCGCACCGGAGGCGAGCCAGAATTTGATCTCTCCGCGCTCAGCTCCGACGAGGAAGAAGAAGAGTAAGATTCTTTGCTGCACTTGTAGTTCTTCAATTTGTCGCGTTGTCTTGTATCTGATTTGCTTCACTCTGAACCCATTCCTTTTCAGGACGCTCGCCCAGAGAGCGTCAAAGAGGGCCAAGGTCCCGGTAATTGTCATCGAGGACGATCCTACCGCGGCAGCAGGAGGCGCGCCCGAGACCACCTTGCCGGACGCGACAACTCTTCCTCAAAGCAGCCCCCAGCACAGCCCCCAGAGTAAGTGTATGGTTTACTTTCTGCTGTTAGGCGTGCATGGGTGCTCCTTCTTTGCTGATACCAGACTGTTGATTTGTGTAGGAGCAGAGCAGCCCCACCCGGAGTGCCCTGAAGCTGCTCCTGACATGCCATCTGCTTCGACTACACCGCCAAGGGAAGATTCCCCGGCAAGGGAGCGTTCTCCGCAAGGCAGTTCTCCGCAAGGACAGCTCTCCGGCAAGGGACAAGACCGCGATCCCCGATGGACGGAGACCATGACTGCAGACCCTAGCACGGTAACCATCTTACTTGAAAACTTCCCTTGTGTTCCTCTTTTTCTGATCTTCTTTCTTGGATACTTGCTTCACTTTTCTTCATTTTTCCGGTCGTCAGATCCATCTCCCGCAGAGCCAATGGAGACCGAGGTCGCCGGGCGAGGAGGACGCTGCAAATCTTGGCACGACGACGCCGCCATCAAGAGGAAGCCGGCCGACGAGCCTGCTCGCGAAGAGGCCGCCAAAGCTGCCGCCGCAGAAGCCGGCGAGAGTCCGACGATCGCCTTGCGACGCCCCGAGGCCGCAGGAGCGCCAGGCGCTACACCGACCGCCGATCCCTCCGCCGCTGCTGCAGCGTCAGGATCCAAAGGGCCCCAGCCCGTCGCCTACTTGAAGGCCGGCGATGGCGTCTTCATCAAGCTTCCCTGGGCGTCGAGCTCCAGGGCGCCGGTCGAAGGAGAGACCATTGACGAAGGGCTGCTCGCCTCCGCTAGGCTGACGCTGGTCGACGCGCCAAGCAGCTGTAGCGGCGAGCCTGAGGAGGAGCAGCTGCTGCGGAAGCTGCTGTCGCTCTACCGCGCCCGACAAGCCAAGTTGGAATCCCGGGAAGCGCTTGTCGCGAAGGCGGGAGCAGACATCGAGAAGCGCGCGGAGGAGCTCCGGGGCCTCAATCAGGAAGCTCTCCGGGCCCTGGCAAAGGAGCGGGAGCAACTCGCCGAGGAGCGTAAAGCTTTCCTCCTCGAGAAGGCTGAAGCTGAAGAGCAACAAAGGCTTGCTGCCGAGAAGCTATCTGCGCAGGAAGGCGAGTTGGCGCAGCGGAAGGTCAATCTTGACAGCCATGAGGAGGATCTTGCCACGCGTGAGCAGATATTTGGCGGGGCTCTTAAGGAAGCAAAGGATGCTGCCGCAGCTGCCGAGGCCGCCGAGGCCGCCAAGGAGGAGCTAGAGACGAAGGTGACGCAGCTGGAGGCCAATCTGAAGGAGAGCGGCGAGGAGCTTGCTGCACTCAAGCATGAGCGCGAGAAGGACGCCTACACTCTTGGCGAGCTGCAGGGTCGTCTCGCCGAGAGGAGCAAGGATCTCAGCGCCGCCAAGGACTCCAACGCAGATCTCGAGTTGAAGTTGACCACCTTGACCCAGACGCTGGACGGCGCCAGGGAGCAGGAGGTGGCCTTGAAGGAGAAGATCAAGGCCGACGAGGCGTTGCTGGCGAGTGCTGCTGCCGCCCAGAACACTTTCAGGGATAACGTGGAGCACTGGACCGAGGGTCTCGTGAATGTCGCCGCAGCCATCGACGGGGAGCTGGCGCAGCTGGGGATGGTAGATCTTGGGTATTCCTCCGATGAGCACCTCCAGCCCAGCGCCAAGCTCAGCTTGTTCTTCAAGGGCGTGGTGACGGCCCTCCAGCGACTCCGGGAAGAGATCCCAAAGCAGCTGGCCGAGGAGTCGCGCCAGATCTGTGCGGGATTTCTCCAAAAGGTGCTGATGAAGGTGGCCTTCCGCAATCCAGGCCTCAACCTCACCAACGTTCTCAAGTCCTTGCCGCCGGATGCTGATGTGGAAGCGCTCAAGACCCTTGTCGCTCCCATCGTGGACAGGGTGAGCGGGATCAAGAGGGTTGATGGCGATCGCGTAGATTAGGCCGCCCGTTTTCTCTTTTCCTTGTCGCTGCTGGTCATGTTATGAGAACAATTTATTAGAGCTGCGACAAGCTATTTTGTAATATAACTCTATTTCGGGTAGTGATTGTTATGTTATTTCCTTTACTTGATTCCCTCCTTTGTATGTTTTTGCCCTACGCTTTTAGGGAACTTGTCGGCGCGGGCACCTGAGCCGCGAGCGCTGAGTGCGGGACGTCAGCAGCCTCGAAACAAAGTAAGGGCGCAACTAGCTACCAGTTGGTTCCTCCGCGCAGGTTTTTCCATACAAAATACGGTCGCTCGAGGAAGATAACTTAAAAATTTAAAAGCTGATTGCTCAAATTTTAGCAACTTAGCTTTTCTGTCGTTTGCTTCCCGGTAAGGCGAAACTTCCTCGAGCGACACTTGGTCCACACCATTATCTTCTCCTTCCCCCCGGCTAACTTGTGGGCGAGGGAATCTTCCTTTCTTTGAGAAAGAGAAAGAAGAGAAAATAAAGATATGGAGCCTTGCGGCTCGTTATTGCTTACCGGGGTAGGTGCTGCACAAGGTGTCAGATAATGCATGCAAAATAATAGAGTAGAAAGCATGAAATTGACAAGATGCGTGAAGCACATGAGTTTTACTTATGTACGGGGTCTGCGCCCCGCTCTGTACAAAGGATTACATGCAACATCGGCAAGACTTGTACAAAAGGTGGTTGCCGGAACAGGTTCCGGCAACCGCGCTTCTGACGGGTAAAACTTAGGAAGATGCTCAATGTTCCAGAGTTGCTCACCGAATGCCATCTTCGGTCTCAAGGCGGACAGCGCCAGCCTAGTGACTCGCTTTCACCCGATAAGGGCCTTCCCACTTCAAGGCGTCAACTTGTTGGAATTCTTGGCGGACTGAACGCTAGCTGAAGAACAAGTTCGCCTTCCTCGAGACTTCGGCACTAACTTTGGCTATGGTAGCGGCGCAAAGCTTGCTGGTATCGAGCAGCTCGTCAAAGAGCCTCAAGACGGTCCTCCTCAAGGAGCAAGTCGTCATCTTGTCGCAAATGCTCTTGCTCAAGCTCATCATAAGCGAGCACTCGAGGTGACCCGTATACGAAGTTCCGTGGGGAGAACTGCCTCTGCTCCATAGACTAGAGCGAAGGTGTCCGCCGGTGGCTCGATTTGGTGTCATCTGATCGACCAAAGAACCACCGCAGCTCCTCAATCCAGTTTCTTCCGCACTTGTGCAGCCTGTCGAAAGTCCTGGTCTTGAGCCCGCGAAGGACTTCAGCATTTGCCCTCTTCGCTTGACCGTTACTTCTCGGATGAGCAACAGAAGCGAAGCAGACCTTGGCGCCAAGATCTTGGACGTACTGCATGAAGGTACGACTCGTGAATTGTGTGCCATTGTCGGTGATAATCCTGTTAGGAATCCCGAAACGGCAAACAATCGACCTGAAGAACTTGACTGCTGATTGTGCTGTCACCTTCCTCACTGCTTCCACTTCCGGCCACTTTGTGAACTTGTCGATTGCAACATACAAGTACTCAAAGCCCCCGACAGCTCGGGGAAAGGGGCCGAGGATGTCGAGCCCCTGCATCAAAATGGCCAGGATAAAGGGATCGCCCGAGAGCTTGAGCTGGCTGGTGTATCCGCTTGGAATGGAACCGCACGCTTCACACTTGGTTACTTGTGCGGTTGCATCCGGAGAGCTGTCGGCCAAAAGAAACCTTGCTTAACGCTTTGCGGCAAGTGTTTTCGCCAATGTGGTGACCACATATGCCTCCATGTATCTGTGCCAGCAGCTTACGCCCATCTTCCCGTGAATACACTTCAATTTCACACCGTTGAGTCTTCTTCATGCATGCAGTGTGTTGTCGACAAACTGGTACATACTTGACCGACGGGCTACTCTTTCCGCTTCTTCTTGCTCTTCGGAAGTTCTCCGTGTGAAGGAAATGGACAATCTGCTGCGCCCATCTTTGGAGCTTGCGGCTCGACAACAAGGACTAAAGGCACATCTGCTGCTGCGGGAACATCCGCTTCTCTGGCAAGAACTCGCGGCTCAGCCGGAGCTTGATGTTCCCGGCAAGCTTGCTGGAGCAAAACTTGTCGGAGCGTGCGCTTCAACGAACAAACCCTAGGGCTTGTCGGAGCAGACTGCTCCTCAAAGACTCTTGGTGTTGATCTTGGGGACCTTCTTGGCGGCGGCCTCGGGAGCTCTGCCGAAAATAGTCACCGAAATCAACTTCCTCTTCTTGTTCTATCCAGTTGATGGCGTTACTGATGGTTGAGTCAGCTTAAGCACAAAGATGCCTGGTTCCACGAGTAACTTGAGTCTGGCGCTTTGACGAGCCATCGGTAATGTCGCTCGGGCTCTTGGAACATATTCCATCTCAGAGGCCGTCAAAGTGCTCTTCTAGCTTTCTCACTTCATCAACATAGGCTTCCATCAACGGACTCGATAATCCTTGTTCACTTGGCGGACGACAAGCTGTGAGTCACCCCTGACAATGAGCTTCTTGATCCCGAGGTCTCTGCGATCCTAAGACCGCAAGCAAACCTTCATACTCTGCTGTATTGTTTGTTGCTTGCTCCTTGGGAAAGTGCATCCGGACTATGTACTTGAGGTGTTCTCCGTGGATGCGACAAGCAGCATGCCAGCGCTTGGCGCTTTGCAGCGAGAAGGCACCATCAAAGTACATCAGCCACTCTTTGCTTGCTTCCTTGACGGGATGCTCGTTTACGAATTTCTTCATCTTGTGTTGGCGCCCATTCTGCTATGAACTCTGCCAATGCTCGCTTTGGATAGTTGAAGTGCTCTCAAACTTGAGGCCAAAGCTTGACAGTTCCAAAGCCCACTCGACAATCCTGCCTGCCTCTGGATTTTGCAAGATCCTCTTCAATGAAAGCGAGAGACGATTGTGATCTCATGTGCTTGAAAGTAATGGCGCAGCTTTCGAGGCCATGAGAAGGCCGAAAAGCAATTTCTGCACACCGTAGTACCTTGACCTAGCCCCCTACAGAAGGGAACTGACAAAGTAAACTGGGCGCTGCACCATCCTTTTCTATATCTTCTCACACGTCTGCGCAGATCCATCTTTGTCGGGACCAGAGCTTGCCGGTGAAGTCCCTTGCTTGTCGCCGGATGCGCCTGCCGTGGTTGCTAGCTCATCTTCCGCCTCCCTCTCCGCCACTAACGCAGCACTAACCACTTGATTGGTTGCCGCTATATATAGCAGCAACTTCTCTTGTGGTCTAGGTGCGACAAGTGTTGGAGTGGAGGACATGTATCTCTTTAAGTTCTGCAGCGCAGCCTCCGCTTCCGGAGTCCATTTCATTGGACCTGCCTTTTCAATATTTTGAAAAATGGCGAGGCGCTCAACAGACCTAGAAATAAACCTCTTGAGAGCAGCTACGCAACCGCAAGCCTTCGTACATCCTTGGCGCTTTGGTGCTTCAATCTGCTCAATGGCCTTGATCTTGTCGGGATTGGCTTCAATTCCCATTGAGACACGAAGAACCCGAGAAGCTTGCGGAGGGGACTCCAAACACACACTTCTCGGGGTTGAGCTTGAGGTTGATCTTGCGCAGATTTGCAAAGGTCTCGTCTAAATCTTGAATCAGAGTCGCCCTGTCCTTGCTCTTGACCACTATGTCATCCATGTAGGCTTCCACATTTCTATGCATTTGCGGCTCAAAAGCGTCATAGACTACTCTTGCAAATGTTGAACCAACATTCTTTAATCCGAAAGGCATTCGTATGAAACAGTATGTGCCACATGGGGTGATGAATGCGGTCTTCTCCTCATCCTCTTCTGCCATGAAGATCTGATGGTATCCTGAGTATGCATCAAGAAATTAAAGCAAATCACATCCGGCCGTGGATTCAACAATCTGATCGATGCGCGGCAAGGGAAACGGGTCTTTGGGACAAGCTTTATTAACATCGGTAAAGTCGATACAAAGCCTCCATTTCCCGTTTGCCTTGCGCACGACTACAGGATTGGCCAACAACGTAGGATGGAGCACTCCTCTGACAAGGCCTGCTGCTTCCAATTTCTTGATTTCTTCTGCGATGTATTCTTGGCGCCCACCGCCGCTTCGACTTTACGCTTGACGGGCGCGCGATGAGGACGACAACTAGGTGGTGCTCAATTACTTTCACAGGAACACTGGGATGTCGACGGTTGCCATGCAAACACGTCGGCGTTCGCCGTGAGGAAAGCAACGGCGCTTTCCTATTTAGGGTCGAGAGTGGCACCGATGGTGAAGGTACCACCGTGCCGTCCTCCTTGGCGGACACCTTCTTGGTCTTTGGTGGAGCTGCCATCGTCTTCTTACACTTTCGGTGGAGCTCGATGGTGCGTCCTCGACGGTAGCGCAGCACTCAAAGAGGTGCGCTTGCGGAGTGGGCATCGTAACTCTTGCGGACTTGGTCTTCTTCTTCGCCCGGAGCTTCAACGGCAAGTGACTTGTGATCTGCTATGCGGCTGCTGCTTCCGGTAGATCTTGTCGGCGCAGATAAGGGCATCCTTCTTGTCACCAGGATAGAAATGACACTTATCGGGCCTGGCATCTTGAGCATGTTGTATGCATAATGAGAGGCTGCCATGAACTTGGCGAGTCTTTGGACGGACAAGTATCCCATTGTAAGGCAATGGAAAATCAGCAACGTCAAAAGTGACCCTCTCGTCCTGAAGTTCAACTTCGCTGCCAAACGTCACCGACAACGTGATCTTTCCTTCGCTTGCTCCTTCCCGGATTGATTCCTTGAATGTGCGGTCTCTTGAGCTCGCCATCGTGGATCTGAAGCTTCGGAGCACCGCGGAGGATATCAGATTCAAGCCGGCCCCGCCGTCAACTAGCATCTTGGTGACCTTGAGGTTGCGGATAGTTGGTGAAACCAACATCGGCAAGCACCCGACCGCAGTTATGCGATCAGGGTGGTCCTCAATATCAAAGATGATAGGCGTGCTGGACCATTTCAGAGGCTTGCGTGACTCAATGGATGGTTCTGCCGCATTGACTTCCCGCATCCACTGATTGAGTTGGCGGTGTGAAGTATGCAGAGAAGCACCACCGTCAACGCACAAGACCTCTGTGGCTTTCTGGAACTCCTGCTCATCGGTCTCGTCATCATCCATGTCTTCATCGCCGCCGCCATCTTCATCCTTGTCGCGCCGCGGGAGGTCTGTCTCCTTGCCGCTGCTTGGCCTTGCCACAAGGCGTCCTCCCGGCAGGGCGTTTCTTGCTAGCTCCTCCAGCACCTTCCTGAGCCTTCTCCTTGTCGCGTCGCTCGTATTCAGCCTTTTGCTGCTCAACAAGCTGCTCGACCTTCTTGCAGCTCTGGAGGTCATGGCCCTTGGTGCGGTGGATCTTGCAGTACTGCTTGTTGGCGCCGTCCTGCTTGTCGGCGACCGCCATAGCCTGGCAGTTGGTGCCCGCGGCAACCTCCTTGCTAGAGTTACCAACTTTGGCTTTCTTGGCGCCACCTCCGTTGCCGGACTGCTCAACAACTAGCACATCTTTGCCTTTCTTTTTCCTGTTGTTCCGCCACCGACTTTTCTTTGCCGGGGCGGACCCCTCACTATCAGATCCTCCTGCTTCTACATTCTCTCCGGGAGTCTCCTCCTTCCTCAAAGACGCACACTTGTCGGCCGTGGCATATAGCTCATCGACGTCCTTGATCTTGCACATCGCCATCTCCTCCCGCATCCTCTCGATTTCGCATGACGTTCGATGGAGCGCGCTGATTACAAGGCGGGGTGGACATCTGGGATGTTGTCTCAGACGGCTGAATCTCTGAATGCACTTGCGCTAGGGCTCTCCTTCCTTCAGGCGGCAGTGAAGGTCGCTTTCTTGGCCATGAGGCTTGTGGCCTCTGTGAAGGCGCCGACAAACTGATGGCATAGATCCGCCCAAGAGGATATGGAGTTGTCCGGCAAGTGCATGAGCCAGATCGACATTGGGCTTGAGTACCGGCGGGAAGTAGTTGGCGAGAATCTTGTCGTCTCGCCCCGCAGCTTGCACCGCAATGGTGTAGATGCCGAGGAACTCCGACGGATCGTCTTGCCGTCGTACTTCTCTCGCACGTCGGCTTGAAATTCTTCTTCTTGGGCCCTCGGACTTGCCGCAGCTCACGAGTGAGCGCAGGCAACCTACAGCGTCTGACAAGTCGCTGGTTCCCCGGCGCATGCATGTCAACAGAGGCCCAGCGGCTGGTCTGATTGACGCCGCTTCTCTTGGCGCTTCGATCACGAGTTCGGCGTCTTCTTCTTGTCGTTCGTGAAGAACTTGGCGCTGATCGCGACGAGCTCGCGGATCGATGGCGCGGAGTCGCTGTCGAGGTGGATCCGACGAGTTGGCGATCTTGGCCGTTCGTGGAGCGTGGTGGGTCGGAGTGAGTTATGGCGTGACCCGAGCGCGGCGTGCCGTGCCTGTTTGGGCCTGGCCTTGGCGCTTCGGCTTGCCGTGTGTGGCCCGGGCAGGGGCTCTGTCGGTGTACTAGGTAGGGTACCCTAGTATCCCGAACTTGTGCCGCGAGCAATCGCAACACCAGCGGCAAGGGTTGCGGGTGACCGCCAAGGTCCTCAAGTGGTTCCTTTGGAGCCATTCAAGAACAAAGTATTCAAGCCAAGGAGACAAGGCCCGGCAAGAGAGCTTGCGGGAAGGCCAACAAAGGCACCAAGGAGACAAGGCCCGGCAAGAGGAGCTTGCGGGAAGGCCGATGGCGACAAGCTTCGGACGCGACAAAACAACGACCGCTGCAAAGCGCTTGCCATGGCAGATTACCACTCTGTTCTGCGCTCGGCACATCCACCAGCGTGTCGCCTCGGACCTTTCGGTAGCGTGGCAAGAGGTTGTCTTGACCAGCGGAGCGCTGCGGGCAAGCGGCACGACAAGATTGCCATCGTAGCAGCGGTGGCGCCCGACGGTCCCTGTTTGTACTTGTTTGGGCGACGTGAGCGGGCATTTAATGCCTTTGTCGGCGCCACCGCTTGCTACGATGGCAATCTTGTCGGCGCCGCTTGCCACCGCGCTCCGCTGGCCGCAAGACAGCTTCTTGCCACGCTGCTACCGAAAGGTCCTGTATGCACACGCTGGTGGATGTGCGGAGCGCAGAACAGAGGACCGCCGCGCAAGTGCCTTGCCGCGTCATTGCCTTTGTCGCGTCCGGAAGCTTGTCGCCATCGGCCTTCCCGCAAGCTCCTCTTGCCGGGCCTTGTCTCCTTGGTGCCTTGGTTACCTTCCCGCAAGCTCCTCTTGCCGTGGCCTTGTCTCCTTGGCTTGAATACTTTGTTCTTGAATGGCTCCAAAGGAACCACGGAGGACCTTGGCGGTCACCCGCAACCCTTGCCGCTGGTGTTGCGATCGCTCAGGCACAAGTTCGGGATACTAGGGTACCCCTACTCTAGTACACCGACAGAGCCCCGGCTCGGCACACACGTGCCGAAGCGCTGTTGGGCCAGCCCAAAACAGGCACGGCACGCGCCCCTGGTCACGCCATAACTCACTCCGGACCCACCACGCCTCCACGAACGGCACGCGTCGAATGCGGCGTCGTGGGAGAGATCGTGGGGGGGTTTCTTTATTAGGAAAAGCGGAACGCCCGCCCCCTCCCTCTTTATAAGCAGGGGAAACAGGGGCAGTTCGCCCACCTTGCCAGTTGCTGTCCAATCTCGAAAAACCACCGCTGCTCCCCCCTTCTTCCCAAGGCTGAAGAGAGCAGCGCTCCGCCCCCCATCGCCACCAGCACCACCAACGCCGTCGATCTCCCCCACCACCTCCGCCATGGCTCCGAAAGCCGACAAGGGGAAGGCCGTGAAGTCAGCCGAGGCACAGCGGCTTGCGGCGCTGCGAAAGGAGCGGGCCATCTTCCCCCCTCAGCTCGCTGCGAAGGATCTGAGGGAGTACTACTACCTCTTCTGGTCGACGGAGACGCTGAAGGCGCATCCACAAGACGAAGGTACTCCCAGCTGCTGCTTCGAGCTAGCTCCAGCTGGGTACCCTTTCTTGTTTGTTCTTCTCTGCGGGCTCTGCCCGCCCTTCTCTGAATTTTTCTGCTATATCATGAACACCTACGGGTTCCGCCTCCTTGACTTCACCCCCAATGCTGTCCTGACCATGGCAGTTTTCGCACATCTCTGCGAAAATTTTGTCGGAGTCCATCCCAATGTAGCTCTCTTCCGCCACTTCTTTATGCCCCGAGTTGAGAGAGGGGAGCCTCTTGCCGGAGGAATCACTTGGATCTCGAGGATCGGCAAGAAGGAAGCCTATCTGGAAGGAGAGCTCCGCAGCAAGTGGGAGGAATGGAGGGCAGACTGGTGTTGGATTGTTGAGGAGAACCCGCAGCCCTTTACCGCCCAGCGCCAAACCCGAATAGTGCGCGGCAACGATTGGAGCAACGTGGCCTCGGAAGATGCTAGGCTGAAGATTGCCGTCACCCAAATCTTTCGCCTTAGACTTGCCGGGCTCACCGTAGGCACCGTTGGCGCAGATTTTCTTCGCCGTCGCATCGCCCCCTTGCAGGAGAGGAGGAGACCCGCCTGGGAGTTCCAGAACGCGGCGGATATCATGAGGCTGCGCCCAGGCCTCAACTTCAACTTCACCGTCTTGGAACTTGACGCGATGCTCTTGGAGCTGTTCAAGCCTGATCCTGATCATCCCGAGATGTTCAGGTTGCCGAGGGGCGTCGTCCCGCTGTGCAACAATTCCTCGCTTGACCGCATCCGTGCAATGATGCCGTTGTGCGACTCGCATGGAATTGTCCCAACTTGGCAAGAGCCTGCAGATGACGTCGTGCGGCAGTTCTTTGACAGCCTGGTAGAAGTGCCGATCCGCCCCGACGAACAGAAGAGCCTCACCCGCGACACCACCGATGATGAGATGCAGCGCGCGCCACTGTGTGGAAGAGGCGGCAGCAGCTGCTTGCCGCTGGGCGAGTTCGGATTCACCGTGGAGGAGGCAGAGGCAGCAGAGGCGGCAAGCCTTGTCGAGTGAAGGAGTTTGCGGCGAGGAAGAGCTTGTCGAACTGAAGCTGGTCGAGCGAACCGCCGAGGGCGCCTCCTCCCCACCTTCAAACAGCTTGCACGCGAAGCGGAGCCCCAGCTCCACCAAGAAGGCTTCTCCGCAAGGCCGGAGACGTAGCGGGGCGGCAGACGGGCCAACAGCCGCCGCGCCGCGCGACGCGCTCCACCGCGGCAAGCACTGTTGCCGCGGGAGCACCTCACGCCGCTGCAGCAACTGGAGCGGGGCCCTCCTAGACCACCGCTGCCGCTCCCGCCAAGCGGCCAAGGGAACCCACTCCTCCGCCTCGTCGCACCGGAGGCGAGCCAGAATTTGATCTCTCCGTGCTCAGCTCCGACGAGGAAGAAGAAGAGTAAAATTCTTTGCCGCACTTGTAGTTCTTCAATTTGTCGCGTTGTCTTGTATCTGATTTGCTTCACTCTGAACCATTCCTTTTCAGGACGCTCGCCCAGAGAGCGTCGAAGAGGGCCAAGGTCCCGGTAATTGTCATCGAGGACGATCCTACCGCGGCAGCAGGAGGCGCGCCCGAGACCACCTTGCCGGACGCGGCAACTCTTCCTCAAAGCAGCCCCCAGCACAGCCCCCAGAGTAAGTGTATGGTTTACTTTCTGCTGTTAGGCGTGCATGGGTGCTCCTTCTTTGCTGATATCTGACTGTTGATTTGTGTAGGAGCAGAGCAGCCCCACCAGGAGTGCCCTGAAGCCGCTCCTGACATGCCATCTGCTTCGACTACACCGCCAAGGGAAGATTCCCCGGCAATGGAGCGTTCTCCGGCAAGGGGCAGTTCTCCGGCAAGGGACAGCTCTCCGGCAAGGGACAGCACCAGCGATACCCCAGTGACGGAGACCATGACTGCAGACCCTAGCACAGGTAACCATCTTGCTTGAAAACTTCCCTTGTGTTCCTCTTTTTCTGATCTTCTTTCTTGGATACTTGCTTGACTTTTCTTCATTTTTCCGGTCGTCAGATCCATCTCCCGCAGAGCCAATGGAGACCGAGGTCGCCGGCGAGGAGGACGCGCGCGGCAATGCTGACGACGCCGCCGCCGCCGAAGAGGAAGCCGGCGCTGACGAGCCTGCCGGCGAAGAGGCCGCCAAAGCTGCCGCCGCAGAAGCTGGCGAGGAGTCCGGCGATTGCACTGACGGCCCTGAGGCCGCAGGAGCGCCAGGCGCTACACCGACCGCCGATCCCTCCGCCGCTGCCGCAGCTGTCGAGTTCAAGAGCCCCAGCCCGGCGCCTACTTGAAGGCTGGTGATGGCGTCTTCATCAAGCTTCCCTGGGCATCGAGCTCCAGGGCGCCGGTCGAAGGAGAGACCTTTGACGAAGAGCCGCTCGCCTCCTTGGCCGACGCTGGTCGACGCGCCAAGCAGCAGCGTGGCGAAGCTCGAGGAGGAGCAGCTGCTGCGGAAGCTGCTGTCGCTCTACCGCGCCCGACAAGCCAAGTTGGAATCCCGGGAAGCGCTTGTCGCGAAGGTGGGAGCAGACATCGAGAAGCGCGCGGAGGATCTCCGGGGCCTCAATCAGGAAGCTCTCCGGGCCCTGGCAAAGGAGCGGGAGCAACTCGCCGAGGGGCGTAAAGCTTTCCTCCTCGAGAAGGCTGAAGCTGAAGAGCAACAAAGGCTTGCTGCCGAGAAGCTGTCTGCGCAGGAAGGCGAGTTGGCGCAGCGGAAGGTCAATCTTGACAGCCATGAGGAGGATCTTGCCACGCGTGAGCAGATATTTGGCGGGGCTCTTAAGGAAGCAAAGGATGCTGCCGCAGCTGCCGAGGCCGCCAAGAAGGAGCTGGAGACGAAGGTGACGCAGCTGGAGGCCAATCTGAAGGAGAGCGGCGAGGAGCTTGCTGCACTCAAGCATGAGCGCGAGAAGGACGCCTACACTCTTGGCGAGCTGCAGGGACGTCTCGCCGAGAGGAGCAAGGAGCTCAGCACCGCCAAGGACTCCAACGCAGATCTCGAGTTGAAGCTGACCACCTTGACCCAGACGCTGGACGGCGCCAGGGAGCAGGAGGTGGCCTTGAAGGAGAAGATCAAGGCCGACGAGGCGTTGCTGGCGAGTGCTGCTGCCACCCAGAACACTTTCAGGGATAACGTGGAGCACTGGACCGAGGGTCTTGTGAATGTCGCCGCAGCCATCGACGGGGAGCTGGCGCAGCTGGGGATGGTAGATCTTGGGTATTCCTCCGATGAGCACCTCCAGCCCAGCGCCAAGCTCAGCTTGTTCTTCAAGGGCGTGGTGACGGCCCTCCAAATGACTCGGGAAAAGATCCCAAAGCAGCTGGCCGAGGAGTCGCGCCAGATCTGCGCGGGAGCTCTCCAAAAGGTGCTGATGAAGGTGGCCTTCCGCAATCCAGGCCTCAACCTCACCAACATCCTCAAGTCCTTGCCGCCGGATGCTGATGTGGAAGCGCTCAAGACCCTTGTCGCTCCCATCATGGACAGGGTGAGCGGGATCAAGAGGGTTGATGGCGATCGCGTAGATTAGGCCGCCCGTTTTCTCTTTTTCTTGTCGCTGCTGGTCATGTTATGAGAACAATTTATTAGAGCTGCGACAAGCTATTTTGTAATATAACTCTATTTCGGGTAGTGATTGCTATGTTATTTCCTTTACTTGATTCCCTCCTTTGTATGTTTTTGCCCTACGCTTTTAGGGAACTTGTCGGCGCGGGCACTGAGCCATGGCGCTTGAGTGCGGACGTCGGCAAGAGTCTGTGGCGGTGCCGCTACCGACAAGAAACCTTGTCGCAACTAGTCGCAGCTCACTTAAGTTGTTGAGCGGACTCGAAACAAAGTAAGGGCGCAACTAGCTACGAGTTGGTTCCTCCGCGCACAGGTTTTCCATACAAAGTACGGTCGTTCGAGGAAGATAACTTAAAAATTTAAAAGCTGATTGCTCAAATTTTAGCAACTTAGCTTTTCTGTCATTTGCTTCCCGGTAAGGCGAAACTTCCTCGAGCGACGCTTGGTCCACACCATTATCTTCTCCTTCCCACAAGTAGTTTACCCAGCTTTGGAGCTCTCCTGAGAGATAACACTCCTAATGCTGCATGTCTGATTGTATTGAGTTCTTGCTAGGGAGCGCTGAATGCTACAGTACACACCAGCTGCTAACGAGACCTAGCGTGAGTGTTTTCTGGCTTCGAACCTTTCGAACCCCCTCCTACGTTGCGCATGGGCCTCCTTTTATATGCTCAAGGGGTCTCCGACAGGTGGCAACGTAGACAAGGGTAAAAATGGAAAAAGAGTGTGGTTGGTACAACTACTTGTACAGTGTATCATACCTAACCCTGACGGCAGGGGACAAAGGCATTAAATGCCCGTCTACGTCGCCCAAACAATACAAACAGGGTCCGTCAGGGGCGCCACCGCTTGCCACGATGGCAATGTTGTCAGCGCCGCTTGCCACCGCGCTCATTGGCGCCTGACCTCTTGCCACGCGCTACCGAAAGGTCCTGTGGAGATACGTTGGTGGATGTGCTGGAGCGCAGGAACAGAGTGGTAATTTGCCGCGGCAAGCGCCTTGCCGCGGTCGTTGCCTTGTCGCGTCCGGAAGCTTGTCGCTCACCGGGCCTTCCCGGCAAGCTCCTCTTGTCGGGGCCTTGTCTCCTTTGTGCCTTGGTTGGCCTTCCCGGCAAGCTCCTCTTGCCGGTGCCTTGTCTCCTTGGCTTGAATACTTTGTTCTTGAATGGCTCCAAAGGAACCACGGAGGACCTTGGCGGTCACCCGGCAACCCTTGCCGCGGGGTGCTGCGACTGCCCGTGCACAAGTTTGGGATACTAGGGTACCCCTACTCTAGTACACCGACAGTGTACCGGGATATGCAATGAATCAAGAGCGACATGTATGAAAGAATTATGAACGGTGGCTTTGCCACAAATACGATGTCAACTACATGATCATGCAAAGCAATATGACAATGATGGAGCGTGCCATGATAAACGAAATGGTGGAAAGTTGCATGGCAATATATCTTGGAATGGCTATGGAAATGCCATAATAGGTAGGTATGGTGGCTGTTTTGAGGAAGGTATAAGGAGGTTTATGTGTGATAGAGCGTATCATGTCACGGGGTTTGGATGCACCGGCGAAGTTTGCACCAACTCTCAAGGTGAGAAAGGGCAATGCACGGTACCGAAGAGGCTAGAAAATTGCGGAAAGGTAAGTGCGTATAATCCATGGACTCATATTAGTCATAAATAACTCATATACTTATTGCAAAAATTTATTAGCCCTCGAAGCAAAGTACTACTACGCATGCTCCTAGGGGAAGGGTTGGTAGGAGTTAACCATCGCGCGATCCCGACCGCCACACAAAGAATGACAATCAACAAATACGTCATGCTCTGACTTCGTTACATAATGGTTCACCATACGTGCATGCTACGGGAATCAAAAACTCCAACACAAGTATTTCTCAATTTGACAATTACTCAACTAGCACAACTATGATATTACCACATTTATATCTCAAAACAATTATCAAGCATAAAATTTCTCATGATATTATAATTAAAGCAAATTGCCATACTGTTTTAAGACTCTCAAAATAATATAAGTGACGCATGAGAGATCAGTATTTTCTATAAAACAAATCCACCACCGTGCTCTAAAAGATATAAGTGAAGCACTAGAGCAAAAACTATATAGCTCAAAAGATATAAGTGAAGCACATAGAGTATTCTAATAAATTCAGATTTGTGTGTGTCTCTCAAAAGGTGTGTACAACAAGGATGATTGTGGTAAACTAAAAAGAAAATACTCAAATCATACAAGACGCTCCAAGCAAAACACATATCATGTGGTGAATAAAAATATAGCTCCAAGTAAAGTTACCGATGGAAGTTGACGAAAGAGGGGATGCCTTCCGGGGCATCCCCAAGCTTTGCCTTTTTGGTGTCCTTAGATTATCTTGGGGTGCCATGGGTATCCCCAAGCTTAGGCTCTTGCCACTCCTTGTTCCATAATCCATCAAATATTTTACCCAAAACTTGAAAACTTCACAACACAAAACTTAGCAGAAAATCTCGTGAGCTCCGTTAGTGAAAGAAAACAAAATACCACTTCAAGGTACTGTAATGAACTCATTCTTTATTTATATCGGTGTTAAACCTACTATCTTCCAACTTCTCTATGGTTTATAAACTATTTTACTAGCCATAGATTCATCAAAATAAGCAAACAACACACGAAAAACAGAATCTGTCAAAAAAAAGAACAGTCTGTAGTAATGTGTAACTAACGCAACCTTATGGAACTCAAAAAATCTACCAAAATAGGAAGACCTAGACAATTTATTTATTGATCTTCTGCAATTGGAATCAGTAATTTATCACGTTCTGGTGATTTTTAACAATTGTTTTCGTGAACAGAAAGTTTCTGGAATTTTCAGCAAGATCAAATAACTATCATCCAAGAAGATCCTATAGGTTTAACTTGGCACAAATACTAATTAAAACATAAGAAAAATATAACCAGAGGCTAGATCAAATATTTATTCCTAAACAGAAGCAAAAAGCAAAAAAACTAAAAATAAAATTGGGTTGCCTCCCAACAAGCACTATCGTTTAACGCCCCTAGATAGGCATAAAAGACGGGATATATCTAGGTATTGCCATCTTTGGTAGGCAATCCATATGTGACTCTCATAATAGATTCATAAGGTAATTTTATTTTCTTTCTAGGGAAGTGTTCCATGCCTTTCCTTAATGGAAATTGGAATCTAATATTCCCTTCCTTCATATCAATAATTGCACCAATCGTTCTAAGGAAAGGTCTACCAAGAATAATAGGACATGAAGGATTGCAATCTATGTCAAGAACAATGAAATCTACGGGCACATAGTTCCTATTTGCAACAATAAGAACATCATTAATTCTTCCCATAGGTTTCTTAATAGTGGAATCCGCAAGGTGCAAGTTTAAAGAGTAATCATCAAATTCGCGGAAACCTAACAAATCACACAAAGTTTTTGGAATCATGGAAACACTAGCACCCAAATCACACAAAACATAGCATTCATGATCTTTAATTTTAATTTTAGTAGTAGGTTCCCACTCATCATAAAGTTTTCTAGGGATAGAAACTTCCAACTCAAGTTTTTCTTCATAAGATTGCATCAAAGCATCAACAATATGTTTAGTATAAACTTATTTTGGCTATAAGCATGAGGAGAATTTAGCACGGATTGCAACAAGGAAATACAATCTATCAAAGAGCAATTATCATAATTAAATTCCTTGAAATCCAAAATAGTGGGTTCATTAATATCTAAAGTTTTGATCTCTTCAATCCCACTTTTACCAATTTTTGCATCAAGATCTAAAAACTCCGAATTTTTGGGACGCCTTCTAGGTAAAGGTGACCCATCTATAGCCCCATCATTATCAAGATTCATATTGAAAAACAAAGATTTAATAGGAGACACATCAATAACTTTTAGATCTTCATCTTTATTCTCATAAAAACTAGAAGAACATGCTTTTACAAAGCAATCTTTCTTGGCACGCATCCTTGCGGTTCTTTCTTTGCACTCATCAATGGAAATTCTCATGGCTTTGAGAGACTCATTGATATCATGCTTAGGTGGAATATATCTAAGTTTCAAAGAATCAACATCAAGAGAAATTCTATCAACATTCCTAGCCAATTCATCAACCTTGAGCAATTTTCTTCAAGCAAAGCATTGAAATTATTTTGTGAATTCATAAACTACTTAACACTAGTCTCAAATTCAGAGGGCATCTTACTAAAATTTCCATAAGAGTTGTTGTAGGAATTACCATAATTATTAGAGGAATTACTAGGGAACGGCCTAGGATTAAAGTTTCCTCTATATGCGTTGTTACCAAAATTATTCCTACCAACAAAATTCACATCCATAGATTCATTATTATTCTCAATCAAAGTAGACAAAGGCATATCATTAGGATCAGAAGAAATACTTTTAGTAGCAAATAATTTCATAAGTTCATCCATCTTTCCACTCAAAACATTAATTTCTTCTATCGCATGTACTTTTTTATTAGTAGATCTTTCGGTGTGCCACTGAGAATAATTAACCATAATATTATCTAGGAGTTTAGTAGCTTCTCCTAAAGTGATTTCCATAGAAGTACCTCCCGCGGCCGAATCTAAAAGATTTCTAGAAGCAAAATTCAATCCGGCATAATTTTTTTGTATAATCATCCAAAGATTCAAACCATGTGTAGGGCAATTACATATCATTAATTTCATCATGTCCCAAGCTTGTGCAACGTGTTCATGATCAGGTTGCTTAAAATTCATTATATCGTTTCTATGAGAGATGATTTTAGCAGGAGGAAAATACTTAGAGATAAAAGCATCTTTGCACTTATTCCATGAATCGATGCTATTTTTAGGCAAAGACGAAAACCAAACTTTAGCACGATCTCTAAGAGAAAAAGGAAATATCTTCAATTTAACAATATCATTGTCCACATCTTTCTTCTTTTGCATATCACACAAATCAACAAAGCTATTTAAATGGGTAGTGGCATCTTCACTAGGAAGGCCAGCTATTTAAATGGGTAGCAGCATCTTCACTAGGAAGTCCGGCGAATTGATCTTTCATGACAAGATTCAACAAGGCAACATTAATTTCACAAGACTCAACATCAGTAAGAGGAGCAACCGGAGTGCTAAGAAAATCATTGTTGTTGGTATTGGTAAAGTCACACAATTTAGTATTGTCTTGAGCCATCGTGACAAGCGAGCAATCCAACACACGAGCAAACAAGAAGCAAGCGGAAAAGAGGCGAACGGAGAAGAGAGGGCAAATAAAACGGCAAGGGTGAAGTGGGGGAGAGGAAAATGAGAGGCAAATGGCAAATAACGTAATGTTGGGGAGATGAGTTTGTGATGGGTACTTGGTATGTCTTGACTTGTGCGTAGACTCCCCGACAACGGCGCCAGAAATCCTTCTTGCTACCTCTTGAGCACTGCGTTGGTTTTCCCTTGAAGAGAAAAGGGTGACACAGTAAAGTAGCGTAAGTATTTCCCTCAGTTTTGGAGAACCAAGGTATCAATCCAGTAGGAGACCACGCGCGAGTCCCACGCACCTACACAAACAAACAAGAACCTCGCAACCAACGCGATAAAGGGGTTGTCAATCCCTTCACGGTCACTTACGAGAGTGAGATCTGATAGATATGATAGGATAATATTTTTGGTATTTTTATGATAAAGAGTAAATAGAGATGCAAAGTAAAATAAATGGCAATAGAAATAACTAAGTGTTGGAAGATTAATATGATGGAAAATAGACCCGGGGGCCATTGGTTTCATTAGTGGCTTCTCTCTAGAGCATAAGTATTACAGTGGGTAAACAAATTACTGTCGAGCAATTGATAGAATTGAGCATAGTTATGAGAATATCTAGGTATGATCATGAATATAGGCATCACGTCCGCCACAAGTAGACCGAAATGATTCTGCATCTACTACTTTTACTCCACACATCGACCGCTATCCAGCATGCATCTAGAGTATTAAGTTCATAAGAACAGAGTAATGCTTTAAGTAAGATGACATGATGTAGAGGGATAAACTCATGCAATATGATATAAACCCCATCTTGTTATCCTCGATGGCAACAATACAATACGTGCCTTGCTGCCCTAACATCACCGGGAAAGGACACCGCAAGATTGAACCCAAAGCTAAGCACTTCTCCCATTGCAAGAAAGATCAATCTAGTAGGCCAAACCAAACTGATAATTCAAAGAGACTTGCAAAGATAACCAATCATACATAAAAGAATTCAGAGAAGATTCAAATATTGTTCATAGATAAACTTGATCATAAACCCACAATTCATCGGTCTCGACAAACACACCGCAAAAGAAGATTACATCGAATAGATCTCCACGAGAATCGTGGAGAACTTTGTATTGAGATCCAAAAAGAGAGAAGAAGCCATCTAGCTAATAACTATGGACCCGAAGGTCTGAGGTAAACTACTCACACATCATCGGAGGGGCTATGGTGTTGATGTAGAAGCCCTCCGTGATCAATGCCCCTTCCGGCAGGACGCCGGAAAAGGCCCCAAGATGGGATCTCACGGGTATAGAAGGTTGCGGCGGTGGAATTAGGTTTTCATGGATGCTTCTGTTGGTTTGGGGGTACGTAGGTACATATAGGAGGAAGAAGTACGTCAGTGGAGCAACACGGGCCCCACGAGGGTGGAGGGCACGCCTGGGAGGGGGGGGGGTAGGCGCGCTCCCCTGCCTCGTGCTCTCCTCGTTGCTTTCTTTACGTGGACTCCAAGTCCTCTGGATTACGTTTTTTTCCGAAAATCACGTTCCCGAAGGTTTTATTCCGTTTGGACTTTGTTTGATATTCTTTTTCTGCGAAACTCTAAAATAGGCAAAAAAAAACAGCAATTTGGGTTGGGCCTCCGGTTAATAGGTTAGTCCCAAAAATGATACGAAAGTGTAAAATAAAGCCCATTAAACATCCAAAATAGAATATAATATAGCATGGAACAATAAAAATTTATAGATACGTTGGAGACGTATCAACGACGGTAGCATAAATAAGATGATCCCTCAGTAAAATATCAAGAAATGTGTTCCCCCTAAAGTGTGCACCGTTGCGAAGGTTCGTTGTTTCGAAGCACCACGTGATGATCAGGTGTGATAGATTCTAGCGTTCGCATACAACGGGTGTAAGCCAGATTTACACATGCGAAATACTTAGGTTGACTTGACGAGCCTAGCATGTACAGACATGGCCTTGGAACACGAGAGACCGAAAGGTCGAATATGAGTCGTATAGTAGATGCGATCAACATGGGGATGTTCACCATTGATGACTAGTCGGTCTCACGTGAAGATCGGGCACGGCCTAGTCGATTTGGATCATGTATCACTTAGATGACCAGAGGGATGTCTATCTGAGTGGGAGTTCATTAAATAATTTGATTAGATGAACTTAATTATCATGAACTTAGTTTAAAAAATTGTCTTTACAATCTATATTGTAGATCCAATGCCCCACGCTAATGTTGCCCTCAACTTCAATGCGTTCCCAGAGAAAACCAAGCTGAAAGACGATGGAAGCAACTATACGGACTAGGTCCGTAACTTGAGGATCATCCTCATAGCTTCCAAGAAAGCATATGTCCTTGAAGCACCGGTAGGTGATGCACCCATTTTCCCAGCAACTCAAGACGTTATGAACGCCTGGCAGTCGCGTAGTGACGATTACTCCCTGGTTCAGTGCAACATGCTTTACAACTTAGAATCGGGGCTCCAAAAGCGTTTTGATCAACACGGAGCATATGAGATGTTCCAAGAGCTGAAAATGGGTTTCCAAGCTCATGCCCGGGTCGGGAGATATGAAGTCTCCGACAAGTTCTACAGTTGTAAGATGGAGGAAAACAATTCTATCAGTGAGCATATACTCAAAATGTCTGGGTTGCACAACAACTTGTCTTAGCTGGGAGTTAATCTTCCAGATGACTCGGTCATTAACAGAATCCTCCAGTCGCTTCCACCTAGATACAAGAGCTTCGTGATGAACTACAATATGCAACGGATGGAGAAGTCCATTCCTGAGTTATATTTGATGGTGAAATCAGCGGAGGTGGAGATCAAAAAGGAATATCAAGTGTTGATGGTGAATAAGACCACTAGTTTCAAGAAAGGCAAGGGTAAGAAGAACTTCAAGAAGGACGGAAAGGGAGTTGCCGCGCCCGGTAAGTCAGTTGCCGGGAAGAAGCCAAAGAATGGACCCAAGCCTGAGACTGAGCGCTTTTATTGCAAGGGAAATGGTCACTGGAAGCGGAACTGCCCCAAGTACTTAGCGGATAAGAAGGCCGGCAACGCCAAAGGTATATATGATATAAATGTTATTGATGTGTACCTTACCAGCGCTCGTAGTATGTAGCGACCCAACCCGAAATCGGTCAAGTCTCTGTGTAGTTGTACCATCCCAAGATCATGCTGGCACACACAGTACATTGATGCAAAGATTCAAAGTTCAATCACACCTGAATTTATTACACGATTCTCATATCGAGTCTTTATTACAAGATAATAAATTCGGCCGAAGGCCAACTCATGAGAAATAAACTAAATAAAGCTGCGGAAGCGTAGACGAATAGCGAGTCCATCCGACTCCATAGGGCAATCGCCAAGCGTGGATCGTAGCCTCACTCCTGATCGGAAAACTCCTCTGCAACATAAGACGTTGCAGCCGTGTAGGTCAGCATTTTGAATATGCCGGCAAGTCAAAGAGAGAACAACATTAATATTACTAACACTATATGCAATTTGGCTGTGGGGCTCTAAGTTTCATTGTTTTGCGAAAAGCCGCTTTTTCCTACAACAAGAACTTGTTTGCAAATACTACAAAATGTTGGTAGTTATTGAGATGGTTCCGCCAACCAATGTCTCATTCCCAATTATTAAATAACCCCCTCATTTAATTTATTAAGTTCGGTATTGAGACATCCGAAATACTCCAAGTTCCAGAGGCTCAAATTGTCCGTAACCGAGGACACGGCTAACCGATTAGATCTTCACTCTGCAGAGGTTTGCACACTTTACCCGCAAGAATCGTTCCCTCCTTTAAGTCTTCGCACTTCCTGGTGTTTGAAGACGGGACGAACGAAACAGGGTCTTCCGAAGAGTTCCTATGGGCCACTGCCGGTACCCATCCAATCCTACCGTTCTTCTACATCTCGTAGCACCGTCTGGCCAGAGTCACGCCTAGGGTCGACCAAGCCAGAGCCCATAATGGCTTGCGGCTGCACAGGTAAGCTTCCGGTCAATGGGGTATCCATCTGTCTCTTCGTGGCTGGGTGAAGCTTTCCGCAAGATGTCATGGCTCTTCTCCATGCATCTCGGCCAGCCGCTGGTTTCTCCAGGGTGCCCGTCAACCGTCCTCCACCCAAAGAGTGAATTTCAAGTCCATCTTGAGCTTGAAGTCATGGGGTTGTCATCATCTTGACTCTCACATCTCCCTTATGAATCACTCAATCAACCCCGTCTACGAGCATAGCAAAATAAACTATTTCGTCCCGGGCCATGGTAACAAGGGGAATTGGTTTCATCCTACCTCATGATACTACTCAAGAACACAACTTAAAAATTCTCCTACTGCATGCATGGTGGGGAGGTATATGTAACACCCCAGATGTAACTTTCCATATTTGTAACTCCAACTCTTGCCATTTTCGGCATTGTGATATGATATTCCCTCCGTGGTTGGGTTTTTCTTCTTTTTGCATTTTGTCCATGTCATGCATTTTTATCATGTCATCATGTGCATCGCATTTGCATACGTGTTCGTCTCATGATTCCGAGCATTTTTCCCGTTGTCCGTTTTGCAATCCGGCACTCCTATGTCCCCCTGCGTCCCCTTTTACGTTTTTCCGTGAGCGGGTACTAAACTTTCTCGGAATGGACCGAGGTTTGTTAAGTGGCCTTGGTATACCACCGGTAGACCACCTGTCAAGTTTCGGGTCATTTGGAGCTCGTTTGGTACTCCAACGGTTAACCGCACCCTCGCAAAGGCCTCTTTTAAGTGCAGCCCAACACCCTTTCAAAACAGCCCAATAACCCACCTAAGTCACTTCCATGCTCTCCGTCGTTCGATCACAATCGTGTGGGCGAAAACCGCACCTCATTTGGACTCTCCTAGCTCCCAGAAACTATATATATGCCTTCCCCCGTCCAAATCCGGGTCCAAACCCTAGCCTTCTTCCGCCGCCGCGCCGCCCGGCCACCGCGGCCTCGGCTTCACCTCCGGCCGGCCCTCCTTCCTCCGAGCTCCGGCGAGCCTCGAGCCGCGCGTCCGGCCAGATCCGATCGGGATCCGCATCGGTTGACTTTCTTCCCCCCCAAAATTCGTCTAAGTTTTTATTTCGGTGATTAATTTGTGGCATTTTCAACACATCATAACTTTGCATACGTAGCTCCGTTTCGTGCGTGTAATATGTCAAAATGTTCGCCCCGAAGAGTAGATCATTTCACCTCATTGCATCATTTTCATTTGAGCTCATCTTGATGCCCGAAATGCTGTTAGAAGAGGGCTATGTGATGTTAGTTTCTGTTTCTTAACAGAACATGCACTTTTGTCATTTTTGCCATGATTGATGTGTGCACCCTGTGGCTTTGAGTCCTACATGTGTTTTGTAATATGCCATGCCATCTTTCCAGGGGTGTATGCCATGTATTTTTGTGATCTCTGTGGTGACTAGCACAAGCATGCAAACTATGTGTCATGATGTTGCTGATTTCAGCCCCTATTTTGCTGATATTTTGATGCCATGTTAACTTGATGATACCGAGAGATCCATGCATATTTTGAGATACTTCAGTAAGGATGTTTTGAACATATGGTTATGCTCTATCCATCCATGCCCTTTTTTGCAATTATGGAGTGCCATAGCTTGAGTCAATCGAGCTCTACTTTTGCTATAAAATGTTTCCTGGCAGATTGTTTACATGTTATTCAATTTTGCCAAGGTTGTTGTAGTTGATCCGTGTATGCTATGATGTTGTTCTTGCCATGTATGTCTTCTATGCCATGTCTTCTTTATGTATGTATTCTTAGTTTATCATGTAAGGCTCTGTAGTGAGTGCTTTGAGCTCTTAAACATGCCTACTTGTTATCTATTTTTGACATGCCCTGTTGCTGAATCTGTTAACGAAACTTGCTATATTGACATGGGTGTTACTATATTTTCTGTTCCTTTTTGGCTTATGGTCAGTAAGGGACTTTTGTTCTATGCTTTGAGTAGATTCATGCCATGCCTTGCATTGCTATTATAAGTTCCTGTAGTATGTTGTTTTCTTGCTCTGAACATTGCTACCTGATGCTGATTTTGCCATGTTCAGTAATTTCACTAAGTCTGTGAAGCTGATATGTTTTGCACTTTTGCCATGCTTGTTTGAACCTGTTATGTTGTGATTTAGCCGTATCTCAGTGTTCATCTTTTGTCAAGCATCTTGAGTAGATCACTGCCATATGCTTTTCTGGTACGTTTGGGTGCAGTAGCTTATTTCCTTGTTGCTTGCTAAGTGGTATCATGCTGTTAATGGCAGATTTGTGCCATTCTTGTTTTGCTTGTCATTTGCAAACCGTGCATCCGATTCCGGTGATCTTTATATCGATTTCAACCGAAATCATCTCATCTTTCCAGCGGCATACTTGGTTTGCCAAGTTGATGCCGGGTTCATCATTTTCCTTCCGGAGCGCGCATACGCATTGCATAGCACATCTCGCATATCGTGTCATGTTTTGCATCATGTTGCTTGTGCATTGCACCGTGATTTATTGTGGTTCCTTTGTTTGTGTTCTTGCTTTGGGTAGAGCAGGGAGACGAGTACGTGAACGAGGAACCTGTTGAGAATGCTTATGAGGATCAAGCTTTCGAGAACTCTGAGAACTTTGCAGGCAAGATAACCGTACCCTCGAAATCACTTCTATCTTTGCTATGCTAGTTGCTCGCTCTTTTACTATGCCTATGCTACGATGCCTATCACTTGCTATATCATGCCACCCATATTGCCATGTCAGCCCCTAACCATCCTTTCCTAGCAAACCGTTGTTTGGCTATGTAACCGCTTTGCTCAGCCCCTCTTATAGCGTTGCTAGTTGCAGGTGAAGATGAAGTTTGTTCCTTGTTGGAACATGGAGATGTTGTTCCTTGTTGGAACATGTTTAATTGTTGGGGATATCACAATATATATCTGCTATAATTAATGCATCTATATACTTGGTAAAGGGTGGAAGGCTCGGCCTTATGCCTGGTGTTTTGTTCCACTCTTGCCACCCTAGTTTCCGTCATACCGGTGTTATGTTCCTTGATTTCGTGTTCCTTACACGGTTGGGTGATTTATGGGACCCCCTTGACAGTTCGCTTTGAATAAGACTCCTCCAGCAAGGCCCAACTTTGGTTTTACCATTTGCCACCTAAGCCTTTTCCCCCGGGTTTTCGCGAGCCCGAGGGTCATCTTTATTTACCCCCCGGCCAATGCTCCTCTGAGTGTTGGTCCAAACTAGAGCCACTTGCGGTGCCACCACGAGGCAACTTGGGGCATCTTCGGTTGCCGTCGTAGTGTTCATCCGGATGTGCCCCGAGAACGAGATATGTGCAGCTCCTATCGGGTTTGTCGGCACAACCGGGCGGCTTTGCTGGTCTTGTTTTATTGCTGTCGAAATGTCTTGTAGTCCGGGATTCCGAGATGATCGGGTCTTCCCAGTAGAAGGAATATCCTTCGTTGACCGTGAGAGCTTATAATGGGCTAAGTTGGGACACCCTGCAGGTATTATCTTTCAAAGCCGTGCCCGCGTTATGAGGCAGATGGGAATTTGTTAATGTCCGGTTGTAGAAAACCGAAGTTGACCTCAATTAAAATACACCTCAACGCGTGTGTAACTGTGATGGTCTCTTCTCGGCGGAGTCCGGAAGTGAACACGTGTTGGAGTAATGTTTGACGTAAGTAGTTCAGGTCACTTCTTGATCGCTACTAGCTTCACGACCGTGCCTTGCTTCTCTTCTCGCTCTCTTTTGCGAATGTAGCCACCATATATGCTAGTCGCTTGCTGCAGCTCCACCTCACAACTCTGTCCTTCCTATAAGCTTAAATAGTCTTGATCTCGCGGGTGTGAGATTGCTGAGTCCCGTGACTCACAGATTCTACCAAAATAGTTGCAGTGCCGGCGATGCGGTCAGGTGGCGCAACCGAGCTCAAGTGGGAGTTCAACGAGGAACGCAGTCGTTACTATGTGTCTTTTCCTCGATGATCGTGAGTGGAGCCAGTTGGGACGATCGGGGATCCGTGTAGCATTTGGGGTATCTTCTTTTATTTTGGTTCCGTAGTCGGACCTTGAGTGTAATCTGAATGATGGATGTTTATTTATGTATTGTGTGAAGTGGTGACTGTAAGCCAACTATGTATCTCTTTCCTTATGCATTACATGGGTTGTGTGAAGATTACCTCACTTGCGACATTGCTTTCAATGCGGTTATGCCTCTAAGTCGTGCTTCGACATGTGGGAGATATAGCCGCATCGAGGGCGCTATGTTGGTAATCGAGCCTTCCCGACTTAGGAGCCCCTGCTTGATTGTTTGTTTGGCGTTGTTGAGTCTAGAATGGAAAATGTTTTGAGTCTTAGGATTATATATATCGGAGAGTAGGATTCTTTTACTCCCCAGTCCCTTCGTCGCTCTGGTGAGGTCTCCCGACGAGAAGTTTTGACTCTCCTCTCCCAAATTTCACTAAAAAAATTTAGGATCACGCTGGTATCTTGGAATCGTTCGATGGTTTTGTGACGAGAACATTGTTCTTGGTGCCTCGACATTTAGGGGTTGTGGCGGTGTCCCGGGAGTTGAGCTCCGAGGTGTTGTTGTCACAATTTTATCGTTGCGATTCGAATACCTGAGTTTTACCGACATCGAAATCTCTTTTGTACAGTTGTTGGTGAGATAACCCGATAACCCAATCTTCGGGCGAGCTCGGAGTATTGCCATGACTCAGATAACGGATGCTTTTCAAGGTCGAGGTACACGATTTCGAAGGTTTCTTGGTTATGTGTTGACGGATGGATACAAATGGATCTAGGTATTGTTAGTTTGGGTGATATATTTTGTGTCCCTGTATCCCCAACACCAGATTGCATAACCGAAAGTTTCGGAGTTTATAGGTGGGATTCAAGTAGCTCCTAGCATCTCTTCCCGCAGATATTTGGTTTGCAATTGGGTAATCCTTACCACTTATTTGTTCCATCGAATTTGTTATTTTTCATCAACCCTTAATCAAGTGGCTTCTCACCTTAATGGACGTGTGATGTTAACTTTGGAATTCATTCGCTCATCCTTGTTCAATGTTTATTGTGAAGACTATATGTTGCAATTTCTATCCGTTGATTCAACTTGTCTATCTGTCTATCAAAGTGCTAACGGATGTCACCCTCTTCAGATGGCTCCGCCAACGTCGTAATCCGGAACAAAATGATGGGAATCACCGAACCCTCCACCTCCACCTCCGCCTCACGGAGGCTCGGCAAGCTATCATGGCACCACCAATGCCAATGCTCGATGATTTTGCAACTCTTGCAAGAGCGCACCCAAGGGCAAGGCAATCAAGGAAATCAAGGTCAAGGCAACAATCAGCCGCACTTTGCTACTCTCAGTCAGTTCCTCGATAATCAGTCGAAGTCTTTCGGTTTACGTAGTCGAGGCCACAGACGCCGACGATTGGCTTGTGGACATCTGCAAACATTTTGAATGTAGCAATGTCGGACTGAGGACTTTTTCAAGTTTGCCTCGTTTCAACTCAAGGACCAAGCTGCTGAGTGGTACCAGAATACAAAGATTCCAGAGGAGGTCGTGTCATTACAGGATGAGTTCCGCGAGACTTAAGAGCTCACCACATTCGAAAAGTGTTGTTGAGAGCAAGCGTGAGGAGTTCCGCAATCTCAAGCAAGGCAACATGTCGTGTATCAATACAATATCCAGTTCGAAACTCGCCGCTTTGCTAAGCAAGACATCCCCGATGAAAAGAGTATGATCTATCAATTCAGAGGTGGTCTCAGAGAAGATCTGCAATTAGCTCTCGTGCTTTTTGAGCCAGAAAAGTATGATGAGTTCTACAACATGGCACTGAAGCAAGAAGCTGCCCAACTCAAATGTGAGGCTTCTAAGAAGAGAATCAGGGATGCAGTTCAGTCTTCTTCTTCCTCTCAAGTGGCAGCTAAGCAGCAGAAGTTCTACCTTCCTCCTCCTCCGTTCCGTCAGCCTTATCAGCAGAAGAACTCAGGTGGTCGTGGATCTTCCCACCCGCCCAACCCTGGCTATCAGAACAAGTCAAATTCTCAAGCTCCAAGGTCAAGTGCTCCTTATCACCGTCCGCTCTCTGAGGTGACTTGCAACAAATGTCAGCAGAAAGGTCACTATGCGAACAAGTGCTTCAACTAGAGGCGCCTTCCGCCTCCTCCTCCTGTGAAATCTTCAAGCAATGCAGTGGTCAAGCATAATCCAAAGCATGCCAAGGTCAATATGATGAATGCAGCTCAAGCGGAGGAATCTACTGATGTGATAATGGGTAATCTCTCAGTTAATGATATTCCTGCAAAAGTCTTATTTGATACTGGTGCATCGCTTTCTTTCATTTCGAGACCTTTTGTTGCCAAGCATGAGTTTGTGACGGAAAAGATTCCTATTCCGTTGAACATTGTGTCCCCGGGTAAGCAAATGACATCTAATATTTGCGTCCCGGATGTTTCTATCAAGATGGGTGACTATAGATTTCTGGCTAAACCAATTGTCCTTGGTGACTCGGATATTGATCTTATTCTCGGGATGGACTGGCTTTATCAGCACAAAGCTCAGCTTGATTGTGCTGCCAGGGAAATTCAATTGACTCACTCTTCTAATGATGTGATCATCTATGCCGCTCGTGATGAAACCATTCGGTTGTTTTCTCTCAATGAGAAGGGCGAATTGGATGCTATCTCTTAGATTCCAGTCGTTTGTGAGTACCAAGATGTCTTTCCAGAAGAGCTTCCGGGTATGCCTCCTCACCGGCCAGTTGAATTCGTTATTGATCTTGAGCCTGACACTAAACCTGTTTGCAAGCGTCCATACAAGCTTGGACCTAATGAGCTGAAGGAATTGAAGAAGCAGCTCGATGAACAAGAGCGTCTGGGTTTGATCAGACCGAGTTCATCTCCTTGGGGTTGTGGTGTTCTTTTGTCCGAAGAAGGATGGCACGGACCGATTTGCGTCGATTACCGTCCATTGAATAAGAAGACAATCAAGAACAAGTATCCACTTCCCAACATCAATGAGCTTTTCGAGCAACTCAAAGGTGCTAAAGTGTTCTCCAAGCTTGACCTTCGTATGGGTTATCATCGATTCGCATTCGTGAACAAGATATTCCCAAGACAACATTCGAACAAGCTTTGGTTCTTATGAATGTATTGTCATGTCTTTCGCCTTGTCAATGCTCCTCCAACATTCTCTCGGATGATGAACTTCATATTCAACCCCTACACCAATGAATTCGTCTTGGTCTATCTTGATGATATTTTGGTCTTCTCCAAGAATAAGAAGGATCATGCCAAACATTTGCGATTGGTGCTAGACAAGCTCAGAGAGTATCAATTCTATGCGAAGTTTTCCAAATGTGAATTTTGGCTTGATGAAGTGCTTTATCTTGGTCACATCATCTCCGCCAAGGGCATCGCTGTTAATCCCGAGAAGGTGTCTGCAATTGTGAATTGGGAACCTCCTCAGAATGTCAAGCAGCTCCGCAGTTTTCTTGGACTTGCAAGCTATTGCCGAAGATTCGTTGAGAACTTCTCTAAGATTGCAAAGCCTCTTTCCAACCTCCTCCATAAGCATGTGAAGTATGTCTGGTCTCCTGAGTGTGACGTTGCTTTCAATACTCTCAAAGAGAAACTCGTCACAGCTCCTGTCTTGACTCCTCCTGATGAATCCAAGCCATTCAAAGTTTTCTGTGATGCTTCTCTTCAAGGTCTCGGTGCTGTGTTAATGCAAGAGAAGAGAGTTGTGGCCTATACCTCTCGCCAGTTGAAGCCCAACGAAAAGAACTACCCCACTCACGATCTTGAGTTGGCGGCAGTTGTCCATGCATTGATAACATGGAGACATCTCTTGTTGGGAAGGAAAGTGGACATATTCACCGATCACAAGAGCCTCAAGTATATCTTCACTCAGCCCAACCTCAACCTCAGGCAGACTCGATGGGTCGAAATGATTCAAGAGTACAACCCAAGTATTGAATATACTCCGGGCAAGGCCAATGTGATTGCAGATGCTTTGAGCAGGAAGGCTTATTGCAACAGTTTAATCCTCAAGCCCTTCCAACCGGATCTTCGTGAAGCTTTCCGCAAGCTGAATCTTCAAGTTGTTCCTCAAGGCTTTCTTGCCAACCTCATAGTCTCTCCTACTTTGGAAGATCAGATTCGTGAGGCTCAGCTCCTGGATACCATGGTGAAAAGGTGAAACGTGGTATCGACAAGGGCATTTCCAAATACAAGTGCTTCCACATTGATGACAAAGATACTCTTTTCTTCGAGGACCGGATTGTGGTTCCTAAGGGTGATCTGAGAAAAGTCATTATGAACGAGGTGCACAATTCGCTTCTATCCATTCATCCTGGAACTACAAAGATGTACCATGATCTCAAGCAGTCGTATTGGTGGACTCGAATGAAGCGAGAAATTGCTCAATTCGTGAATGAATGTGATGTCTGCGAGAAGAGTGAAAGCGAACACCAACGACCAGCTGGTCTCCTCCAACCTCTTGCTATTCCGAATGGAAGTTTGATCATATTGAAATGGACTTCGTGACTGGATTTCCAAAGTCCAAGCGTGGAAATGATGCTATCTTCGTTGTCATTGACAAGCTTACTAAAGTGGCTCATTTTCTTCCTATCAAAGAATCTATCACAGCAGCTCGGTTGGCGAGCTATACACCTCGAGATTGTCTCCTTGCACGGCATTCCACAAGTGATCTCTTCGCACCGTGGCAGCATCTTTACCTCCAAGTTTTGGGATTCTTTTCGAAGGCCATGGGCACCAACATTCGTTTCAAAGACAGCTTTCCATCCTCAAACAAGTGGCCAAGTCGAGCGAGTTAATCAAATCCTTGAAGATATGCTCGGGGCTTGTGTCATTTCCTTCGTATGAAATGGGAAGATTGTCTTCCATATGCCGAAGTTCTCCTACAACAACAGTTTCCAAGCGAGTTCGGCAAGGCCCCATTCGAAATTCTCTATGGCGTAAAGTGCCGACTCCTCTCAATTGGTCCGAGACAGGTGAACGCCAACTTCTTGGCAACGACTTGATCACGAAGTCAAGAAATGTGTAAAGTCATTCGTGAGAATCTCAAAGCCGCAAATCGCGCCAGAAGAGCTATTATGATGACAAGCACCGTGATGTGGCTTTTGAAATCGGAGACCATGTCTACCTCGCGTCTCTCCAATGAAAGGCACTCGCCGCTTCGTATCAAAGGAAGCTTGCCCCTAGATACGTGGGTCCTTTCAAGATCATTGGCAAAAGAGGCGATCTCGCCTATCAACTGGAGCTTCCGTCCAACTTCGCGAACGTGCACGATGTGTTTCATGTGTCACAGCTTCGCAAGTGCTTCAAGACTCCTGAGCGCACCATCAACTTCGAAGAAATTGACCTTCAAGAAGATCTCTCTTATCATGAGCACCCCGTGGCTATTCTTGAAGAAACCGAGCGCAAGACTCGCAACAAGTCAATCAAATTCCTGAAAGTGAAGTGGTCACACCATTCCGACCGAGAAGCCACCGGGGCGCGAGGATCACCTCCGTTCGAATATCCGGAGTTCTTTCAGTCCTAGATCTCGGACGAGATCCTCTTGTAGTGGTGGAGTGTTGTAACACCCGGATGTAACTTTCCATATTTGTAACTCCAACTCTTGCCATTTTGGCATTGTGATATGATATTCCTCCGTGGTTGGGTTTTTCTTCTTTTGCATTTTGTCCATGTCATGCATTTTATCATGTCATCATGTGCATCGCATTTGCATACGTGTTCGCCTCATGATTCCGAGCATTTTTCCGTTGTCCGCTTTTGCAATCCGCACTCCTATGTCCCCTGCGTCCCCTTTTACGCTTTTTCCGTGAGCGGTACTAAACTTTCTCGAATGGACCGAGGTTTGTCAAGTGGCCTTGGTATACCACCGTAGACCACCTGTCAAGTTTCGGGTCATTTGGAGCTCGTTTGGTACTCCAACGGTTAACCGCACCCTCGCAAAGGCCTCTCTTAAGTGCAGCCCAACACCCTTTCAAAACAGCCCAATAACCCACCTAAGTCACTTCCATGCTCTCCGTCGTTCGATCACGATCGTGTGGGCAAAAACCGCACCTCATTTGGACTCTCCTAGCTCCCAGAAACTATATATATGCCTTCCCCCGTCCAAATCCGGGTCCAAACCCTAGCCTTCTTCCGCCGCCGGCCGCCTGCCATCATGACCTCGGCTTCACCTCCGCCGCCCTCCTTCCTCCGAGCTCCGGCGAGCCTCGAGCCGCGCGTCCGGCCAGATCCGATCGGGATCCGCATCGGTTGACTTTCTTCCCCCCCAAAATTCGTCCAAGTTTTTATTTCGGTGATTAATTTGTGGCATATTCAACGCATCATAACGTTGCATACGTAGCTCCGTTTCGTGCGTGTAATATGTCAAAATGTTCGCCTCGAAGAGTAGATCATTTCATCTCATTGCATCATTTTCATTTGAGCTCATCTTGATGCCCGAAATGCTGTTAGAAGAGGGCTATGTGATGTTAGTTTCTGTTTCTTAACAGAACATGCACTTTTGTCATTTTTGCCATGATTGATGTGTGCACCCTATGGCTTTGAGTCCTACATGTGTTTTGTAATATGCCATGCCATCTTTCCAGGGGTGTATGCCATGTATTTTTGTGATCTCTGTGGTGACTAGCACAAGCATGCAAACTATGTGTCATGATGTTGCTGATTTCAGCCCCTGTTTTGCTGATATTTTGATGCCATGTTAACTTGATGCTACCGAGAGATCCATGCATATTTTGAGATACTTCAGTAAGGATGTTTTGAACATATGGTTATGCTCTATCCATCCATGCCCTTTTTTGCAATTATGGAGTGCCATAGCTTGAGTCAATCGAGCTCTACTTTTGCTATAAAATGTTTCCTGGCAGATTGTTTACATGTTATTCAATTTTGCCAAGGTTGTTGTAGTTGATCCGTGTATGCTATGATGTTGTTCTTGCCATGTATGTCTTCTATGCCATGTCTTCTTTATGTATGTATTCTTAGTTTATCATGTAAGGCTCTGTAGTGAGTGCTTTGAGCTCTTAAACATGCCTACTTGTTATCTGTTTTTGACATGCCCTGTTGCTGAATCTGTTAACGAAACTTGCTATATTGACATGGGTGTTACTATATTTTCTGATCCTTTTTGGCTTATGGTCATTAAGGGACTTTTGTTCTATGCTTTGAGTAGATTCATTCCATGCCTTGTTTTGCTATTATAAGTTCCTGTAGCATGTTGTTTTCTTGCTCTGAACATTGCTACCTGATGCTGATTTTGCCATGTTCAGTAATTTCACTAAGTCTGTGAAGCTGATATGTTTTGCACTTTTGCCATGCTTGTTTGAACCTGTTATGTTGTGATTTAGCCGTAGCTCAGTGTTCATATTTTGTCAAGCATCTTGAGTATATCACTGCCATATGCTTTTCTGGTACGTTTGGGTGCAGTAGCTTATTTCCTTGTTGCTTGCTAAGTGGTATCATGCTGTTAATGGCAGATTTGTGCCATTCTTGTTTTGCTTGTCATTTGCAAACCGTGCATCCGATTCCGGTGATCTTTATATCGATTTCAACCGAAGTCATCTCATCTTTCCAGCTGCATACTTGGTTTGCCAGGTTGATGCCTGGTTCATCATTTTCCTTCCGGAGCGCGCATACGCATTGCATAGCACATCTCGCATATCATGTCATGTTTTGCATCATGTTGCTTGTGCATTGCACCGTGATTTATTGTGGTTCCTTTGTTTGTGTTCTTGCTTTGGGTAGAGCCGGGAGACGAGTACGTGAACGAGGAACCTGTTGAGAACGCTTACGAGGATCAAGCTTTCGACAACTCTGAGAACTTTGCAGGCAAGATGACCGTACCCTCGAAATCACTTCTATCTTTGCTATGGTAGTTGCTCGCTCTTTTGCTATGCCTATGCTACGATGCCTATCACTTGCTATATCATGCCACCCATATTGCCATGTCAGCCCCTAATCATCCTTTCCTAGCAAACCGTTGTTTGGCTATGTTACCGCTTTGCTCAGGCCCTCTCTTATAGCGCTGCTAGTTGCGTGAAGATGAAGTTTGTTCCTTGTTGAACATGGAGATGTTGTTCCTTGTTGGAACATGTTTACTTGTTGGGGATATCACAATATATATCTGCTATAATTAATGCATCTATATACTTGGTAAAGGGTGGAAGGCTCGGCCTTATGCCCGTGTTTTGTTCCACTCTTGCCACCCTAGTTTCCGTCATACCGGTGTTATGTTCCTTGATTTCGTGTTCCTTACACGGTTGGGTGATTTATGGGACCCCTTGACAGTTCGCTTTGAATAAGACTCCTCCAAAAAGGCCCAACTTTGGTTTTACCATTTGCCACCTAAGCCGCTTCCCCGGTTTTCGCGAGCCCGAGGGTCATCTTTATTTACCCCCGGCCAATGCTCCTCGAGTGTTGGTCCAAACTAGAGCCACTTGCGGTGCCACCACGAGGCAACTTGGGGCATCTTCGGTTGCCGTCGTAGTGTTCATCCGGATGTGCCACGAGAACGAGATATGTGCAGCTCCTATCGGGATTTGTCGGCAACCGGGCGGCTTTGCTGGTCTTGTTTTATTGCTGTCGAAATGTCTTGTAGTCCGGGATTCCGAGATCGATCGGGTCTTCCCGGTAGAAGGAATATCCTTCGTTGACCGTGAGATCTTATAATGGGTTGTTGGGACACCCCGCAAGGTATTATCTTCAAAGCCGTGCCCATGTTATGAGGCGATGGGAATTTGTTAATGTCCGGTTGTAGAAAACCCGAAGTTGACCTCAATTAAAATACACCTCAACCGCGTGTGTAACCGTGATGGTCTCTTCTTGGCGGAGTCCGGGAAGTGAACACGGTGTTGGAGTAATGTTTGACGTAAGTAGTTCAGGGTCACTTCTTGATCGCTACTAGATTCACGACCGTGCCTTGCTTCTCTTCTCGCTCTCTTTTGCGAATGTAGCCACCATATATGCTAGTCGCTTGCTGCAGCTCCACCTCACAACTCTGTCCTTCCTATAAGCTTAAATATTCTTGATCTCGCGGGTGTGAGATTGCTGAGTCCCCATGACTCACAGATTCTACCAAAACAGTTGCAGCCGACGATGCCAAGTCAGGTGACGCAACCGAGCTCAAGTGGGAGTTCGACGAGGAACGTGGTCGTTACTATGTGTCTTTTCCCGATGATCGAGTGGAGCCAGTTGGGACGATCGGGATCTGTGTAGCATTTGGGGTATCTTCTTTTATTTTGGTTCCGTAGTCGGACCTTGAGTGTAATCTGAATGATGGATGTTTATTTATGTATTGTGTGAAGTGGCAACTGTAAGCCAACTATGTATCTCTTTCCCTTATGCATTACATGGGTTGTGTGAAGATTACCTCACTTGCGACATTGCTTTCAATGCGGTTATGCCTCTAAGTCGTGCTTCGACACGTGGGAGATATAGCCGCATCGAGGGCGTTACAGTATAATTCTAATGCAATAAAATCATAGGTATTGTAAAAGAAAACATGATCAAATGACTTGCCTGGCTGACGGTCTTCGAAAGCTAGGGACTCGTGATAGCAGGCTTCGCACTCCGGAAATTCTATCGAAGCAACCAATAATCATATAAGCATACAAACATACAATCACTTAACATAACATCATGCTAACATAAAACACACAAAACAATCGAACCAAAAACCAAAGAGAACTCGAAGAAATCCAAGCCAACAACTAACAAGAAAATTAAATAAACTTTTTATTTTCTGTAAATAAAAGTTCATGTTCTAAAACTACAGAAACTAATCTAAAATAAACTATAACATAGGTAAAATAAAATTATTTACTAAATAAAACAATAGGAAAACAGTAGCTAGTTAAATAAACAAAAACACATGATTTCGACTAAAACTATTTTTTTGTCAAAATACCCAAATAAATTCCTACTGCTAGGCAAAGTCAAAACAAAGCAAAGACAAAAAGAATCACTAAAATAAAATAATCCTAACTCATTTTATAGCAGAAATACTAATCTGTCTAAAACTAAAATAAAACAATTTCTAATAATTTAAAATGTCCAAACATATTTTCTACAAAAACTACAACAAATTTGCAAACTAACAAAAAGAATCAACTAAAAATATTAAGTAACCTAAAAGATATGGATTTTACAAAAGTGGAACTATTCTGTTAAAAAGAAACGAAAAATATAACTAAAAAGAAAAACTAGCGCTAACGGGCCTATCTAACGCCAAAGCGTCATATAACTAAAGCGTGCAGAGAATAAACCGATCGGGCCGGTCTAACTAAACCGCTAACTAAACCAAAAACCGTAACTAAACCGGTCTTTTAAAATAAAAACGCACCCTTCAGAGATCTAATCTAGGACGTTCATGCGCGATCCAACGGTGGTGGGGGTTCCGGCTTATCATGTGGCGGCGACGGCGACGGACGGCGGCGGCTCGGGCGGCGACGGCGCTGTGGTCGGTGGTCGGGGACGACGGCGGAGACGTCCGGTGAGTCTGCGCGGCGGCTCGAGGGGAGGTCGGGGTGGAGTCGTTGGAGCTCGGGGTCGGAGACGAGCGGGCAAGAGCAATGGCGGCGGTGGCGTCGGGTTCCAGCGAGGAATAGCGGGCAGGTAGAGGGTTTAGGCTAGGGAAAGGTGGGGAACAGGTCGAGGAGGCGGGTACTTATAGGGTGCGGTCGACTTGGAGGAGGGGCGACCGGGAGAGAATCCCGAGATCTCCGTGATTCCGCGGTGGCGAGCGCCTAGCTTGGGCAAGGGAAGAAGAAGGAGGGGGCTGGCGTCGTGAGAGAGAGGAGGGTTTCGGCCCAAGCGACCGAGGAAGGGGAATCGGTGCGGCGGGTGGGCTCGGGTAGGCCGGCTCAAGGCTGGGCTGGCTGGCTGCCCATTGGTGGGCTGCCTCGGCTGGGTTGGGTCAGTTAGCTGGTGGGCGCTGGGGTTTTTCTTTTTCCTTTTTTTAATTAGGAGAGGAGGAATATACAAAAATATATATTTTTTTATATAGGACATATATATTTCAAAATTATCAGGGGAATTTATCCTACAATTTGAACATTTTTCCAGGGGCAAAACTCAAACTTAAAAAAACATTTTCTAGAAATCCTAAATAAAATCAAATTTGAATTCCATCTTTTTGGCAAAACTTTTCTTCTGACATTTTTGGAGTGTCATGTTTACTCCTCTCATACTTTTTCTCAAGTATTTGTCAGGCATTGTTTTGAAATAAATTTCAACTGCCAATTTGAATTCAAATTCCAACAAACTCAAAAGCCTCTGAAATAATTCAAATGTCACTCAATTCAAACAGTAATGCATAGATGCTTAGCTATAATTGTAAAACATTCCAAATGGGAAATTTGGGATGTTACATAGTAGTTCCTGGGTATTTGATACCGGTGCGGTTGCTCACATTTGTAACTCAAAACAAGAGCTGCAGAATAAGCGGAGACTGGTGAAGGACGAGGTGACGATGCGCGTCGGGAATGGTTCCAAGGTCGATGTGATCGCCGTCGGCACGCTACCTCTACATCTACCTTCGCGATTAGTTTTAAACCTCAATAATTGTTATTTAGTGCCAGCTTTGATCATGAACATTGTATCTGGATCTCATTTAATGCGACATGGCTACTCATTTAAATCCGAGAATAATGGTGGTTCTATTTATATGAGAGATATGTTTCATGGTCATGCCCCGCTGGTCAATGGTTTATTTTTATTGAATCTTGAATGTGATGTTACACATATTCATAGTGTGAATGCCAAAAGATGTAAGGTTGATAATGATAGTACTACATACTTGTGGCACTGCCGCCTTGGTCATATTGGTGTTAAAATCATGAAGAAACTCCATGCAGATGGACTTTTGGAGTCTCTTGATTATGAATCTTTTGACACGTGCGAACCATGCCTCATAGGCAAAATGACCAAGACTCAGTTCTCCGAAACAATGGAGCGAGAAACCAACTTGTTGGAAATAATACATACTGATGTATGCGGTCCAATGAGCGTTGAGGCTCGCGGCGGCTATCGTTATGTTCTCACCCTTACTGATGACTTAAGTAGATATGGGTATGTCTACTTAATGAAACACAAGTCTGAGACCTTTGAAAAGTTCAAGGAATTTCAGAGCGAGGTAGAGAATCAACGTGATAGGAAAATAAAGTTTTTACGGTCAGATCGTGGAGGCGAATATTTGAGTCATGAGTTTGGCATGCATTTAAGGAAATGTGGAATTGTTTCACAACTCACGCCGCCTGGAACACCTCAGCATAATGGTGTGTCCGTACGTCGTAATCACACTCTATTGGATATGGTGCGATCTATGATGTCTCTTACCGATCTACCGCTATCATTTTGGGTTTATGCTTTAGAGACTGCCGCATTCACTTTAAATAGGGCACCGTCTGAATCCGTTGAGACGACACCGCATGAATTATGGTTTGGGAAGAAACCTAAGATGTCGTTTCTGAAAGTTTGGTGATGCGATGCTTATGTCAAGAAACTTCAACCAGAAAATCTTAAACCTTCTACCTCAGATCCGAAGTCAAGATCTTTGTTGCCAAGAATGGATCCTTTCTGGAGAAAGAGTTTCTATCGAAAGAAGTAAGTAAGAGGAAAGTAGAACTTGATGAGGTACCCCCTGTTGAACCAGAGAATAGTGCAGCACAGGAAAATGTTTCTGTGGTGCCTGCACAGACTAGAGAGGAAGTTAATGATGATGATCATGAAACTTTGGATCAAGTTGCTACTTAAATTCCTAGGTCCACGAGGACACGTTCGGCACCAGAGTGGTACAGCAACCCTGTCCTGGAAATCATGTTGTTAGACAACGGTGAACCTTTAAAATATGAAGAAGCGATGGCGGGCCCGGATTCCAACAAATGGCTTGAAGCCATGAAATCCGAGATAGGATCCATGTATGACAACAAAGTATGGACTTTGGTGGACTTGCCCGATGATCGACAAGCCATAGAGAATAAGTGGATCTTTAAGAGGAAGACTGTCACGGATGGTAATGTGACCGTCTATAAGGCTCGGCTTGTCGCTAAGGGTTATCGACAAGTTCAAGGGGTTGACTACGATGAGACCTTCTCACCCGTCGCAAAGCTGAAGTCCATCCGAATCATGTTAGCAATTGTCGCATTCTATGATTATGAGATATGGCAAATGGACGTCAAAACGACATTCCTTAATGGTTTCCTTAAGGAAGAATTGTATATGATGCAGCCGGAAGGTTTTATCGATCCTAAGAATGTTGACAAGGTATGCAAGCTCCAACGCTCCATCTATGGGCTGGTGCAAGCATCTCGGAGTTGGAACATTCACTTTGATGAAAAAATGATCAAAGCGTATGGGTTTATACAGACTTATGGAGAAGCCAGTATCTCCAAGAAAGTGAGTGGGAGCTTTGTAGCATTTCTCATATTATATGTGGATGACATACTGTTTATGGGAAATGATATAGAACTTTTGGAAAGTATAAAGGCCTACTTGAATAAGTGTTTTCCAATGAAGGACCTTGGAGAAGTTGCTTACATATTAGGCATCAAGATCTACAGAGATAGATCGAGACGCCTCATTGGTCTTTCACAAAGCACATACCTTGACAAGATATTGAAGAAGTTCAATATGGATCAGTCCAAGAAGGGGTTCTTGCCTATATTGCAAGGTGTGAGATTGAGCACAGCTCAACGCCCGACCTCGACAGCAGTAAGAGAAAAGATGAATGTCATCCCCTATGCCTCGGCCATAGGCTCTATTATGTATGCCATGCTGTGTACTAGACCTGATGTGAAACTTGCCATAAGTTTGGTAGGGAGGTACCAAAGTGATCCCTGTATGGAACACTGGACAGCGGTCAAGAATATCCTGAAGTACCTGAAAAGGACTAAGGCTATGTTTCTCATTTATGGAGGTGCCGAAGAGCTTGCCGTAAAGGGTTACGTTGACGCTAGCTTTGACACAGATCTGGATGACTCCAAGTCACATACCAGATACATGTACATTTTGAATGGTGGGGCAGTCAACTGGTGCAGTTGCAAGCAAAGTGTTGTGGCAGGATCTACATGTGAAGCGGAGTACATAGTGCTACCTCTTGAGCACTGCGTTGGTTTTCCCTTGAAGAGGAACGGGTGATGCAGTAAAGTAGCGTAAGTATTTCCCTCAGTTTTTGAGAACCAAGGTATCAATCCAGTAGGATACCACACTCAAGTCCCACGCACCTACACAAACAAATAAGAACCTTGCAACCAACGCGATAAAGGGGTTGTCAATCCCTTCACGACCACTTGCAAAAGTGAGATATGATAGAGATGATAAGATAATAATTTTGGTATTTTTATGATAAAGACTAAAAGTAAAGAAAGCAAAATAAACGGTAATAGAAATAGCCTGTTGACGGGAGATTAATATGATGGAAAATAGACCCGGGGGCCATAGGTTTCACTAGTGGCTTCTCTCAAGATAGCATAAGTATTACGGTGTGTAAACAAATTACTGTCGAGCAATTAATAGAATTGAGCATAGTTATGAGAATATCTAGGTATGATCATGTATATAGGCATCACTTCGGTGACAAGTAGACCGACTCCTGCCTGCATCTACTACTATTACTCCACACATCGACCGCTATCCAGCATGCATCTAGAGTATTAGGCTCATAAGAACGGAGTAACGCTTTAAGCAAGATGACATGATGTAGAGGGATAAACTCATGCAATATGATATAAACCCCATCTTTTTATCCTCGATGGCAACAATACAATACGTGTCGTTTCCCCTATTATCACTGGGATTGAGCACCGCAAGATTGAACCCAAAGCTAAGCACTCTCCCATTGCAAGAAAGATCAATCTAGTAGGCCAAACCAAACTGATAATTCGAAGAGACTTGCAAAGATAACCAATCATAGATAAAAGAATTCAGAGGAGATTCAAATATTGTTAATAGATAATCTTGATCATAAACCCACAATTCATCGGATCTCGACAAACACATCGCAAAAGAAGATTACATCGAATAGATCTCCAAGAGAATCGAGGAGAACTTTGTATTGAGATCCAAAGAGAGAGAAGAAGCCATCTAGCTAATAACTATGGACCCGAAGGTCTGAGGTAAACTACTCACACATCATCGGAGAGGCTATGGTATTGATGTAGAAGCCCTCCGTGATCGATGCCCCCTCCGGCGGAGCGCCGGAAAAGGCCCCAAGATGGGATCTCACGAGTACAGAAAGTTGCGGCGGTGGAAATAAGGTTTTGGCTCAAGATGTCGATGTTTTCGAGTGCGTAGGTATATATAGGAGGAAGAAGTAGGTCGGTAGAGCTACGAGGGCCACGAGGTGGAGGGCGATCCGGGGGTAGCGCCCCCTGCCTCGTGGCCTCAGAGCGACCCGACCAATGGGTCAAGTCTCGTGCTTAAGTGTCATCCTGGATCGGTATCTTTGACACACACAATACTCGAGGATTTATAACAGAGGTAAATCACATGTATAAAATAACGTAAATACTATTACCTCAATCCAAAATAGCGGAAGTAACAAGGTTGTGGATTCCCATCAACACCAACGGCAAAGTTGAGTGTAGAAATCGTAACCCTAACGTATCACTTACTGTCAGAAGATCCTCGCAACATGAGGCGTTGCAGCCACAAAGGGCGATTACATTGAATGTCTTGGCAAATTCTACATCAGAGAGCAATGCTAAAATATGGCTATCACTACATGCATATATGGCTGGTGGAAAAGCTCTATGGTTATAAGGTTTTTGCGAAAAGCCAATTTTTCCCTACTACAAAGGAATAAATTTATTTAACTATCATGGTGGTTGTTAAACATTGAGAATGGTTGACAACATTCTCAATCCCAATTAATCGTCATCATTAAAACCCAACAATATTAATTTAAAGTAACATGATGAGATTCACATGATATCCAAGTACTAGATACTCAAAACATCCATAACCGGGGACACGGCTAACCATGATTAGTTTATACACTCTGCAGAGGTTTGCGCACTTTTCCCCACAAGACTCGATCGCCTCCGTTGGGTTTCTCGCACTATATGATGTTTGAGAAACGGATGACCGAGACACAGTCTTTCAGAAGCGCTAGCACCTTACGAAGGGTAGACCAGTACACCTACTTTCCCTACATCTGCTAGTCTACCCGTAAGAGTTCGCACAACTTAATCAACTATGCCAGAGCCGATAATGGCTTGTGGCTGCACACGGAAGTTTCTAGTATGAATAATCTCATGATCCCTTTGGGCCTGGGTGGCGGTCCAAAAAAAACAGGCAAGTCCTAGAATAACCAGGTACCTCAATCCACCTAGATGTGTATTAATGTTGCCACCTTAAATAAACCATTAATTAACAATCTCACATCTATCATGGAAAATCACTCACCCAATCCACGTCTACTTGCATAGCATGGCAAAATAAGCAAACATAGAAGTAACTCCCAAGGGTTTGATAATAAAACAGGTAATAGGTACTACCTCAATCTACTTCCCATCCCACAATTTAATTAGATCCTAATCATGCAATGTTTGAGGATTGAAACTAATGCATAAAAACTGGGTATGAAAAGGGATATGATCAAAGTGTGAACTTGCCTGCAATGCTGATGAAGATGATTCGCACTCAAAACTCTTGATAGTTCTACTCGTCACACTCCGGTCAATCTATCGTAAGCAAGCAATAGTAATCACACATAAGCAATCACTCAAAATATCGGAAAGAACGAAGAAAACAAATCCGAAAAACATCAAAACCAAGCAAATAACTCTTGCAACAGAAAACAATTTCTAACAGTACCAAAATTATGTAAATTTGGCCTTATCAGAAAGTTTAGGTCAAGAGCTTCGATTTGCAAAAAGTATCAACTAAATCGGAGTTACGAAACTCAAGTTACGATCAAACGAAGTTTAAATTCAAATCTGATCTAATTCAAATTTTAAACTTTCAAAAACATGTTTGAGTTGGATTACTGGATAGAGGGGATCATAACGAAGAGGTGGGCGTTGGTTTCGTTGGATTTGGACAAACGAGTAAAAAGATGTAGTCGTTTGAAAACCAGGGGCTAATCTGTAAATAATATATCTACAAAGAAGTCCCTGACTAAAAACTAACAGAAAAAGAAAAGACTAAATAACGAACGCTCATTTATAAGATTTAAACAGTGGACGTTCACTGTTTAATAAAACCTAAAAAAACAGATCTAGTCTAGGGTTTTTTTAAACAGGACTAATTAGAGAGAACCGGGGCGGTTGCGGTTATACCGGTTCAGGGAAAATAAACCGGCGGCGGCGGTTAACTCCGGCGAGTCCGGCGTCGGGCGTGGTCGCCGGCGGTGCTCCGATGGTCTCCTGCTTGCGCGGCGAGGGGCGAGGGCGGCAAGGTGGCGGCGGTGGCGTGTGGGTGAAGGGCGCAGAACGGCGGCGGCGACGGCAACCGATGGCGGCGGCGACGGATGTGGCGAGGGGCGGCGGCGGCTGCGATTCCGGCGAGGCGGCGGCGAGATGCGGGAGGAGAAGGGAGAGAGAGGTCCAGGCGGCGGCTTTATAGGGGAGGGATGGCCTCGGGAGGCGTGGGGAAGGGGCAAGGGAGGAGGAGTCCGGGCGGACTCGGCGGCGGTCGCCGGCGTCTGCGAGAGGACTCTGCCGGTCGATGACAGTCTTGTTGGCTGGGCAGCTGCTGGCTGAGCTGGGCCGCCCAGATTCAAGCGGAGGGAATCCTTTTTAAAGAAAAACAAACAAAGAATTAAAACAAAAGAGATAAATACAAAATATAATATAGGCATATTATATATCAAAATTTTCAGAAAAAGATTTCCCACAACATGAATATTTTTCTAGAGTCAAATAAAATCCACAAATAATTCAAATAATTCAAACAGTTACTCTTGTTCTAATAGAAATCCTTCAAGTCATTTTAAGAATACCAAAATTAATTCAAATTTATTTCTCTCAATTTTCGATGTAGGTAATCATGTTACCCTATTTTCCTTATATTTTATTTTTGGAGAAAAATAATTTGAATAAAACTCAAATAACTCCAAATTGAAAATAAAAAGAACTTTGAATTTAATTCTTTGAAACTCCCAACTCATATTTCATATAATTTGAAGAAGTCATTTTATCTTCTCTCATGAAAATCATTGAGTTGCATGAAGTTTCTGAATTGGAAATATTTTCCAAATGAAATTCAAATATTTTCAACACCCCTTGTCATTTAAATAAATGGAAGAAGTCATGTCATCTTCTGTCGGGGAAGCTGATCGTGGCCCACGAACACCTATGGGACCTGGGTCCCTTGTGGTTCGGAGGGGGCGGAGATTGCACAAAGAGCGGATCGAGGCGATGCACACGAGCAGATTTACCCAGCTTCGGAGCTCTCCGGAGAGATAATACTCCTACTGCTGCTTTGTGGATTATCTTGAGTACTTGCTAGGGAGCAATGAGAGCTACAAAACCTAGCCTGAGTGTGGTCTCGTATGAGTAGAATCAACTAAGCCGGAGCTGAACCGAACCCTTTCTACGTTGCACTTGGGCCTCCTTTTATAGGCACAAGGGGTCACCACATGTGGCAAGTAGACAAGGGTAAGATAGTAAAAACATAGGTTGGTACACGCTTTATGCGGTGTCTGATGATCTATACCTAACTCGATGACAAGGGACAAGAATCATTAATGCCCGTCTCAGTCGCCTGAACAGTGTAACAGGGACCGTCAAGCGCGCCTCCGTTTGCCACGATGGTAGCTCGTCAGCGCCGCTTATCGCTGCTCCCCGCTGGCTGCACAGCCCGTCGACACGCGTTTCTGGGGAAGCCCCGTGGCGACACGTTGGCGGATGAGCTGGAGCGGAGATGAAGAGAGGTTGCCCGCCCCGGCAAGTGCCTTGCCGTGGCAGAAACCTTGTCGCGCTCGGGGGCTCGGCGCCCACCAAGCCTTCCCGGCAAGCTCCTCTTGCCGGGATCTTGTTTCCTTTGTGCTCTGAGTGGACTTCCCGGCAAGCTCCTCTTGCCGGGGTCTTGATTACTTTGTTCTTGAATGGTTCCAAAGGAGCTGCCGAGGATCTTGGCGGTCACCAAGTCAGCCTGCCGCTGGTGTGCTGCAACTGTCCGCACGAGTTCGGGATACTAGGGTACCCTACTCTAGTACACCGGCAGAGCCCCGGCCTGGGCCACACACGCGCCAAGCTCATTGGGCGGGCTCAAAAGCAGGCACGGCAGACGCCGCAGTGCGGATTGCGCCATTACTCGTCTTGGACCCACCACGTCTCCCACGAACAGCACGCACGGACGTGGCGTCGTGGGGAGATCGTGGGGCTTTCTTTAATGGGAAAAATCGAACGCCTGTCCCTCTCCCTTTATAAGTAGGGGAACAGGGCAGGGCGCCCACTTGCCATTGCCGTCACATCGAAACCCCGTCGCTTTCCCTTTCTTCTCGAGCCCAAAGAGAGCGACGCCCGCCCCTCCATTGCCACCGGTGCCACCAACGCCGTCGACTTCTTCCACCACCTCTCCCCATGGCTCAGAGGCCGACAAGGAAAAGGCGTGAAATCGGCCAAGCGCAGCTGCTCATGGCGCCATGGAAGGTGGGCCCTCTTGATCCTCTCGCCGACAGAAGGAGCTGCGGGAGCTGTACTACCTTTTCAGTCGGCGGCGACGCGGCGCACCCAAGCGAGGGTGATCTCCGCCGCCACATCTAATAAGGTCTCCATCGGGTACCCCTTTTCGCGATTTTCTTCCATCGCGGGCTCTGCCCGCCTTTTCTAATTCTTCTGCGATGTCATGAACACATATGGCCTCCGCCTTCTTGACTTCACCCCAGCGCCATCCTCACCATGGCCGTTTCGCACACCTCTGCGAGAACTTCGTCGGGGTCCATCCAAATTTCACACTCTTCCGCCACTACTTCTCACCCCGCGTAGAGAGAGGAGAGCCGCTTGCCGGAGGAATTGCATGGACCTCTAGGATCGGCAAGAAGGAAGCGTATCTTGAGGGAGAGTTGCGCAGCAAGTGGGAGGAGTGGAGAGCTGACTGGTGTTGGATCTTAGAGGAGGAGCCACAGCCTTTCACCGCCTGCGCGGACCCCATAGTTCGCAGCAACGATTGGAGCAACTTGGCGCGGAGGACGACAAGTTGAAGATTGCCGTGACTAGGATTTTGCGTCTCCGCAAGCAGGGCTTACCGTAGGAGCAGTTGGCGCGGACTTCGCCGCGCCGCATTGCGCTTTGCAGGATAGAGGAGGCCTGCTTGGGAATTCGAGCGCGGCGGACATCATGAGGCTGCGCCCGGTCTGAATTGGAATTTTACTACCTTGGAGCTTGATGGCATGTTGCGGGAGTTGTTCAAGCTGAAGCGGATAACCCGGGTGGTGCATGTTGCCGAGGGAGTTGTGCCCTTGTGCAACAACTGCGTCGCTGACATCCGCGATGATGTTGTTGTGCGATTCCCATGGAATCGTTCCAACTTGGCAGAGCCCGCCGACGGCGTCGTGCAGCAGTTCTTCGACAACTTGGTTGAAGTGCCGATCCGCGCGACGAAAGCGAGGCGGCTCACCCGCGACACCACCGATCAGAGATGGCGCGCATTGCCCCGAGTTGGAGGAGGCTGCGAGGCTGCTGCCGCGGCATATTTGGGTTTACTATCGAGGAGGCGGAGGCGGCCGAGGCGGCAAGCCTTGCCGACCGAGAAGAGTTCGCCACCGAGGAGGAGCAGATCGAGCCGTCAGCGAGCCGGCGAGCCTACGGGCGCCTCTCCTCCGCCGTCAAGTAGCTTGCCGCAGGGGAGCCCGCTGCCCGCCAAGGAGACGCCTCCGTAGGCGGAGAAGTGGCGGGGGCATACGGTCCAACAACCGCCTCGCCGCCCGGCCCAGCTCCCACCGCGGCAAGCATCAAGTTGCTGGAGCGCCTCATTCCGCCATGGCGGCGGGCGCGGGGTCTTCGAGTCGCGCCCTGCACCCGCCAAGCGTCAGGGAATCTTCTCCCCAATCCGTCGGCCGAGCAGAGTTTGATCTCTCCGCCCTCAGCTCAGAGGAAGAAGAGGAAGAGTAAGATCTTGTCGTTGCTACTTGTAATCTTCAATTTATTGCTTTATCTTATATCTCACTGGTTTCACTCTGAACCTTCTTCTTGGGGCCGCTAGCTCGGAGGGCGTCGAAGAGGGCCAAGACTCGTGGTTGTCGTCTCAGATGACTCCCACAGGCAACAGGGGCACGTCCGGGACTCCTTGCGGATCCGGCAACCCTTCAACAGAGCAGCCCCAAAGACTGCCCCCAGCGTAAGTGTTTGGTTTACTTTTGTGGTTAGGTGTGCTTGGGTGCTTCTCCGCCACCGATATCTGGTTTGTTGAATCTTGTAGGAGCAGAGCAGCCACATCATGAAGCACCGGAGGTCACTCCCGATGTTCTCGCTTGCTTCAACTCGCCGCCAAGGGAGAACTCTCCGCCAAGGAGCGCTCTCCGGCAAGGGAGGCCTCTCGACAAGGGAGCTTCCCGACAAGGGCCAGCGCCGGCGACCCTCCGGTTGTGGAGGCCGCGCAGAGATCCCAATGGTAGTTTTCTTGTTTGAGAATTTCCCTTGGGTTCTTTTTTTTGAACATTTGCTTGACTTGTTCTTTCTTCTTCGACCATCAGATCCATCCATTGGAGATCCAATGGAGACCGAGGCTGCCGGCGAGGAGGGCGCCATGGCGACAATGTCGACGCCGCCAACATGGAGGAGGAGGCTGGCCGACGGGACCGCCGGCGAGGAGGTTGCCAAGGCTCTTGGGCGCAGAGGCTCGGAGGAATCTAGCGATCGCCTTGATGGCCTGAGGCCGCAGGCGTCGCCAGCGCTGCACCGACCGCCGATCCTCCGCCACCGATGCCGCACCAGACTCAAAGAGCCCCAGCCCGGCGCCTATCTCAAGGCGGCGAGGTGTCTTTATCAAGCTCCCATGGGCATCAAGCTCCAGGGCACCGGCCGAGGGGGAGACCTTCGACGCGGAGCTGCTTGCCTCCGCCGGGCTGTCGCTGGAAGATGCTCCGAGCAGCAGCAGCGGCGAGCCTGAGGAGGAGCAGCTGTTAAGGAGGTTGCTGTCACTCTACCGCGCCCGACAGGCCAAGCTGGAGTCCAGGGAGGCACTTGTCGCGAGGGCGGGAGCTGACTTGGAGAAACGCGCGGAAGAGCTCCGGCGCGCCAACAAAGAGACTCTCCGGGATATAGCAGAGGCGCGGGAGCAGCTTGCTGAGGAGCGCACGACCTTCATCTTGGAGAAAGGCGAGGTCGAGGAGCAGCAGAGGCTTGCCGGCGAGAAGCTCTCCGCGCGAGAAGGTGAGCTGGCGCAGCGGAAGATCAACCTCGACAGCTATGAGGAAGATCTCGCCGTGCGCGAGCAAACGATTGGCGGGCCACTTCAGGAGGCAAAGGATGCTGCTGCGGCTCTTGAGGCCGCCAAGAAGGAGGCGGAGGCGAGGTGGCTCAGCTGGAGTCCACCCTCGAAGAGCGCCGAGGAGGTCACGGGTTGAAGCGCGCCGAGAAGGACGCCTACACCCTCGGTGAGTTGCAGGCGCCTTGCTTTGAGAAGATCAAGGAGATCGGCGCCGCCAAGGATTCAAAGGCGGTTGGAGCTGAAACCGACCACCTTGACGGAGGCGTTGGAAGGCGCCAGGAGGCGGAAAGCGGGCTCTTTGGATAAGATCAAGGCCAACGAGGAACTGTTGTCGATCGCTGTGACTGCCAGAATAATCTCGTAGACAGCATAATGCATTTGGATGAAAGGTCTTGTGGACACCGCCGCCGGCATCCATAATGAGCTGATGGAGCTGGGGATGGTGGATCTTGGGTACTTCACCGACGAGAACCTCCAACCCAGCGTCAAGCTCAGCCTGTTTTTCAAGGGCGTGTTGACGGGTCTCCAGCGGCTCCGGGAGGAGATCCCAAAGCAGTTGGCGGAGGAGTCGCGTCAAGTTTGCGCCGGGGCTCTCCAGAAGGTGCTGATGAAGGTGGCCTTCCGCAACCCAAAGCGCCGATTTCACCAAAGTCCTCAAGTCCCTGCCTCCATCTGCCGACGTCGAAGCGCTCAAAACCCTTGTCGCACCCATTGTGGACAGGGTGAGCGGAGTCAAGAGGCTCGATGGCGACCGTGTGGACTAGGCCGCCAAGTTTATCTTTCTCTTGTCGCTGTAGATCATGTTTAGGCGAAAAATCTATTAGATCCGCGACAAGTTATCATGTAATATACACTATATTAGGCGATCGAATGCAATGTTATTTCCTTTACTCGATTCCTTCCCTTGTATGTTTATGCCCTACGCTTTTAGGGAGCTTGTCGGTGCGAACACCTTTGCCGCGAGCGCCGAGTGCGGAACTTCAGCAGCCTGCTGGCGATGCCGCCTCCGACAAGCAACCTTGTCGCAACTAGTTGCAGCACACCTAAGTTGTTGAGCGGACTCGAAACAAAGTAAGGGCGCAAGCTAGTGGCGAGTCGGTTCCTCCGCGCACAGGTTTTCCATACAAAGTACTATCGTTCGAGGAAGATAACTTAAAATTTTAAAACTGGTCGTTTAAACTTAGCAACTTAGCTTCTCTGTTGTTCATTTCCCGGCAAGGCGACAATCCCTCGAGCGACGCTTGGTGGCCCACACCATTATGTTCTCCTCCCCGGTTAACTTGTGGGCGGACGAACCTTCTTCTTGTTTGAGAAGAAAGAAGAAAATAAAGTTATGGAACCCGGTGGCTCGTTATTGCTTACGGTGTGGATGCTGCACAAAATGTTAGATAACACATGCATATAAAATTATGAAAGCATGTCTTGACAGTCGTCGCGCAAACACATAAACTTTATTGATGCACGGGTTCTGCGCCCGCTTTGTACAAAGGATTACATGCAACAGCGGCAAGACTTGTACAAAAGGGTGATTGCGGAACAGGTTCCGACAATCTATATTATGGGTAAACTTGCGAAGATGCTCTATATTCCAGGAATTGCTCACGGAACGCCATCTTGGTCTCAAAGCGGACGGCGCGGGCCTAGTGACTCGTTTCACCCGATAAGGGCCTTCCCACTTCAAGGCCAACTTGTTGGAATTCTTGGCGGACTGAGCGCGAAGAACAAGGTCGCCTTCCTCGAAGCTTCGGCATTAACTGCGGCTATGGTAGCGGCGCAAAACTTGCTGATAACGAGCAGCTCGTGCAGCAGCTCAAGACGATCTTCCTCGAGGAGCAGCGCGTCATCTTGTCGCAGCTGCTCTTGCTCAAGATCATCATAGCGAGCACTCGAGATGACCCGTATCTGAGTTCCGTGGGGAGAACTGCCTCTGCTCCGTAGACTAGAGCGAAAGGTGTCTGGCCAGTGGCTCGATTTGGCGTCGTCCTGATCGACCAAAGAACCACCGGCAGCTCCTCGATCCAGTTTCTTCCGCGCTTGCGTAGCCCGTCGAAAGTTCTGGTCTTGAGTCCCCGCAGACTTCAGCGTTTGCTCTCTCGCTTGACCATTGCTTCTCGGATGAGCAATGAAGCAAAGCAGATCTTGGCACCAAGATCTTGGGCGTCTCGCATGAAGGTGCGGCTCGTGAACTGTGTGCCGTTGTCGGTGATGATTCTGTTAGGAATCCCAAAGCGGCAAACAATTGACTGAAGAACTTGATCTTGTTGTCTTGTCACCTTCCTCATCGGTTCCACTTCCGGCCACTTTGTGAACTTGTCGATTACAGCGTACAAGTACTCAAAGCCCCGACAGCTCGGGGAAAGGGCCGAGGATGTCGAGCCCCGCACCGAAAAGGGCCAGGATAAAGGGATCGTCTGGAGAGCTTGAGCTGGTTGGTGTATCTGTTTGGAATGGGCCTGCACGCTTCACACTTGGTTACTTGTGCAGTTGCATCTGGAGGGCTTCGGCGGAAGAAACCTTGCCGAAAGCCTTGCCGGCAAGTGCTCTTCGCCAATGTGGTGACCACATATGCCTCCATGTATCTCTGCCAACAGCTTCATCCATCTTCCCGGCAAATACACTTCAATTTCACACCGTTTAGTCTTCTTACATGCAGGATGTTGTCAACAAACCGATACATACTTGACCGCCGGGCTACTTTTTCTGCTTCTTCTTGCTCTTGGGAAGTTCTCTGTCTCAAGGAATGGACGATTTATTGCGCCCATCTTTGGAGCACGTGGCTCGACAACAAGGACTAAAGGCTCGACTACCACTGCGGGAACATTAGCTTCCACGGCAAGAACCTGCGGTTCTGCCGGAGCTTGATGATCCCCGGCAAGCTTGCCGGAGCAAAGCTTGTCGGGAGCGTCTGCTTCAACGAAACAAACCGCAGGGTTTGTCGGAGCAGACTGCTCCTCAGTGATATTTGTATTGATTTTAGGGACCTTCTTGGCGGCAGCTCCAGGGAGCTCTGCCGGAAAGTAGTCGCCAGAAACCAATTTTCTCTTCTTGCTCTGTCCTGTTGATGGTGTTACGGTTGGTTGAGTCAGCTTGAGCACAAAAATTCCTGGTTCCACAGGTAACTAAAGTGCGGCACATTTGGAGAGGCCATCAGCTATATCATTCTGAGCTCTTGGAACATGTTCCATTTGCAGGCCTTCGAAGTGCTCTTCTAGCTTTCTCACTTCATCGACGTAGGCTTCCATCAACGGACTCTGATAATCTTTATTTACTTGGCGGACGACAAGTTGCGAGTCTCCCCTGACGATGAGCTTCTTGATCCCAAGGTCTACCGCAATCCTGAGACCGGCAAGCAAACCTTCATACTCTGCAGTATTGTTTGTTGCTTGTTCCTTGGGAAAGTGCATCTGGACTATGTACTTGAGGTGCTCTCCGGTGGGGGCGATAAGCAGCACGCCGGCACCGGCGCCTTGCAGCGAGAAGGCACCATCAAAGTACATCAGCCACTCTTTATTTGCCTCCTTGATGGGGATGCTTGTCTTTGGTATTTCTTCATCTTGCGTTGGCGTCCATTCTGCTATGAATTCCGCCAATGCCCTGCTTTGGATAGTTGAAGTGCTTTCAAACTTAAGACCAAAGCTTGACAATTCCAGTGCCCACTCGACAATTCTGCCTGTTGCTTCTGGATTTTGCAATATCCTTTTCAGCGGAAAGCGAGTGACAACTGTTATCTCATGTGCTTGGAAGTAATGGCGCGGCTTTCTCGAGGCCATGAGGAGACCGAAAAGCAACTTCCGCACACCAGAGTACCTTGACCTAGCCCCCTGCAGAAGGGAACTGACAAAGTAGACTGGGCGCTGCACCATCCTTTTTTGTATCTTGTCGCAACCCTGCGCTGATCTGTTCTTGTCGGGACCAGAGCTTGACGGCGAAGCCCCCTTCTTGTCGCTGGATGCACCTGCCTCGGTTGCCGACTCATCATTTGCCTCCCTCTCCGCTACTAACGCAGCACTAACCACTTGATTGGTTGCCGCTATATACAGCAGCAACTTCTCTTGTGGCTTAGGTGCGACAAGTATTGGAGTGGAGGACAGTATCTCTTCAAGTCTGCAGCGCAGCCTCCGCTTCGAGTCCATTTCATTGGACCTGCCTTTTTCAAAATCTTGAAAATGGCGGTAGCGCTCAGCAGACTTAGAGATAAACCTCTTGAGAGCAGCCACGCAACCGCAAGCCTTCTTACATCCTTGACGCTTTGGTGCTTCAATCTGCTCAATGGCCTTGATCTTGTCGGGATAGGCTTCAATTCCCGCCGAGACACAAAAGAACCCGAGAAGCTTGCCGGAAGGGACTCCAAACACACACTTCTCGGGGTTGAGCTTGAGGTTGATTTTGCGCAGATTTGCAAATGTCTCATCCAAATCTTGAACTAGAGTTGCTTTGTCCTTGCTCTTGACCACTATGTCATCCATGTAGGCTTCTACATTTCTGTGTATCTGTGGCTCAAAGGCATCATGGACTACTCTTGCAAAGGTTGAACCAGCATTCTTCAAACCGAGAGGCATCCGTATGAAACAGTACGTGCCACATGGTGTAATGAAAGCGGTTTTCTCTTCATCTTCTTCTGCCATGAAAATCTGATGATATCCTGAATATGCATCAAGAAATGAAAGCAGATCACATCCGGCCGTGGAGTCAACAATCTGGTCGATACGCGGCAAGGTTAATGGGTCTTTGGGACAAGCTTTATTAACATCTGTAAAGTCAATACAAAGTCTCCATTTCCCATTGGCCTTGCGTACAACTACCGGATTGGCCAACCACGTGGGATGGAGTACCCCTCTGACAAGGCCTGCTGCTTCCAACTTCTTGATTTCTTCTGCTATGAACTCTTGGCGCTCCACTGCCTGTTTTCTAACTTTTTGCTTGACGGGCCGCGCGTGAGGACAGACAGCTAAGTGGTGCTCAATTACTCTCCTGGGAACACCGGGGATGTCAGATGGCTGCCATGCAAACACATCAACATTCGCCCGCAGGAAAGCAACGAGCTCGCCTTCCTATTTAGGGTCAAGCGTGGCACTGATGGTGAAGGTACCACCAGTGCCGTCTTCCTTGGCGGGCACCTTCTTGGTCTTCGGCGGAGCTGCCATCGTCTTCTTGCACTTGCCGGTGGAGCTCGATGGTGCGTCCTCGATGGTAGCGCAGCACTCAAGAGAGTGCGCTTGCGGAGTGGGCATCGAGCTCTTGCGGACTTGGTGGTCTTCTTCTTCCCCGGGAGCTTCAGCCGCAAGTGGTTTGCTATCTGCTGCGGCTGCTACATCCCGGTAAATCTTGTCGGCGCAGATAAGCGCATCCTTCTTGTCGCCATGGACAGAAATGACGCTTATCGGGCCGGGCATCTTGAGTAAGTTGTAAGCATAATGAGAGGCGGCCATGAACTTGGCGAGTGCTGGGCGGCCAAGTATGCCATTGTAGGGCAATGGGAAATCGGCAACGTCAAACGTGACCCTCTCAGTTCTGAAGTTGAGCTCACTGCCAAATGTTACCGGCAGCGTGATCTTCCCTTTGGGCTTGCTCCTTCCCGGGTTGATTCCTTGGAAAGTACCAGTCTCCTCGAGCTCGCTGTCAGGGATTTGAAGCTTCTGGAGCACTGCAGAGGAGATCAGGTTCAGGCCGGCCCCGCCGTCAACCAACATCTTTGTGACCTTGAGGTTGCGGATGGTTGGTGAGACCAACATCGGCAAGCACCCGACCGCAGTTATGCGATCAGGGTGATCCTCAATGTCAAAGATGATGGGCGTGCTGGACCACTTCAGAGGTTTGCGTGACTCTATGGATGGTTCTGCTGCATTGACCTCACGCATCCATTGCTTGAGTTGGCGGTGCGAGGTATGCAGAGAAGCACCACCGTCAACGCAAAGGACCTCCGTTGCCTTCTGAAACTCTTGCTCATCAGCTTCATCGTCTTCCATGTCTTCGTCATCTTCATCTTCGTCTTCTTCCTTGTCGCGACCGCGGGGAGGTCTGTCCCCTTGCCGCTTCTTGGCCTTGCCGCGGCGTCCTCCCCGACCGGGTCTCTTCTTACTTGCTGCACCTGCACCTTCCTGGGCCTTCTCCTTGTCTCGCCGCTCGTATTCAGCTCTCTGTAGCTCAACAAGCTGCTCGACTTTCTTGCAGCTCGGAGATCGTGGCCCTTGGTGCGGTGGATCTTCTGATCTTGCTTGTTGGAGCTGTCGGGCTTGTCGGCGGCCGCCACACTTGGCGGTCGGCGTCGTGCAACCTCCTTGCCGGAGCCGCTAACCTTGGCTTTGTTGGCGGCACCATCCTTGCCGGACTGCTCGACAACTAGTACTTCTTGGTTTTCTTCCTTCATTGTTTATGCCACGGCTCTTCCTTGCCGGGGCGATCTCCTCACTATCAGACTCTGCTCCCACATTCTCTCCTGGGAGTCTTCTTCCTTCTTCAGCGCGTGCACACTTGTCGGCCAGGGCGTAGAGCTCGCTGACGTCTTTCACTTTGCACATCGCCATCTCCTCTCTCATCCTGCGGTTTCGCACATTCTGATGAAATGCGCTGATCACCGCGGCAGGGTGGACGTCTGGGATGTTGTAGTGCACTCGACTGAATCTCTAGATGAACTTGCGCAGGGACTCCCCCTCCTTCTGGGCAAGTAGGTGGAGGTCACTCTCCTGGCCATGAGGCTTGTGGCCGCCTGTGAAGGCGCCAACAAACTGGTGGCACAAATCTGCCCAAGAAGAAATGGAGCCATCCGGCAAATGCATGAGCCAAGATCTGACGTTTGGCTTGAGCACCAGGGGAAAGTAGTTGGCAAGGATCTTGTCGTCTTGTCCCCCGCAGCCTGCACCGCGATGGTGTAGATGCTAAGGAACTCCGATGGGTGTGTCCTGCCATCATACTTCTCCGGCACATCTGGCTTGAAGTTTTTCTTGTCGGGCCACCGAACTTGCCGCAGCTCACGAGTGAACGCAGGGCAACCTATCACAGTCTGACAAGTCGCTGGTTCCCGGGCGCATGCATATCAACAGTGGGCCCGGCGCGCTGGTCGGATTGACGGCGCGCTTCTCTTCGGCGCTCGATATGGGTTCGAGCGTCTTCTTCTTGCCGCTCTCGAAGAACTTGGCGCTGGTCGCGACGAGCTCGCGGATCCGACGACGCTGTGGAGTCGCTGTCGAGGTGAATCCGGAAAGTCGGCGATCTTGTCCTTCGGGAAGGGGAGTGTACGGTGGCTGCACCCCCGCAAGTCTCGTCGCCATCGGCTCGTACCTTGTCGCCTTGCCGTGGCTGCGAAGCGCTTGGTTGCCGCGGGACGTCGCCGTTGGCAAAGCCAATGAGGCTCTGGATTGTGGCCCTCCATTCGTCGACCTTGTCGGCCGTCGGAGGGTAGTCTAGAAGTAACTGAGCTCTCGCCAAGGCTTCCGCTGGTGTGGTAGGTGGCAACGGCGTACGGAGCGAAGAACGGGATGTGCTCGAACTCCTAACCAAGTTAGGAGGAGCAGCATCCCGCCCAAGCGACCGTACTCCGCTCGTACCAGCATGCTGGTGTGCATGCGGGTCTCGAGGGCCTCGAGATCCTCCAGCTTGGCCTTGATCCAACGAGCGTATGGTGTCGCGAGCATCATGACGTTGTCGGTCCCGTGCCTCCTGAGAAGGACGCGGTGCGGATTCGGACGCCGACGCCTGCGCTGCCTTGTCCTTGGACCTGGCGGCGTTGTGGGCTCTCTCGACGACGCCCGTTCCTCCGCCAGCGTTTCCCCCACCACCTGACAGCTCTGGTGGTGGTGGGTTCGACGCGGACGGCTCTGCTACTGCTGAAGACTTCTTCTTCGGCGCCATGTTGACGAAGATGTTGATGAAGAAAACTGCTCGTGTGAACGCCGGATCAGGTTCACACAGCCTCGACGCCCCCTACCTGGCGCGCCAAAGATGTCGGGGAAGCTGACCGTGGCCCACGAACACCTATGGGACCTGGGTCCCTTGTGGTTCGGAGGGGGGCGGAGATTGCACAAAGAGCGGATCGAGGCGATGCACACGAGCAGATTTACCCAGCTTCGGAGCTCTCCGGAGAGATAATACTCCTACTGCTGCTTTGTGGATTATCTTGAGTACTTGCTAGGGAGCAATGAGAGCTACAAAACCTAGCTTTGAGTGTGGTCTCGTATGAGTAGAATCAACTAAGCGGAGCTGAACCGAACCCTTTCTCGTTGCACTTGGGCCTCCTTTTATAGGCACAAGGGGTCACCACATGTGGCAAGTAGACAAGGGTAAGATAGTAAAACATAGGTTGGTACACCGCTTTATACAGGTGTACGATGATCTATACCTAACTCGACGACAAGGACAAGAATCATTAATGCCCGTCTCGATCGCTGAAACGATGTAATAGGGACCGTCAGCGCCTCCGTTTGCCACGATGGTAGCTCGTCAGCGCCGCTTATCGCTGCTCCCCGCTGGCTGCACAGCCCGTCGAAACGCGTTTCTGGGGAAGCCCCGTGGCGACACGTTGGCGGATGAGCTGGAGCGGAGATGAAGAGAGGTTGCCCACCCCGGCAAGTGCCTTGCCGTGGCAGAAACCTTGTCGCGCTCGGGGGCTCGGCGCCCACCAAGCCTTCCCGGCAAGCTCCTCTTGCCGGGATCTTGTTTCGTTTGTGCTCTGAGTGGACTTCCCGGCAAGCTCCTCTTGCCGGGGTCTTGATTACTTTGTTCTTGAATGGTTCCAAAGGAGCTGCTGAGGATCTTGGCGGTCACCAAGTCAGCCCTGCCGCGGGGTGCTGCAACTGTCCGTGCACGAGTTCGGGATACTAGGGTACCCCTACTCTAGTACACCGACATCTTCTCTCCAGGGTTTTGTGGTGAAAAGAATTTGAATTCACGGAGATCACGAATGCAAAATGAAAGTTTGGGAAAGTCCTTTTATTCCCTCTCATTTAACTTTCAAAAAGTTTCGAATTTCACTCAATTTCACACAATCAATCAAATCTATCTATTTATTATAACATTCCAAAATTTAGAATTTTGGGATGTGACAAACCTACCACCCTTAAAATGAATATCGTCCTCGAGATTCGGAGAGGCTTGAAAGAAATGGGTTAGGTTTGGGGGTCTTCTCAAAATCCATCGATCGTCTCCGGGGTCTCGGGTGCTACCACCCTTAGAAGCATGGTTACGGTTCCACCAAAACTCATATACTCCATCCTTATTGCTGGCAGTGTCGGTCCTCTCAGATTCTCGGGAAAATTCCTCCTCTGGGCTCTTCCGGTAGAGGCATAACCTTTACCACAATACTTCTGTCCTTTCATCTTGGTAAGGTTATTCTGAGATTGGGTCTTGTTAGCTGACGGGTCTGGCGCCAATACTAATCAACTATCGATATCTCATGGTGGTCAACGATTTATGGTTTCTCCTGCAGGAAATGGGTCTGGGTTGATCCTCACCGTATATCCTACGGTTGGCAACAACTGCCTTGTACAAGGGAAAATACTTATACCATTCTAAGGTTCAAAGAAGGTTTTGATCGTCGTCTCTCTACTATAGGTAAGTCACTCAGATTTACCATCCCATATAGCAAGGCGAATAATAAGAGTAAGTCGGTATGGTGATCAATCCATCCCGCACCCAAATCATTACCTTGTACATGGTTTAGCGAATCTCGCATTCTAACACTCGGTCATCCTCACAAGCATTGCAGAATTTCTCTTGTCGACGAACCAAGTTCGGATAAATCCATTGATTCTGCAAGCCAAACAAACATCTATCGTTCCTTAACAACTCTCAGGTTTTGCGTTACTCCTATAAGATCGTCTATCGATAAAATCGTAACTTCTTCCAGGGTTTTTCCTTCAGCAAGAATGTGCTTGCTTCTTGGCAGGTCCTGGAGCCTGTGGGTTATGGCCCATCTCATCACTTGTAGTCCTTGAACTTATCCTCGGGCTTCTGATCATTATTCCAACTTCCAACTTCTTAGTATTCTTAAATCCATCCAATTGTACTGTCTTCCTTCCTTCTATTGGCACCAAACTAGGACATGATTACTCAGACTCATCATGGAATTTACCTTGATCCATATTTCCAACATCATGCCTCCTTTATATCCAATAGTAATTCATCTCTTCATCCTCGTGGGATATCCCACCTACCGAGATAAAAACTTATACTTATGAAGTCCATACTCCACTTCGTGGAACATCATTATCCTTTCCAGGGTCAAGCGTCCTTACAGGGGAATATTGGCCATCTCTGCATGGCACTTCTTCAACTGGAATACGTGAAACACATCATGAACTCCTAACAGTCCTTCGGGTGACTCCAACTTGTTAGCCAATTCTCCCATACGCTCCAAACTCGGTATGGTCCTACAAATCTCGGGGTTAACTTTCCCTTAACTCCGGATCGTTTAACTCCTCGCAGAGGGGACACACGAGGACATGCTCTGTCTCCAATTTCATAGACTACCTCCTTGCATTTTTGAGTCTGCATAACTCTTCTGCCTGGACTGAGCTACCTTCAGTCTATCTCGATCAACTTTAACATTCTCTTCCAACATCCTTGATCACATTTGGTCCAAACAACTGACGGTCTCCAACTTCATCCCACATCAACGGTGTCTGGCTCCTTCTCCCATACAAAGCTTCAAAAGGGGCCATCTTCAAACTGACTTGGTAGCTGTTGTTGAATGAGAACTCCGCGTAAGGTAGATTATCATCCCTACTAGATCCATAATCTAGCGCACACGTTCTCAACATGTCCTCCAGAATATGATTGACTCTCTCGGTCTATCCATCTGTCTGCGGATGAAAGGCTGTACTGAACTCTAGCCTAGTACCCAAAGTCCGGTGCAGCTGATTCCAAAACTTTGAGGTAAACTGTGTTCCTCTATCTGATACAATGGTCCTCGGAACTCCATGCAGACATACGATCCTGGTCAAATATATCTTGGCCAACTTCTCACTTTTATAGGTGGTTTTTTACTGGGATAAAGTGAGCCACTTTGGTCAAGCAAATCAACTACTACCCAGATAGAATCATATCCCGTTCGGGTTCTGGGAAATCCGGTAATGAAGTCCATGCCAAGCTTATCCCACTTCCATTCGGGTATCGGCATAGGCTGTAGTAATCCTACTGGCTTATGATGCTCTGCTCTTACTCTCTCTGGCATACATCACCTACGACTACATACTCCGCAATATCCTTCTTCATACTAGTTCAGCAGAAACGCACGCTCCATCAAATCCAAATACATCTTGGTGTTTCCAGGGCGAATCGAGTATGGTGAGTCATGAGCCTCCTGAAGTATTAACTTCCTGAGCTCTGCATTATTGGGTACATGTACACTATCCTCAAACCATAAGGTGTCGTGCTCACCCTTATGAAAACCTTTGGCCTTTCCTTTGCTCATCCTCTCTTTTACCTCAGCAATCTCTTTGTCATCCTTCTGAGCTTCACGGATCTTTCCCAACAATGTAGACTGAACTTCCATTTGTTGCAACAAAACCTTTGGGAACAATCTCCAACCGAAGTTCCATGAGATCCTCAGCTAACTCCTTTGGTAATCCTCCGCTTATGAGGGTATTCGTCCTTGTTTTCTTTATGGTTGTGTCCAATTTCTCCACAAAGCTTGTATGCACAAGATTTCTTCATATCCTTTCCATAAGGCCTCAACTTCTGGGACACAAGACGAGATCTTTGCAGAGTCAACTTAAATTCTTCCCAAGTGGTTACTCCTTGCCATCCATTGATGGTTTGGTACATCCTCCACTAAGTAGCAGCACCTCCTTCAAAGCACTGAAGAGCATGCTGGGTCATATCCTTTCTAGATGTGTCATTCTTCATGTGATCCTCCATGTTCTGAATCCATCGGTCCGTCTCCAATTGACTCATCGGTCCAGGTAATATGAGCTCATCTCCATTCATCCTCTATTGGGTACAAGGGCTTTGGGTGAGAGAGAGAGAGGGATACACACAATACAAACAATAGTTTTGAAAAGACAGATTTTATTGTGGCTGTCGGAAAAACATCAAACAAATGACAGCTCACAAACGTCGCATCTAACGTAGGTATATAACTGGGGTTTGGTCTTCTAAAGGTCAAAGTCGTCAAACTCTTAAAGTCTTGTTCATGTCTCCGATGGCTTCTTCCGATCATGCTTGTCCTTCTAAAATTCTTTTGCTAGATCATCTCTATTGATGCGAAATCTCTCGTGGTGTCCTTTAATATTTCTGGAGTTGCATTCCAAACTTCTGGGTTTCATCAACCTCGACATGGACCATGATCCTACTGTCCTTCAGTTCATGACGAATCTCTGGTACCTCGGGGTTTTGCTTCTCCAGCTTGGCTACTTCAGCTTCTGGGTCCTGAGTTTCTTCATGAAATACTTCCTTATCAAATACTGCTTCTGCAGGTCCATCCTAAACTTCCTGATGTAATATTCCAGATCCTGGTGAATACACCAGCTAAGGTTAACACTTCATCTTGCTCATAGGTGCTCCGTAAGCCTTCTTGTAATCCAATCCTTCCAAAGAAATGCATGCTTAACTCAGCACGGCGACAATAGCATAAGTGGGAGATAACATCATGGATAGCGTGTTTCTGCTCTTGTCATTTCCAAGAGCTATCATTCCATAGTTGATATCTCCTGCTTTAGGGTTTCTTAACAAAACTTTGAGTTCTATGCTCCATGTTCAGGTCTTTCTCCGATACACCTTGATCTCGGGTATTGACAACTTCCATAGTCTGCCAAATTCCATAAGGGTAGCCTTCTTAGGTCATAAAAATCTGAGAATCTTCAGAGCCTTCAAATTCTCCTAGTCTTCAGAGTCTTCAACAGTTGTAGTTTCCATTATCATAATGTATGGTAAAATCCTCTTCATTCCAAGGTGGTCTTTGTTGTCCGATATCTTGTACTTCTTGGAGTGGTCTCATCAGTCGAATCTTCGAGGGGTCAAAAGGGGAAAGGGGTATGGTCTCACTAAAAGGGGATATTTGAATAAGCTCAGAAGAGAAGAGAGGTAAAAGATCTTTTTGAAAATGAAGTTGTAGAGAAAAATCTTTCCTATGGGCTTGCCAGTTTCTAGGGTCACGTCCTATAGTCAACATGTGCTCTGATACCATCTTTTAGCGACCCGACCCGAATGGGTCAAGTCTCTGTGCTTAAGTGTCATCCCTGGATCGGTATGCTGACACACACAGTACTCGAGGATTTATAACAGAGGTAAATCACATGTATAAAGTAACATAAATACTATTACCTCAATCCAAAATAGCGGAAGTAACAAGGTTGTGGATTCCCATCAACACCAACGGCAGAGTTGAGTGTAGAAATCGTAACCCTAACGTATCACTTACTCGTCCTAAGATCCTGCAACATGAGACGTTGCAGCCACAAAGGGCCAGTACATTGAATGTACTGGCAAATTCACACTGTAGAGCAATGCTGAAATATGGCTATCACTACATGCATATATGGCTGGTGGAAAAGCTCTATGGTTATAAGGTTTTTGTGAAAAGCCAATTTTTCCCTACTACAAAGGAATAAATTTATTTAACTATCATGGTGGTTGTTAAACATTGAGAATGGTTGACAACATTCTTAATCCCAATTAATCGTCATCATTAAAACCCAACAATATTAATTTAAAGTAACATGATGAGATTCACATGATATCCAAGTACTAGATACTCAAAACATCCATAACCGGGGACACGGCTAACCATGATTAGTTTATACACTCTGCAGAGGTTTGCGCACTTTTCCCCACAAGACTCGATCGCCTCCGTTGGGTTTCTCGCACTATATGATGTTTGAGAAACGGATGACCGAGACACAGTCTTTCAGAAGCGCTAGCACCTTACGAAGGGTAGACCAGTACACCTACTTTCCCCTACATCTGCTAGTCTACCCGTAAGAGTTCGCACAACTTAATCAACTATGCCAGAGCCGATAATGGCTTGTGGCTGCACACGGAAGTTTCTAGTATGAATAATCTCATGATCCCTTTGGGCCTGGGTGGCGGTCCAAAAAAAACAGGCAAGTCCTAGAATAACCAGGTACCTCAATCCACCTAGATGTGTATTAATGTTGCCACCTTAAATAAACCATTAATTAACAATCTCACATCTGTCATGGAAAATCACTCACCCAATCCACGTCTACTTGCATAGCATGGCAAAATAAGCAAACATAGAAGTAACTCCCAAGGGTTTGATAATAAAACAGGTAATAGGTACTACCTCAATCTACTTCCCATCCCACAATTTAATTAGATCCTAATCATGCAATGTTTGAGGATTGAAACTAATGCATAAAAACTGGGTATGAAAAGGGATATGATCAAAGTGTGAACTTGCCTGCAATGCTGATGAAGATGATTCGCACTCAAAACTCTTGATAGTTCTACTCGTCACACTCCGGTCAATCTATCGTAAGCAAGCAATAGTAACCACACATAAGCAATCACTCAAAAGATCGGAAAGAACGAAGAAAACAAATTCGAAAAACATCAAAACCAAGCAAATAACTCTTGCAACATAAAACAATTTCTAACAGTACCAAAATTATGTGAATTTGGCCTTATCAGAAAGTTTAGGCCAAGAGCTTCGATTTGCAAAAAGAATCAACTAAATCGGAGTTACGAAACTCAAGTTACGATCAAACGAAGTTTAAATTCAAATCTGATCTAATTCAAATTTTAAACTTTCAAAAACATGTTTGAGTTAGATTACTGGGTAGAGGGGATCATAACGAAGAGGTGGGCGTTGGTTTTGTTGGATTTGGACAAACGAGTAAAAAGATGTAGTCGTTTGAAAACCAGGGGCTAATCTGTAAATAATATATCTACAAAGAAGTCCCTGACTAGAAACTAACAGAAAAAGAAAAGACTAAATAACGAACGCTCATTTATAAGATCTAAACAGTGGACGTTCGCTGTTTAATAAAACCTAAAAAAACAGATCTAGTCTAGGGGTTTTTTTTTAACCGGACTAATTAGAGAGAACCGGGGCGGTTGCGGTTATACCGGTTCAGGGAAAATAAACCGGTGGCGGCGGTTAACTCCGGCGAGTCCGGCGTCGGGCGTGGTCGCCGGCGGTGCTCAGTGGTCTCTGGTTGTCTTGGCGAGGGGCGAGCGCGGCGGGTGGCGGCGGTAGCGTGTGGAGTGGGGGCGCAGAACAGCGGCGGCGACGGCAACCGATGGCGGCGGCGACGAATCTGGCGAGGGGCGGCGGCGGCTGCGATTCCGGCGAGGCAGCGGCGAGATGCGGGAGGAGAAGGGATAGAGAGGTCTTGGCGGCGGCTTTATATGGGAGGGATGGCCTCGGGAGGCGTGGGGAAGGGGCAAGGGAGGAGGAGTCCGGGCGGACTCGGCGGCGGTCGCCGGCGTCTGTGAAGGACTCTGCCGAAATCGATGACAGTCTTGGTGAAATTTGGGCAGCGGCTGGTGGGGAGCTGGGCCGACCAGTTCAAGGAGGAATTCCTTTAAAAAAACAGACGAAGAATTAAAACAAAAGAGATAAATACAAAATATAATATAGGCATATTATATATCAAAATTTTCAAAAAAAGATTTCCCACAACATGAACATTTTCTAGAGTCAAATAAAATCCACAAATAATTCAAATAATTCAAATAGTGCTACTGTTCTAATAAAAATCCACTGAAGTTATTTTAAAAATACCAAAATTAATTCAAATTTATTTCTCTCCAATTTTCTGATGTAGGGAATCATGTTACCCTATTTTCCTTATATTTTATTTTTGGAGAAAATAATTTGAATAAAACTCAAATAACTCCAAATTGAAAATAAAAGAACTTTGAATTTAATTCTTTGAAACTCCCAACTCATATTTCATATAATTTGAAGAATTCATTTTATCTTCTCTCATGAAAATCATTGAGTTGCATGAAGTTTCTGAATTGGAAATATTTTCCAAATGAAATTCAAATATTTTCAACACCCCTTGTCATTTAAATAAATGGAAGAAGTCATGTCATATTCTCTCCAGGGTTTTGTGGTGAAAAGAATTTGAATTCACGGAGATCACGAATGCAAAATGAAAGTTTGGGAAAGTCCTTTTATTCCCTCTCATTTAACTTTCAAAAAGTTTCGAATTTCACTCAATTTCACACAATCAATCAAACAATCAATCACATCTATCTATTTATTATAACATTCCAAAATTTAGAATTTTGGGATGTTACACCTCCTCGTTGATTGCTTGACGTCCACTCCAAGTCCTCTAGATCAGGTTTGTTCCGAAAATCACATTCCCAAAGGATTCATTCCGTTTGGACTCTGTTTGATATCCTTTTCCTTCGAAACACTGAAATAGGCAAAAAAACAGCAATTTGGGCTGGGCTTCCGGTAAATAGGTTAGTCCCAAAAATAATATAAAAATGTATAATAAAGCCCATTAAATGTCCAAAAAAGAATATATAATAGCATGGAACAATAAAAAATTATAGATACGTTGGAGACGTATCAAGCATCCCCAAGCTTAATTCCTGCTCGTCCTCGAGTAGGTAAATGATAAAAATAGAATTTTTGATATGGAATGCTACTTAGCATAATTTTCAATGTAATTCTCTTAATTGTGGCATGAATGTTCAGATCCGAAATATTCAAGATAAAAGTTAATATTGACATAAAAATAATAATACTTCAAGCATACTAACAAAGCAATCATGTCTTCTCAAAATAACATGGCCAAAGGAAGTTATCCCTACAAAATCATATAGTCTGGCTATGCTCTATCTTCATCACACAAGGTATTTAATCATGCACAACCCCGATGACAAGCCAAGCAATTGTTTCATACTGATGTTCTCAAACATTTTCAATCTTCACACAATACATGAGCGTGAGCCATGGACATAACACTATATGTGGAATAGAATGGTGGTTGTGGAGAAGACAAAAAGGAAGAAGATAGTCTCACATCAACTAGGCGTATCAACGGGCTATGGAGATTCCCATCAATAGATATCAATGTGAGTTAGTAGGGATTGCCATGCAACGGATGCACTAGAGCTATAAGTGTATGAAAGCTCAACAAAATAAACTTAGTGGGTGTGCATCTAACTCGCTTGCTCACGAAGACCTAGGGCATTTTGAGGAAGCCCATCATTGGAATATACAAGCCAAGTTCTATAATGTAAAAGTCCCACTAGTGTATGAAAGTGACAACATAGGAGACTCTCTATCATGAAGATCATGGTGTTACTTTGAAGCACAAGTGTGGTAAAAGGATAGTAACATTGTCCCTTCTCTCTTTTTCTCTCATTTTTTTTATTTATTTGGGCCTTTTCTATTTTTTATGGCCTCTTTTTTTTCCTTTTTTTTCTTTTTTTCGTCCGGAGTCTCATCCCAACTTGTGGGGGAATCATAGTCTCCATCATCCTTTCCTCACTGGGACAATGCTCTAATAATGATGATCATCACACTTTTATTTTCTTACAACTCAAGAATTACAACTCAATACTTAGAACAAAAATATGACTCTATGTGAATGCCTCCAGCAGAGTACCGGGATATGCAGTGAATCAAGAGTGACATGTATGAAAATTATGAACGGTGGCTTTGCCACAAATACGATGTCAACTACATGATCATGCAAAGCAATATGACAATGATGGAACGTGTCATAGTAAACGGAACGGTGGTAAGTTGCATGGCAATATATCTCGGAATGGCTATGGAAATGCCATAATAGGTAGGTATGTTGGCTGTTTTAAGGAAGGTAATGGTGGGTGTATGGTACCGGCGAAAGTTGCGCGATACTAGAGAGGCTAGCAATGGTGGAAGGGTGAGAGTGCGTATAATCCATGGACTCAACATTAGTCATAAAGAACTCACATACTTATTGCAAAAATCTATTAGTTATCGAAACAAAGTACTACGCGCATGCTCCTAGGGGGATAGATTGGTAGGAAAAGACCATCGCTCGTCCCCGACCGCCACTCGTAAGGAAGACAATCAATAAATAAATCATGCTCCGACTTCATCACATAACGGTTCACCATACATGCATGCTACGGGAATCACAAACTTTAACACAAGTATTTATCAAATTCACAACTACTCAACTAGCATGACTCTAATATCACCATCTTCATATCTCAAAACAATTATCAAGTATCAAACTTATCTTAGTATTCAACGCACTTATAAGAAAGTTTTTACTAATCTTGGATGCCTATCATATTAGGACTAATTTCACAACTTAAGCAAATTACCATGCTGTTTTGTAGGTCTCCCAAAATAATATAAGTGAAGCATGAGAGAACAATAATTTATATAAAACAAAACCACCACCGTGCTCGAAAAGATATAAGTGAAGCACTAGAGAAAAAACTATATAGCTCAAAAGATATAAGTGAAGCACATAGAGTATTCTAACAAATTCTCTCTCAAAAGGTGTGTACAGCGAGGATGATTGTGGTAAACTAAAAAGCAAATACTCAAATCATACAAGACGCTCCAAGCAAAACACATATCATGTGGTGAATAAAAATATAGCCCCAAGTAAAGTTACCGATAGACGAAGACGAAAGAGGGGATGCCTTCTGGGGCATCCCCAAGCTTAGGCTTTTGGTTGTCCTTGAATTTTACCTTGGGGTGCCTTGGGCATCCCCAAGCTTAGCTTCTTGCCAATCCTTGTTCCATAATCCATCAAATCTTTACCCAAAACTTGAAAACTTCACAACACAAAACTTAACAGAAAATCTCGTGAGCTCCGTTAGCGAAAGAAAACAAAACACCATTTCAAGGTACTGTAATGAACTCATTGTTTATTTATATTGGTGTTAAACCTACTGTATTCCAACTTTTCTATGGTTTATTTACTCTTTTACTAGCCATAGACTCATCAAAATAAGCAAACAACACGCGAAAAACAGAATCTGTAAAAAACAGAACAGCCTGTAGTAATCTGTATCTAACGCAAACTTCTGGAAGTCAGAAACATCTAAAAAAATAGGACGACCTAGATAATTTGTTTACTGATCTACTGCAATTGGAATCAGTATTTTATCACGTTCTGGTGATTTTAAACAATTGTTTTCGTGAACAGAAAGTTTCTGGAATTTTCAGCAAGATCAGATAACTATCCTCCAAGAAGATCCTATAGGTTTCACTTGGCACAAACACTAATTAAAACATAAAAACACATCTAACCAGAGGCTAGATCAAAGATTTATTACTAAACAGAACCAAAAAGCAAGAAATTAAACAAAATTGGGTTGCCCCCCAACAAGCGCTATCGTTTAACGCCCCTAGCTAGGCATAAAAGCAAAGATAGATCTAAGTATTGCCATCTTTGGTATGCAATCCATAAGTGGCTCTCATAATAGATTCATAAGGTAATTTAATATTATTTCTAGGGAAGTGTTCCATGACTTACCTTAACAGAAATTGGTATCTAATATTCCCTTCCTTCATATCAATAATTGCACCAATCGTTCTATGGAAAGGTCTACCAAGAATAATAGGACATGAATGATTGCAATCTATATCAAGAACAATAAAATCTACGGGCACATAGTTCCTATTTGAAACAATAAGAACATCATTAATTCTTCCCATAGGTTTCTTGATAGTGGAATCCGCAAGATGCAAGTTTAAAGAGCAATCATCAAATTCACGGAAACCTAGCAAATCACACAAAGTTTTTGGAATCGTGGAAACACTAGCACCCAAATCACACAAAGCATTGCATTCATGATCTTTAATTTTAATTTTAATTGTAGGTTACCACTCATCATAAAGTTTTCTAGGGATAGAAACTTCCAACTCAAGTTTTTATTCGTAAGATTGCATCAAAGCATCAACGATATGTTTAGTAAAGGCTTTATTTTGACTATAAGCATGAGGAGAATTTAGCACGGATTGCAACAAGGAAATACAATCTATCATAGAGCAATTACCATAATTAAATTCCTTGAAATCCAAAATAGTGGGTTCATTTCTATCTAAAGTTTTAACCTCTTCAATCGCACTTTTACCAATTTTTGCATCAAGATCTAAAAACAACAAATTTTTGGGACGCCTTTTAACTAAAGTTGACTCATCTCCAGTCCCAACGTTATCAAGATTCATATTGCAAAACAAATATTTAATAGGATACACATCAATAACTTTTAGATCTTCATATTTATTCTCATTAAAACTAGAAGAACACGCCTTCACAAAGCAATCTTTCTTAGCACACATCCTAGCGGTTCTTTCTTGGCACTCATCAATGGAAATTCTCATGGCTTTGAGAAACTCGTTGATATAATGCTTAGGTGGAATAGATCTAAGTTTCAAAGAATCAACATCAAGAGAAATTCTATCCACGTTCCTAGCCAATTCGTCAACCTTAAGCAATTTTTCTTCAAGCAAAGTATTGAAATTCTTTTGTGAATTCATAAACTCTTTAACACTAGTCTCAAATTCAGAGGTCATCTTATTAAAATTTCCATAAGAATTGTTGTAGGAATTAGCATAATTATTAGAGGAATTACTAGGGAACGGCCTAGGATTAAAATTTCCTCTATACGCATTGTTACCAAAATTATTCCTACCAAAAAAATTCATATCCATGGATTCATTATTATTCTCAATCAAAGTAGACAATAGCATATCATTAGGATCAGAAGAAACACTCTTATTAGCAAACAATTTCATAAGTTCATCCATCTTTCCACTCAAAACATTAATTTCTTCTATCGCATGCACTTTTTTACTAGTAGATCTTTCGGTGTGCCATTGAGAATAATTAACCATAATATTATCTAGGAGTTTAGTAGCTTCTCCTAAAGTGATTTACATAGAAGTGCCCCCCACGGCCGAATCTAAAAGATTTTTAGAAGCAAAATTCAATCCGGCATACTATTTTTATATAATCATCCACAAATTCAAACATGAGTTGGGCAATTACGTATCGTTAATTTCATCCTCTCCCAAGCTTGTGCAACATGTTCATGATCAACTTGCTTAAAATTCATAATATCGTTTCTAAGAGAGATGATCTTAGCGAGAGGAAAATACTTAGAGCCAAAAGCATCTTTGCATTTATTCCATGAATCAATAGTATTTTTAGGCAAAGACGAAAACCAAGTTTTAGCACGATCTCTAAGCGAAAATGGGAATAGTTTCAACTTAACAATATCATTGTCCACATCTTTCTTCTTTTGCATATCACAAAAATCAACAAATCTATTTAGATGGGTAGCGGCATCTTCACTAGGAAGGCCGACGAATTGATCTTTCATGACAAGATTCAGCAAAGTAGCATTAATTTCACAAGATTCAGCTTCGATAAGAGGAGCAATCGGACTGCTAAGAAAATCATTGTTGTTGACACTGGCAAAGTCACACAATTTAGTATTGTATTGAGCCATGATGACAAGCAAGCAATCCAACACACGAGAAAACAAGAACCAAGCGAAAAAGAGGCGGACGGAAAGAGAGGGCGAATAAAACGACAAGGGTAAAGTGGGGTAGAGGAAAACGAGAGGCAAATGGCAAATAATGTAATGCGACGGATAAGAGTTTGTGATGGGTACTTGGTATGTCTTGACTTGTGCGTAGACTCCCCGGCAACGGCGTCAGAAATCCTTCTTGCTACCTCTTGAGCACCGCGTTGGTTTTCCCTTGAAGAGGAAAGGGTGATGCAGTAAAGTAGCATAAGTATTTCCCTCAGTTTTTGAGAACCAAGGTATCAATCTAGTAGGAGACCACACTCAAGTCCCACACACCTACACAAACAAATAAGAACCTTGCAACCAACGCGATAAAGGGGTTGTCAATCCCTTCACGGCCACTTGCAAAACTGAGATATGATAGAGATGATAAGATAATATTTTTGGTATTTTTATGATAAAGACTAAAAGTAAAGAAACCAAAATAAACGGTAATAGAAATAGCTTATTGACGGGAGATCAATATGATGGAAAATAGACCCGGGGGCCATAGGTTTCACTAGTGGCTTCTCTCAAGATAGCATAAGTATTACGGTGGGTAAACAAATTACTGTCGAGCAATTGATAGAATTGAGCATAGTTATGAGAATATCTTGGTATGATCATTTATATAGGCATCACGTCCGTGACAAGTAGACAAACTCCTGCGTGCATCTACTACTATTAGTGCACACATCGACCGCTATCCAGCATGCATCTAGTGTATTAAGTTCATAAGAACGGAGTAACGCTTTAAGCAAGATGACATGACGTAGAGGGATAAAATCATGCAATATGATATAAAACCCATCTTTTTATCCTCTATGGCAACAATACAATACGTGTCGTTTCCCCTACTGTCACTGAGATCGAGCACCGCAAGATTGAACCCAAAGCTAAGCACTTCTTCCATTGCAAGAAAGATCAATCTAGTAGGCCAAACCAAACTGATAATTCGAAGAGACTTGCAAAGATAACCAATCATACATAAAAGAATTTAAAGGAGATTCAAAAATTGTTCATAGATAATATTGATCATAAACCCACAATTCATCGGATCTCAACAAACACACCGCAAAAGAAGATTACATCGAATATATCTCCAAGAGAATCGAGGAGAACTTTGTATTGAGATCCAAAGAGAGAGAAGAAGCCATCTAGCTAATAATTATGGACCCGAATGTCTGAGGTAAACTACTCACACATCATCGGAGAGGCTATGGTGTTGATGTAGAAGCCCTCCGTGATCGATGCCCCCTCCGGCGGAGTGCCGTAAAAGGCCCCAAGATGGGATCTCAGGGGTACAGGAGGTTGCGGCGGTGGAAATAGGGTTTTGGCTCCGTATCTAATGTTTTCGGGGTACGGAGGTATATATAGGAGGAAGAAGTAGGTCGGTGGAGCTACGAGGGGCCCACGAGGGTGGAGGGCACGCCCAGGGGGGTAGGCACGCCCCCCCTGAGTCGTGGCCTCCTCGTTGATTGCTTGAAGTCCACTCCAAGTCCTCTGGATCACGTTTGTTCCGAAAATCACGTTCCCGAAGGTTTCATTCCGTTTGGACTCCGTTTGATATGCTTTTCCTCCGAAACACTGAAATAGGCAAAAAACAGTAATTTGGGCTGGGCCTCCGGTTAATAGGTTAGTCCCAAAAATAATATAAAAGTATATAATAAAGCCCTTTAAACGTCCAAAAAAGAATATATAATAGGATGGAACAATAAAAAATTATAGATACGTTGGAGACGTATCACATAGCTGCTTCGGAAGCTGCTTAGGAAGGAGTCTGGATGAAGGAGTTTATCACTGACCTAGGAGTGATTCCCAATGCGTCGGGCCCGATGACTCTCTTTTTTGACAACACTTGAGCTATTGCCATTGCCAAGGAGCCCAGGTTTCACAAGAAGACCAAGCACATCAAGCGCGACTTCAACTCTATTCAAGATGGAGACATAGATATTTGTAAAGTACATATGGATCTGAATGTCGCAGATCCGTTGACTAAACCTCTTTCACGAGCAAAACATGATCCACACCAGAACTCTATGGGTGTTCGATTCATCACAATGTAACTAGATTATCAACTCTAGTGCAAGTGGGAGACAGTTGGAAATATGCCCTAGAGGCAATAATGAATTTTTTATTATTATATTTCCTTGTTCATGATAATTGTCTATTGTTCATGCTATAATTGTATTAACCGGAAACCGTAATACATGTGTGAATACATAGATCACAACATGTCCCTAGTGAGCCTCTAGTTGACTAGCTCGTTGATCAATAGATGGTTGTGGTTTCCTGACCATGGACATTGGATGTCGTTGATAACAGGATCACATCATTAGGAGAATGATGTGATGGACAAGACCCAATCCTAAGCATAGCACAAGATCGTGTAGTTTGTTTGCTAGAGCTTTTCTAATGTCAAGTATCATTTCATTAGACCAAGAGATTGTGCAACTCTCGGATACTGTAGGAATGCTTTGGGTGTATCAAACGTCACAACATAACTGGGTGACTATAGAGGTGCACTAAAGGTATCTCCGAAAGTGTCTGTTGGGTTGGCACGAATCGAGACTGGAATTTGTCACTCCGTATGACAGAGAGGTATCTCTAGGCCTACTCGGTAATGCATCATCATAATGAGCTCAATGTGACTAAGGAGTTAGTCACGGGATCATGTGTTACGGAACGAGTAAAGAGACTTGTCGGTGACGAGATTGAACAAGGTATGGGGATACCGGGTGGGGCCACCTACCCCGAGGGACCAAGTGGGCTGAATATGGGTGGGAACCAGCCCCCTAGTGGGCTAGTGCGCCCCCAAGGGCCCAAGGCGCCTAGGGTTGGAAACCCTAGGGGTGGGGGCGCCTCCCACCTGCTTGGGGGGCAAGTCTCCCCCCTTGGCCGCCGCCCCCACTTCTAGATGCATCTAGGGGAGCCGTCCCCCTCTCCCTTCACCCTACAAATAGTGGGGGGGGGGAGGGCAGCCGCACCCTTCCCCCCTCCAACTCCTCCTCCTCCGTAGTGCTTAGCGAAGCTCTGCCGGAGAACCACGAGCTCCACCACCACGCCATCGTGCTGCCGGAGTTCTCCCTCAACTTATCCTCTCCCCTTGATGGATCAAGAAGGAGGAGACGTCCCCGGGCTGTACGTGTGTTGAACGCGGAGACGCGTCCGTTCGGTGCTTGGATCAGATCTTCCGCGATTTGAATCGCCGCGAGTACGACTCCATCAACCGCGTTCTTGTAATGCTTCCGCTTAGCAATCTTGAAGGGTATGAAGATGCACTCCCTCTCTCTTGTTGCTAGCATCTCCTAGATTGATCTTGGTGACACATAGGAAAATTTTGAATTATTACTACGTTCCCCAACAATAAGGAGGAGCCACAAGCCTGTCCGGCAAGCTTAGGGTAGGTGGCGCGTTGTCTATCTTGTGGGCCCGTCGAGCGTCGTATCACGTTGATTCTTTTTCCCAAAAATCACATATATTCCAACATAAATCTCCATAAATTTTTATCACGTTTGGACTTCGTTTGATATAAATTTTTTGCGAAACAAAAAACATGCAACAAACAGGAATTAACACTGTGCACTGGATCAATATGTTCGTTTAGGAAAGTCATATAACATGTTGCCAAAAGTATGTGAAAGTTGTAGAATATTTAGATGAAACAATAAAAAAGTATTGATACGACGAAGACATATCAAAAAGCAAGCAATAGCTTACGCATAGCGGCGTCCTCCAGGTCCTGCAGCCTCTTCATCAACTGGTTCACCCGGTCCTCCGCAGTAGTCCGTGCGTCGGCGACCTATTTGGCGGCAGCCTCCTTCTGCTTCAGGACAGACGCCTGCTTCAACAGCTCAGCATCTTTGGTGTCCACCGCACCCTCAAGGTCGGCTACCTTATGCGGATACTCTCTGGGCTCGCCATCAGCAAGGCCCACTGCAGTCTGGAGCTCCCCTCGAGACCTCTCCAATTCCTGTAGTTGTTACCGCAGATTCGATGCCTCCTCAATAGCTGCATAACAAGGGTTGACAACAAACAATCAGCACAGAGAATCAATAGAAACATCTGATCAAATCAGGCGCAACCTGATAACTCACAGATGGATCCGTCAGACCCCGTCGAAAGGTGCGCGATCTCCTACCGCTGGACCTCCAGTTGGCGCTTGAGGTCAACCACCTCACCCTCCAAAGCTACCATCTTCTACAGGAGGCAACTATCATGAACAAAAAACAAGCCAAAATGAGAGTCCGAAATAGACATCCCATCCGGCCTTTGGGACTACTGGCTACACTTCGTCAATCAAAACACAAAGGCATAACCTGGCAGCTGGCCTCTGCAAGGACATCGAGCCCGTCTACCTGGGTGCTCAAAACCTCCAGTGCACCTACTACCGCAGCAACAAGCACCGCGGAGGACGCGAGAGCTACAGCTCTAGCAGACTGATCCGCACTGGCCTCCTCAACCTCCCCTCCACAAGCAAGCACGATACCCAAGAAGGCAGCTTTAGCAAAGGTCAGCGCAACACCAGCACCATCGGGGATCCCGGACAAGACTTCTGCGGCTACAAAATGAAAACCAGAGGTTGAGAAGGAGGCTCAAAATGCAAAAACAATTCTCAAACACATTTACTGGTGACAAGCGAAGTGATCTCTGAGGGAACTAGTGGAGAGTCACCAGGTGGCCTCTGCACGATCTCCTCTGCAGCATCATAGGCCAGAGCTTCTGGGGTCGTGAGCTCCCTACACGAGGATACAAGTCAGATCCCGACGAATGCCAAAGACACAACAAATGTCGCAAAGACGCCTCGAACATACTTTGCAGGTGCCACAACTTTCCACCTCTTGGCCATGAGCATTGCTAGTGGCACCTTCAGCTTCGGAGAAATCGGAGCACCATGAGGTCGACGGATTGTACGGCCTACCGGCTTGGCCTCCGAAGGGCCGCCCTTAAGAGATGCTCCTTGGCGACCGCAGGTTCCCCCGGTCTCCCACGAGCCAGTGGGTCAGCCTCCTCGTCCTCTATGACTAAGGGCGGTGACGAGACGACACCCAATATGACACCCTCATCGGGCACCCCATTGTCCGCCCCTCCATCCACAGAAGAGGCAACCTTCTTCACTTTTCGATAAAGGGGAGGGGGTGCTCCGGGGCGGGCTGCAGGAGCACCCACATCTCTGGAGTCAAGTCTTGCCCAGGAAATGGGGGCTCCGAAAGGAAGGCAGCAAACTCTGTGAACCACTAAAACAGACAAAAGAGCGGAGGTCAAAGACGCAGACCCACCTCTCCATTACTATTCTCACCCAGAACTAGGTCCAAGAACCATACCTCCTTGGGCAGGGACGCGTGGCTGAAGGCCTCAACCGCAATCAGCATGAACACATTATCGGCTTCCAACACTCTCAGCTGATCGAGGCGATGGAGAATCTCCTCTTTCTAGAGGTCGCTGCGAGAAGTCCAGGCGGGGTCGGTCGGCCCACAATAGTCACTCATCAGCGCAATGCGGGCCTGCAGGGGAAAGACTCGATGCTCCACCCCAGTTTGCATGACCTGGAGGCCAGTCAGGCCGTTGTCCTTCAAGGATGCGATCGCCCCCAGAAGCAACTACGTGCTTTTGGAGACGCAGGTCGGTGACTCCCAAGAATTCAGCTGCAACGGAGACCCCTCGAAGAGGGCTGGCAGGTTGGCCTCAAGGCCGAACACATAAAACCAAATCTTCAGCTAGACACCCATTGACTTGGGAAGGTTCATGGGGAAGAAGGAGGAATGGGGGTGCAGCAGAATGCTGACCCCACCAATATCACGAATGGAGTTGCTGCTCATATGACCCTTAACGCAGGAAAAGCGTCGGAAGAGGTCGAAGTGGGGGGCAGCCCTGAGAAAGCACTCACAGAACATGATGAATTTCGCGATGTGGAGAATGCTGGTGGGGTTGAGGTGGTGAAGCTGAATGCCAAGGAAGAAGAGGAGCCCCGCACAAAGGGGTGAAAGGGAAAACCGAGGCCTAGCCTTGGAGGACGGCGCGTGCCATCCGGCAGCGCCGGGAATTCCTCTATAGAGAGAGGAATCCAATACTTGAGGTCAGATGGGAATGACCCCTCTGCCTTTAGCTTCTGGACATATCGGTCTGAAATTACGGAGCAGGCTCACCGGCGGGTGAAGATCTCGGTGCTAGGTTGCGGCTCGGTAGTGGCGCCGGAGCCTTCCGCCTCTTCTCTACTTCCCTGGTTTCCCAAACGCTGCCGGCCACGGTCGAGGACCCCAAAGCTCATCTCTCATTTCGTGGGGGAGGAAATGGTGGGCCCGACAATGATGAACATCGCTATGGCGGCGGAGCGGAGATGCGATGAAGCAGAAGTGCAGAGAAGCAGACGCACAAGGAAGCGGGTGAAGGTGAAATGACGCCTTGTTGCCCCACCGCTCTTATGACCCCCCATGGGCTAGCCAACAATTGATGTGCCCCTGCGCGCCACGTACCCCATGACTAGTGGGCGGTTCCCATTCACGTCCTGCAGGCACGGAATCAAAACCAAGTTACCGCAATAAGACATACGTCAACTCGTTCTCAATCCCCTCGCTGACGCGACGGTTCAAATAAAAGATGGTGGCCCTTACCTGTCAAACCAAAGGCAGGGTGGGGAGGCCTAAAGGTTGTGGCATCTTTGACTAGGCGGTTTTCCCAAGAGGCAGGCGTTCGACCTCCTTCAAGGCATCAGGACAATAACACTATGGCCGGGCTCCAGGAAGATGACACAACGAAGGAGCCCACTTGAGATCTGGCGACCCTCATTAAGACCTCCCCCATGCTCGGGGGCTACCGATGGGATCCTATACTGGGGGTGGTTAATGCCAAGGAGCCTGGCCTCATCAATTACAAGCGGCCAAATAGGCCCATGGCAACGCTAACCCTAGGAGGCCAGACAACCTTCTTGACGCCCAAGAGTAGAGGATAGGGGCACCCCAGATCACATCCAGCATGTGAACCCTAGAAATCTCCTGTCTATATAAAGAGGGCTCTAGGGTTCCTCTTGATCATCTATCTTCAGATAGGAAAATTCTTGATAGCAACATCATACACCATTGCAACCACTCGCACAAGGTATCCCTGTATTATGAATAACCAAAACTAGCAGGAAATAGGGTATTACTCTTTGGAGGCCCGAACCTGGATAAACCCCTCGCATGACCTCCGATCCATGACTTCCAGCTGCGCTTGGACCCCTACCAAGGGATCTAACGGAAATCTACTTCATCAATAGAGGATGTTGATGCTGCTACCGCCATCAATCAGCACCCGCAAGAAGTGGCAGGTAAGCCTCTCAGAGGTGAAAGTGGGGTCAAGGATGAGGGCATAGCCACTCGGCGTGGGAATCACAACCGGGTGGTCCTCATGGCTCCAGGTGAGAGGCCTCTCGAACCAGTGCATGAAATGAGGGACAGGGGGAATAGTATAGCATTCACCTCATGTCGGCGCTTGCGCAGGCTGTGCTTGGCACCACACTCGCTGGTGAAGATGATGTATACCACATCTTGGTGGGGGAAGTCGACATGAACGCCACCGGCTGCTGAAGCAGGCAGAGGAGGAGGTGGCGGCACGTCATCGCCCTGCGCCAGGCGCTGAGTCCAGCTGCACTGTCGGTACATATGCATAGACGGTTTCATGCTGCCCTCGCCAGTTCGCTGATGTTGGCTACCACCCTGATTGGCCGACTGCTATTCCTCAACGGTTTTGACTTGTGGGCTGCCATATCTAGCGTCTGGCAGCTCGCCCTTGCGCTTGTTGTCTTCTGCTTCCGCTTGTTGTCTTCTCCAGCCGGGCGAGGGTTAGCTGACTGGTCCTGAATTGCCTTGCCGGATGCATCCAGACGTACCTACACACGCATCGTGGAGTCGATCGCGGCGTACTTGTCCGCCTTGGTCATGAGTTTCGCCATGCTTGCTAGCTCAGAGCGCATGAGCTTATGCTTGAGCAGGGTGTCGTCTCTGGACCGCTCAGCGAAGTACTGGATCACCTGCACCACGTGGACCCCTTGCAGCATATGAGCTCAGTCCACCACGTGAGGTAGTTGCAGAGGGACTCGTCCGTCCCCTAGACACACATGGAGAGTTGGCGCGGCCGGCCAGGGCGGTTGTACGTGCCACTAAAGTTGCACACAAACGCTTCATCGAAGTCCAACCAAGCATTGATGCTATTGGCTGGCTGGCTGTTTAGCCACGTCCGGGCCAAGCTGAGCAGCCTGAGCGGTATGTAGCGCACCGCAACACGCTTGTTGCCGCCGGCGCTGCTGATGGGTGTGGTGTAGTCGACCAGACAGTCCTTTGGCTTGGTGACCTAGTTGTACTTTGGGGTGTCGCAGGCTAGCTTGAAGCCCTTGGGAATGTGCAGACCGAAGCCAGCCGGACCAATGGAGCTTTCCTCCTCCAGAGCGAGGGAGCGCGCCAGCCGCTTGATGCAGTAGCAGGCATCATGCTCGTTGTTGGGCTCACGAGACCCCAACTGGCCAGTTAAAGCTGGCGGCTCCCGCCGGACAGGCAGAGGTTGTTGCTCCAGCTGCTAACGACCCCAGCCAGCCTACTCGTTCGCTCGGCTGGAGACAGTTGGCGGGTCATGGTTGCGTTGGCCCCGGCTACCCTGGTGTCAGCTTCCCTGGCTGGCAGCAGGCGGGGAGGACGCTGCAGTGTCCGCCTGTGTGCATCGACTGGCTGTCGGTTGTCCATCTGAAGAGCGGGAGACTTTGAGCTAGACGTGGCTGGCTCGGGCGGGTTCCACTACATCCACAACAAGTTTGTGGTGGTGATGATGTCGGGACGCGCTACTGTTGGTAGCGCAGCTCCTCACCCTCCAAGTGGTCCAGCTTGGCAGCGGCCTCCTATGCAGCCCTCATGTTCTAGATGGGGGTGTTGTAAGTAGGCCGGTTCATGCCTAGCAGCTCACCCACAGCTCGGCCACGGTGCTGAATGCCCCTAAGCCACATGGGAGTGTCATCAGCAGGAGTGAAGCCGTGGGCTGTGTTGTACTCACGCTACACGGACGCCATCTAAGGCTGCACGGCGGCGAGCTCAGTGGCGTCGGCAAGAAAGCGCTTGCGGGTCTCCTCAAGCTCGGCCGCAGCGGCAGCCGGATCAGTGCCAGGCACGAGGGCGTGCGCGGGTTATGTACCACCGCGTGCAGGGGGTTGGACTAGCATGCGTGTGCTGCTGCCGCAGCAGTTGGATCGTTGCTACGGCCAGAGGCTTGGCTGGAGCCGGTGGTCATCACCTCCACACGGACGTAGAGGTCGGCGACATCGTCGGAGATGCCGCTGTCGCCGGATGGCAGCGGGTTAGAGAAGGTGAGCACCTCACTACAGTACTCGTCGGGGATGAGCGTGAAGAAGATGTGCAACTCACCGAAGGGGACGACGGAGCCGCCTGCAGGGCAGGGGAAGTCCGCGCCGAGTGCTGCGCCGTTGCCAACACACATGAATGCATAAAGCCACCTCTTCAGCTAGACCCCCATTGGTTTGGGAAGGTTCATGGGGAAGGAGGAATGGGGGTGCAGCAGAATGGTTAACCCGCCAATATCACGAATAGAGTTGCTGCTCATCTTGCCCTTAATGCAGAAAAAGCACCAGAAGAGGTCAAAGTGGGGGCAGCCCTGAGAAAGCACTCGCAGAACATGGTGAAGTTCGCGATGTGAAGAATGCTGGTGGGGTTGAGGTGCTGAAGCTGAATGCCAAGGAAGAAGAGGAACCCTCGCACAAAGGGGTGCAAGGGAAAACCGAGGCCTCGCCCAAAGAAGTTGAAGTGGAGGACGCGCACGCCATCCGATGGCACTGGGAATCCCTCCGTAGAGAGAGGAATCCGATACTGGAGGTCGGATGGGAATGACCCCTCCGCCTTTAGCTTTTGGACATCCTGGTCCGGAATTACGGAGCAGGCTTACTGCCTGGTGAAGATCTCGGTGCTAGGCTGCGACTCGGTAGCGACGCTGGAGCCTTCCACCTCTTCTTTGCTTCCTGGGTCGCCCGAACGCCGCCAGCCTCGGGCAAGGACCCTAAATATCTCATCTCTCATTCCTGGGGGGGGGGCGCAAATGGCGGGAAATAAGACGATGAACGTTGCTTTCCTCCTCCAGAGCCGGGCTCCAACAAGATGACACAACGAAGGAGCCCACCGGAGGTCTCATGACCCTCACTATGACCTCCACCATGCTCGGGGGCTACTGATGGGATCCTGTACCGGGGGTGGCTAAGGAGCCCGGCCTCATCAATTACAAGGTGGCCAAATAGGCCCACGGCACGACGCTAAGTATAGGAGGCCAGACGACCTTCTTGACGCCCAAGACTAGAGGACAGGGGCGCCCCATATTGCATCCAGCATGTAAACCCTGGACCTCTCCTGTATATATAAAGATGGGTCTAGGGTTCCTCTTGATCATCTATCTTCATATAGGAGAACTCTCTATAGTAACATCATACACCATTGCAATCCCTCGCACGAGGTATCCCTCCATTATGAATAACCGAAACCAGCAAGACATAGGTATTACTCTCCGGAGGCCCGAACCTGGATAAACACCTTGTGTGACCTCTGATCCATGACTTCCAGCTGCACTTGGAACCCTACCAAGGAATCTGAGGGAAATATGCTTCATCAGTATAGGATGTTTATGTTGCTGCCGCCATCAATCAACACCCGGAAGAAGCGGCAGGTAAGCCTCTCAGAGGTGAAAGTGGGGTCAAGGATGAGGGTAGTGACCCGGTGTGGGCATCATAGCCGGGTGGTCCTCGTGGCTCCAGGTGACAGGCCTCTCGAACCAATGCATGAACTGAGGGATAGGGGGAATAGTAGCATTCACCTCATATCGGCGCTTGTGCAGGCTGCGCTTGTGATCACCCTCGCTGGTGAAGATGATGTATATCTCATCTTCGCGGGGGAAGTCGTCACGAACGCCTCCGGCTGCCGGAGCAGGCGGGGGCGGCGGCAGAGGTGGCGGGGGAGGCGGCAGGTCGTCGCCCTGTGCCGGGCACTCGGTTCGATACGTCTACGTCATATTTACTTTTCCTAACACTTTTGCTCTTGTTTTGGACTGTAATTTGCATGATTTGAATGAAACTAACCCGGACTGACACTGTTTTCAGCAGAACTACCATGGTGTTGTTTTTTGTAGAAATAAAAGTTCTTGGAATGGAACAAAACTTTTTGGAGAATTGTTTTACAATAAAAGAAAAATATTGGAGCCAAGAACCACCGGAGGGGGCCCCCTGGGTGAGCACAAGACACCAGGGCGCGTCCCCCCTCCAGGCGCGCACTGATGGGTTGTGCCCACCTCGTGGCCCCGCTGACCCTAATCTCGATGCTATAAAATCCTATTTTAGAGAAAAGAATCAGGGAGGAAGTTTCATCGCGTTTCACGATACGGAGCCGCCGCCACCTCCTATTCTTCATCGGGAGGCCAGATCTGGGGTCCGTTCAGGGCTCTAGAGAGGGGGATCTTCGATCTTCATCATCACCAACCCTCCTTCATCGCCAATTCCATGATGCTCCCTACCAGGAATGAGTAATTCCTTTGTAGGCTCACTGTTCAGTGAGGAGTTGGATGAGATTCATCATGTAATCGAGTTAGTTTTGTTAGGGCTTGATCCCTAGTATCCACTATGTTCTGGGATTGATGTTGTTATGACTTTGCCATGCAATGCTTGTCACTTTGGGCCCGGGTGCCATGATTTCAGATCTGAACCATTTATGTTTTCACCATTATATCTATGTTCTAGATCCAATCTTGCAAGTCATATTCACCTATTACTTGTTATGTTCTGTAGACCGCAGTGTGACAGTAATTGGGATATTTTCCAGTGATGACCATAGTTTGAGGAGTTCATGTAATCACTATGTGTTAATGCTTTGTTCTGGTTCTCTATTAAAAGGAGGCCTTATTATCCCTTATCTTCCTTATGGACCATAGGAGGGTAGGACAAAATATGTCATACAAGTTCTTTCCATAAGCACGTATGACAATTAGCGGAATACATACCTACATTATCTTTATGAACTGGAGCTAGTTTAGTATTGCCCTAGGTTATGACTGTTATATGATGAATATCATCCAACGAATCCACCGATCCAATGCCTACGAATTTTCCATATATTGTTCTTGCTAAGTTACTACTGCTGTTGTTACTGTTACACCTGCTACAAAATCATTGCTATCGCTGTTACCGTTACCACAGCTATCAAAACTATCATATTACTATTGCTACCAATCACTTTGCTGGAGATATTTAATCTCCAGGTGTGGTTGAATTGACAACTCACCTGTTAATACTTTCAAATATTCTTTGGCTCCCCTTGTGTAGAATCTATAAATTTGGGTTGAATACTCTACCCTCAAAAACTGTTGCGATCCCCTATACTTGTGGGTTATCAGGACCTTTTTCTGGCGCCGTTGCCGGGGAGCATAGCTATATTTGTTCAGTCACTTGGGATTATTATGTATTTATCACTATGAAGAATCTGAAGGATACTAAAACAAAGATCTTTCCCTCTAGAACGAGGGGAGGTAAGGAACTGCCATCACACTCTGCACCTGATTCACCTTTTGTTTTGAGTAGTCTTGCAACACCACCACATGCTATTAATCCTGATATGTCGCAAGTTATTGATGATTCTACTCCTGCTATGAATGATACACATGATGATGCTAGTACCTTGCTAGATGATAAAGTGCCACTAGGTGAATTTCTTGATGAACAACTTGCTAGAGCTAAAGATATTGAGAATGCTGAAATAGATGAAATTATTGAAACTAAAAATCTTGAAACACCTACTAGACCTAGCTCCCTTGGATATGAAATGCCTAGGCTACCTGGAGGTTATGTTATGGATGGGGATATAGCTAGAGACTTTCTTGCTTACAATGATAGAGATGATCTTAAGAAATTATTATGCAAACTGAAAGATAAATCCTTGGATGCTAGAACTAAAGGTGATCCTAAGTTTGCCACTTCACCTATCTTTGTTATTGATAAGGATTATGAATTCTCTATCGACCCAGAGTTAATGACTTTGGTTGAATCTTATCCTTTCCATGGTTATGAAACTAAAACTGGTGTGTCACACCTTACTAAATTAAATGATATAGCCACCCTTTTTTCTCATGATGAGAAGATTCACTATTATAGTATTCTCAAGCAATTTGTTCATCAAGAAAATCACCTAGTGGCACATCACCATCAAGCAAGTTACTAGCATCATCATAAGCATTATCCATAGAAGAAGTAGCATCATCAATACCTTGCGACATATTAGAATTAATAGCATGTGGTGGTGTTGCAAGTTTACTCAAAATAGAAGGTGAATCAAGTGCAGAGCTAGATGGTAGTTCCTTATCTCCCCTCGTCTTACAGGGAAATATCTTAGTCTTGGTATCCTTCAGATTCTTCATAGTGATAAATTGATAATAATCCCAATGACTCAACAAATATAGCTATGCTCCCAGACAACAGCGCCAGAAAAAAGTCTTGATAACCCACAAGTATAAGGGATCGCAAATGCTTTCGAGGGTAGAGTATTCAACCCAAATTTATTGATTCCACACAAGGGGAGCCAAAGAGTATTTGCAAGTATTAGCAGCTGAGTTGTCAATTCAACCACACCTGGAGATTAGTTATCTGCAGCAAAGTGATCGGTAACAAAGTAGTATGATAGTTTTGATAGTAGCAGCAACAACAATAGTAACGGTAACAATGATAGCAATGATTTTCTAGCAAGTGTAACCGTAATAGTAGTAGTAACTTAGAAAGAACAATATAAGAGAAATTCGTAGGCATTGGATCGATGGATCCGTTGGATGATATTCATCATATAACAGTCATAACCTAGGGTGATACGGCACTAGCTCCAGTTCATAAATATAATGTAGGCATGTATTCCGCAAATAGTCATATGTGCTTATGGAAAGAACTTGCATGAAATCTTTTGTCCTACCCTCCCGTGGTAGCTGGGTCCATAAGGAAACTAAGGGATATTAAGGCCTCCTTTTAATAGAGAACCGGAACAAAGCATTAACACATAGTGAATACATGAACTCCTCAAACTACGGTCATCACCGGAAAGTATCCCAAATACTGTCACTCCGGGGTTTACGGATCATAAGACGTTAGGTGAATATAACTTGCAAGATCGAATCTAGAACATAGATATAATGGTGATAACATAAACGTTTTAGATCTGAAATCATGGCACCCGGGCCCAAATGACAAGCATTAAGCATGGCAAATAGGGATGGCAATGGGGACAATCCCCTATGGGGATACCTACATCATCCCCATCCCCATCTATTCCCTATAATCCCATCCCCATCCCCGTTTACATGACTGCGGATGAAATTTCCCCATACCCATGCCCCACTGGGGAACGGGGCCCCATTAGGGCCCCCATCCCCATAAACAAATACTCATATACATAATATGACACCCTATAATCAAATAAATAAATGGTGTTGTCCTTGTCCTGCTAATGCCTATCTAGGTCGTACTTACTTCTTGGTCATGGTGGCAGCTGAGGTGAGGACGTGAGATAGGTTTAAGGTTTTCTTAGAGCTTTTTTTTGTTTTCGCAAGTTTGTTTGTGAATATTTTAAGGTTGACCGTTGTGTCACAGTTACTAACCGGGTCCCCGATGGGTATTGGGTCTAGGGAATAGGATATCGTCCCCATCCCCGTCGTATCCTATGGGGAATAAATTAGTTTTGTAAATATCACCATGGCGATGTTTTTCGCCCATCCCCACCCCCTAATAGATGAAATCCCCATGGGTTTGGCGGGTATGGGGCCCCATTGACATCCCTAATGGCAAAGTCATATCAACATTAATCTCAGAACATAGTGGATACTAGGGACCAAGCCCTAACAAAACTAACTTGATTACATGATGAATCTCATCCAACTCCTCACTGACCAGCGAGCCTACGAAGGAATTACTCACTCCCGGTGGGGAGCATCATGGAATTGGCGATTATGGAGGGTTGGTGATGACGAAGATCGAAGATTCCCCTCTCCGGAGCCCAAAACGAACTCCAGATCTGGCCTCCCGATGAAGAACGGGAGGTGGCGGCGGCTCTGTATCGCGAAACGAGATAATTCTTCCTCCCTGATTTTCTTGGAAATAGGTATTTATGGAGTTGGATTCAGGGTCTGCGGGGCCACCTGGTAGGCACAACCCACCTGGGCGTGCCTGAAGGACGGGGGAGCGCCCTAGTGGGTCGTGCTCACCCAGGGGCCCCCTCTGGTGGTTCTTGGCTCCAGTATTTTTCTTTTATTATATAAAAAATCCTCGCAAAGTTTCGTTCCAATCCAATAACTTTTATTTCTGCACAAAAAAACAATACCATGGTAGTTCTGCTGAAAACAGCGTCAGTCCGGGTTAGTTTCATTCAAATCATGCAAATTAGAGTCCAAAACAAGAGGAAAAGTGTTAGGAAAACTAGATACGACGGATACGTATCAACTCCCCCAAGTTTAAACCTTTTCTTGTCCTCAAGCAATTATTTTAATAAACTGAAAGTGAAAAAGAAAAACTTTTACGAGCTCTTTTGCTATTCTTTACATAAATAAGCTTAAGTAGCACCTCAAGGAAATATTCCCTAGAGGCAATAAGAAAGTTTTTATTTATATTTCCTTACATTATGATAAATGTTTATTATTCATGCTAGAATTGTATTAACTGGAAACTTAGTACATGTGTGAATACATAGACAAACATAGTGTCCCTAGTATACCTCTACTAGACTAGCTCGATAATCAAAGATGGTTAAGTTTCCTAGCCATAGACATGTGTTGTCATTTGATGAACGGGATCACATCATTAGAGATTGATGTGATCGACAAGACCCATCCGTTAGCTTAGCACTATGATCGTTTAGTTTATTGCTATTGCTTTCTTCATGACTTATACATGTTCCTATGACTATGAGATTATGCAACTCCCAAATGCCGGAGGAACACTTAGTGTGCTATCAAACATCACAACGTAACTGGGTGATTATAAAGATGCTCTACATGTGTCTCCGATGGTGTTTGTTGAGTTGGCATAGATTAAGATTAGGATTTGTCAATTCGATTGTCAGAGAGGTATCTCTGGGCCCTCTCGGTAATGCACATCACTATAAGCCTTGCAAGCAATGTGACTAATGAGTTAGTTGCGAGATGATGCATTACGAAACGAGTAAAGAGACTTGCCGGTAACGAGATTGAACTAGGTATGATGATACCGACGATCAGATCTCGGGCAAGTAACATACCGATGACAAAGGGAACACCGTATGTTGTTATGCGGTTTGACCAATAAAGATCTTCATAGAATATGTGGGAGCAAAATATGAGCATCCAGGTTATGCTATTGATTATTGACCGGAGATGAGTCTCGGTCATGTCTGCGTAGTTCTCGAACCCGTAGGGTCCGCACGCTTAACGTTCGATGACGATTGGTATTATGAGTTTATGCGATTTGATGTACCGAAGGTTTTTCGGAGTCCCGGATGAGATCACGTACATGATGAGGAGTCTCGAAATGGTCGATACGTAAAGATTGATATATTGGAAGGCTATATTCGGACATCAGAAAGGTTCTGAGTGGTTCGGGTATTTTTCGGAGTACCGGAGAGTTACGGGAATTCGCCGGGGGAAGTATTGGGCCTTCATGGGCGTAGTAGTGGAAGAGAGGAGGCAGGCCAAGGTGGGGCGTGCGCCCTCCTACCCCAAACCGAATTGGACTAGGGTGGCTGACCCCCCTTTCCTTCTCTTCTTCCTCTCCTTCCTTTCTCTCCTACTTGGACTAGGAAAGGGGGAAACCTACTCCTACTAGGAGTAGGAATCCTCCCTTAGGGCGCGCCCCTTGTGGCCGACCCTCCTCCTCCTCCCCTTCTTTATATACGGGGGCGGGGGGCACCCCATAGACACACAAGTTGATTTCTTAGCCGTGTGCGGTGCCCTCCTCCACTGATTTCCACCTCGGTCATATTGTCGTAGTGCTTAGGCGAAGCCCTGCGTTGGTAACTTCATCATCACTATCGCCACGCCGTCGTGCTGATGAAACTCTCCCTCGGGCTCAGCTAGATTAATAGTACGAGGGACATCACCGAGCTGAACGTGTGCAGATCGCGGAGGTGCCGTACGTTGTTTACTTGGATCGGTTGGATCGCGAAGACGTTCGACTACATCAACCGCGTTACTAAAAGCTTCTGCTTTCAGTCTACGAGGGTACGTGGACACACTCTCCCCGCTCGTTGCTATGCTTCTCCTAGATAGTTCTTGCATGATCGTAGGTAAAATTTTGAAATACTACATTCCCCAACAGTGGTATCAGAGCCAGGTCTATCCCGTAGATGTTATATGCACGAGTAGAACACAAAGAGTTGTGGGCGATAATAGTCATATTGCTTACCAGCATGTCATACTTTGATTCGGCGATATTGTTGGATGAAGCGGCCCGTACCGACATTACATGACCATGTTCATGAGACTGGTTCTACCGCCGTGCTTTGCACACAGGTGGCTAGTGGGTGTCTTTTTCTCCAACTTTAGTTGAATCCAGTGTGACTACGCCCGGTCCTTGTTGAAGGTTAAAACAACACACTTGACGAAAACTCGTTGTGGTTTTGATGCGTAGGTAAGAAAGGTTCTTGCTAAGCCCGTAGCAGCCATGTAAAACTTGCAACAACAAAGTAGAGGACGTCTAACTTGTTTTTGCAGGGCATGTTGTGATGTGATATGGTCAAGACGTGATGAGATATAAATTGTTATATGAGATGATCATGTTCTGTAAAGTTATCGGCAACTGGCAGGAGCCTTATGGTTGTATCTTTATTGCATAAGATGCAAGCGCCATGTAATTGCTTTACTTTATCGCTATGTGATAGCAATAGTTGCAAAAGGCAATAGTTGGCGAGACGACCATGTGATGACACGTTGATAGAGATCAAGATGATGGAGATCATGGTGTCATGCCGGTGACAATGGAGATCATGATGGTAGTTTGGAGATGGAGGTCAAAGGCACAAGATGATGATGGCCATATCATGTCACATATTTTGATTGCATGTGATGTTTATCCTTTATGCATCTTATTTTGCTTAGTACAGCGGTAGCAGTATAAGATGATCTCTCACTAAATTTCAAGGTACAAGTGTTCTCCCTGAGTATGCACCCTTGCTACAGTTCGTCGTGCCGAGACACCACGTGATGACCGGGTGTGATAAGCGCTACGTTCACATACAACGGGTACAAGCCAGTTTTGCACACGCAGAATACTCGGGTTAAACTTGATGAGCCTAGCACATGCAGATATGGACTCGGAACACTGAGACCGAAAGGTCAAGCGTGAATCATGTGGTAGATATGATCAACATAGTGATGTTCACCATTGAAAACTACTCCATCTCACGTGATGATCGGACATGGTTTAGTTGATATGGATCACGTGATCACTTAGATGATTAGAGGAATCTCTATCTAAGTGGGAGTTCTTAAGTAATATGATTAATTGAACTTAAATTTATCATGAACTTAGTCCTGATAGTATTTGCATATCTATGTTGTATATCAATAGCTCGCGTATAGCTCCCCTGTTTTTTGTTGATATGTTCCTGGAGAAAAATAAGTTGAAAGATGATAGTAGCAATGATGCGGACTGGGTCCGTGATCTGAGGATTATCCTCATTGCTGCACAGAAGAATTATGTCCTTGATGCACCGCTAGGTGACGGACCTATTGCAGGAGCAGATGCAGAAGTTATGAACGTTTGGCAAGCTCGGTATGATAACTACTTGATAGTTTAGTGCGACATGCTTTACAGCTTAGAACCAGGACTTAAAAAATGTTCTGAACACCACGGAGCATATAAGATGTTCCAAGAGCTGAAATTGGTATTTCAGACTCATGCCCGAGTCGAGAGGTATGAGTCCTCTGACAAGTACTTTGCCTACAAGATGGAGGAGAGTAGCTCAACCAGTCAGCATGTGCTCAGATTATCTGAGTACTATAATCTCTTGAATCAAGTAGGAGTTAATCTTCCAGATAAAATAGTGATTGACAGAGTTCTCCAGTCACTATCACCAAGTTACTGGAACTTCGTGATGAACTGGGATGACGAAAACGATTCCCGAGCTCTTTGTCATGCTAAAATCGACGAAGGTAGAAATCAAGAAAAGCATCAAATGTTGATGGTTGACAAGACCACTAGTTTCAAGTGAAAGGGCAAGGGAAAGAATGGGAACCTCAAGAAGAATGGCAAGCAAGTTGCCACTCCCATGAAGAAGCCCAAAGCTAGACCCAAGCCTGAAACTGAGTGCTTCTACTACGAAGGAAATGGTCACTGGAAGCGGAACTACCCCAAATACTTGGCGGATAAGAAGGATGGCAAAGTGGACAAAAGTATATATGATATACATGTTATTGATGTGTACTTTACTAGCGTTCATAGTAGCCCCTGAGTATTTGATACAGGTTCAGTTGCTATGATTAGTAACTCGAAACAGGAGTTACAAAATGAACAAAGACTAGTTGAGGGCAAGGTAACGATGTGTGTTGGAAATGATTCCAAGGTTGATAAGATCACCATCGCACACTCACTTTACCTTCGGGATACTGTTGAACCTAAAATAAATGTTATTTGGTGTTTGCGTTGAGCATAATATGATTGGATCATGTTTATTGCAACACGGTTATTCATTTGGGTCAAAGAATAATTGTTATTCTGTTTACATGAATAAAACCTTCTATGGTCATACACCCAAGGTGAATGGTTTATTGAATCTCGATCATAGTAATACACATATTCATAATATTGATGCCAAAAGATGCAAAGTTGATAATGATAGTGCAACATATTTGTGGCACTGCTGTTTAGGTCATATTGGTGTAAAGCTCATGAAGAAACTCCATGTTGATGGGTTTTTGGAATCACTTGATGCTTGCGAACCATGCCTCATGGGCAAGATGACTAAAAACTCCGTTCTCTGGAACAATGGAGCGAGCAACTGACTTATTGGAAATAATACATACCGATGTATGCGATCCGATGAGTGTTGAGGCTCGCGGCGGGTATCGTTATTTTTCTGACCTTCACAGATGATTTGAGCAGATATGGGTATATCTACTTGATGAAACATAAGTCTGAAACATTTGAAAAGTTCAAAGAATTTCAGAGTGAAGTGGAAAATCATCGTAGCAAGAAAATAAAGTTTCTACGATCTGATCGCGGAGACGAATATTTGAGTTACGAGTTTGGTCTTCATTTGAAGCAATGTGGAATAGTTTCGCAACTCACGCCACCTGGAACACCACAGAGTAATGGTGTGTCCGAACATCATAACCGTACTTTATTAGATATGGTGAAATCTATGATGTCTCTTACCGATTTATCACTATCGTTTTGGGGTTATGCATTAGAGACAGCTGCATTCACATTAAATAGGGCACCATCTAAATCTATTGAGACGACACCATATGAACTGTGGTTTGGCAAGAAACCCAAGTTGTCGTTTCTTAGAATTTGGGGCTACGATGCTTATGTGAAAAAGCTTCAAGCTCAAACCCAAATCGGAGAAATGTGTCTTCATAGGATACCCAAAAGAAACTATTGGGTACACCTTCTATCACAGATCCGAAGGCAAGAATTTCGTTGCTAAGAATGGATCCTTTCTAGAGAAGGAGTTTCTCTCGGAAGAAGTGAGTGGGAGGAAAGTAGAACTTGATGAGGTAATTGTACCTTCTCCTGAATTGGAAAGTAGTTCATCACAGAAATCAGTTCCAGTGATGCCTACACCAATTAGTGAGGAAGTTAATGATGATGATCATGAAACTTCGGATCAAGTTACTACCGAACCTCGTAGGTCAACCAGAGTACGCTCCGTACCAAGTGGTACGGCAGTCCTGTTCTGGAAGTCATGTTACTAGACCATGACGAACCTACAAACTATGAGGAAGCGATGATGAGCCCAGATTCCGCAAAATGGCTTGAGGCCATGAAATCTAAGATGGTATCCATGTATAAGAACAAAGTATGGACTTTGGTTGTCTTGCTCGATGATCGGCAAGCCATTGAGAATAAATGGATCTTCAAGAGGAAGAGAGACGCTGATAGTAGTGTTACTATCTACAAAGCTCGAATTTTCGCAAAAAGGTTTTCGACAAGTTCAATGTGTTGACTACGATGAGATTTTCTCACTCGTAGCGTTGCTTAAGTTTGTCCGAATCATGTTAGCAATTGCCGCATTTTATGAAATCTGGCAAATGGATGTCAAAACTGCATTCCTTAATGGATCTCTTAAAGAAGAGTTGTATATGATACAACAAGAAGGTTTTGTCAATCCTAAAGGTGCTAACAAAGTGTGCAAGCTCCAGCGATCCATCTATGGATTGGTGCAAGCATCTCGGAGTTTGAATATACGCTTTGATGAGTTGATCAAACCATATAGTTTTATACAGACTTGCGGTGAAGCCTGTATTTACAAGAAAGTGAGTGGGAGCACTACAACATTCCTGATAAGTATATGTGAATGACATATTATTGATCGGAAATAATGTAGAATTTTCTGGAAAGCATAAAGGAGTATTTGAAAGGAGTTTTTCAAAGGAAGGACATCTGTGAAGCAGCTTACATATTGAGCATCAAGATCTATAGAGATAGATCAAGACGCTTGATAAGTTTTTTCAATGAATACATACCTTGACAAGATTTTCAAGTAGTTCAAAATGGAACAGTCAAAGAAGGAGTTCTTGCCTGTGTTGCAAGGTGTGAAGTTTAGTAAAGACTCAAAACTCGACCACGGCAGAAAATAGAAAGAGAATGAAAAGTCATTCCCTATGCCTCAGTCATAGGTTCTATAAAGTATGCTATGTTGTGTACCCGACCTATTGTGTACCTCACGATGAGTTTGGCAAGAGGGTACAATAGTGATCCAGGAGTGGATCACTAGACAACGGTCAAAATTATCCATAGGGAATAAGGACATGTTTCTCAGTTATGGAGGTGACAAAAAGTTCGTCATAAAGGGTTACGTCGATGCAAGCTTTGACACTAATCCGGATGACTCTAAGTCTCAATCTGGATACATATTGAAAGTGGGAGCGATAAGCTAGAGTAGCTCCGTGCAGAGCATTGTAGACATAGAAAATTTGCAAAATACATACGGATCTGAATGTGGCAGACCCGTTGACTAAACTTCTCTCACAAGCAAAACATGATCACTCTTTGGGTGTTAATCACATAGCAATGTGAACTAGATTATTGACTAGTAAACCCTTTGGGTATTAGTCACATGGAGATGTGAACTAATCACATAAAGATGTGAACTATTGGTGTTAAATCACATGATGATGTGAACTAGATTATTGACTCTAGTGCAAGTGGGAGACTGAAGGAAATATGCCCTCGAGGCAATAAGAAAGTTGTTATTTATATTTCCTTACATCATGATAAATGTTTATTATTCATGCTAGAATTGTATTAACCGGAAACTTAGTACATGTGTGAATACATAGACAAACAGAGTGTCCCTAGTATGCCTCTACTAGACTAGCTCGTTAATCAAAGATGGTTAAGTTTCCTAGCCATAGACATGTGTTGTCATTTGATGAACGGGATCACATCATTAGAGAATGATGTGATGGACAAGACCCATCCATTAGCTTAGCACTATGATCGTTTAGTTTATTGCTATTGCTTTCTTCATGACTTATACATGTTCCTGTGACTATGAGATTATGCAACTCCCGAATACCGGAGGAACACTTAGTGTGCTATCAAACGTCACAACGTAACTGGGTGATTATGAAGATGCTCTACAGGTGTCCCCGATGGTGTTTGTTGAGTTGGCATAGATCGAGATTAGGATTTGTCACTCCGATTGTTGGAGAGGTATCTCTGGGCCCTCTCGGTAATGCACATCACTATAAGCCTTGCAAGCAATGTGACTAATGAGTTAGTTGCGGGATGATGCATTACGGAAACAGCAAAGAGACTTGCCGGTAACGAGATTGAACTAGGTATGATGATACCGACGGTCAGATCTTGGGCAAGTAACATACCGATGACAAAGGGAACAACGTATGTTGTTATGTGGTTTGACCGATAAAGATCTTCGTAGAATATGTGGGAGCCAATATGAGCATCCAGGTTACGCCATTGGTTATTGACCGGAGATGAGTCTCGGTCATGTCTACATAGTTCTCGAACCTGTAGGGTCCGCACGCTTAACATTCGATGACGATTGGTATTATGATTTTATGTCATTTGATGTACCGAAGGTTGTTCGGAGTCCCGGATGAGATCACGGACATGATGAGGAGTCTCGAAATGGTCGAGGCATGAAGATCGATATATTGGAAGGCTATATTCGGACATCGGAAAGGTACTGAGTGATTCGGTTATTTTTCGGAGTACCAGAGAGTTACGGGAATTCGCCGGGGGAAGTATTGGGCCTTCTTGGGCCTAGTAGTGTAAGAGAGGAGGCAGGCCAAGGTGGGGCTCGCCCCCCCCCCCTATCCCAAACCGAATTGGACTAGGGGGGTCGGCCCCCCTTTCCTTCTCCTCTTCCTCTCCTTCCTTTCTCTCCTACTTGGACTAGGAAAGGGGGAAACCTACTCCTACTAGGAGTAGGAACTCCCCTTAGCGTGCGCCCCTTGTGGCCGACCCTCCTCCTCCTTCCCTCCTTTATATACGGGGGAGGGGGGCACCCCATAGACACACAAGTTTATTTCTTAGCCGTGTGCGGTGCCCCCTCCACAGATTTCCACCTCGGTCATATTGTCGTAGTGCTTAGGCAAAGCCATGCGTCGGTAACTTCATCATCACCATCAGCATGCCGTCGTGCTGACGAAACTCTCCCTCGGCCTCAGCTAGATCAAGAGTATGAGGGACGTCATCGAGCTGAACATGTGCAGATCATGGAGGTGCCGTATGTTCGGTACTTGGATCAGTTGGATCGCGAAGACGTTCAACTACATCAACCGCGTTACTGAACGCTTCCGCTTTCGGTCTACGAGGGCACGTGGACACACTCTCCCCGCTCGTTGCTATGCTTCTCCTAGATAGATCTTGCGTGATCGTAGGTAAAATTTTGAAATACTACGTTCCCCAACAACACCCAGGTTTTCAGCAAAGATTATAACCAACCATGTCAACAATAACTCTTAAAAACTATAATAACTCATATCAATGACATAATCAACTAGCGAGCAATAATAAAATATCACAAATGACAACACCTTGCCAAAACAATCATGATATAATATGACAATAGTGTTATCTCGCTAGCCCCTTCTGAGACTGCAAAACATAATGCAGATCACATCCAAAGTTCAAGCAACGACTAAAATTGTAATTCATGGTAGAAAAGATCCAGTCAAGATGCATCCAACATTAACTATACACAATGCATGAGGATGACAATAGTGCTCTCAGGATCTGGCGCTTATTTGAGAAGGTGACGACTGAATCATAAAACTAAATAGATAGTCCCTTCGCAGAGGGAAGTAGGGATTTGCAGCGGTGCCAAAGCTCAATTTTTAAAACAGAGGTAAATGAAATTTTGAGAAATGCACCTTTCTTGTTTACTTCGCAACCATTAGTTATCGATATCTTCCATGCTAAAGAAATTAGTGGCGGTTCCCAAGCGATAAAAGTAAAGGTTTACTCCCCCTTCACCAACAAACACACTCCACAGCTAACCGAATCCATGGGTACCGTCCATACCAACATCAGTCCTGGGGGAGTTTTGTTTAATTATTTGCAATTTGATTTCAGGACTGGGAATCCCTATTACTGCCCCTCTCGTGCAAGGATGAGTGAATAAACACTCATCGTGAAAATAACCCGCTTAGCATGGAAGATACCGGCTACCTCCTGTCACTCTATGAACAATCCAGGCACACAAAACAGGATATTTATTTGGAGTTTTTAGAGGTGGCACATGCAAATTTACTTAGAATGGCAAGGTAATAATGCATATAGGTAGGTATGGTGGACTCATCTGGAATAACTTGGGTTTTAGGATTTTGGTGCACAAGCAATATTTTCGCTTAGTACAGGCGAAGGCTAGCAAATAGGTTGGGAGGCGGCCAGCTAGAGAGCGAAAACGGTCATGAACATGCATTATGCATAATGAACATTGGATACTAGCATGAGAAGGATATGAACACTGATAACCCACAAGTGTAGGGGATCGCAACAGCTTTCGAGGGTAAAGTATTCAACCCAAATTTATTGATTCGACACAAGGGGAGCCAAAGAATATTCTCAAGTATTAGCAACTGAGTTGTCAATTCAGCCACACCTGGATAACTTAGTATCTGCAGCAAAGTATTTAGTAGCAAAGTAGTATGATAGTAGTGGTAACGGTAACAAAAGAGTAATGAAAGCAAAAGTAATATTTTTGGTATTTTGTAGTGATTGTAACAATAGCAACGGGAAAGTAAATAAGCGTAAACCAGTAGATGGAAAACTCGTAGGCATTGGATCGGTGATGGATAATTATGCCGGATGCGGTTCATCATGTAACAATCATAACATAGGGTGACACAGAACTAGCTCCAATTCATCAATGTAATGTAGGCATGTATTCCTAATATAGTCATACGTGCTTATGGAAAAGAACTTGCATGACATATATTGTCCTACCCTCCCGTGGCAGCGGGGTCCTAATGGAAACTAAGGGATATTAAGGCCTCCTTTTAATAGAGAACCGGAACAAAGCATTAGCACATAGTGAATACATGAACTCCTCAAACTATGGTCATCACCGAGAAGTATCCCGATTATTGTCACTTCGGGGTTGTCGGATCATAACACATAATAGGTGACTATAGACTTGCAAGATAGGATCAAGAACTCACATATATTCATGAAAACATAATAGGTTCAGATCTGAAATCATGGCACTCGGGCCCTAGTGACAAGCATTAAGCATAGAAAAGTCATAGCAACATCAATCTCAGAACATAGTGGATACTAGGGATCAAACCCTAACAAAACTAACTCGATTACATGATAAATCTCATCCAACCCATCACCGTCCAGCAAGCCTACGATGTAATTACTCACGCACACCAGTGAGAATCATGAAATTGGTGATGGAGGATGGTTGATGATGATGACGGCAACGAATCCCCCTCTCCGGAGCCCCGAACGGACTCCAGATCAGCCCTCTCAAGAGGTTTTAGGGCTTGGCGGCGGCTCCGTATCGTAAAACGCGATGATTTCTTCTCTCTGATTTTCTCTCTCCGAAAGCAAATATATAGAGTTGGAGTTGGCGTCGGAGGAGCTCCAGGGGGCCCACGAGGTAGGGGGCGCACCCTTGGGGGGCCCACCCTCTTGGACAGAGTGTGGGCCCCCTGATCTTCATCTTTGGTGAGGATTTTTTATTATTTTTTCTAAGATGTTCCGTGGAGTTTCAGGTCATTCCGAGAACATTTGTTTTCTGCACATAAAACAACATCATGGCAATTTTGCTGAAAACAACGTTAGTCCGGGTTAGTTCCATTCAAATCATACAAGTTAAAGTCCAAAACAAGGGCAAAGGTGCTTGGAAAAGTAGATACGACGGAGACATATCAACTCCCCCAAGCTTAAACCCTTGCTTGTCCTCAAGCAATTCAGTTGACAAACTGAAAGAGAAAAAGAAAAACTTTTACAAACTCTGTTTGCTCTTGTTGTTGTAAATATATCAAGTCAGCATTCAAGTTTTCAGCAAAGATTATAACTAACCACATTTGCAATAATTCCCGGGTCTCATGTTTACTCATATCAATGGCATAATCAACTAGCGAGTCATAATAATAAATCTTGGATGACAACACTTTCTCAAAACAATCATAATATGATATAACAAGATGGTATCTCGCTAGCCCTTTCTGAGACCGCAAAACATAAATGCAGAGCACCTTTAAAAATCAAGGACTGACTAGACATTGTAATTCATGGTAAAAGTGATCCAGTCATAGTCATACCCAATATAAATTAATAGTAATGAATGCAAATGACAGAGGCGCTCTCCAGCTAGTGCTTTTTAATAAGATGGTGATGACTCAACATAAAAGTAAATAGATAGGCCCTTCGCAAAGGGAAGCAGGGATTTGTAGAGGTACCAGAGCTCGGTTTTGAAATAGAGATAAATAATATTTTGAGCGGTATACTTTCATTGTCAACATAACAACTAAGAGATGGCGATATCTTCCATGCCACACACATTATAGGCGGTTCCCAAACAGAATGGTAAAGTTTATACTCCCCCTCCACCAACAAGCATCAATCCATGGCTTGCTCGAAACAACGAGTGCCTCCAACAAACATCAGGTCCCAGGGGGAGTTTTGTTTGCAATTATTTCGATTTAGTTTGCATAAAGCATGGGACTGGGCATCCCGGTGACCAGCCATTTTCTCGTGAGCAAGGAGCGGAGTCCACTCCTCTTGAGAATAACCCGCCTAACATGGAAGATAAGAGCTGCCCTAGTTGATACATGAGCTATTCGAGCAAACAAAACAGAATGTTTATTTGAAGGTTTAGAGTTTAACACATACAAATTTACTTGGAACGGCAGGTAGATACCGCATATGGGAAGGTATAGTGGACTCATATGGAATAACTTTGGGGTTTAAGGGATTGGATGCACAAGCAGTATTCCCGCTTAGTACAAGTGAAGGCTAGCAAAAGACTGGGAAGTGACCAACTAGAGAGCGACAACAGTCATGAACATGCACTAAAATTAATAAACATTGGATGCAAGCATGAGTAGGATATAATCCACCATGAACTTAAATATCGTGAAGGCTATGTTGATTTGTTTCAACTACATGTGTGAACATCTGCCAAGTCAAGTCACTTAAATCATTCAAAGGAGGATACCACCCCATCATACCACATCACAACCATTTTAATAGCATGTTGGCACGCAAGGTAAACCATTATAACTCATAGCTAATCAAGCATTGCACGAGCAACTATGATCTCTAATTGTCATTGCAAACATGTTTATTCATAATAAGCTAAATCAAGAACGATGAACTCATCATATTTACAGAAACAAGAGAGGTCGAGTTCATACCAGCTTTTCCCATCTCAGTCAGTCCATCATATATCATCATAATTTCCTTTCACTTGCACGACCGAACGATGTGAATAATAATAATAGTGCACGTGCATTGGACTAAGCTGGAATCTGCGAGCATTCAATAAACAGGAGAAGACAAGGCAATATGGGCTCTTGGTTAAATCAACAATAATGCATATAAGAGCCACTTCAACAATTTAATCATGGTCTTTGTCAGCGTCCCTGACGAGGCCGAACCGCAAGGCAGCTCCAAGGATCTCGTCCCCACGGTCCCGCGTGCGGCCCGGCCCAAGAAGCCCAACCCACGCGTCACTGGCCCAGCGTGGGTTAACTGAAGCCCGCTTGGCAGCTACTTAAGGAGAGGGGCGACAGCAAGCTAGGGTTATCCAGAGGATCACGGCTTCGGCGGCTCGGCTCTTTTCCCCTTCCCCTTTCTCGCTGGCTACGAACCCTAGTTCCCCATTCGTGTAATCTTCTCTGTAATTGCTACCATATCGAACCCTGAGAGTGGAGTTGCTAGCAATCGAGTGAATCCGCGTCCACCCTCACATCTGGTATCAGAGACCAGCAAATCCCCACCACCGCGCCATCCTGGCGCAGATCGTCGAAACCAGAGGTCTCCGGCAAGCTCGTACGCACCTCGTCGCCATGGATCCGGCCATCGAAGCCTTCCTCGAGAGGCTCGACAACACCCTCAAGGCCCAGAACAAGGCCATCGTGGAGATCCAGGCCTCCACGGCCAAAATCGACGACCTCGTCAACTGGCGACCGGATATGGAGAAGCGGGTGGCAGATCTGGGCGACGCGGTGGTGGCGCTCCAACTAGCGCAGACACTCCCGCCCAAGACGAGCGAGGAGCCTACGGGTGTGAATTCGAAGCAAGGCCCTTCTGCGATGACCGGCATCCTCCATGGGGCCGGTGGCGGCGCGGGCAACTACCCCCATGGGCCCGATGGCCACGACATCTACAACTTACCACGGGGGAACGTGGCGGCGTCCTTCCAGACGCCGCCGCCACCCCCGGCAACAGGTCCGTCCTCCTCCCTCGCAGCAATTTCCACCCCTCCATCATCGTTCGCGCACGCAAGTCAGATGCTGTCTGGTCTAGGCAAAACTCACCCATCTATCACATTTCCACAATTCATGGGTGATAACCCGAATTTGTGGAAAACTATGTGTGAACAGTATTTCCAGATGTTCGGCATCTTACCTTCGTTCTGGGTACCCATGGCGGCCCTGAATTTCTCCGGGTCAGCCGCTGTATGGCTGCAATGCATACAAAAGCGTCTAGCGGAGTTCGATTGGGATACTTTCACTTCATTACTTTGCACTCGTTTTGGACGCGATCGGCACCAGACGCTGATCAGACAGTTTTACACTGTCCGACAAACGTCCTCTATAGCACATTACATAGAGCAATTTGAGTTAATCATCAATCATTTATCATCTTATTCTGACTCGATCCATCCCTTTTACTTCTTAACTCGTTTCGTCGAGGGCCTGCGGAGGGATATTCGGGCGGTGGTCCTCGTGCAACGACCACCGGACCTGGATACGGTGTGCGCTCTGGCATTACTCCAGGAAGAGGTGGCCGATGGCGCTTTCGGCAGTCCAGCTCGCCCACCGGAGCCACCCCTGCGAGGAGGCTCTCCCATGCTGCTTCCTCCCCCTCCGGTGCGCTCGGTGCCAGCGGCAGATCGCCGCGGCACAGACGCGGTACGCGCAGACACAACCAAGCTCAAGTCGCTCCAGGACTACCGACGAGCTCGTGGTCTGTGTTTCAAGTGCGGCGAGAGGTGGGGGCACGACCATGTGTGCCCCACCACCGTCCAGCTACATGTGGTGGAGGAACTGCTGGACGCCTTCGGCCTCGACAGCTTCGTCGACACACAACTGGGTCAAGACGAGCTACCGCAAGAAAATGCCATGGCCATTTCTCTGTCGGCAGTTACAGGAGGGGTGTCAGCCAAAGCTTTCCAACTCAGGGCGTGGCTACAAGGCCGTGAAGTTCTCATGTTAGTAGATTCGGGCAGCTCCAATTCCTTCGTCAATCAGGAGCTCGCCCAACATCTGCCTGGAGTCCAACCCCTCGCCAAGCCAAGCCGTGTGCGAGGGCAGATGGGAGTGAACTGCTCTGTTCAGAAGTGGCCACACAATGCGCCTGGTATGCGCAAGGACATGAATTCTATACGGACTTGAAGGTACTGGCTCTGGGCACGTACGATGTCATCTTGGGCATGGATTGGTTGGAAGAACACAGTCCGATGCAAGTCGATTGGCGCGCGCGCTTCCTGGAGATTCCTACTCCAGCAGGACCGCTTCGTCTTTGGGGACATGACGCAGCGTCGACAACTTGCCAGTCCATCAACAGTCTACAACTGCAAAACTTGTGCAGCAAGGGCTCTATCACACATGTCGTACACCTTTGTGTGGTAGCACCTATGCCCGAGGGCTTGGAGCAAACTCCAGAGTGCATTCAGGAAGTGTTGAACCAGTTCCCGACGTGTTGAAGAACCAGCGGAATCCCACCTAGGAGGCGTGCGATCATCGCATTCCTCCGATTCGAGGCGCGACCACCAACGTCGAGCGATACCGTTATAAACCGAGCGAAAACTGAGATAGAAGCTCAAGTGGAGGCACTGTTGAAATCAGGGGTGATTCAGCGTAGTAACAGCCCATTCTCCTCGCCAGTAATCCTCGTGAAGAAAAAGGACGGCACCTGGCGTCTCTGCATCAATTAAAGACAGTTAAACGCAATCACGGTGGTCGGCAAGTTTCTAGTGCCGGTAATTGAAGAACTTCTCGATGAGTTGCATGGAGCAGCATGGTTCTCTAAGTTAGATTTGCGAGCGGGCTACCATCAGATCAGATTAGCCCCTGGGGAAGAACACAAGACAGCTTTTTCAATGCATCAGGGGCACTTTGAGTTCAAGGTCTTATCCTTTGGTCTATCTGGAGCCCCTCCCACCTTCATTGAAGGGCTAACAACAACTCTCAAGCCAGTGATGCGCGTTTGCGTTCTCTGTTTCTTCGACGACATCTTGATTTTCAGTGCCATGTTGGAGGACCACAAAAGCCATGTAAAGCAAGTACTGGAACTTCTCCGAAGGGACAACTGGAAAGTGAAACGCAGCAAGTGTGCTTTCGCGCAAAGCAAGATCTCGTACTTGGGTCACGTTATCAGCGCGCAAGGGGTTGCAACAGATCCAACAAAGGTGGCTGCGGTGGCAAATTGGTCTTCACCTCAAAATGTCAAGGAAGTTCGGAGTTTCTTGGGACTCGCAGGCTACTATCGTCGTTTCGTGCGCAACTTTGGAGTGATCGCCCGGCCCCTTTTTAACTTGCTGAAGAAGGGCGTCCCATTCCTTTGGACGTCCATTGCAGAAACTGCATTTCAAGTCTTAAAGCAGCAACTCATCTCGGCGCCAGTTCTGGCATTGCCCAATTTTGCCCAGCCATTTACAGTGGAGACAGACGCGTGCGACCATGGCATTGGGGCGATTCTGCAGCAATAGGGGCACCCAATCGTGTTTATGAGCAAAGCACTCAGCCCAAGGTATCAAGGACTGTCAACCTACGAAAAGGAATATCTGGCAATCATAGTAGCAGTGGACCAGTGGCGCCCATATTTACAACACGCAGAATTCGTTATTTACACGGATCAGAAGAGCCTCACGCATCTTGAAGAACAACGCCTGAACACCCCGTGGCAACACAAGGCTTTCACCAAGCTGTTAGGGCTCAGATACCAGATCAAGTACAAGAAAGGGGCCGATAATCACGGCGCGGATGCTCTTTCGCGAGCGAACCAAACAGATACTCTGCTCGTGGTCACATCGTGCCAACCCAGCTGGCTGGAAGGCGTCATCAACAGCTACAATGGCAATCTGCACGCGCAGAAACTTTTGGAACAACTGGCAGTGCGCGACGACGTCAAAGGACGGTTCACGCTTCAGCAAGGCATCATCGAGTTCGAGGCGAGGATTTGGCTAGGGGGGAACACAGATCCAACAACATATCATACAAGCCTTCCATGACAGCCCGATGGGAGGACATTCAGGATTCCCTGTCACTTACAGACGTGTACGACTTCTGTTCGCGTGGCCCAAGATGAAGGTGCAAATCAAACAATATGTGCAGTCCTGTTCTGTGTGCCGGCAGGCTAAGCCGGACAGGGCGGCCTCTCCAGGTCTGTTAACTCCGTTGCCCATCCCCAACAAGCCATGGGACATGATCACTATGGATTTCATGGATGGCTTGCCTCAATCGAGCAGATTCAACTGCCTGCTGGTGATCGTGGATAAGAGAACCAAGTACAGTCATTTCTTGACTTTGGCGCGTCCATACACGGCAATCTGTGGCTCAACTCTTCATCCAGCAAGTCTACAAGGTACATGGACTTCCCGGGGCGATCGTATCAGATCGTGACCCTGTGTTCACTAGTCACTTCGGCAGGAGCTTTTCAAGGCCACGGTACTCAGCTCGGACTCAAGACAGCCAACCATCCTCAAGCGGACGGGCGGATCGAGCGTTAACCAATGCGTGGAAACATTCCTGAGATGTTTCACACAATCATGTCCCCGGCGGTGGAGTTTCTGGATACCTTTGGCGCAGTTTTGGTATAACACTTCTCACCATTCGGCCATAGGCATGACACCCTTCAAAGCTATGTTTGGGTACGAGCCACGGCACTGGGGCATAACAGCAGAAAACACCTGTTCGGTGCCAGCCCTAAGCTCGTGGCTCGAGGAAAGGGACATGGTGCAGGAACTGTTACAACAACACTTGAACAGAGCAAAGCAACTGATGAAAAGCCAGGCGGACAATAAACGATCATTCCGTCAGTTTGAAGTGGGCGATCAAGTCTACCTGAAGCTGCAACCTTATATCCAAACTTCCGTCGCGCCACGAGCAAATCACAAGCTGGCGTTCAAGTACTACGGGCCTTTTCCTATCATTGGCAAGATCAACGATGTCGCCTACAAGCTACAGCTCCCGTCACAAGCAACTATACATCCAGTCTTCCACGTCTCGCTCCTTCAACGCGTCCTGAACACGGGTACGGCTGTTGAACCTCGATTACCCATTGTTCGATGAGCTCGCGGTCCACAATGGCGATCGCAATCAAGATGGCGCCAGAAGAAGGGCAAGATGAGGGAACAGGTGCTCACTCGTTGGTCCAATTCAGAGGCACTTGGCGAAACCTGGGAAGACAAAGCGAGACTCAAGGAGCGTTTCCCGCTTGCGGAGGCTTGGGGACAAGCCTCAGCTCAAGGAGAGGGGGATGTCAGCGTCCCTGACGAGGCCGGCCCGCAAGGCAGCTCCAAGGATCTCGTCCCCACGGTCCCGCGTGCGGCCCGGCCCAAGAAGCCCAACCCACGCGTCACCGGCCCAGCGTGGGTTAACTGAAGCCCGCTCGGAAGCTACTTAAGGAGATGGGCGACAGCAAGCTAGGGTTATCCAGAGGATCACGGCTTCGGCGGCTCGGCTCTTTTCCCGTTCCCCTTTCTCGCTGGCTACGAAACCTAGTTCCCCATTCGTGTAATCTTTTCTGTAATTTCTACCATATCGAACCCTGAGAGTGGAGTTGCTAGCAATCGAGTGAATCCGCGTCCACCCTCACAGTCTTCTCCTATCGACCCCCAAAGAAAAGAAAAGAAATAAAACTATTTCCACGGGAAAGCTCCCAACAAGCAAAAGAAGAACATGAAATCTTTTTGGGTTTTCTTTTTAATTATTACTACTACAGCAGGAAAGTAAACTAACTAGAAGTTACTACTAATTTTTTTGTTTTTCTTAAAGTTTATTAAACACACAAGAAGAAAGCAGGAAAAAGAAAATAAACTAGCATGGATATTACAGTGAAAGAGTATGAGCACTGACATCTAGCAATGAGTGTGTGTGAACATAAATGTAATGTCGGTGAGAAACACGTACTCCCCCAAGCTTAGGCTTTTCGCCTAAGTTGGTTCATTGCCAGGGATAGCCTGGCGGATACCCGTAGGTGTAGCTGGGGTCGTACTGCGATGAAGAGGACTCTGACTGCCACTGGCTGGCAGCCACCTCCGGATCCCAAGAATAAAAAGACTGGTGTGGAGGCTCGTGTTGTGGTTCCGGCTCCGGGGCTGGTGCAGGATTCCGATAGGCTTGAACGGCCGCCCATGGACCGAGATAAAGACCTTCGGACAAGTTAAACAAAGAAGGAGCAGGTAAAGTAATAGTCTCAGGGTGATGTTTATCAAAGTACAATTTATATTTAAGCTCCCCTTCCTTGCCCTTAACAATAAAGTCATGTGCTAGCATACTCTTATAATCTAAATAAGCGCTAGGCAACAATTTTTCTTCTTTCTCATAAAGCCTAATGGGTATGTTAAAATGTGCAGCTAGGCGTGAAGCATAAATACCTCCAAAGATGGGGCCTTTAGTACGGTTCAATCTTAACCGTTAGCCAATAATTCCGCCCATACTAACAGAGTTATTGAGGTATAAACCATGGAACAAAATGATAATATCAGGAACACTAAGGTTTTCCACAATTTCCGCGACCAATCAAGCAACGACTAGCAAATAAGGCAAAGTAGCGTAAAACAGGAAAATATATGCTAGTGATTCTTGCATCGGAAACCTTCCTGGTTTCCCCCACAGTGATGGTGTTAATAAATTCTTCCACATCCTTACGATGTGGTTCTTCTAAGGTACCCTCAGAGGGTATTTTGCAAACCTTGCAAAATTCAGCTAATGACATCTTCTTAACAATGTCATATAAATGAAACTCTACTGAAGGGGGTGATTCCTTAGGAAAATAGTAGAAGTTTTGCACAAAAGTATTAGAGTAAGAGATACTGATGACGTTGGTCGCGGACGAAGTCGGTGTGGCCAGCATTCTCAACCAATGAATAAAAATCCTCATAAATTCTGGCTTGTCTCAAGAAGTCATCGGAAGGCCATTCACACGGCCGGACCTCCTGGTGCGAGGCAAATTATATTTGGGCCTCTGTGCTTCTTCATTTTGTTTTTCCTTCGAGCTTCGGCTCGACGAGCCCCTCAAAAGTCTCTTCATTGTTTTCTCAACGGGGATATGCACATCCCCTATAATAAGAATATCATATTTCTTCTTTACAGTAGGAAGAGGAAATTCAAAACCTCCAAATATAATCGATGGAATTTTTCCAATAGAGTTGATGCTATAAACTTGAGGCTGTTTCCTCGGAAAGTGTACCGTATGATCATTACCATTAACATGAAAAGTGACATTGCCTTTGCTGCAATCAATAACAGCCCCTGCAGTATTCAGAAAAGGTCTTCCAAGAATAATAGACATACTATCGTCCTCGGGAATATCAAGAATAACAAAGTCCGTTAAAATAGTAACGTTTGCAACCACAACAGGCACATCCTCACAAATACCGGCAGGTATAGCAGTTGATTTATCAGCCATTTGCAAAGATATTTCAGAGGGTGTCAACTTATTCAAATCAAGTCTACGATATAAAGAGAGAGGCATAACACTAACACCGGCTCCAAGATCACATAAAGCAGTTTTAACATAATTTCTTTTAATGGAGTATGGTATAGTGGGTACTCTGGATCTCCAAGTTTCTTTGGTATTCCACCCTTAAAAGTATAATTAGCAAGCATGGTGGAAATTTCAGCTTCGGTATCTTTCTCTTATTGGTAATGATATCCTTCATATACTTAGCATAAGGATTTGTTTTGAGCACATCGCTTAATCGCATACATAAAAAGATAGGTCTAATCATTTTAGCAAAGCGCTCAAAATCCTCATCATCCTTTTTCTTGGATGGTTTGGGAGGAAAAGGCATGGGTTTCTGAACCCATGGTTCTCTTTCTTTACCATGTTTCCTAGCAACAAAGTTTCTCTTATCATAATGTTGATTCTTTGATTGTGGGTTATCAAGATCAATAGCAGGTTCAATTTCTACATCATTATCATTACTAGGTTGAGCATCATCATGAACATCATCATTATTATTTTCGCTAGGTTCATGTTCGTTACCAGATTGTGTTTCAGCATCAGAAATAGATATATCATTTGGATCCTCAGGTGGTTCCGCAATAGGTTCACTAGAAGTTTGCAAAGTCCTGTCATTTTTCTTTTTCTTCCTTTTAGAAGAACTAGGCACATCAGTACTATTTCTCTGAGAATCTTGCTCAATTCTCTTAGGGTGGCCTTCAGGATACAAAGGTTCCTGAGTCATTCTACCAGTTCTAGTAGCCACTCTAACAGCATAATCATTTTTCTTACTATTAATTTCATTGAGCAAATCATTTTGAGCTTTAAGTATTTGTTCTTCTTGAGTGGTAACCATAGAAGCATGTTTGCTAAGGAGTTTAAGTTCACATCTAACATTAGCCATATAATCACCCAAGTGTTTAATCATATAGGTATTTTGTTTTAATTGTCTACCAAAGTAAGCATTGAAATTTTCTTGTTTGACAATAAAATTATCAAACTCTTCCAAGCATTGTCTAGAAGACTTATAGTGAGGAATATCACCTTCATCAAATCTATAGAGAGAATTTACCTTTACTACCTGTGTCGGGTTATAAGGATCAGGGGGTTATTCAATAGGTAATGGATTAAGATCATATGTTTCTTCAACAGGTGGTAAATTAAGACCATGTATTTCTTCAATAGGAGGTAAATTCTTAACATCTTCAACTTTAATACCTTTCTCTTTCATAGATTTCTTTGCTCTTGCATATCTTCAGGACTGAGAAATATAACATCTCTCTTCTTCGGAGTTGGTTTAGGAATAGGCTCAGTAATTGGCTCAGGAGCTGGCTCGGGAGGTGCCCAATTATTTTCATTTGTCAACATATTATTCAATAGAATTTCAGCTTCATCCGGTGTTCTTTCCCTGAAAAGAGAACCATCACAACTATCCAGGTAATCTCTGGAAGCATCGGTTAGTCCATTATAAAAGATATCAAGTATTTCATTTTTCTTAAGAGGATGATCAGGCAAAGCATTATGTAACTTGAGAAGTCTCCCCCAAGCTTGTGGGAGACTCTCTTCTTCAATTTGCACAAAGTTGTATATTTCCTTTAAAGCAGCTTGTTTCTTATGAGCAGGGAAATATTTAGCAGAGAAGTAATAAATCATATCCTGGGGACTACGCACACAACCAGGATCTAGAGAATTAAACCATATCTTAGCATCACCCTTTAATGAGAACGGAAATATTTTAAGGATGTAGAAGTAGCGAGATCTCTCATCATTAGTGAACAGGGTGGCTATATCATTTAATTTAGTAAGATGTGCCACAACAGTTTCAGATTCATAACCATGAAAAGGATCAGATTCAACCAAAGTAATTATATCAGGATCAACAGATAATTCATAATCCTTATCGGGAACACAAATAGGTGAAGTAGCAAAAGTAGGGTCAGGTTTCATTCTATCTCTAAGAGATTCTTTACTCCATTTAACTAACAACCTCTTAAGTTCATTTCTATCTTTGCAGGCAAAAATAGCTGCAGAAGATTCCATATCAAAAACATAACCCTCAGGAATAACAGGCATATCTTCATCATCAATTTCATCAACATTATCAGTTTCAATAATTTCTTTCTCTCTAGCCCTAGAAATTTGTTCATCAAGAAATTCAAAAAGGGGCACAGTAGTATCAAGCATAGAAGTAGTTTCATCATAAGTATCATGCATAGCAGAAATGGCATCATCAATAACAAGCGACATATCAGAACGAATAGCAGAAGCAGGTTTAGGTGTCGCAAGCTTACTCATAACAGAAGGTGAATCAAGTGCAGAGCTAGATGGCAGTTCCTTACCTCCCCTCGTAGTTGAGGGATAAATTTTTCTCTTAGCATCTTTCAAGTTCTTCATAATGTCCAGCAGGTATAAATCCCAAGTGACTCAAATAATAGAGCTATGCTCCCCGGCAATGGCGCCATAAATTAGTCTTGATAACCCACAAGTGTAGGGGATCGCAACAACTTTCGAGGGTAAAGTATTCAACCCAAATTTATTGATTCGACACAAGGGGAGCCAAAGAATATTCTCAAGTATTAGCAACTGAGTTGTCATTTCAGCAACACCTGGATAACTTAGTATCTGCAGCAAAGTATTTAGTAGCAAAGTAGTATGATAGTAGTGGTAACGGTAACGAAAGAGTAATGAAAGCAAAAGTAATATTTTTGGTATTCCGTAGTGATTGTAACAATAGCAATCGGAAAGTAAATAAGCGTAAACCAGTAGATGGAAAACTCACAGGCATTGGATCGATGATCGATAATTATGCCGGATGCGGTTCATCATGTAACAATCATAACATAGGGTGACACAGAACTAGCTCCAATTCATCAATGTAATGTAGGCATGTATTCCTAATATAGTCATACGTGCTTATGGAAAAGAACTTGCATGACATCTTTTGTCCTACCCTCCCGTGGCAGCGGGGTCCTAATGGAAACTAAGGGATATTAAGGCCTCCTTTTAATAGAGAACCGGAACAAAGCATTAGCACATAGTGAATACATGAACTCCACAAACTATGGTCATCACCGAGAAGTATCCCGATTATTGTCACTTCGGGTTTGTCGGATCATAACACATAATAGGTGACTATAGACTTGCAAGATAGGATCAAGAACTCAAATATATTCATGAAAACATAATAGGTTCAGATCTGAAATCATGGCACTCGGGCCCTAGTGACAAGCAAAGTCATAGCAACATCAATCTCAGAACATAGTGGATACTAGGAACCAAACCCTAACAAAACTAACTCGATTACATGATAAATCTCATCCAACCCATCACCGTCCAGCAAGCCTACGATGGAATTACTCACGCACGGCGGTGAGCATCATGAAATTGGTGATGGAGGATGGTTGATGATGACGACAGCGACGAATCCCCCTCTCCGGAGCCCCGAACGGACTCCAGATCAGCCCTCCCGAGAGGTTTTAGGGCTTAGCAGCGGCTCCGTATCATAAAACGCGATGATTTCTTCTCTTTGATTTTTTCTCTCTCCGAAAGAAAATATATAGAGTTGGAGTTGGCGTCGGAGGAGCTCCATGGGGCCCATGAGGTAGGGGGCGCGCCCTAGAGGGGGGGCGCCCCCCACCCTCGTGGACAGGGTGTGGGCCCCCTGGTCTTCATCTTTGGCGAGGATTTTTTTTTATTTTTTCTAAGATGTTCCGTGGAGTTTCAGGTCATTCCGAGAACTTTTGTTTTCTACACATAAAACAACATCACGGCAATTCTGCTAAAAACAGCATCAGTCCGGGTTAGTTCCATTCAAATCATACAAGTTAGAGTTCAAAACAAGGGCAAAAGTGTTTGGAAAAGTAGATATGACGGAGACGTATCAAACACCATGGACATAAATATCATAGAGGCTATGTTGTTTTGGTTCAACTACATGTTGCCAAGTCAATCCACTCGAACATTCGGAGAGGATACCATATCATCATACTACATCACAATCATTTTAATGCAATGTTGACATCCAAGGTAGATCATCATCCACTCCTAGCTACTTAAGCATGGCATGAGAAACTGTAATCTCTAATTGCCATTGCAAACATGTTTGATCATAATATGCTGAATCAAGGATACTGATACGTCTCCAACGTATCTACTTTTCCAAACTCTTTTGCCCTTGTTTTGGAGTCTAACTTGCATGATCTGAATGGAACTAACCCGAACTGACGATGTTTTCAGCATAATTGCCATGGTGTTATTTTTGTGCAGAATAAAAAGTTCTCGGAATGACCTGAAAACCAATGGAGATAACTTTTGGAATTAATAAAAAATATTGGCGAAAGAATCAACATAGGGGGGCCCACACCCTGGTCACAAGGGTGGGGGCAGGCCCACCCCCTGGGGCGCGCCCTCCGACCTTGTGGGCCCCCTAAACCTCTACCGACCTCAACTCCAACTCCATATATTGACTTTCGGGGAGAAAAAAACCAGAGAGAAGGATTCATCGCGTTTTATGGTACGGAGCCGCCGTCAAGCCCTGTTCTTCCTCGAGAGGACAGATATGGGGTTCGTTCGGGGCTCCAGAGAGGGGAATCCGTCTCCATCGTCATCATCAACCATCCTCCATCACCAATTTCATGATGCTCACTGCCGTGCGTGAGTAATTCGATCATAGGCTTGCTGGACCGTGATGGTTTGGATGAGATTTACCATGTAATCGAGTTGGTTTTGTTAGGGTTTGATCCCTAGTATCCACTATGTTCTAAGATTGATGTTGCTATGACTTTGTTATGCTTAATGCTTGTCACTAGGGCCAGAGTTCCATGATTTCAGATCTGCACCTATTATGTTTTCATGAATATATTTGTGTTCTTGATCCTATCTTGCAAGTCAATAGTTACCTACTACGTGTTATGATCCGGCAACCCCGGAGTGACAATAGTCGGGACCACTCCCGGTGATGAGCGTAGTTTGAGGAGTTCATGTATTCACTAAGTGCTAATGCTTTGGTCCGGTACTCTATTAAAAGGAGGCCTTAATATCCCTTAGTTTCCAATAGGACCCCGCTGCCACGGGAGGGTAGGACAAAAGATGTCATGCAAGTTCTTTTCTAGAAGCACGTATGACTATATTCGGAATATATGCCTACATTACATTGATGAACTAGAGCTAGTTCTGTGTCACCCTATGTTATAACTGTTGCATGATGAACGCCATACGACATAATTATCTATCATTGATCCATTGCCTGCAAGCTTTTCACATATTGATCCTTGCTAAGTTACTTTTCCGTTGCCACTGTTACGATTGCTACAAAACTGCTACTGTTACTTTTGCCAATATTACTGTTGCCTCCATACTACTTTGCTACTAAATACTTTGCTGCAGATATTAAGTCTTTCAGGTGTGGCTGAATTGACAACTCAGCTGCTAATACTCAAGAATATTCTTTGGCTCCCCTTGTGTCGAATCAATAAATTTGGGTTGAATACTCTACCCTCGAAAACTATTGCGATCCCCTATACTTGTGGGTTATCAAGAACTTTTTCTGGCGCCCTTGCCAGGGAGCATAGCTCTATTCTCCGAGTCACTTGGGATTTATATCTATTGATCACTATGAGGAATTTGAAAGATCAAAGAACTAAGATTTTTCCCTCAACTACGAGGGGAGGTAAGGAACTGCCATCTAGCTCTTCACTTGATTCTCCTTCTGTTTTGAGTAAACTTGTGACACCTACACCTGCTATTGATTCCAATATGTCGCATGTTATTGATGATGCCACTTCTACTATAATGATGCTTATGATACTACTTCTATGCTTGATAATACTGTGCCACTAGGTGAATTTCTTGATGAACAACTTGCTAGGGTTAGAGATAATGAAATTACTAAAACTGATGATATTATTGAAGATTATGATTATGATTCCCCCCCTAGATATTAATTATCTGTTGTGCCTGAGGGTTATGTTATGGATGAAGAAACTGCTAGAGACTTCTTTGCTTGTAATGATAGAGAAGATCTTAAGAAATTATTAGCTAAGCTGAAAGAAAAATCCTTGAATGCTAGAATGAAATATGATCCTGCTTTTGCTACTTCACCTATCTTGTTACTGATAAGGATTATGAATTCTTTGTCGATCCTGAGTTAACTAATTTGGTTGAATCTGATCCTTTTCATGATTATGAATCTGAAACTGTTGTGGCACATCCTACTAAATTAAATGATATAGCCACCCCATTTGCTCATGAGGAGAAAATTCGTTATTACTATATCCTTAAATTATTTCCTTTCTCATTAAAGGGTGATGCTAAGTTATGGTTTAATTCTCTTGCTCCTGGTTGTGTGCGTAGTCCCCAGGATATGATTTATTACTTCTCTCAAAAATATTTCCCTGCTCATAAGAAACAAGCTTTTTTTGCGGGTGTCATAAGAAACAAGCTGCTTTAAAGGAAATATTTAATTTTGTGCAAATTGAAGAAGAGAGTCTCCCACAAGCTTGGGGGAGGCTTCTCCGATTACTTAATGCTTTGCCTGATCACCCTCTCAAGAAAAATGAAATACTTGATATCTTCTATAATGGACTAACTAATGCTTCTAGAGACCACCTGAATATTTGTGCTGGTTTGGTTTTCAGGGAAAGAACTATTGAGCAAGCTGGATTGCTATTGAATAATATATTGAGTAATTAAAATGATTGGACACTCCCTGAACCAAGTCCGAGGCCAACTCCGAAGAAAAGGGGTATTCTATTTCTCAGTCCTGAAGATATGCAAGAGGCAAAGAAATCTATGAAAGAAAAAGGTATTAAAGCTGAAGATGTTAAAAATTTACCGCCTATTGAAGAAATACATGGTCTTGATAACCTGACACGGGTAGTAGAGGTAAGCTCTCTCCGTAGATTTGATGAAGGTGATATTCCTCATAATAAGTCTGCGAGTCAATGCTTTGATGAGTTCGATAATTTTATTGTTAAGCAAGAAAACTTTAATGCCTATGTTAGTAGACAATTGAAACGTAATGCTGACATGCTTGATCACCTAAGTAATTATATGAATAGTACTATTAATGATCTTAAGCTTATTAGTAGACATGCTTCCATGGTTACAACTCAAGTAGAACAAGTACTTAAGGCTCAAGATGATTTGATTAATGAGTTGAATAGTAAGAATAATGATAATGTTGTTAGGGTTATGACTAGAGGTGGTAAGATGACTCGGGAACCTTTGCATCCTGAGGGCCATCCTAAGAGAGTTGAGCAGGGTTCTCAGAGAACTAATACTGATGCACCTAGTCCTAGTAATAAGAAGAAAAAGAAAACTAATAGGAGTTTGCATGCTAGTGAACCTGCTATTGATACGCCTGAGAATCCCAATGATATTTCTATTTTTGATGTTGAGACACAATCTGGTGATGAACATGAACCTAGTGATAATGTTAATAATGATGTTCATGTTGATGCTCAACCTAGTAATGATAATGACGTAGAGATTGAACCTGCTGTTGATCTTGATAACCCACAATCAAAGAATCAACTTATGATAAGAGAGACTTTGCTGCTAGGAAACATGGTAAGGAAAGAGAACCATGGGTTCAGAAACCCATGCCCTTTCCTCCTAAGCCATCCAAGAAAAAGGATGATGAGGATTTTGAGCGCTTTGCTGAAATGATTAGACCTATCTTTGTGCGTATGCGTTTGACTGATATGCCTAAAATGCCTCCTTATGCTAAATACATGAAAGATATTGTTACAAATAAAAGAAAGATACCGGAAGCTGAAATTTCCACCATGCTTGCTAATTATACTTTTAAGGGTGGAATACCAAAGAAACTTGGAGATCCAGGAGTACCAACTATACCATGCTCCATTGAAAGAAACTATGTTAAAACTGCTTTATGTGATCTTGGAGCCGGTGTTAGTGTTATGCCTTTCTCTTTGTATCATAGACTTGATTTGAATAAGTTGACACCTACTAAAATCCCTTTGCAAATGGCTGATAAATCAACTACTATACCCATCGGTATTTGTGAGGATGTGCCTGTTGTGGTTGCAAACATTACTATCTTAACGGACTTTGTTATTCTTGATATTCCCGAGGATGATAGTATGTAGATTATCCTTAGTAGACCCTTTTTGAACACTGCAGGGGCTGTTATTGATTGCAACAAACGCAATGTCACTTTTCATGTTAATGGTAATGAGCATACGGTACACTTTTCGGAGAAACAACCTCAAGTTCATAGTATCAATTCTATTGGAAAAATTCCAACTACTACCATTGGAGGTTTTGAATTCCCTCCTCCTACTGTCAAAAAGAAATATGATATTCTTATTATTGGGGAAGTGCATATCCCCGTTGAGGTAACCTAGTCTTATTCGAAAATTCTCCGGTTTCATGTCATTCGGAAGAAGTTTGTTAATAAGACTTGATCAACCTTGTTAATGAATTCCTTTTGATGAGCATGAGATGGATGAATTTAGAAAGCACAACTCTCTGTACCCATCTTTCACTTTCTGTTATTTATATTAAATAAAGCAAAAATAGTATTTCTTTCAGTTTTCTGAATTATCCATGCAATAAAAAATGTCCCAAAAATAAAAGTTCTCAAAATGCCCTGAAAATTTAGTATGCTTATTATAATATTTTAGAACTTCTCGTGCAAAGAACACACCAGGGGGCCTCACCAGCTGAGCACAAGGGTGGAGGCGCGCCCACCCCCCTGGGGTGTGCCCCTGACCTTATGGGCCCCACGTGGCCCCCCTCCACTTATTCCAGCACCCATCCACTCCTTCTTCCTCCGAAAAAAATCACTCCATTGAACAAACTCGTGTTCTTGCTCATCTTGCTGCCATTTTCGATCTCCTTTCTCAAAGCTTCATTCACAAAACTGCTTTGGGGGATTGTTCTTCGGTATGTGACTCCTCCAATTTTCCAATTAGTTTTTGGTCTAGTGCTTTATTCATTGCAGTTTTTTGCTGCTGTGGTGACCTTGTTCTTGAGCTTGCATGTCAAATTTATATGGTACAAATTAGTTTTGATGTATGGTTTAGCCTCTAGACACTTGTAGGAGTAGTTGCTATCAATTTTATTGAGTTTGGTTCACTTTTATTCCGAGTCACTAAAAATTTCAGAAATTTTCAGAGAAAGAAAAATGCCTAGGAGAATGTACCAAGGTGGTTCTTCAAGGAAGCACGCACCGAGGCGTGCGATACGAGAACTATACCCTGAACCACCAAGGGAAGCTCAAGTGAAGCCATGTGAATGGTCGTCGGATGAGTTTATGGATCGTGCAGGTTTCAAGGATGAATTCTATGCGTACGTACAAAATGCCGGCCTCGAGGGTTTCCTATCGGACAAGTGCTTACAGTATTATTATCTCATCGATTCCTTCGTGCGGAGGTTTGAGGTTTCATCCAAGCGTAATGCTCATACTGTCTTATTTTATCTTTATGACATATCTTATACCATGGACCTAGAAGATTTTTGTGATGCATGCAAAATTCCGCAATGGGGTAGTCTTGGTGAGCCTCACAAATCTGAATATAATGATTTCCTTGCTAGCATCACTGTTGGAGAAACTAGAAATATTACACAAGCAACCGTAGGGAGCATTCATTTTCCGGCCATACATTATTTTTCTCTCTTTATTGGTTGGTATATTAATGGTAAACATGAGCAGTGCCATATTTGCGTACCAGATCTTAGTGTCCTCAAGTGTGCAGTGTTAGGTGATAAACGATATAATTTGGGGGCCATTATTGCTAGAAGGCTACATCTTAATGCTAAAGATGGAGATTTATTTGGTGGGATTTATGCAACTCATTTAGCTAACTATTTGGATGTACCTATTAGAGGTTATGATATTGAGTTGCCACCTGCTTATCTGGATTATGAGGCTATGGTACGCCACCAGTTTCTTAAGAGGAACAAACTAATCCTCTAGTACCGACTAATCTTTGATAGACTGCGTGTCGTCCTGGTTACTCTTCCTGCTCCTGCTTTCTTTAACTTTGAGGCAAATGGACGATATTTTATAACTAGAGAGGAGGCAAATGAGTATGATAGAACAGCGGAGGCCGCCAGTCTTCAGGAGGTACCTCGCCAAGCGGTAGCTGCCGTAGCACAGTACGACCCCAACTACAACTTTGGATATCCACCAGGCCAGCCATGGGCTTAGACCAACTTAGGCCAAAAGCCTAAGCTTGGGGGAGTACGTATTTCTCACCGACATTACATTCATGTCCACACACTCATTTCAGTTGTCGGTGTTCATACTTTTTCATTGTATTATCCATGCTAGTTTATTTATTTTTCCCGCTTTCTTCTTGTGTGTTTGAAAAACCTTAATAAAAACAAGAAAAATTAGTTGTAGTTAGTTTACTTTCTATGCATGCTTAGTAGTAGTAAAATTAAAAGAAAATCCAAATAGATTTCTCGTTCTTCTTTTGCTTGTTGGGAGCTTTCCCGTGTAAATAGTTTTTCTTGTTCTTGTTTTACCTTCTTCAGAAAAACAAGAACTCCAAAAATATTTCAATGTGTTTCTTTGAAATTCTTTTCTTTTCTTTGGGGTTCGAGAGGAGAAGACCGTGATTAAAATTTTGAGTGGCTCTCATGCATTATTGTTGATCTAACAAAGAGACCATATTACCTTGTCTTCTCATTTGAATAAATTTTGCACATTCCAGCTTAGTCCCATGCACATGCACTATTATTATTATCCACACCGTTTGGTCGTGCAAGTGAAAGGCAATAATGACGATATATGATGAAATGATTGAGATGAGGAAAAGCTGGTATGAACTAGACCTATCTAGTTTTTGTAAATATGATTAGTTCATCATTCCTAAGTTAGCCTATTATGAATGATACATGTTTGCAATGACAATTGGAGATTATAGTTACTCATGCCATGCTTAATCAGCTAGGAGTTTATAATGGTTTACCTTGTGTGCCAACATGGAAATTAAAATGGTTGTGATGTAGTATGATAGGATGGTATCCTCCTTTGAATGATTCGAGTGGCTTGACTTGGCACATATTCACGCATGTAGTTGAAACAAAATCAACATAGCCTCTACGATATTTATGTTCATGGTGATTTATATCCTACTCATGCTTGCACTCAATGTTGGTTAATCTCAATGCATGTTTATGACTGTTGTCGCTCTCTAGTTGGTCGCTTTCCAGTCTCTTTCTAGCCTTCACTTGTACTAAGCGAGAATACTGCTTGTGCATCCACTTCCATAAACCCCAAAGTTGTTCCATATGAGTCCACCATACCTTCCTATATGCGGTATTTACCTGCCGTTCCAAGTAAATTTGCAAGTGCCAACCTCTAAACCTTCAAATGATAATATGTTTTGTATACTCGAACAGCTGATGTAACAACTAGGGCTGTCAATATCTTCCATGCTAGGTGGGTTATTCTCACAATGAGTGGACTCCGCTCATCATTCATGAGAAAATGGCTGGTAACCGGGATGCCCAGTCCCATGCTCAAAGCAAATCAAATCAAAATAATTGCAAACAAAACTCCCCCAGGACTGTTGTTAGTTGGACGGTACCTGTTATTTTGGACCAGCCGTTGAGTGTGCTTGTTGGTGGTGGGGGAGTACAAACTTTACCATTCTGTTTGGGAACTGCCTATAATGTACTCCCTCTATCCCAAAATATAAGAACATTTTTCACACTACACTAGTGTCAAAAGCGTTCTTATATTATGGGACGGAGGGAGTATTAGCTTGGAAGATACCGAGATCTCTTAGTTGTTATGTTGACAATGAAAGTATACCGCTCAAAATATTATTCAATCTCTATTTCAAAACTCGAGCTCTGGCACCTCTGCAAATCCCTGCTTCCCTCTGCGAAGGGGCTATCTATTTACTATTATTGCTGAGTCATCATCCTCTTATAAAAAGCACCAGTTAGAGAGCACCATTGTCCTCTGTATGCATTGTTATTAATTTATATTGAGTATGGCTGGATCTCTTTTTACCATGAATTACAATGTCTAGTTAGTCCTTGATCTTTAGGGGTGCTCTGCATTTATGTTTTGCGGTCTCAGAAAGGGCTAGAGAGATACCATCTTGTCATATCATATCATGATTGTTTTGAGAAAGTGTTTTCATCCGAGATTTATTATTATTGCTCGCTAGTTGATTATGCCATTGATATGAGTAAAATGTGAGACCTAAATGTTATTGTGAATATGGTTAGTTCATAATCTTTGCTGAAAACTTGAATGTTGGCTTTACATATTTGCAACAACAAGATCAAACAGAGTTTGTAAAAGTTTTTCTTTATCACTTCTAGTTTATCACCTGAATTGCTTGAGGACAAGCAAAGGTTTAAGCTTGGGGGAGTTGATACGTCTCCAACGTATCTACTTTTCCAAACTCTTTTGCCCTTGTTTTGGACTCTAACTTGCATGATTTGAATGGAACTAACCCGGACCGACGTTGTTTTCAACAGAATTGCCATGGTGTTATTTTTGTGCAGAATAAAAAGTTCTTGGAATGACCTGAAAATCAACGGAGATAACTTTTGGAATTAATAAAAAATATTGGTGAAAGAATCAACAAAGGGGGGCCCACACCCTGGTCACAAGGATGGGGGGCGCGCACTCCGACCTTGTGGGCCCCTGGACCTCCACTGACCTCAACTCGAACTCCATATATTCACTTTCGGGGAGAAAAAAAAATCAGAGAGAAGGATTCATTGCGTTTTACGATACGGAGCCGCCGCCAAGCCCTGTTCTTCCTCGAGAGGCAGATCTGGAGTCCGTTCGGGGCTCCGGAGAGGGGAATCCATCGCCATCATCATCATCAACCATCCTCCATCACCAATTTCATGATGCTCACCACCGTGCGTGAGTAATTCCATCATAGGCTTGCTGGACCGTGATGGGTTGGATGAGATTTACCATGTAATCGAGTTAGTTTTGTTAGGGTTTGATCCCTAGTATCCACTATGTTCTAAGATTGATGTTGCCATGACATTGCTGTGCTTAATGCTTGTCACTAGGGCCTGAGTGCCATGATTTCAGATCTGAACCTATTATGTTTTCATGAATATATTTGTGTTCTTGATCATATCTTGCAAGTCAATAGTCACCTACTACGTGTTATGATCCGGCAACCCCGGAGTGACAATAGTTGGGACCACTCCCGGTGATGACCGTAGTTTGAGGAGTTCATGTATTCACTAAGTGCTAATGCTTTGGTCTGGTACTCTATTAAAAGGAGGCCTTAATATCCCTTAGTTTCCGATAGGACTCCGCTGCCACGGGAGGGTAGGACCAAAGATGTCATGCAAGTTCTTTTTCGTAAGCATGTATGACTATATTCGGAATACATGCCTACATTACATTGATGAAATGGAGCTAGTTCTGTGTCACCCTATGTTATAACCGTTGCATGATGAATGCCATCCGACATAATTATCCATCATTGATCCATTGCCTACGAGCTTTTCACATATTGACCCTTGCTAAGTTACTTTTCAGTTGCCACTGTTATGATTGCTACAAAGCTGCTACTGTTACTTTTGCCACTGTTGCCGTTACTTCCATACTACTTTGCTACTAAATACTTTGCTGCAGATATTAAGTCTTTCAGTTGTGGTTGAATTGACAACTCAGCTGCTAATATTCAAGAATATTCTTTGGCTCCCCTTGTGTTGAATCAATAAATTTGGGTTGAATACTCTACCCTCGAAAACTGTTGCGATCCCCTATACTTGTGGGTTATCAGATACTAGGTTAAACATATTTACAAAAACAGAACAAGTTGAGTTCATAGCCGTTTCTCTCTGCCACAGCCAGTTCACCAAATATCGTCATTATTGCGTTTCACTTGCACGACCAAACGATTTGAAAATAATAATAGTGCAAGAGTGCCATGGACTAAGCTGGAATTTGCAAACATTTTATTCAAAGGAGAAGACAAGGTAATTTGGGCTCTTTGCTAGATCAACAATAATGAATATGAGAGCCACTCAACAATTTCATCATGGTCTTCTCCTTGGTAAGACTCACTAAAACAGAAAAGAGATTCAGAGAAACACACTGAAATATTTTTGGAGTTTTTAGTTTTTCTAGAAGAAAGCGAATTAAAGTAGGAAAAACAGAAATGAGAAAAACTATTTACATGGGAAAGCTCCCAACAAGAAAGAAGAAGAATCGAGAAATATTTTTGGGTTTTCTTTGAATACTACAACTAATTTAAACTAGAAAGAAAAACTGAAAAGAAGCTAGGAGATATTTTTTATTTTCTCAAAGTTTTTCGAACACACACGAAGAAGAAAGCGAGAAAATAAATATAACATGGACAGTACAATGAAAAAGTGTGGACACTGACAACTGGAATGAAATGTGTGAACATGAATGTACTGTCAGTGGGAATACGTACTCCCCCAAGCTTAGGCTTTAGGCCTAACTTGGTAATCACCACTCAAAGTAGCCCTCAGGTCCCACGTTGAAGTGCTAGGGAGCAGGCACCTGAGCGTCCCACTCCTGAGGCTCCTCCTCAGTCGCTGCCTGGTTGTTCCGGTAGGCGACGATGTCTTCTGGCACGATCTGCGATGCAGTCGGTGAGGCCAGCATTGGCAACAAATTGTGTGAAGTCTTGACGGATTCTGGCTCCATCCATGAAGGGGTTATGTGGCCATTCGCATGGCCGCACTTCCGCCATTCTCTGAGTTTGGAGGTCACTATTCGATGATTCACTCACAACTCCTTTGGAATTCTTCTTGGAAGCAAACTTCCTAACGAAACTCATCTTATTCCTATGAACAAAATTCTGAAATTTTTAGTCCACAAAATTTCTCTCAACAAAACTTCGCAAGATTGATAGCAATAACTCATAAGCATGCATAGAGGCCATATTGAGCATTCAAACTACTTAGAACTCTAAGAATTCAACATGCAAGCTCATCTACAGCAGCACCAAGAGTAGCTAATTATTCAAAATATAAACCACTAATGCAAAAACTAATTGGATCAATGGAGGAGTCATATACCAAGTAGCAATCCCCCAAAACAATTTCGGAAATGGAGCTTCGAGCAAAGAGATCGAAATCCGCGGGTTTGAGAGCAAGAACACGAGAGAGAGAGAGAGAGAGAGAGAGAGAGAGAGAGAGAGAGAGCAATGGTGATTTTTTTCTGGTGGTAGGTGATGACATGGGCTAAAGAGATAAGTGAGGGGGCTCACGTGGGGACCACAACCCACCAGGGCGCGCTTGGGGGTGCTGGCACGCCCAGGTGGGTCGTGCCCACCTGGTGCACCCCCCTATGATGTTATTTGCACCACAAAAATTCTTAAATATTCAGAAAAAATCGTATACAATTTCCAGGACATTCTGAGAGGTTTTGTTTTTGGCTCATTTTTTGTTTGCACGGAAAATCTAGAAAACAGGATAAACAAGGCATTTTATTTTATTTATATAAGAAAAACAGAAAATAAAAGGTGAGGACAGAAGGTTGTGCCTACTACATTCATCGAATTCATACCTCCCAAAAGTGATCCATTAATAAGGTTGATCAAGTGTTATTAACAACCACCTTCGATTAGCATGAAACCGTGGTCGGTAAAAATTCATTATATAATCTCTCAAAGCTTTTGACCACCGTACCACGATAGAATCCTCTGTTCTTGTTTTGAGTTGTTTTTCTGACAGATCTAGATCACCATGACAACTCCAAGCACCCCCAAGGACAAATTTTTCGAGAAGGTCATCAACCCCTACCTTGTGGAGGTGTTGCAACACCCTCAAACCATCGAGATGCATGAGGGGGTGCTACACATCCGTGATGTTCAAGGGCCAAAGAAGACCGGATGCATGGAGATAAGGCTTGAAGCAATGGACCAGCAAGTCTGCAAGTGCCAAGGGATGGTGGAACGCGGACTCAATGCCAATCACTCCATGATCGCAGAATTTACCCGTGACCACAAGTTGGACGCTACGAACATTGGGGAGGCCATCTTCAAGCTTCACGAGAAAATTGAGAATCTGCTAGCCCAGATCTATGACCTGCAAAACCAAAACTGTGAGTATGAATACAAATTTAAGGATGAGTTTTGCTGCAGATTTGAGGATCCTGGAGACTCGTTCATCTTTCTATGATGGTGAGCTTGTGCCTTGGAAGATGGAGGACAAGCCTACAACATCATCAACTCCACCATCACCACCTCCGAAGAAAGAGATCTAAATACATGGGTATGGACACTCCCCTTGGCAACTGCCAAGCTTGGGGGAGGTGCCCCGGTATCGTGTCACCATCACATCTTTACCTTTATGTTTTTCTTAGTTCGATCCTTTTGGTTATATCATGATCTTGTAGAATAAAAGTTTTTAGTATGATCTAGCTTTGAGTTTTGCTTTATGTTCCCTCTCTGTAATCGAGTCCGTGAGTTATATGATACAGAATAGTTTTGACTTGAGGGCTTTGCTTCCTTGCTTTGATCTTGAAAAAGGGAGGGGGGATAAAAAGAAATAAAAAGATCATATAATGATCTTATGGAGAGTGATGACTTCACATATAAAGAGTATGATGAATAAAAGTTGTTGAGAGTTGACAAACATAGTTTTGGTCATTGTTGCAATTAATAGGAAGTAATAAAGAAAGAGAGGCTTCACATATAAATATACTATCTTGGACATCTTTTGTGATTGTGAGCACTCATTAAAATATTATATGCTAAAGAGTTGATGTTGGACAAGGAAGACAACATAACGAGTTATGTCTTCTTATATCCGAATAGAAGTTATATTGTCATGGATCCTCCAACATGTTGCTTGCTTCCCCTCATGCTAGCCATGCCTTCAGGTTCGCGCAAGCGATCCCCCTACCTGGCGCGTGATGGCTCTCTAACTATAGCGCCAGAAAAGCTCATGTCTGCTAGGACTACGTCAGTATTTCCCCAAAGAGGAAGGGATGATGCAGCATAGATACGGTAGGTATTTCCCTCAGTGAAGAAACCAAGGTTATCGAACCAGTAGGAGAACCAAGCAACACAACGTAAACAACACCTGCACACAAATAACAACACCTCGCAACCCGACGTGCTAAAGGGGTTGTCAATCCCTTTCGGGTAACAATGCCAGAAAACGGTAGTAGATTGAAATAACAGATCGCAAATAAAAAGTGCAGCAAAGTATTTTTGTATTTTTGCTTTAATAGATCTGAATAAAAATTGCAAATAAAATAGATCGCAAAGCAAATATATGAGAAAGATGACCCGAGGGCCGTAGGTTTCACTAGTGGCTTCTCTCGAGAAAGATAGCAAACGGCGGGTAAACAAATTACTGTTGGGCAATTGATAGAACCTCAAATAATTATGAAGATATCCAGGCAATGATCATTACATAGACATCACGTCCAAGAATAGTAGACCGACTCCTGCCTGCATCTACTACTATTACTCCACACGTCGACCGCTATCCAGCATGCATCTAGTGTATTAAGTTCATGGAAAAATGGAGTAATGCAATAAGAACGATGACATGATGTAGACAAGATCCGTTTATCTATTGCGTTACATATAGATCCCATCTTGTTATCCTTAGTAGCAACGATACATACGCGTCGGTTCCCTTTCTGTCACTGGGATCAAGCACCATAAGATCGAACCCACTACCAGGCACCTCTTCCCATTGCAAGATAAATAGATCAAGTTGGCCAAACAAAACCCAAATATCGGAGAATAAATACGAGGCTATAAGAGATCATGCATATAAGAGATCAAAGAAACTCAAATAACTTTCATGGATATAAAAAGATATGAATGATCATAAACTCAAAGTTCATCAGATCTCAACAAACACACCGCAAAAGAGTTAAATCATATGGATCTCCAAGAGACCATTGTATTGAGAATTTAGCGAGAGAGAGAGAAAGCCATCTAGCTACTAACTACGGACCCGGAGGTCTACAAAGAACTACTCACGCATCATCGGAGAGGCACCAATGGAGGTGGTGAACCCCATCCGAGATGGTGTCTAGATTGGATCTGGCGGTTCTAGACTCTGCAGCGGCTGGATGAATATTTCGTCGACCCTTGTAGGGTTCTGGTATTTTTGGGGTATTTATAGAGCAAGAGGCGGTCTGGGGGGCAACCGAGGTGGGCACAACCCACCAGGGCGCGCCTGGGCCTCCTGGCGCGCCCTGGTGGGTTGTCCCCTCCTAGGGACTCTCCCCAGGTGCAACCAGGGCCCAACATATTCCTTTTGGTCCATAAAAAATCAGCGTGAACTTTCGTTGCATTTGGACCCCGTCTGATATTGATTTCTTGTGATGTAAAAAACATGGAAAAATAGCAATTGGCACTTGGCACTATATCAATAGGTTAGTACCAAAAAATGATATAAAATGACTATAAAATGATTATAAAACATCCAAGATTGATAATAAAACAACATGGAACAATCGAAAATTATAGATACGTTGGAGACGTATCAGCATCCCCAAGCTTAACTCCTACTCGTCCTCGAGTAGGTAAGTGATAAAAACAGAACTTTTGATGTGGAGTGCTGTTTATCATGTCATATCATATTCTTTTCTTTATAACATGGAAATTTGGACTTTTATGTGATTCAAAGCAATAGTCTAGTTTTGACATAATAATTTAGATACTCAAGCATATCAACAAGCAACCATGTCTTTCAAAATATCAATGCTAAAACAAGTTATCCCTAGCCCATCATGCTCAAACATTGATCCATTCATGAAACACACTCGAATATTAGCTACACCCAATACTTAAGTACGATCATATTGCCTCCTAGTTGGTGCTTTTTATAAGACAAGATGGAGACTCAAAATAAAAATATAAATTGCATAAAGTAAAAGAAAGGCCCTTCGCAGATGGAAGTAGGGATTTGTAGAGGTGCCAGAGCTCAAAGCGAAAAAATTAGAGATAAAAACATTTTGGGAGGTGTATCCATCCCACCGACGAAAACAACTCAGAGTTCCGAACACTTTCCATGCTAGATATGCCATAGGCTGTTCCCAAACAAAAAATAAATTTTATTCCTTTTTCCACCATACTTTCACTTTCCATGGCTAACCGTATCCACGGGTGCCCTCCATACCAACACTTTCCAAGGAATTTATTATTTGACAACATAAAGTAAATTCATTTTTGCATTTCGGGACTGGGCATCCCTAAGACCTTTGCCTTACTTTCGTGCAATGACAAGTGAATAAACACTCATTGTGAGAATAACACATACAGCATGGAAAATATTAGCCACCTGTTACCGTTCCGTGAGCGAAACAAACACACAAAAGAGAAGTTTGTTTTGAAAATTAGAGATGACACATGTAAATTTGCTTAGAACAGCAAAAGAATACCGCATATAGGTAGATATAGTGGACTCATGTGGCAAAACTGGTTTAAAGGATTTCGAATGCACAAGTAGAGATCATACTTAGTGCAAAATGAAGGCTAGCAAAAGATTGAGAAGCGACCAACCAAGAAACGAATAATCTCATAAGCAAGCATAAAGCATAATTAACACCGAATAATGCACCACAAGTAGGATATAATTTTCATTGCATGATTATTGACTTTCGTGCATGCATAGGGAATCACAAACCTTAACACCAATATTCTTTAAAGAACCATTACTCATCAACATAACTCACATATCACATCATCATATCTCAAAGCTATTACTAAAAATCAAGTTTATTTTGTCCAATGATCTTCATGACATTTTTTTACTTTATCCTTCTTGGATATCTATCACTTTGGGACTAATTTTCATGTGTTGCTTTTCATAAGCTCAAACAAATATAAGTGAAGATCATGAGCATGAAAAATTTTCTTTCTCTCAAAATAATTTAAGTGAAGCAAGAGAGAATTTCTTCAAAAATACTAAGCACACTGTGCTCAAAAAGATATAAGTGAAGCACTAGAGCAAGTCCTAGCTCATAAAAGATTTAAGTGAAGCACAGAGAGCAATTCTAACAAGTAATGATATAATTTTGGATCTCTCAAATAGTTGTGTCCAGCAAGGATTGATGACTTAAAACACAAAATAAAACAAGCAAAGACACATATCATACAAGACGCTCCAAGCAAAACACATATCATGTGACGAATAAAAATATAGCCTCGAATAAAATACCGATAATTGTTGGAAGAAAGCGGGGATGCCACTCGGGGGAATCCCCAAGCTTAGTTGGTGGATCATTCTTGGATAATAGCTTGGGATGCCGGGGCATCCCCAAGGTTAGGCTCTTGCATCCTTCCTTCATCCATCGTAAGATAACTCAAAACTTGAAAACTTCAATCACACAAAACTCAACAAAACCTTCGTGAGATCCTTTAGTGTAATAAAAATAAATCACTAATATAAGTGCTGTATCAAACCAATTCATATTTTGTTTTTGTATTATATCTACTGTATTCCAACTTTTCTATGGCAAAAAATCATCAAAGAAAAGCATAGAGCCATCAAAATAAGCACACAACACAAAGAAAACAGAATCTGTCAAAACAGAATAGTTTGTAGTAATCTGACTTTTGCGAATACTTCTGGAACTCCACAAATTCTACCAAATTAGGAAGACTAGGGTAATTTGTATATTAATCTTATGCAAAAAGAATCAGAGCAAAATATTTTTTCTGTGATTTATGAAAATTATTTTTGTGAGCGCAAAGTTTCTGTCTTTTTCAGCAAGATCAAACAAATATCTTCCAAGAAGATCCTAAAGGCTTTACTTGGCACAAACACTAACTAAAACAAAAACACAATCATAACAGTAGCATGATTGTGCTAACACTCAACAACAGAAAGCAAAAATAAAAAATACATTTTATTCATTGGGTTGCCTTCCAACTAGCGCTATCGTTTTACGCCCCTAGCTAGGCATAAGATTTCAGTGATGCTCATACAAAAGATACTAATTGAAACACAAAGAGAGCATCATGAAACATATGACAAAGACATTTAAGTATAATATACTTCCTATGCATAGGAGTTTTATAAGCAAACAATTTATCGAGACAAGAAACATCTAACATATGCAAAGAAGAGGAATAAAATATTGATGATCTCAACATAACGAGAGGTAATTTAGTAACATAAAAATTTCCATCAAAATATTTTCCTCTCTCATAATAATTACATGTGGGATCATAATCAAATTCAACAATATAAGTATCACATAAAATATTCTCTTCATGATCCACATGCATGCAAAGTTGACACTCTTCCAAGATAGTGGGATTAACATCAACTAAAGTCATGACCTCTCCAAGCCCACTTTTATCAAAAATTTCAAAAGATTTAACACTCTCCAAATATGTGGGATTATTTTTACCTAGAGTTGACACTCTTCCGAACCCACTTTTAATATAATTGCAAACATATTCATCATGAGGCTTAAATAAATTTTCAAGATCATAAGAAAAATCACCCCAATCATGATCATTGCAATCATGCTTTTCATTCAAGGAGCTATCATGAATCACTTCATAAATTTCTTTATCACAATTTTTATATTCACAAATCTCAAGCAAAACTTCATAAAGATAATCTAGTGCACTCAACTCACTAGCAATTGGTTCATCACAATTGGATCTTTTAAAAAGATTAGCAAGTGGATGATGTCGTGGTTCTAAGTCTGACAGTAGAATGGGGGGTAGGTATGGAGAGGCAAGATACTAGCTATGGAGTAGTTGTGTATGCATGAGTTTTACGAGTTCAGGCCCTTCTCGGAGGAAGTAACAGCCCTACATCTCGGAGCCCGGAGGCGGTCGACTGGATTATATGCGTATGAATTACAGGGGTGCGAACCCTTCTACCTGTGGAGGGGGTGGCTTATATAGAGTGCACCAGGACCCCAGCCAACCCACGTAGCGGAGGGTTAAAGGTACATTAAGGCCAGGCGTTACTAGTAACACCTTACATAAAGTTTCATCATGACCATAAAGACTACCTAATTACAGATCGTTTGGACCCAGAGTGGTTCTTGAACTCCTGGTGGTCGAGTGGGTCTTCATGGTCGAGTGTCTTTGAGTTTGTCGAGTGAAATCCTACCAGGTCGACTGGAAGGCCGTTTCTTCTAAAGATGTCCTTAGGGAGGGTACCTTGGACAGGTTCATGACCCTACCCTAGGTACATGACTTCATCATTAGCCCCCGAATGGATCGAGGTTCGAATAAGGAAGGAGTTGATAATCTTTCCGACCTGTTTTTGTGCTGCTAGTGCGTCTTACTCTGGATCAATGACTTTTTAGTGATGGTGTCAACTTCTCTTTCAGTCGCCTTGATCCATTCTTCACATCCGTCGAGTGAACTTTATAGACTTGAAGATCTCCGAGCGACGGATCGGAGGAGATCTGCAGTCTGACGAGTTGCTCTGCTGTTAGCGGATTTAGCGGGATCCGAATTTCGAGAAGCGCGCGAAGCGAAGAAGGCTGCGGTACACGGATGGGATAAGGCGAAGATGCCTCGATCTTTGCGTCACCTTTTTCGCCACGTATCGCGCGCGCGACTGTTGCTGGATTTGACAAAATTGCCCGTGCCTACCAGTCAGCCACTCGGAAGCGACTTCATATAAGGCGCCGGGCGGGGGTCTTTTGAACAGTGCACCCTCATTTTCCCCTCCTCCGTCCTCAGATTCATCTGCTGCGCCCGTAACCTGCTCAGCGCTGTTGCTCCATTCCTGCTTCGCCGACGACAATGGTGAAGGAGAAGACTGCGGCCTTGGAGCGGGCAAAGAAGGCGACGGTGAAGGCGAAGGGGAGAGCGCTCAGTCGAGGCGGATCCTCGTCGCGATCCAGCCTGCCGCAAGGTTGGGTCCAGGGAGATTGGATCCGCTCGACCATCACCCAGAAAGACCTCGACGATCTGGCCAACAAGGGATTGATCCCCCATGGGTCAGCAAGGCTTCCGGGGACGGAGTGGTAGCCGCAGCCTCAGGAGGGTGAGTGCGTCCTCTTAGCCACCCATGTTGATCGCGGATTTTCTCTACCGTCGAATCTTTTCTTTCGGGGTTTTCTGAACTTCTTTGGAGCACAAATCCATCACTTCACACCCAACTCCATTGCCTATCTCGCTGCTTTCGTGTCTTTGTGCGAAAACTTCTTGGGTTGTCGGCCACACTGGGGCCTCTTCAAACCCATATTCACTTGTCGCTCACAGACGGTGAAAAAGGCTAGTCCGAATGATGAAAGAACCCAAGTAATCCAGATGTGTGGGGGTCTTGGGGTCCAGATGAGGGGTAAAAGTGCCTTTCCGGCCATGATTCTTCCCGATTCAGTTAGAGGGTGGCAGTCGGCCTGGTTCTACTGCCAAGACCACCGACGCCCTTGGGCCGACCGACTCCTCCTTTCTCCATGGATCAAGTGAACAAGCCGTCCTCTCTGAAGGTGCTTCCGGAGGAGAAGGTCCAGGTTAGATTGTTGATGGAGCGTGTAGTCCAGCTCATTCGTGACGGAGTGACCGGCCTGGATCTTCTAGAGGTTTTCCTTCGACGGCGCATTCAGCCACTCCAATTCCGAGGCCACCCGATGTGGATGTACTCTGGTACCGAAGACACCACCCGGGTCCACCCAGAGGAGGTCGATGACGCCACATTGGAGAGGTGGATGACTGCCATCACAGGGAACAAGGATAACCCTCGTGGAGCTAGGAGGATCCCACCACTCGACCAATCTTACGAACCAGACAAGGTATGACCACTTATCTCCAACTGTGATCCTGTTGCATTCACTCTGTTCCGCTGCGAATCGGCCGATTGACTTTCGTCTTGTTTTGCTGTCTTCTAGGCCACCACTGAGATGAACTCGATGCCCAACGGGGCGCAGGAACAAGTCGAAGAAGAAGAAGGAAGCGGAGGCGAGAGCCAGGAGGAATGGGAATCCGAGGAAAACGACAGCTCTGATGAAGAGGAGGAGGAGGAGGAGGAAGAGGAGGAAGACGTGGATCCTCCCCACTCGGAAAGGCGATCCAAGCTGACGCATGATTCGGCGGTCAAGCGCGGTAAGGCTATCGCGCCCGTTGGGCGGTCGACGAAGCGCCCTCGGGCGACTTCTCCAAAGGTCAAGCGAGAAACCGCCAAAGCAACCCGAGCAACGCCATCAAAGCCGACGAAGGCCTTGCCCAAGATGAGGATGGTCATTCCCACCATTTTCGGTAATTAGCGTAACTTGTGTTTTCCTGTTTATCATGGGTGTACTTTTGGTCGACTCGCTTGATGATCAACTGATTTCTGAAATCTGCGGTTGCCACCTCCGAGACCTCAGCTAAGCACGAAGATCAGGAAATGGAAGATGCCGCCACCTCCAACCTTGGTATGATCTCTGCAGTTTTGCTTTATGGTCGATTGGATTTCTGTTTTTACCTTTGAATCTTTCTTGTAGTTCCACCTCATGTCATTGATCTCCCTGACGTCGACGATGAAACACCGCTGAGGAAGAGGAAGGACAAAAAGGTGCCTGTTGGCAAGGCTACTCAAGTTGTATCACCGCTCGAGACGCTGGTTCACGAGAGAGCGACACCACTGGCTTCAGTGTCCTTTGTCTGTGTCACCGACGAGTGTCCGGCCTTCGTCGTTGACTGCTGACCCGCCTTCCCTTTTTGCCACACACCACGTCCCGGAAGACCAAGTGAGTGCTGCTAAGGAGGCCATACGCCAGATAGGGATCATGATGGAGCAAGTGAAGGTGGTCCGGGAGGCCAGCCAGGCGGCTTATGATGCAAGCTCAGCTCTTTAGAGCAATGTCCAAGTAAGTTGGTCGCTGCTTGTTCTATTAGGATATGCTATCTAAAATTTCTTGTTTCTGAAGATTTCCATATCTGTATCTGTACACCCACTGGGCGTGTGTGTCGATTGAATTTTTGTACTGGTGGGGGCACGCTGAGTGCACCCACTGGGTGTAGTCCCCGAGACTATGGTGGACTGCGGGCAGTCGACTTTAGTCTTTATACTTTGAACTTCTTCACTCGGTCTGGTCGGGCCATGTCGAATGGATCTTTGGAACCGGTAGGGGCACGCTAAGTGCACCCACTGGGTGTAGTCCCCGAGACTATGGTGGACTACCGGCAGTCGACTATAGTCTAAGGAACTGTTTTTTTTACACAGCTGACTGCTAACAGTTGACTATGGTTTTAGGATCGTAACCTTTTTGCCTCTTTCGGTCGACTGGTCGAACCAAATTGATAAAACCAGTGGGGGCACGCTGAGTGCACCCACTGGGTGTAGTCCCCGAGACTACTGTCGAATGTTTTGATTCGACTGTAGTCTTAGAAATGCTACGGTTTTTCTTTAGTCACTCGGAAGTGACCTGTCTTTGATGTTTTGTCGATTGACTCTTCGCAGAAATCTTGCGAGCTTGTGGCCCGCTATACGGAATTGGAGAACAAACAGATCCAACTCAACCTTGACTTGAAGCTTGCTCAGGAGAACTTTCAAAAGGCGAGAGATGAAGCAAAAGGTATGGCTGGTGAGAACTTCCCGACTGTCTTTGTCTTTCTACCCATTCTCAACTCTGGGCTTATTGTTATTTTGCAGACAAACTGGAGGAGGCTCTGAAGAAGAATGACCACGACCTTGCAGAGGCACGTATATGCTTTGGAGAAAACAAAGCTCATGGAAGAGAAACTGGTCTCGGTCGGCAAACTCAAGAGGAGAATACCAAACTGAAGGCTGCTCTCGACGTGGCCAACAAGGAGGTTAGCCGACTGAAGAATGACAAAGTTGCCTTGACTGACAAGGCTGGCGAACTGGCGGGGAAGAGGAATGATCTGGAGGATTATCTGGGAGGGCTCGCCAAGAAGCTATTCCTCATGCTTGAAGGTAATTCCTCTTATCCGACTGACTTGTCATCATCGACTCATCATAGAACCATTAGCTTGAACTCGAGTCGTATTTGCAGAATTCTTTCAGAACTTGAAGAGGAGACCAATCAGTGGAGACAAGCCTGGACCCCATCAACTCTCCGTGAAGGATGAAGCCGCTATGAACGTGCTCGATTGAGTCTCGCATTGCTGGTGTGGTGGACTATCTCGCCGATTGAAAGCTGCGATGTCGCGGATTGACTCAACACTCGCCGCACGACGCTTGAGAATGACCTCGAAGTCGTTAATGACTCGATCGAATGAGGTTCCAAGTCGAGTACAAGAATCGAAAAGTCTTCGCCAGTGTGGTGCTGATGTTGCTCGCTCGGTTCGTGTCCACCGCAAGGAGGCGCAGGAGGAAAAGTCAAGGCCCATCAAAGTTGCCAATACTAAGAAGTATGATTTCCAATCTTTCATGGAGACTTTCATCGCCGCTGCCACCCGGATTGCTGATGGGATCGACCTTGACCAGTTTGTGGCTCCTTCCAATCCTCCACCTGAGGAGTAAAAACCATCTATGCTCTACCTTAAATTTGCCTCGGAATGTCGAGTGGTTTTGTAACCGATAAACTTTAACAGGCTTGAGGCCTGGGTACTTCTGCAACCTTAGGATGCTATCCGAACTTTACTTATCATCGAAATATGCTTTTGTTTGCCTTCGAGTGAACTTTGCTCTTCACTCGGATTATGCTTCAATGCTTGATATGCAGCTCTGAGGTGGATCTAGTCAACCTACACTTTGTTGCTCTTGCAAGTGCAGGAGAAGGAAACAGTCGACCTGTACCTCGTCGTCCTTGCGGATCGGGATGGAGCGCATGTTGGACTTGTGGCGCAACTCCGAAGGAGAAGGCAACAGTCGACCTGTACCTTGTCGTCCTTGCGGATCGGGATGGGGCGCACGTTGTACTTGTGGCACAGCTCCGAAGGAGAAGGTAACAGTCGACCTGTACCTAGTCGTCCTTGCGGATCGGGATGGATTTCGTACTTAGGCGAGTACTGGACTGCAGCTAAGCCCCCGAGTGGGAGGTTTGCTCTCCACTCGGTAGGATTTTTCGATACTTAGGCGTAGTCTTGGATCAGTAGCTAAGCCCCGAGTGGGAGGTTTGCTCTCCACTCGGTAGGATTTTTCAATGACTTAGGCTAGCATGGACTGCAGCTAAGCCCCGAGTGGGAGGTTTGCTCTCCACTCGGTGGGATTTTTCAAACTTAGGCGAGTCTTGGACTGCAGCTAAGCCCCGAGTGGGAGGTTTGCTCTCCACTCGGTGAATTTTTCAAACTTAGGCGTAGTCTTGGACTGCAGCTAAGCCCCCGAGTGGGAGGTTTGCTCTCCACTCGGTAGGATTTTTCAAACTTAGGCGAGTATTGGACTGCAGCTAAGCCCTCGAGTGGGAGGTTTGCTCTCTACTCGGTAGGATTTTTCAAACTTAGGCGAGTACTGGACTGCAGCTAAGCCCCCGAGTGGGAGGTTTGCTCTCCACTCGGTAGGATTTTTCAAACTTAGGCGAGTACTGGACTGCAGCTAAGCCTCCAAGGAGGATTTTTGTGTCATAGGTTTGAAAGGGAAGGTAACAATCGACCTGTACCTCGTTGTCCTTGCAAAGAGCACATTGTATTAAATACTTAGGCGAGTACTTGGACTGCAGCTAAGACCCCGAGTGGGAGGCTGGCTCTCCACTCGGTAGGATTTAAAACACTGAGGCGAGTACTCAGACTGCAGCTAAGCCCCCGAGTGGGAAGCTGGCTCACCACTCAGTAGGATTTAAAACACTTAGGCGAGTACTTGGACTGCAGCTAAGCCCCCGAGTGGGAGGCTGGCTCACCACTCGGTAGGATTTTAAAACACTTAGGTGAGTACTTGGACTGCAGCTAAGCCCCCGAGTGGGAGGCTGGCTCACCACTCGGTAGGATTTTAAAACACTTAGGCGAAACGGATTCGCAGCTAAACCCCCGAGTGAGAGGCTGGCTCACCACTCGGTAAGGATTTTTTTACAAACTTAGGCGAAACGGATTCGCAGCTAAGCCACCCACTGGGTGGGAATTTTAACAAAAATTAATAACAATCACTGGGAAAATTATAACCTTCTTGATTTAGATAAACAAACTACAGAGGTACTTTTATTACATCTCACCCGAGTGAGTTCTTAAGTGTAAAAGGGGCGGAGCAGGTCCGCATTCCAGGCTCGAGGCTCATCGATCCGGCGTTCGACGTTGTAAAGATGGTAAGCTCCATTGCGGAGAACTCTGGTGACGATGAAGGGACCTTCCCAAGTGGGAGCGAGCTTGTGTGGTTTCTGTTGATCCACTCGGAGGACCAGATACCCTTCTTGAAAGGCTCGGCTCTTCACATTTCTAGCGTGGAATCGACGCAAGTCCTACTGATAGATGGTCGAGCGGATCAGGGCCATCTCTCTCTCCTCTTCAAGGAGGTCGACTGCATCTTGCCGGGCTTGCTCCGCTTCAGCTTCAGAGTAGAGTTCGACTCAGGGCGCATTGTAAAGCAGGTCACTCGGCAGAACTGCTTCAGCTCCATAGACCATAAAGAATGGAGTTCTCCTAGTCGACCGATTAGGCGTGGTCCTTAATCCCCAAAGAACTGACGGAAGTTCGTCAACCCACGCTCCTGCTGCATGCTTGAGATCACGCATCAGTCGAGGTTTCAGTCCTTTGAGAATTAAACCATTTGCTCGTTCTACTTGTCCATTCGACTGGGGGTGAGCGACTGAAGCATAATCGACTCGCGTGCCCTAAGAGGCACAAAAGGCTTTGAACTTGTCGGAATCGAAATTTGACCCATTGTCAGTGATGATGCTGTGCGGAACTCCATATCTGAATATCAACTCTCTGATGAAACTGACAGCAGTGCACGCATCAAGGTTCTTGATAGGTTTAGCTTCGATCCACTTCGTAAATTTGTCGACTGCAACAAGCAAATGAGTGAAACCACTCCTGCCAGTTCTCAGTGGTCCAATCATATCCAACCCCCAAACAGCGAAAGGCCAGATGAGGGGAATGGTCTTCAATGCTGAGGCGGGTTTGTGTGACATATTGGAGTAGAACTGACATCCTTCACACTTGTCGACTATTTCCTTTGCCATTTCATTTGCCTTTGGCCAGTAAAATCCCGCTCGGTATGCTTTAGCCACGATGGTCTGAGAGGAATCATGGTGACCACAGGTCCCCAAGTGGATATCATCAAGAATTATCTAACCTTCTTATGGCGTTATGCACTTCTGGCTGACTCCAGTTACGCTTTCTCTGGATAACTGTCCCTTGATCATAGTAAAGGCCTTGGATCGATGGATGATCTGTCTAGCCTCTTCTTCGTTCTCCGGGAGCTCTTTCCTCAGGATATAAGCGATGTACGGTACTGTCCAGTCGGGAGTGATGACCACGACTTCCATGATCAGGTCGACCACCGCTGGGACCTCAACTTCATCGGATCGGTGGCACTTTTTGGCTGTGGAGCTTCTTGATGAAAGGATCCTCTTGAATCGACGGTGTGGATGTGCTCCAAAACAAATCACTTGGGAATGGCTTCCTCTTGGACCCTTTTTTCGCCAAATCATCAGTGACTTGATTTTTCACGGGGTACATGATGGAGCTCTAACCCTCAAACTTCTTCTCTAGCTTCCTCATTTGCATTCGGAGCCATTCATGGATGGACTTCTGACGTCCCACTCCTTCATCACCTGATTAACCACCAGATCTGAGTCGCCATAGACCATGAGGCGACGGACGCCGAGTGAAATGGCCATATGCAACCCATACAACAGTGCTTCGTATTCTGCTTCATTGTTGGAAGAATCAAAGTGAATCTGGAGGACATATCTGAGCTTATCTCCTTGGGGGGAAACCAATACTACCCCAGCACCGGAACCATTCATCATCTTGGAACCATCAAAGAACATAGTCCAGTGCTCCAAGTGAACTTGAGTCGGTAACTGTTGTTCGATCCACTCGGCGATGAAATCTGCTATTGCTTGGGACTTGATGGCTTTCTTTGCCTCAAACTTGATATCAAGGGGAAGAAGTTCAATCGCCCATTTCGCCACTCGACCAGTTGCGTCTCTGTTGTGCAAAATCTCTGATAATGGGGCATCGCTGACGACTGTAATGGAATGATCAGAGAAGTAATGAGCAACCTTCTTCGCGGTCATATAAATCCCGTATACAAGCTTCTGATAATGAGGGTATCTTTGCTTTGATGGGTTAATACTTCAGAAAGATAATATACTGGGCGCTAAACTTTGAAGGCCTTTCCTTCCTCTTCCCGCTCGACCGTAAATCTTGTCTCGACGACTTGTCCTGTGGCTGCAATGTAAAGCAGCAACGGCTCCTTGCTGATTTGGGCAGCAAGCACCGGCTGGTGGAGAGCGAGCTTTGAGCTCGCAAACGCTGCATCAGCTTCAGAGTCCACTCGAACTTGTCTGACTTCTTCATCAGTCGGTAAAGAGGCAATGCCTTTTCACTGAGGCGAGAGATGAATCGACTTAAAGCGGCCAAGTATCCAGTAAGCTTCTGGACTTCGTGCACACGCATAGGGCGTTTCATTCGGAGTATGGTGCCAACTTTTTTGGGGTTAGCATCAATTCCTCGTTCAGAAACGAGAAAACCGAGTAACTTTCCGCCAGGAACTCCGAATGTGCACTTTGATGGATTAAGCTTGATATCATACCTCCTGAGATTGGCAAATGTTTCAGCAAGGTCAGTCAACAGGTCGGAACCTTTCCGTGACTTGACCACAATGTCATCCATGTATGCTTCCACATTCCGACTGATTTGAGTGAGTAAACACTTCTGAATCATCCTCATGAACGTGGCTCCGGCATTCTTGAGTAATGAAAGCTGTTTTGATCTCGTCGGGTCCATACAGACGGATCTGATGGTACCCGGAATATGCATCTAAAAAAGACAACCGCTCACATCCCGCAGTCGAGTCGACTATTTGGTCGATGCGGGGGATAGGAAAATGATCTTTCGGGCAGGCCCGATTGATATGTTTGAAGTCGATGCACATGCGCAGTGAATTGTCCTTCTTAGGGACCGTGACAACATTGGCGAGCCACTCGGAGTGGTAAATTTCTCGGATAAACTCCGCTGCTAAGAGCCGAGCCACCTCCTCGCCTATGGCCTTTATCTTCTGGATGGCGGACCGTCGAAGATGTTCTTTGACAGGTTTGACTTTTGAGTCGACTTCATGACGATGCTCAGCCAGCTCCACAGGAACACGGCATGTCGCCAGGCTTCCATGCAAAGATGTCCCAGCTCACGGAGGAACTGGATGGCGCTTCTTCCTATTTGGAGTCGAGTGTTGTTGAGATGTGAGTCGGAGCAGCATTTGGATCAGTCGGATGAATGTGAACCTGCTTCATCTCACCGGACGACTGAAATGCCGACTCCGTAGCGGGCTTCTTGGCTCGCAACAAATCACTCGGATCTGCGGTCTTCGATATTCTTGCAATTCTACCACCGCCATCGAGCATCAGCAATCTTAGAGCCTTCGAAACACTCTTCCGCTTTCTTCCGATTGCCGCGATGGTGATCACACCCTTGGGGTCCGCATCTTCATTTAAGGTACACATAACATGGTCGAGCCATGAACAGTCGCCCGCCTTCCCGAATAAGCGTGATAAGCGCCTGAAATCCACGACCTCAAAGGTCAAATTTTCTTTCGGAAATTCTTGAATCACCAAAAACACATCAAGAGCAATTTGACCGAGTGACTCAGCCTTCTTTCCGGGAGTGACTCCGTGGAAACTCATATTCTTGGTCTTTGAGGCTGGACATCGGAATGCCCATCCCTTTCAACGTCTCTGCATACAAGATGTTCAGGCCACTGCCGCCATCCATCAAAACTTTGGTCAGTCGAGTGCCTTCGACGACTGGATCGACCACCAACGCTTGCCTCCCAGGGGTGGCAATGTGTGTTGGATGATCGGACTGGTCGAATGTGATGGTGGTCTGGGACCATTTCAGATAATTGGGCGTCACCGGAGCGACCATGTTCACTTCTCGGTTGATAACTTTCAATCGACTTTTGCTTTCAACGTCAGCAAAAATCATCAGGGTGGAATTGACCTGGGGGTATCCACCATCACTATCTTCCTTGTTCTCAACTTTGTCCGACTCCTTTTCCTTATCCTTGGGTTGCTTCCCTTGGAACTGCTGAATCAAGAGCCGACACTGTCGAGTGGTATGCTTCGGGTAAATGAGTTTACCCTCTTCATCTTTCTTCGTGTGAATGTGACATGGCAAGTCCAACACATCATTCCCATCTTGGTCTTTCACCTTCTTGGGGTTCCACGGACCCTTGGGTTTCCCCTTGAACTTTCCTGGGGTCACAGCCAAGGCCTATCCGGGAGCGGTTGGCTCAGCTTTGCGCTTCTGCTTCCGACTGGAGTTCCCTCCGCCGGCTTCATTAGCCGCTGACTTGTACTTACCACTCCGGAGCCGATCCACTTCTTCACCATTAGCATACTTGGTGGCAATCTCCATCATCCGACTCAGGGTCATATCTCCTGTCCGACCGAATTTCAAACTCAACTCTCTGTTCTTGACACCTTTCTTGAAAGCGCAGACTGCCTGGTGATCAGACATATTCTCAGCTGTGTGGTGCAAGGTAATCCATCTCTGGATGTAATCTCTCAAAGTTTCATTCGACTTCTATACACACGACTGCAACACTGTCAACCCTGCTGGTCGCTTGCAAGTCCCTTTAAATGTCCTGACAAACACTCGGGCAAGATCTTCCCAAGTGTAAATCTGCTGGTGCTAACGATTCAACCATGCTCGCCGAACCCTCCAACATAAGGGAAAATGCTTCATAGCTACCTCATCGTTGCCGCCGCCAATCTGGACAGCCACTCGGTAGTCCTCAAGCCAAGTGTCGCTTGGACTCATCGGTGAACTTATCGACTCAGTCGCCAACCTGAAGTTGGGAGGAATCACTGCGGCTCGATGGCCCTGCTAAAACACTCTGGCCCTGAGACATGAACTCTGCTACTGTAGGGAACATCTCTGTCATGGCCTTCTCGGTGAGCTCTGTTCCTATCGACCAAGCCTTGAACGATAATGGATCTCGCATCAAAGCCTGGCTCTCTGGGGTCGACTGGAACCCTTCGCCCAACACTTGTCTTGGCGTCATCATCTTGTTGCCGAGGAGCGTATGATCCACCCCTTGGGGGAGGGGTGGGCACTCGACGTCGATCATTGCGATCGAATCGGTGCTCATACGGCTCGCGGTTCTGGTACGGATCATCACGCCGGCCTCCACGTTCCTCACGCCTCGGGGGCGATCTTGGACTATGGGCCGACTGGACTGAATTCGCAGCGATGGATCTGCTGTGAATCCTGTTCCGTGACTGTGATATGACTGAATTTTGATCTCCTGCTGCCCGGAGTAAATCTCTGATCTGTTGCAAACCTCTACCCGCCTCCGACTGGGAAGGCTGAATCGATTCTGCTATACGGGCTGCAGCTGCTAAATTCTGAATCGGAGTTCGATATACCTGAGTTGGTTGTGGAAAGAGCTGACGTCGACTGGATTCTGGAACCCGTGGTCGCGTGCGCTCGTCGAGAACTCGCTGGAGGTTCTCCAGTCGTGTGCGCTCGGCCAGGTTGGCCAAGTGCGCATCCTCCAAGGCACGAGCCTCGGGGGTTTCTCCAACGATAGGAGTGTGAAGCGCATCCATGTTTCGGCGGCGAAGTTCGTCCCTCTGCAGCAAAGTGAGGGGCTCGGGTTGGTACTCTTCGTGAGCTTGCGCGCCTCCACCGTCGCCTCCGTCGATGCGGGGGAATCCAGGAGGACTGCGTGGTCCGTTGACCATCAGAACCTCTGCTGCCGGATGGCTGCTAGCACACTCGGATGCAGTCTCTGCGGAGCCAGTCGACAGATCGAACAGGCCGTAGAGAGATTCGTCGGGCTCGATTGCTGTAACTTGGGAAGTGGCCGACTGGTGAGCCACCGCATGCCTCACCCACCGCTGAAGCCTCGACCAACCGGAGCGCTTGCGCCGGCGGGAGACTGGGAGTGAGGATGGCACAAGAACCGACCCATACAGGGTCGACGGTTGCGGCAGGAGGACGCCGCGGATGCACGCGCGGAAGTGCATTGCCCCGCGGACGGGGAGCGCGTAGACGTCGAGAGGAGCCTCCTGAAGCCAAGCGGAGTCGTCGGCGATGAACGTGAGCGCACCGAGACGGATCTCACGGCCCTCGACCAAAACTCCACCTGAAACCGTGATGTAGGAGATCGAAAGAATCCCAACTTCTCCAACAAATCGCTAGAACACCTGCCCCACGGTGGGCGCCAACTATTGTGGTTCTAAGTCTGACAGTAGAATGGGGGGTAGGTATGGAGAGGCAAGATACTAGCTATGGAGTAGTTGTGTATGCACGGGTTTTACGAGTTCAGTCCCTTCTCGGAGGAAGTAACAGCCCTACGTCTCGGAGCTCGAAGGCGGTCGATTGGATTATATCGTATGAATTACGAGTGCGAACCCTTCTACTGTGGAGGGTGGCTTATATAGAGTCGCCAGGACCCCAGCCAACCCACGTAGCGGAGGGTTAAGGTACATTAAGGCCAGGCGTTACTAGTAACGCCTTACATAAAGTGTCATCATGACCATAAAGACTACCTAATTATAGACCGTTTGGACCCAGAGTGGTTCTTGAACTCCTGGTGGTCGAGTGGGTCTTCATGGTCGAGTGTCTTTGAGTCTGTCGAGTGAAATCCTACCAGGTCGACTGGAAGGCCGTTTCTTCTAAAGATGTCCTTGGGGAGGGTACCTTGGACAGGTTCATGACCCTACCCTAGGTACATGACTTCATCAGATGAGGATCCATAACAATAAATTCTTAGCAAGCAAAGATGCAAACAAATAGAAGACACATGGCAACACAAGCCAACTAAAGATCAAACGAGAAAAAGGCAAATGGAAAGAGGGCGAACAAGACGGCAAATTTTTGTGAAGTGGGGGAGAAGAAAATGAAAGGCAAATGGAAAATAATGTAAATTGCGAGGAGATGAGATTTGTGATTAGGAACCTGGTATATGTTGAAGATCCTCCCCGACAACGGCGCCAGGAATTCCTTTTGATGGCTCTCTGACTATAGCGCCAGAAAAGCTCCTGTTTGCTAGGACTACGTCGGTATTTCCCCAAAGAGGAAGGGATGATGCAGCACAGCGACAGTAGGTATTTCCCTCAGTGAAGAAACCAAGGTTATCGAACCAGTAGGAGAACCAAGCAACACAAATAACAACACCTTGCAACCCGACGTGTTAAAGGTGTTGTCAATCCCTTTCGGGTAACGATGCCAGAAAATTGTAGTAGATTGAAATAATGGATCACAAATAAATAAAGTGCAGCAAAGTATTTTTGTATTTTTGGTTTAATAGATCTGAATAAAAATTGCAAATATAATAGATCGCAAAGCAAATATATGAGAAAGAAGACCAGGGGGCCGTAGGTTTCACTAGTGGCTTCTCTCGAGAAAGATAGCAAATGGTGGGTAAACAAATTACTGTTGGGCAACTGATAGAACCTCAAGTAATTATGATGATATCTAGGAAATGATCACTACATAGGCATCACGTTCAACAATAGTAGACCGACTCCTGCCTGCATCTACTACTATTACTCCACACATCGACCGCTGTCCAGCATGAATCAAGTGTATTAAGTTCATGGAAAAACAGAGTAATGCAATAAGAACGATGACAAGATGTAGACAAGATCCGTTTATCTATTGCGTTAGATATAGATCCCATATTTTTATCCTTAGTAGCAACGATACATATGTGTCGGTTCCCTTTCTGTCACTGGGATCAAGCATTGTAACATCGAACCCACTACCAGGCACCTCTTCCCATTGCAAGATAAATAGATCAAGTTGGCCAAACAAAACCCAAATATCGGATAAGAAATACGAGGCTATATGAGATCATGCATATAAGAGATCAAAGAAACTCAAATAACGTTCATGGATATAAAAAGATATGAATGATCATAAACTCAAAGTTCATCAGATCCCAACAAACACACCGCAAAAGAGTTAAATCATATGGATCTCCAAGAGACCATTGTATTGAGAATTTAGCGAGAGAGAGAGAGAAAGCCATCTAGATACTAACTACGGACCCGAAGGTCTACAAAGAACTACTCACGCATCATCGGAGAGGCACCAATGGAGGTGGTGAACCCCATCCGAGATGGTGTCTAGATTGGATCTGGCGGTTCTGGACTCTGCGGCGGCTGGATGAATATTTCGTCGACCCTTCTAGGGTTCTGGTATTTTTGGGGTATTTATAGAGCAAAGAGGAGGTCCGGGGGCACCCGAGGTGGGCATAACCCACCAGGGCGCTTGGGCCTCCTGGCGCGCCCTGGTGGGTTGTCCCCTCCTCGGGACTACCCCCAGGTGCAACCAGGGCCCAACTTCTTCCTTTTGGTCAATAAAAATTCATCGTGAAGTTTCGTTGCATTTGGACTCCGTTTGATATTGATTTCCTGTGATGTAAAAAACATGTAAAAACAGCAACTGGCACTTGGCACTATGTCAATAGGTTAGTACCAAAAAATGATATAAAATGACTATAAAATGATTATAAAACATCCAAGATTGATAATAAAACAGCATGGAACAATCAAAAATTGTAGATACGTTGGAGACATATCAACGCGCCAAAGATGTCGCGGGAAACCATGGCCACCTATGGGACCAGGAAGCCCCTTGCTAGTTCGGCAGGGGGACGTCGTGTTGCACAAAGAGCAGACGAGCGTGGGGTAGCACGACAGAGATCATGCAGGCATTTTTACCCAGGTTCGGGCCGCCGCAAGTCGTAAAACCCTAATCCTGCTTTGGTGGATTGATGGTGGAAGGGTGGTGGTGGAGCGTAGTACACTTGCTCGGCAAGGGTTGCCTCAGGGCGACAGCGGCTACGCGCGTATGGCGGTGTGAATTATACAACCTTCTAACCCTTTCTACGGTTGCCATGGGCCTCCTTTTATAGATCAAGGGGTTACCACAATGCCAAAGTAGTCATTACGCAGTGATAGGATAGCAAATAGTGCTATCATACCTAACTCTGTGGGCTGACAGGGCGCATTAAATGCACCGCTCAACGCCACATCGTTGGTTGCCCGGCAAGACTTGTCGGGCTATCTTGCCAGCTCCATGCCTGCTTGCTCGACACGTCGCAGGACGGGTGTCATCTGTCGGTTTTTCCTGTAGGGAGAGGCTTCCATGTGGCGAATGGCTGCCACTTAGTCGCTCTGCGGCTTGACACCGCATTGATCGACGACATGGGTCGTGGTGGAGTGGTTGGTGTAGGATCGAAAGTATGTCTAGAAGGGGGGTGATTAGACTACTTGACAAAATAAAAATCTAGCCTTTTCCCAATTTTAAGTCTTGGCAGATTTTAGCAACTTTGCACAAGATAAGCAATCAACCTACACAGGCAATTCTAAGAGTATAGTAGCGGAATGTAAAACAATTGCACATGAAGGTAAAGGGAGGAGTTTGAGAGGGAAAACACAATGAAGACACGGAGATTTTTTATCCGTGGTTCCGGTAGGTGGTGCTATCGTACATCCACGTTGATGGAGACTTCAACCCATGAAGGGTAACGGTTGCGCGAGTCCACGGAGGGCTCCACCCACGAAGGGTCCACGAAGAAGCAACCTTGTCTATCCCACCATCGCCATCGGCCACGAAGGACTTGCCTCACTAGGGTAGATCTTCATGAAGTAGGCGATCTCCTTGCCTGTACAAACTCCTTGGTTCAACTCCACAATCTTGACGGAGGCTCCCAAGTGACACCTAACCAATCTAGGAGACACCACTCTCCAAATGGTAATAGATGGTGTGTTGATGATGAACTCCTTGCTCTTGTGCTTCAAATGATAGTCTCCCCAACACTCAACTCTCTCTCATAGGATTGGATTTGGTGGAAAGATGATTTGAGAGGAAAGCAACTTGGGGATGGCTAGAGATCCAGATTTATGTGGTTGGAATGGAAGATCTTGATGTCAACACAAGTGTGGGTAGTTCTTTCTCAGAAAATGTATGTTGGAAGTGTAGGCATGTTCTGATGGCTCTCTCCACGAATGAAGAGTGGGTGGAGGGGTATATATAGCCTCCACACAAAATCTAACCGTTACACACAATTTACCAAACTCGGTGAGACCGAATCGTGAAACTCGGTCGGACCGATTCAGTTCAAAATATGAACGTTAGGATTTTTGGTGGGACCAACACGTCAACTCGGTGGGACCGACTTCATTAGGGTTAGGGCATAACGTAATCTCGGTGAGGCCGATAACACAAACTCGGTGGGACCAATTTTGGTAATAAGCTAACCAGAGAGTTAGTCAGGCAAAGTCGGTGGGACCGATTGCTCATCTCGGTTGGACTGAAACGTTACGAACGGGAAACAGAGAGTTTGCATTGCGAACTCGGTGGGACCAATAGCTCATCTCGGTTAGACCAAAACATTATGAAGGGAAACAGAGAGCTTGCAATCCCATCTCGGTGAGACCGAGATCCCTATCGGTGAGACCGAAGTGACTAGGGTTTGTGGCAGTGGCTATGTCTAGAGAACTCGGTGGCGCCAGATAGAAAGTTTCGGTGGGGCCGAGTTTGACTTTTGGTTTGGGACATATGTGGATACGAGAAAGTGGTTGAGGGCTTTGGAGCATATCACTAAGCACTTTGAGCAAGAAACCCATTAAGCAACACCTCATCCCCTTTTAATAGTATTGGCTTTCCTATGGACTCAATGTGATCTTGGATCACTAAAATGAAAATGTAGAGTCTTGAGCTTTAGAGCTTGAGCCAATATTTTGTCCTTAGCATTTTGAGGGGTCCACATTCCTAATCCATGCCATGCCAATCACTGAACTTTCCTGAAATATTCATCTTGAATTAGCATTAGTTCAATGAGCTATATGTTGTTAATAATTACCAAAACCACCCAGGGATAGTTGCACTTTCGATCTCCCCCTTCTTGGTAATTGATGACAACATATAGATCAAAGCTTCGACAAAGGATAATAAGATTGAAATACATCGTCACTTTCAGAAGTATGTGATAAGCAAGAGCTCCCTCTAAATTTGTGCATTATTTAATATTTGCTTTTGAATGCAAATGCACAATCGATTAGGATCATGGGTTACTCTTCCATGTCACATACATCTTGGTGGAGCTCTCAAAATGATATAATCTTAAAAACATGCACTCATCACCAAGCAAAGTGAATGATCATATAGGATATAATATCATCCAAGCAAACATTAAAGTAGCATATGATCAAACACATGATCAAACAAGTATCTCACACAAGGACATAAAGTATAAATCAAGCGCACAATAAAGTTCAACCAAAAACAAGAGAGACAAAGAAACAAAATACGCTCTCTTGAAGCCTATGATCTATACATATTTCTCCCCCTTCGGCAACAAGTTACCAAAAAGTTCGAAAATGCATAGTGTTATGCGTCTCTCAGGCTTGGTCTTCGGGAGGTGGTGTAGAGAGAACTCCAAGGATGAAGGCATCTGTTGAAGTAGATGGAGCTGGTGGAGTGGCTGCTGGAGGTGGCACTGACGCTGTGGCTGCTGGTGTTGATGTTGTAGCTCTAGTATCTGGTGTGGGCACTGCAGCAGACCTCTGACCTCTAGGCACTGGCTGAAAAGCATCTGTGGTAGCCTTCCCCTTCTTATCTTCTGCAGGAATGCTCCTGGTGTTCCTCTTGGGTGCAGACTTCTGAGCTTGAGTTGTTGCTTTGGGAGTAGTCTTGGGCTTAGATGTTGCAGCCCCTGACTTAATAGCATCTCCCATAAGCTTCTGAGCTTTGGGAGCTGGAGCAACATCCTCTTCTTCTTCCTCTTCAGAATCTCTCATCATGCAGGGCTTGCCAATGACTCTGGCAATAGTCTTCCTGACCCTCTCCTTTCTCTTCTTGCCATCTCCAGCCTCTTCGGGTTCAAGGGTGAACTCCATTGTTTCTTCTACAACAGCTTTTCTAGGCTTGGAAGTTGGCACTCTCTTGGTAGGTGCCTTCTTATGCATGCCAGGCTTTGTTGCAGCAGCTATACCATACTCCTTTTTCAGCACTTTCTTCTTTGATGTTGCTTCATCCTCAGCAGCCACATAGTCCTCAACCTCTGAGTCTGAGATTCTCTTCTTCCTAGTTCTGGTGGCTGCCTTGGGCAAGTTGCTTGGTGTGCTCCTACTGCCATCATCATAGCTGCTTGAGGGGCTAGTGCCCTCACTCATGTGCACTTGTTCTTCAGATTTGTTCTGACTGTCACTCTGGTCAGACATCTTGGCAAACACACGGACAACAGACCCTGTGAATAGATGTAGATGAGGTAGAATGGATGAGCATCACAAAGTGCTGAGGTTTTGCAAAACAGATGAATCAAAAACATAGTTTTAGTTCTCCATAGAAAGCATTTCGGAGCTATCGATTTGTTGAACTCGGTGATACCGAAGCAACTTTTGGAACCTAAACTAGTGAACTCGGTCAGACCGAGTCATAGTTTGGTGGCACCGAGATTGCTAGGGTTTCACAGAGTCTCGAACTCGATCACACCGATTTGCAGTTTTCAGTTAGACCGAAAACCACATGCGCAATGGCCTAAGCCAAATCGGTGAGACCGATTTCTACAACTCGGTCGGTCCAACATGAGTTCGGCGGAGACCTAAACCTAAATTTTCAAATCAATTCTAATCTAAGGATGTTTTCTTCTGGACAGATTGTTTGCATACGTGGTAAAGATCATGGCAAAGCAATGTGCTACGAATCGGAGTTGAGAAATAGCACAAAGAGTCGAACCCATACCCTAGTTCGGTGGGAGTTCGCTACGGCGACAATGGTGGAGCAGAATTCCGTTGACAGCGATGGAGACCAGCGGCGGGAGGTCGCTGGCAGCGAGGAGACGATCCGGAGACCCGAGGAGGCAGAGCATGACACGAGCGGGGTGAAGGGTTTTGGAGAAATTTCCAAAATTCAACCCATCAGTATATATATATATCCCGACCCTATCGGTGTGACCGAGTGGAACAACTCGGTGGCACCGAGATGCAGAATCGCAAGCGGTTACTGCAACTCGGTGTGACCGAAAAGTTCAAATCGGTTGCACCGAGACTAAAAACCTAGATCAACTAAGTGAACTCGGTGTGACCAAAGTGGATGACTCGGTCATACCGAAATACACAAAGAGGTTTTGGAAGTTTAAGTCTATGACGAATCGGGGACTCTGAGTGCTCCTCACACAGAGTGGTTCCAATCTGACTTGATCAAACTTTGTGATGTAGCATGAATAGAGTTTGAGACGAGAAAAGCATAGATAGCTAGAGGAAGTACTTAGGCATTCTTGTCCATCCACTTGGCAAAACAGAAAAACCCAAACAATCAAAACAACAAGTGGATGTCCTTGAATGAGTAAGATATGCATCCAACATTCTCACACAATAAAATGGCAAATGAGATATGTGACAAAGCATGCACAAACAGTCTAGCATACATCAAGAAATTGGCGATGACTAGCTCATTTATATATGAGTATATTGACTTAGGAGTCAAATGAGAACATTTGATCATAGGTCACACTCATCGTTTAAGCACAAGTGGGGTTACCACTTTGACATAAAGCATTGTTTTGTTCACATCATTGGAGTTGCTTTAGCTCAATTGATTAGAGTAAAGCTCCCCCTAGATGTGATATCCCCCCCCCTTAGAGGGATGAACTAACCTTGGGTTTTGTCGATGATGACTTCATGTAGGTGTTGAAGATGTGGACGCTCAATGTTGATGTGGATCATTCGGAGCAATCCATTGGAGTGAGTTGCACTTTCAATACCTACACGGGTTTGTCCCACAAGGAACAAACAAGGATATCCATAGACATAGAGTGATGTACACACAAGATGATGTCCATGAAAGCATTAGGTTACCTTGTCCCTTGTCTTACCAACAAGAGGATTTGTGACTCCTTGAACTAGTGCATGATGTGAAGGTTGTTTGCACTTGTCCTTGCCAAAATGATATGAGTGAAGTTTGTTGGCGGAGTCACCCTCAAGAACTCTCTAGTTCTTTTTCTTCGGGATCCACATCATCTTGATGGGAATCCTTGGGGTTGTAGTTGTACTTGATGAAGTAGAACTTGATGTAGTCTTGGGAACCCACTTGACCAAGGCTTGGGAGCTTCTTCAAATGCATCAATCTCCTCTTGAAGCTTATCCTTGCCTTTTTGCTTGTGGTCTTGTGGTGGAAGATCATCTTGAGCTTGTGTACCTTGGAGGGAAGTAGGATCATACTTCTCTCGTTGAGGAACAACTCGTCTTGGGGTATTGATCTTCTTCCCATTCAACTCCATTGGCATTGAACTTTTGTTCAAAACCAACACCTAGATTCTTCCGGTGCCTTCATTGCTTGCGTACAATTTCCTCAAATTGCTTACTTCCGGCAAGGCTCTTTTAAACACCTTTCTCTATAATTCCCTTCAATAAGCTATTTTCTTGCTCAAGTGTAACTTGGCTAAGAGAATCGTTAGTGGAATCAAGATAACTACTAGAAGCAACAATATTGGATTTAGCGTGATTATTGTTACTACAAGAAGAAGAATCTTTCTTGTTCTTGTTGCTAGATTTAACTTGTGGCATGTAAGTAGACAAGAGTAAACGCTTGGCAATGTAAGAGGAACTTTTCTTGCGAAGATAATTATTGATTGCCTTTGAAAACTCATGCTCTTGCTCAAGGTTGAGCTTCTCAAAGCGTAGCTTTTCATGAGTCTTTAAAAGTTCTCGATGATCTTCCAAGGTAGTTTAATGAGCTAACTTAAGAGTGTTTAGTTCTTTAGTTAGACGCTCAATCTCCTTCTTATCATCATCATTCGTTTTATCTTGATTAGCACGATTAATAGCAAGTTCATCATAGTTTTCATCACTAGAGTTGTCAACAAGTAAATCATCATCACCTAGCAAATCATCTTCATCACTATTGAAATCAACATACTCGGGGTGTGATACCTTTGGGCCTTTAGCCATGAAGTATCTTCCAATTCCTTCATTTGGTGAGTCAAATATGTCATAGGAGTTGGTTGACACAAGTGCTAGACCGGCAACACCTTCATCTTGAGTATATTCATAGTCGGAGTGATAACTTCTTTCGGAGTGATTGTCGGAGTCGGAGCTGGATACCCATTCACCAACATGAGCTTGATGCCTTCGTTTTGTGTAGCTCCTTGAGGATTTGTCCTTCTTTTCCCAATCCTTGCTTCTCCGAGAGGTTCTTCGTTCATAACGATCATCTCTACTCCTTCTCTCTCTTCGTGGTGATTCTTCTCTCCTACTTCTCCTTTTGGGAGAATCTTCTCTTCTTTTGTAGGGAGCCGTACACTCATTGGAATAGTGTCCAGGTCTTCCACAATTGTAGCAATTATGCTCATGACTAGAAGATCTTTTGTCATTGTAGGACCTTGACTTGGAACTTCTTTCCTTGCTTCTACTCTTGTAGAACTTGTTGAATCACCATTAGGCTCAATTCTTCATTGAAGGTTTGTTTCTCACCCAATGATGTGGGAGCATCACATCAGGCTTTGTAAGCACCACTTTACTTGTTGTGAAGCTCTTCCTTATCCTTGAGTGACATCTCATGAGCAATAATTTCTTCCAATGACTTCCGTAGGCTTGAGATTTTTTAACTGGGCATCATTTGGACCAATGTGCACATGGTATCATCTTTTACATCCAAGGCTCTTAGGATCTTCTTGATGATGAATCTATCGGTCATCTCTTCACTTCCTAAGCTGGCAATCTCATTTGTGATGAGAGCAAGCCTAGAGTACATTTCAGCGACACCTTCACCATCCTTCATTTTGAACTTGTCAAGTTGACTTTGAAGCACATCCAATTTGGATTCCTTGACGGAGTCGGTACCTTCGTTCATATCAATCAAAGTATCCCAAATTTCCTTTGCATTCTCAAGACGGCTGATTTTGTTGAATTCTTCGGGGCACAATCCGTTGAAGAGAATATCGCAAGCTTGAGCATTGTATTGCGGCATCTTCAAATCTTCCGCGGTAGCTTCACGGTTCGGTTCTCTCCCATCAAAGAATTCACCTTGCAAGCCAATACACACAATAGCCCAAACGGCGGGGTTATGTCCAAGAATATGCATTTTCATTTTATGCTTCCAACTAGCAAAATTAGTGCCATCAAAGTAAGGACCTATACGGTGATAATTTCCCTCGCTAGACGCCACACTCTCCTAGGTTGTGAAACCAAGGCTATGATCACCAAAAGCTATGGAAATCAAGGCAAATGGAGACCGTAGCTCTGATACCACTTGTAGGATCAAAAGTATGTCTAGAGGGGGGTGATTAGACTACTTGACCAAATAAAAATCTAGCCTTTTCCCAATTTTAAGTCTTGGCAGATTTTAGAAACTTTGCACAAGTCAAGCAATCAACCTACACATGCAATTCTAAGAGTGTAGCAGCGGAATGTAAAACAATTGCACATGAAGGTAAAGGGAGGAGTTTGAGAGGGCTAACGCAGTGAAGACACAAAGATTTTTTATCCGTGGTTCCGATAGGTGGTGCTATCGGACATCCACGTTGATGGAGACTTCAACCCATGAAGGGTAACGGTTGCGCGAGTCCACGGAGGGCTCCACCCACGAAGGGTCCACGAAGAAGCAACCTTGTCTATCCCACCATGGCCATCGCCCACGAAGGACTTGCCTCACTAGGGTAGATCTTCACGAAGTAGGCGATCTCCTTGCCCGTACAAACTCCTTAGTTCAACTCCACAATCTTGACGGAGGCTCCCAAGTGACACCTAACCAATCTAGGAGACACCACATTCCAAAAGGTGATGGTGTGTTCATGATGAACTCCTTGCTCTTGTGCTTCAAATGATAGTCTCCCCAACACTCAACTCTCTCTCATAGGATTGGATTTGGTGGAAATATGATTTGAGTGGAAAACAACTTGGGGATGGCTAGAGATCAAGATTTATGTGGTTGGAATGGAAGATCTTGATCTCAACACAAGTGTGGGTAGTTCTTTCTCAGAAAATGGATGTTGGAAGTGTAGGCATGTTCTGATGGCTCTCTCCACGAATGAAGAGTGGGTGGAGGGGTATATATAGCCTCCACACAAAATCTAACCGTTACACACAATTTACCAAACTCGGTTAGACCGAATCGTGAAACTCGGTCGGACCGATTCAGTTCAAAATGTGAACGTTAGGATTTCGGTGGGACCGACACGTCAACTCGGTGGGACCGATTTCATTAGGGTTAGGGCATAACGTAATCTCGGTGAGGACGATTACACAAACTCGGTGGGACCGATTTTGGTAATAAGCTAACCAGAGAGTTGGTCAGGCAAACTCGGTGGGACCGATTCGCTCATCTCGGTTGGACCGAAATGTGACGAAGGGGAAACAGAGAGTTTGCATTGCGAACTCGGTGGGACTGATCGCTCATCTCGGTTAGACCGAAACGTTACTAAGGGAAACAGAGAGTTTGCAATCCCATCTCGGTGAGACCGAGATCCCTATCGTTGAGACCGAAGTGACTAGGGTTTGTGGCAGTGGCTATGTCAAGAGAACTCGGTGGCGCCGGATAGAAAGATTCGGTGGGGCCGAGTTTGACTTTTGGTTTGGGACATATGTGGATATGAGAAAGTGGTTGAGGGCTTTGGAGCATATCACTAAGCACTTTGAGCAAGAAACCCATTAAGAAACACCTCATTCCCTTTTAATAGTATTGGCTTTCCTATGGACTCAATGTGATCTTGGATCACTAAAATGAAAATGTGGAGTCTTGAGCTTTAGAGCTTGAGCCAATCTTTTGTCCTTAGCATTTTGAGGGGTCCACATTCCTAATCCATGCCATGCCAATCATTGAACTTTCCTGAAATATACATCTTGAAATAACATTAGTTCAATGAGCTATATGTTGTTAATAATTACCAAAACAACCCAGGGATAGTTGCACTTTCAGTTGGTGAGGTGGTCTAGTCTCCGTGAGTCCTGGCAGGCCCTGCTGGGACACCTTGGTTGTCTGCTTCTGGGGATGGCCTCGCCCCATGCCGGGCTCGCCTGCCCGGCAAGGGAGGCATTTCTCATGATGATAGCTTGCTTCTCTGGCTTGATTTTGGTCCCTCTGATCTGCATCTTGGTCCTTCTAATCTCTTGGTCCCTTGTACTCTGACTTGGGATGGTGCTTCAATCTTCACCCCATGCATGTGCACAGTCCGGGCAACAGACCCAGGGTTTGTTGCACCGACAGAAGCCCCCGGGCCTGCCCCGAACGTGCTGCCGAGCATCGTCGGGGTAGGGCCTAATAGCGGGGTTGCTGAAGCGGCTGGTCTCTTGAGGTCTTCTTTGCTTCTTCATTAGCCTTGATTCCAGGCCAGTTTCCGGTTTCTCCGCGCTTTGTGTAAAGCCAATAGTGGTGGGTGATGACCCACAAGTATAGGGGATCTATCATAGTCCTTTTGATAGGTAAGAGTGTCGAACCCAATGAGGAGCAGAAGGAAATGATATGCGGTTTTCGGCAAGGTATTCTCTGCAAGCACTGAAATAATAGGTAACAGATAGTTTTGTGATAAGATAATTTGTAACAAGCAATAAGTAACAAAAGTAAATAAAGTGCAGCAAGGTGGCCCAATCCTTTTTGTAGCAAAGGAAAAGCCTGGACAAACTCTTATATAGAGAAAAGCGCTCCCGAGGACACATGGGAATTATCGTCAAGCTAGTTTTCATCATGTTCATATGATTCACGTTCGGTACTTTGATAATTTGATATGTGGGTGGACCAGTGCTTGGGTGCTGTCCTTACTTGGACAAGCATCCGACTTATGATTAACCCCTATTGCAAGCATCCACAACTACAAAAGAAGTATTAAGGTAAACCTAACCATAGCATGAAAAATATGGATCCAAATCAGTCCCTTACGAAGCAACGCATAAACTAGGGTTTAAGCTTCTGTCACTCTAGCAACCCATCATCTACTTATTACTTCCCAATGCCTTCCTCTAGGCCCAAATAATGGTGAAGTGTCATGTACTTGACGTTCACATAACACCACTAGAGGAGAGACAACATACATCTCATCAAAATATCGAACGAATACCAAATTCACATGACTACTAATAGCAAGACTTCTCCCATGTCCTCAGGAACGAGCGTAACTACTCACAAAGCATATTCATGTTCATAATCAGAGGGGTATTAATATGCATATAGGATCTGAACATATGATCTTCCACCAAATAAACGAACTAGTATCAACTATAAGGAGTAATCAACACTACTAGCAACCTACAGGTACCAATCCCAGACTTAGAGACAAGAATTGGATACAATAGATGAACTAGGGTTTGAGAGGAGATGGTGCTGGTGAAGATGTTGATGGAGATTGGCCCTCTCCCGATGAGAGGAGCGTTGGTGATGACGATGGCGATGATTTCCCCCCGAGGGAAGTGTCCCAGCGAACAGCTCATGGAGCCCTAGATTGGTTCCGCCTCGTGGCGGCGGAGTCTCGTTCCGAAAGCTTGCTTATGATTTTTCTTCGGACGAAAGACTTCATATAGCAGAAGATGGGCACCAGAGGGCCAACAGGGGGCCCACGAGGTAGGGGGCGCGCCCAGGGGGGTAGGGCGCACCCCCACCCTCATGGCCAGGGTGTGGGCCCCCTCTAGTATTTCTTCCGCTCAGTATTTTTTATTATTTCCAAAAATAACTTTCATGGAGATTCATGACTTTTGGAGTTGTGCAGAATAGGTCTCTAATATTTGCTCCTTTTCCATTGAGAATTCCAGTGCCGGCATTCTCCTCCTTATGTAAACCTTGTAAAATAAGAGAGAATAGGCATAAGTATTGTGACATAATGTGTAATAACATCCCATAATGCAATAAATATTGATATAAAAGCATGATGCAAAATGGACGTATCAACTCCCCCAAGCTTAGACCTCGCTTGTCCTCAAGCGGAAGCCGGTAAGGATAAATATGTCCACATGTTTAGAGATAGAGGTGTCGATAAAATGAAATACGGACATGAGAGCATCATGATCATTCTAATAACAGCAACATATATGGATATTGTCATATGATTTCTTATGCTCAAGTAATAATCTATTCACAATGCAAAGTATGAATCAGAAACTTCATTGAGAACCAACAAACTATAATCTCAGTCATTGAAGCAATTGCAATTTATCATAACATCAGAAAGAGTCTATATGAGAGCTTTTTAGAAAGTCCACATACTCAACTATTATTTAGTCTTTCACAATTGCTAACACTCACGCAATACTTGTGGTTACGGAGTTTTAATCAGACCCAGAGAAAGATAGGGGCTTATAGTTTCGCCTCCCAACCTTTTACCTCAAGGGTAATGTCAACAATAATAGTTCACGCTAACTTACATATATATATATATATCAGGATCTTTCCAACACATCGTGCTTGCCAAAGGATAAAATGTAAAAAGGAAAGGTGAAGATCACCAAGACTCTTGCATAAGGGTAAGAGATAAAAGTAAAAGATAGGCCATTCGCAGAGGGAAGCAGAGGTTGCCATGCCCTTTTAGGGTTGGATGCACAAAATCTTAATGCGAAAGAACGTCACTTTATATTGCCACTTGTGATATGGACCTTTATTATGCAGTCCGTCGCTTTTATTTCTTCCACATCACAAGATCGTATAAAGCTTATTTCCTCCACACTAATCAATCATACATATTTAGAGAGCAATTTTTTTAATGCTCGCACCGATGACAACTTACTTGAAGGATCTTACTCAATCCATAGGTAGATATGGTGGACTCTCATGGCAAAACTGGGTTTAAGTGTTTTTGGAAGCACAAGTAGTATCTCTAATTTGTGCAAAGAATTTGGCTAGCATGAGGGGGAAAGGCAAGCTCAACATGTTGGATGATCCATGACAATATACTTTATTTCAGATATAAGAAAACATAACCCATTATGTTGTCTTCCTTGTCCAACATCAATTCTTTAGCATGTCATATTTTAATGAGTGCTCACAATCATAAAAGACGTCCAAGATAGTATATTTATATGTGAAACCTCTCTTTCTTTATTACTTCCTATTAATTGCAACGATGACCCAAGCTATGTTTGTCAACTCTCAACAACTTTTAATCATCATACTCTTTCTATGTGAAGTCATTACTCTCCCTAAGATCAATATGATCTCTTTGTTTCTTTTTGTTCTTTTCTCTTTTCTTTTATTCACTCAAGATCATACCAAGATAATCAAGCCCTTGACTCAACACTAATCTTTATTATATATAGCTCACGGACTCGATTACATAGAGGGATCATAAAGCAAAACTCAAAACTAGATCATACCAAAACTTTTATTCTACTAGATCAAGATAATACTAAAAAGGATCGAACTAAGAAAAACGGTAAAGATAGGAGATGTGGTGGTGATACGATACCGGTGCACCTCCCCAAGCTTGGCAGTTGCCAAGGGGAGTGCCTATACCCATGTGATTATATCTCCTTTGTTGAAGAGGAAGGTGTTGGAGTTGTTGATGATGTGGGCTTGTCATCCATCTTCCAAGGAATAGGCTCACCATCATAGAAGGATGATCGAGTCTCCGGGATCCTCAAATCTGCAGCCAAACTCATCCTCTTGAATCTATATTCATACTCATAGTTTTGGTTTTGCAGGTCATAGATTTGGGCTTGGAGGTGCTCGATCTTCTCGTGAAGCTTGAAGATGGTATCCCCAATGTTCTGGGCATCCAGCTTGTGGTTGTTGGTGAACTCCACGATCATCATGTGGTTGGAGTTGAGTCCACGTTCCACCATCCCCTGGCACTTGAAAACTTGTTGCTCCATTGCTTCGAGCCTCATCTCCACGCTTCCGGTCCCCTTTGGTCCCCCAACATCACGGATGTGCAGCAACCCATCACGCATCTCAATGGTTTGAGGGTGTCGTAGCACCTCCGTGAGGTAAGGGTTGATGACCTTTTCGAAGAACTTGTCCTTGGGGACGCTTGGAGACGTCATGATGATCTAGATCTGTTAGAAAAACAGCTCGAAACAAAAACTGAGGATATTTGCGTGATACAGGAGTCGAAACCTTCAGGAGATTATATAATGATTTTTTACCGACCAAAATACGTATCGTGCAAGAAAACGGAGTCCGGAGAGCGCACGAGGTGCCTACGAGGCAGGGGCGCGCCCTCCACCCTCGTGGAGCCCTTGTGTCCTTCCCGAACTGCTTCTTATTTTTCTATTTTTCTAAATATTCCAAAACGGAGAAAAATTGCCATTAGAACTGTTTTGGAGTCGGTTTACTTACCGTACCACATACCTATTCCTTTTCGGAGTCTGAAACAATCCGGAAAGTGTTCCTTATGTATTCCTCCGAGGTCACGGTTTCAATAACATTGGTTTCAACATTTATGGGATTACCTGAGATATAATGTTTGATTCTTTGACCATTCACCACCTTCGGATTTGTGCCTTTGAAGTTGTTGATTTTAATGGCACCGGAATGATAGACCTCCTCGATAACGTAAGGACCTTCCCATTTAGAGAGAATTTTTCCTGCAAAAAATCTTAAACGTGAGTTGTATAGCAATACATAATCACCTATATTAAACTCACGCTTTTGTATCCTTTTGTCATGCCATCTTTTAACTTTTTATTTAAACAATTTGGCATTCTCATAGGCATGGGTTCTCCATTCATCAAGTGAGCTAATGTCAAATAACCTTTTCTCACCGGCAAGTTTGAAATCATAGTTGAGCTCTTTAATAGCCCAATAAGCCTTATGTTCTAGTTCGAGAGGTAAGTGACATGCTTTACCATAAACCATTTTATACGGAGACATACCCATAGGATTTTTATATGCAGTTCTATAGTCCCATAATGCATCATCAAGTTTCTTGGACCAATTCTTTCTAGATCTATTAATAGTCTTTTGCAAAATTAATTTGAGCTCTCTTTTGCTCAATTATACTTGACCAGTAGACTGCGGGAGATAAGGAGATGCAATTCTATGATTAACATCATACTTAGCAAGCATTTCACGAAAAGCACCATGAATAAAATGTGAACCGCCATCAGTCATTAAATATCTAGGGACACCAAACCTCGGAAAAATAACTTCTTTAAGCATTTTAATAGAAGTGTTATGATCATCACTACTAGTTGGAATAGCTTCTACCCACTTAGTAACGTAATAGACAGCAACTAAAATATGTGTGTATCCATTAGAGGCAGGAAAAGGTCCCATATAATCAAAGCCCCAAACATCAAATGGTTCAATAAAAAGTGAATAATTCATAGGCATTTCTTGACGTCTACTAATATTACTAATTCTTTGACATTTATCACAAGATAAGACAAACTTACGGGCATCCTTGAAAAGTGTAGGCCAATAAAAACCGGATTGCAATACCTTATGTGCAGTTCTATCTCTAGCGTGGTGTCCTCCATAAGCCTCGGAGTGACACTTGCGTAGGATCTATTCCTGTTCATGCTCAGGTACACAACGTCTAATAACACAATCTACTCCTTCTTTATAATGATGTGGGTCATCCCAAAAGTAATGTCTCAAATCACAGAAGAACTTTTTCTGTTGCTGGTATGTGAAACTAGGTGGTATAAATTTAGCAGCAATGTAATTAGCCTAATCAGCATACCATGAAGAAGTACGAGAAGCATTTTTGACATTTAATTGTTCGTCAGGAAAGCTATCATCGATAGGTAGTGGGTCATCAAGAACGTTTTCTAACCTAGACAAGTTGTCTGCAATGGGGTTCTCAGCTCCCTTTCTATCAATAATATGCAAATCAAATTCTTGTAGCAAGAGAACCCATCTAATAAGTCTAGGTTTAGCATCTTTCTTTTCCAGAAGATATTTAATAGCAGCATGATCGGTGTGAATAGTTACTTTAGAATCAACAATATAAGGTCTGAACTTATCAGAAGCAAATACAACTGCTAAGAATTGTTTTTCAGTAGTAGCATAATTTCTCTGAGCATTGTCTAGAGTTTTACTAGCATATTGAATAACATTTAATTTCTTATCAACTCTTTGCCCTAGAACAACACCTACAGCATAATCACTAGCATCACACATGATTTGAAAAGGTAAATTCCAATCAGGTGGCTGAACAATAGGTGCAGAAATCAATGCTTTCTTAAGTATTTCAAATGCTTCTACACAGTCATCATTGAAGACAAATGGTATATCTTTTTGCAATAGATTAGTCAGAGGCCAAGAAATTTTTGAGAAGTCCTTAATGAACCTCCTATAAAAGCTGGCATGACCAAGGAAACTTCTTATACCTTTGATGTCCTTGGGACATGGCATCTTTTCAATAGCATCAACCTTGGATTTATCAACTTCAATGCCTCTTTCAGAAATTTTATGCCCCAAAACAATTCCTTCATTAACCATAAAGTGACACTTCTCCCAATTCAAGACAAGATAAGTTTCTTCACATCTCTGCAAAACTCGATCAAGGTTGCTCAAGCAATCATCAAAAGAGGATCCATAGACGGAGAAATCTTCCATGAAAACCTCACAAATCTTTTCACAAAAGTCAGAGAATATAGCCATCATGCATCTTTGAAAGGTAGCAGGTGCATTACATAAACCAAAAGGCATACGTCTATAAGAAAAAGTACCGAAAGGGCAAGTAAAAGTGGTCTTTGATTGATCATCAGCTGACACAGGTATTTGAGAGAAACCAGAGTAACCATCTAGAAAGCAAAAATGTGTATGCTTGGATAATCTTTCTAGCATTTGATAAATAAAAGGTAAGGGGTAATGATCTTTTTTAGTAGCTTTATTTAATTTGCGGAAATCAATAACCATCCTGTAACCTGTAATAATTCTTTGTGGGATCAATTCATGTTTATCATTAGGAACGACGGTAATACCTCCCTTTTTAGGGACACAATGGACAGGACTTACCCACTGACTATCAACAACGGGATAAATAATACCTGCCTCAAGAAGCTTTAGTATTTCCTTTCTTACCACTTCTTTCATCTTAGGATTCAGCCGTCGTTGGTGATCACGAACTGGTTTGGCATCTTTCTCCAAATATATTTTGTGTTGGCATAGGGTGGGGCTAATGCCCTTAAGTTCATCAAGAGTATATCCAATAGCAGCGCGGTGCTTCTTCAAAGTTTTCAATAATCTCTCTTCTTCATGCACTGAAAGTTTAATACTAATAATAACAGGATATATCTTTTTCTCATCGAGATAAGCATATTTAAGAGTATCAGGTAACGGTTTAAGCTCAAACACAGGATCACCCTTGGGTGGAGGAGGATCCCCTAGGATTTCAACAGGCAAATTGTGTTTTAGGATAGGTTCCTGTTTAAAGAATACTTCATCTATTTCCCTTCTTTCATTCATAAACATATCATTTTCATGGTATAGCAAATATTGTTCTAAAGGATCACTAGGAGATACGGCAATAGAAGCAAGACCAATAATTTCATCCTTACTAGGCAATTCCTCTTCACGGTGTTGTCTACGAAATTTAGAAAAGTTAAATTCATGAGACATATCACCTAAACCAATAGTAACAACATCCTTTTCGCAGTCTATCCTAGCATTAACAGTGTTCAAGAAGGGTCTACCAAATATAATGGAACAAAAGCTATCTTGTGGAGAACCAAGAACAAGAAAATCAGCAGGATATTTAGTTTTCCCACACAAGACTTCAACATCTCTAACAATTCCCATGGGTGAATTAGTATCTCTATTAGCAGGTTTAATTGTGACATCAATATCTTCTAACTCAGTAGGTGCAATATCATGCATAATTTCTTTGTATAAGTCAATAGGTATTGCACTAGCACTAGTACCCATATCACATAAGCCATGATAACAATGATCTCCTATTTTAATGGAAATAACAGGCATGCCTACCACAGGTCTATGTTTATATTTAGCACAAGGTTTGGCAATTCTAGCAGTTTCATTACAGAAATGAATAACATGCCCATCAATATTATCAGACAAGAGAACTTTAACAATAGAAATATTAGGTTAAACTTTAACTTGCTCAGGAGGTATATAAGTTCTAACATTGCTTTTACGAACCACAGTTGAAGCTTTAGCATGATCCTTTATTCTACCAGGGAAAGGTGGTTTCTCAACATAGGCAGTAGGAACAATAGGATCATTATAAGTGATAGTCTTTTCTTCAAATTAATAGGTGCAGCTACTTTTACTTCTATGGGAGGATGATATTTAAACCACTTCTCCTTAGGGAGATCAACATGAGCAACAAAAGATTCACAGAAAGAAGGTAGTATCTCAGAGTCAAGCCCATATTTAGTGCTAAATTTACGGAAAACATCGGTATCCATAAAAGATTTAACACAATCAAACTTAGGTGTCCTACCTGACTCCTTACCTTCGTCGAGGTCCCAATCTTCAGAGTTGTGTTTAATTCTTTCCAATAAATCCAATTTGAATTCAATAGTCTTCATCATAAAAGAGCCAGCACAAGAAGTATCGAGCATTTGTTATCAGAAAGCCGAGCATAAATTTTTTGAATAATCATTTCTCTTGAGAGCTCATGATTGGGGCATGAATATAACATTGATTTAAGCCTCCCCCAAGCTTGAGCGATGCTTTCTCCTTCGCGAGGCCAGAAATTTTATATATAATTGCGATCACGATGAACAAGATGCATAGGATAAAACTTCTGATGAAATTCCAATTTCAATCGTTTGTAGTTCCATGATCCCATATCATCACATAGCCTATACCATGTCAATGCATCTCCCTTCAAAGATAAAGGGAAGACCTTCTTCTTAATAACATCATCGGGCACACCTGCAAGCTTAAATAATCCACAAACTTCATCCACATATATTAGGTGCTCATCAGGATGCTTTGTTCCTTCTCCTGCAAAAGGATTAGCTAGCAGTTTTTCTATCATACCCGAAGGAATCTCAAAGTAGACATTTTCATTTTCAGTAGGTTCAGTAGGTTGAGGATAAACTCTTTGCTCTACTGGTCGGGGTGAAGATACCCCGAACAAGCCCCTAAGAGGATTACTCTCCATAGTAACAAGTGACAATAAATTTCAGCACACTTTATAAATTTTTCCTTACCAAATTCCACCTACCAAAGGCGCTTCAATCCCGGGCAACGGCACCAAAAAAGAGTCCTGATGACCCACAAGTATAGGGGATCTATCATAGTCCTTTCGATAAGTAAGAGTGTCGAACCCAAGGAGGAGCAGAAGGAAATGATAAGCGGTTTTCAGCAAGGTATTCTCTGCAAGCACTGAAATAATAGGTAACAGATAGTTTTGTGATAAGATAATTTGTAACGAGCAACAAGTAACAAAAGTAAATAAAGTGCAGCAAGGTGGCCCAATCCTTTTTGTAGCAAAGGACAAGCCTGGACTAACTCTTGTATAGAGAAAAGCGCTCCCGAGGACACATGGGAATTATCGTCAAGCTAGTTTTCATCACGTTCATATTATTCGCGTTCGGTACTTTGATAACTTGATATGTGGGTGGACCAGTGCTTGGGTGCTGCCCTTACTTGGACAAGCATCCCACTTATGATTAACCCCTATTGCAAGCATCCGCAACTACAAAAGAAGTATTAAGGTAAACTTAACCATAGCAAGAAACATATGGATCCAAATCAGCCCCTTACGAAGCAACGCATAAACTAGGGTTTAAGCTTCTGTCACTCTAGCAACCCATCATCTACTTATTACTTCCCAATGCCTTCCTTTAGGCCCAAATAATGGTGAAGTGTCATGTAGTTGACGTTCACATAACACCACTAGAGGAGAGACAACATACATCTCATCAAAATATCGAACGAATACCAAATTCACATGACTACTAATAGCAAGACTTCTCCCATGTCCTCAGGAACGAACGTAAATACTCACAAAGCATATTCATGTTCATAATCAGAGGGGTATTAGTGTGCCTATAGGATCTGAACATATGATCTTCCACCAAATAAACTAACTAGTATCAACTACAAGGAGTAATCAACACTACTAGCAACCTACAGGTACCAATCCCAAACTTAGAGACAAGAATTGGATACAAGAGGTAAACTAGGGTTTGAGAGGAGATGGTGCTGGTGAAGATGTTGATGGAGATTGGCCCTCTCCCGATGAGTGGAGCATTGGTGATGACGATGGCGATGATTTCCCCCTCTCGGAGGGAAGTATCCCTGGCAGAACAGCTCCGCCGGAGCCCTAGATTGGTTCCGCCAAGATTCCGCCTCGTGGCGGAGGAGTCTCGTTCCAAAAGCTTGCTTATGATTTTTCTTTGGACGAAAGACTTCATATAGCACAAGATGGGCACCGGAGGGCCAACAGGGGGCCCACGAGGCAGGGGGCGCGCCCAGGGGGGTAGGTCGCGCCCCCACCCTCGTGGCCAGGGTGTGGGCCCCCTCTGGTATTTCTTCCGCTCTGTATTTTTTATTATTTCCAAAAATAACTTTTGTGGAGTTTCAGGATTTTTGGAGTTGTGCAGAATAGGTCTCTAATATTTGCTCCTTTTCCAGCCCAGAATTCCAGCTGCCGGCATTCTCCCTCCTTTTGTAAACTTTGTAAAATAAGAGAGAATGGGCATAAGTATTGTGACATAATGTGTAATAACAGCCCATAATGCAATAAATATCGATATAAAAGCATGATGCAAAATGGACGTATCAGTGGGGCCGCTCCAGTAATGGCCCGTGAATGACTTTAACGCATGGGGTAGAAACTGCCAATTCACTCTTCCCACCATGCCCTTATCCTTGGCCATGTGTGCTGCATGCATCATGCAGGGTAGGTGGCAGAGGCGGGTGGCGTGGGAGAGCATCAAGGTGAGGGCCCGGTCGTCTTGAATTGGGGGAGGAGGACGGTGGCTCCTCCTCGAGGGATCGGCTCCCCTCCCCGGCCCGCCTATAAAAGGAGGGGTGGAGGAGGGCAGAGTCATATTCCCTCTCATTCTTCCTCTTCTGTCTTCTGCTTCCACTGGTTATGTTGAGAAAAAGGGCTTGGGGCTGTGTCCCGAGCTCCATCTTGAAGCCCTCCCTGGAACTGAAAGGGGGATTCAGGCAGCACGGCGACAACACTAGGGGTGGCAACCCCGACGTGCTCGCCACCGGGCCACCCATGGCCTTGACTTCAGTGGAAGGGGACGCGAATGACACCACGTCGAGGCTTGAGGCAGGCATGGCGTGTGGTAGTCGATCACCCCCCATTCTTCTTCCCATCGCGGTGCGGGGGGAGGGGTCACAGAAGAGATCCGTCGCTAGTAGAGGCGAATCCAACCCCTCCGGGGTGCCGTCATCCTACCGTGCAGGAAGGCTTTGTACAAGGGGTTACATGCAGCTGAGGCAAGGCCTGTACAAAAGGGTGGCTGCCAGGAAGGGCCCGATAGCCGCGCCTTACGGGTAGAACTTATGGAGATGCTCAATATTCCATGAGTTGTGCAATTGAATGCCATCTCCGGTCTCCAGACGGACTGTGTCGGGTCTGGTGACTCGTACTACCTGGTAAGGGCCTTCCCTTGGCGGACTTGTTTGTACCCTTGGCGGACTGAACGCGCCTAAGGAGAAGGTCACCTTCCTCAAAACACCGGGCGTGAACCCTGCGGCTATGATAGCGACGCAGGGCTTGCTTATAGCGTGCAGCACGCGTAGCAGCCCGGAGACGGTTCTCCTCGAGTAGCACAGCGTCGCCATGCCGGTGCTGATCTTGCGCTACTTCATCGTAGGCAAGCACTCCAGGTGACCCGTAAATGAGTTCTGTGGGGATAACTGCTTATGCCCCGTAGATCAGGGAGAAGGGAGTCTACCCGGTAGCTTGGTTTGGTGTCGTTCTGAGGCACTAGAGAACTACCGGCAGCTCCTCGATCCACCGCCTGCCGTGCTTCTGCAGCGTATCAAAAGTTCTTGTCTTGAGTCCATGCAGCACTTCAGCATTCGCCCTCTCAGCATGTCCATTGCTCCGGGGTGTGCCACAGAGGCAAATGAGATCTTGCATCCGAGGGCTTGAACATATTTCATGAAGGCGCGACTCATGAACTGGGTGTCGTTGTCGGTAATGTTCCTTGCCAAAACTCCAAAATGACACACCAGTTCTTTCAAGAACTTGATAGCTGACTGAGCAGTCACGTTTCTCACGACAGTCACTTCCGGACACTTTGTAAACTTGCCGATAGCTACGAACAAGAATTCAAAGCCCCCGATTGCTCGGGGGAAGGGGCCGAGGATATCGAGCCCCCAGACCGAAAATGGCCATGATAGAGGGATTGTTTGAAGAGCTTGGGCAGGTAGGTGGGTTTCCTTGGAATGGAACTAGCAGGCTTCACATTTGGTGACTAGCTCGACCGCATCTTGGAGGGCTGTGGGCCATTAGAATCCTTGTCGAAATGCTTTCCCAACTAATGCCCTTGATCCAATGTGGGAGCCGCACATGCCTTTGTGTATCTCAGCCAGCAGTTCCTTTCCTTCTTCCCGGTAGACACACTTCAATTTCACACTGTTGGGCCTCCTTCTGTATAGAGTGTCATCGACAAACTGATACATACTGGCCCTCCAGGCTACTTTTTCAGCTTCGTCTTGGTCGCCGGGAAGCTCACCGGTCTGGAGGAAGTGGACAATGTGCCTTGCCCAAGTTGGATCATGGGGCTCGGCAACGAGGACTAGCGACACCTCCTCTACTGCAGGAGCACGTGCCTCGTTTGCGGGGTCCATGGGCCCGGCTAGAGGGTGTGGTCCGGCTGGCTGTGAGGAGTTATTTCTAGCAGGGTCTCTGCTAGGAGCGGACTGCTTTACCAGGAGAGGTTTCCCGGAGAAAGGTTTCCCGGAGTCCAACTTTCTCCTTTTCCGGGCCATTGTTGTTGGGGATACGGAGGGCTGAGTGAGATGGAGAACAAAAGTCCATGGTTCCATGGGAAGCTTCTGTGCAACACACTTTGGCACATGATCAGCTATGCTGCTTTCTGCACGGGGTACATGCTTTGTTTGCAATCCGTCAAAGCGTTCCTCCAATATCATCACTTCCTCGACGTATGCCTCCATCAATGGACTTTGGTAATCATTGTTGATTTGTCTCACCACAAGCTGTGAATCTCCTCGAATGATCAGCTTCTTAATTCCCAATTCAGCTGCAATCCTGAGCCCGGCAAGGAGCCCTTCATACTCAGTTGTATTGTTGGTTGCTTCTTCCCAGGCAAAATGCATTTGGATGGCGTACTTCAAGTGCTCCCCGGAGGGGGCGACAAGAAGCATGCCAACCCCTGCACCTTGTAGGGAAAAAGCACCATCTAAATACATAATCCATTCTTGGGGCGATTCCTCGCCGGGAATAACTGTCCCTGTCACTTCCTCATCAAGGGTTGACGTCCATTCTGCAATAAACTCTGCCAATGCCCTGCTCCGAATAGTTGATGTGCTCTCAAACTTCAAACCAAAACTGGATAATTCCAAAGCTCACTCCACTATTCTGCTGGTAGCCTCAGGTTTCAGAGTATCCTTTGCAATGGAAAACGAGTGACAATCGTGATCTCATGGGGTTGGAAGTAGTGGTGCAATTTCCTTGAGGCCATGATGAGACCAAAGATCAACTTTTGCACGCCATAGTACCTCGATCTAGCCCCTTGTAACAAGGAGCTGACGAAGTACACTGGGCGCTGCACCACTTTCTTCCTTGTCGTGTCCTTGGGGCCGCTCTCGTTGCCGCACTCATTGTTGTCCTGATCCTTTTCTGACTCTGCCAGTCCCTGCTCACTCTCTGCCTCATCTTTTGTCTCACCTGCTTTGAAACTCCCGCTTCTTCAACCCACGTCGTGCCTTGTTATCCGGAAATTTGGACGCGCGAGAGAACTACCTCCTCATCCGAAATCGCTCCCGCAGCCCAGACACGCGAAATCCCCCTTCTAACCCTCAGCCGGAAATGAAGCTCCACGTCGCGGTGTCAAAACCGGTGGGGGTACGCTGGTAACTAACCCTACATTTCGGACAAGTGCATCCCTAAGCTTGGCTCCCCCTTCCCCCTTCGCCTCCCCCCCATTCGTACACCGAGGCCGCCAAAACCCGCGAAACCCCACGCTCCTCCGTCGGCCTCCCGACCGCCACCCAGCTGGAGACTCTTCCCCGACTACATCGTCCACCACAACAGCTCGCCGTCCCTCATCCACCGCACCGGATGAGGATCCGTTGTCGATCTCGTCGTCCCGCCGGATGAGTCGCCCCGTCCTGCACCTCCAAGGAGCTGCCCCGATGTTCGCCTCGTCTATCGCGCCACCTCAATCCCCACAGCGCCGTCTTGACCTGCCCCACCGGAACCGCAGCACCCTCACCAATTCCTCCGATGAAGCGGAGGCCAACTCTGCGCCACCAAGGAGGTTCTGCACTCACCGCTGCATTTTATCTTTTATTCGATCTCACGGGCTGCGGTGATCGATCACCGAAACGAACATGGCGTCTCCATCGACGGCGCCGTCGCCGGCCACATCATCCACGGCGTCTCTCCCCCATGTCGTTGCTTCCTCGATGGCGACTTCCACAACGGCACTAGCTGCAGCTCCTCCGGCTCTCGCTCGTGTTGCGGCTCTGTTCTTTCTGTCGGTCGCGCTGCTGCACTGCTCCTGCTTTCATTCGTGCTGCTGCTCTGCTCTTGCTCTCGCTTGCACTGCTGCTGCTGCTGCACGACCTCCGGCAGCTACAGGAGTTGCTGCTTTAGCACTCGCTCGCGGTGCTACTGCACGACTTGCTCTCTACTAGTGCGTTCCCTGCTCGAGCGTCTACTGATTTAGATCACTGCTTCTCTGCTACTAGTGCTCGAACGCCCTAAACATCTATTGCAATGCCATGTTACTAGTTCAATCAGTTTCGACAGTAAAATTCAGTTTCGACTGTGAAGTTCATTTTCTTCAGTTAAGTTCGGAGTGAACAGTACTTACAGCATCTGTCGGAGCGGCCGTGGCGTGGCTGATGCGTTTTACATCTAGCACTTTTTGGTGATGTATTTTACATCATCTATTGTAGATGATATTAGGGTCCCGCTTTAGATTAACGTTGTTTGTCTTGTCATGCTTCAGCCTCGTCGTCGTACACATTAGCGGAGCTGCTCCAACAACGGAACCGTCCATCACAGCCGAGCAGTACCCTCGGCGCCGTTTCCATAGGCCTCGGATCTTCTTCCCCGCCTCCGACAGTCACACCAGCATCATCACCATCCTCCACGTCCAACCCAATGATGCTGAGGTCCACAAGGCTATGCCAAAGAGGTTGTACACTCGTCGCATCACTTTGTTTATCCATTCCTCTGTTCTTCCAATTCATGTGAGCCAAACACCGGTTGGTGAAATCCTATGTTTCCAAATGCTATGTTTTGCACGTGCATTCCTATCCTATTCTGTGTTTTCCTGTCCCTCGCATTTATAGACTCCTCCAATTCTAAGGCCCTTACAAATTTACTTCATTTTCAGATTTGCGTAAAAAAAACTACTGTGTTATGTCCTGCTCCTGCCGTGCGTCATCCACCCCACGAGGTGCACCATTGTGAAGCGTTCACTGCAGCGAGAGATCCCCCTGCAGACTTTCTTTTGCCGCCTCGATCATCTTCCCGTTGCGGCAGCCACGCCAACTGCATTACCATCATCGATGAAAGGATGAACACGAGGACTACACAGTTCGAAAGAGATGTCACGATCTTCGTGTTTGCTTCGTTATACATCGGTTATTATTACCTGCTACTTTATCATTCAATCTTGAGTTTTGAATTTCCCATGGGTCTCATATCGAGCCAAAGAACTTGAATAGTATCATCTACTATCTGGTTCATCGGGGTCTTCTATGTGGTTCATGTTGGGTGGGCAACAAACAATAGATGATCCATTGTCTATCTTTTTCAACTAAAGCTATAATCTACCTGCTATCATTAGTTTTGGATCCATCCACTCGTTTGCTACCATCAGTCTTGATTTTTGCATGCACCCCTTAGACCTTACAAAATCTAACTATTTTTTTATTATGCATGTCAGATATTGTACACAATCGTACTGAACATGTAGAGAAAAAGAGAAGACCGTTGTGTGCGAATATAATGTCATGCGACTTACGCTCCATGGTGGGCGAAGTGCCCCCCCTCTCCTGCATTTCCAAATTGTATTCGGAGAGGAAGATAAGCTGTTCGGATGGAGATTCGGAAGGAGCCGACCACGCTTGTTTACCACGAGGTGTTTGCTCTAACTTTGGCATGTTGATGTTGGTCATATCATGCATATGGCGCCTTGCATTGCTTACATTATACATCTTATATGTCATCAACTTAGTTTAGATTTGCTTTGTGTGAATGCCACCTGTTTGGTTTCTATATCATACTCCACCATTCCTAAATATTTGTCGTTTTAGAGATTTCAACAAGTGACTACATACGGAACAAAATGAGTGAATCTACACTCTAAAATATGTCTATATACATCCGTATGTGGTAGTCCATTTGAAATCTCTAAAAAGAAAAAATATTCAGGAACGGAGGGAGTATATGGGAATTATGCAATGCCATCTTCTTTAGCCAGGCATCATATACGTGAATCATGCAATGCCATCCTGTTTAGCCAGTCATCGTATATGTGAATTGTATCCTGCCATATTTTTTCCATAATGTATTCCATTTGTCATTAATGTTTATACATTCATCTACTCTTCCTGTGCATCAGACATTTGAGTCGGTCATGGGAAACTCTGGAGTGAAAACAAGGTCTTACGGCGATTAGTGCTACAGTCGATGCAGATTTCTTGCTGATTCTGAATAGCTCCTCGTAGGAGGATTGAGAGAGAGATGACGATCGTATCCCCCCGAGGTGCATGCTCTAACTTGGTTGGGTTATATTGCTCATATCATGCATATGGTGTCTTGCATTGCCATGCCATCTTCTTAGATTAGACATGCTTTGTGTGAATGCCTCTGTTTGCTTTCTATATCGATATGTGAATTATGCAATGCCATGTTTTTCAGCCGAGTTATCATATATGTGAATTATGCACCGCCATGGAGCCAGGCATCATATATGTGAATTATCTCATGCCATCTTTTTTTTATTACGTATTCCATTTGTCGACAATCTGTGTATATTGAACTACTCTTCACGTGTATCAGCCATTTGAGCCGGTTATGGAAAATCTAGAGTGAAAACAAGGTCTTCAGAGCAGGCAATGGTACCTGTTGAAGCATATATCTCGATGGTTACATGGAGCTCCTCAGAGGAGGATTCAGAGGCAGATGACCAGTCCTATATCCCACCTGAGGTGTATGCTCTAAGTTGCAATGTTTATATTTCTCATATGATACATATGGTGTCTTGCATTGCTTAGTTTAGACATCATATGCAAAATATTGAATTCTATCTTCTTAGTTTAGAGATCATACATGTGAGTGCCAGCTGCTTAGTATATGAATCAATTATGTCAATTATATCATGCCATCCTGTATACTTAGACAACATGTATGTGAATTATTTCATCCCAACCTATTTTAGAAAGACATCATATAGTTTTGTCATGTCATCGTGTTTAGGTACTCATCATATTGTGAATTATGCCATTATATCCTGTTAAGTTATCCATCATATATCTGAAACTGTGTCATGCTATCCTGTTTAGTTAGGCATCATATATGTGAAATTGTGTCATGTTGTCCTGTTTGGTTATACAACATATATGTGAATTACCACATCTGTCTATCATACAATGTATGTACGTTCAATTTCTTTTCTTGTTTATCAGCCATTTGAATTGGAGGGGGTGATGGCAGTATCTAAGGGAGGAAAACCCGTTCTTCACAAAAGACAGTGCTACCCGTCGATGCAGATAGAACCATGGTTGTCTTGGCCACAAACTAGCCCCACCACACATAATCGAGACTCTTCCAGTTGCACACTTACACCGTTAGGCGGAGAACCAGCTACAACCCATCTAACCGCAACCCAGTGGATAGTAACCCACTTATAGTTGACAAAGCACCATGTCCACCACAGTACCCCCACAAGAGAAGTTTGTAAAGCTACTGCGGTGCCCAAAGCACGAAGACCACCACAGCTAACCCAAACTCCATGTTTAAAGCGGAAGAGCAAGCTGTACTCAGGTCGATTCGTAGCTATGGTACATACTCCTTCTTGTTGCATCCTGTATTTACTCATACCAACTACTTTCAATTTGAAGGATCCAATTGAAACTCCAATGGCATAGCAGTATGTTTTAAACCTAACTGGATTGCTGTTCTAACTTCTTGCTCTATGTTGATTTCACTTTAAGTTGTATAAACAGTTATGTTCTCATGTGATGCACATTACAAGTTCTGCCAATGCTGTGTAGTTTCTCACACTTATATTCTGTCTATGTTGTTGTGTCTTAAAAATATATGAGTTGAACTGTGTCTCTATCTTGATTAGGGAACATAAACTAGAATGATATGGACAATATAGTGACCATAGTACATAGATATATGTTTGTTTCATGTTGTTATCATGTCCACCTTACTACTGAATCGGTTTACCAAAATGAGTTTCGTATACTACAAGCTAAACTTGTGATGTGTCTGCTTGTTTCTCTTGTAGTATGCAAACAGAATATTGGAGAAGAGCACCCCACTATGCAATGGTAGAGAAAGTAATGTAGATAAGGTTCAAGATAGTGAGACAACCCTGTTGGTCTCCAAGAAAGGTGATCAAAATGATCCTGTAGACAGTGAGAAGACCCCACAGTCCTGCGTTGATGTAGTGTTCGAGTTCTTGGCGATACGGCGGCACAAGCTCTTCGAACTCATTGCTGAATCACTTGACTTCTTGATCTCAGCTACAAGTGAAAGGCATCGATCACCGTCTTTGCGGCAAGAAGCGAAGGGCGAGGAAGTCCTGCAGAATTCAGATCGTACTTTCTTGTGCAACAACAACGCTGGAGGATTTAAGCGTAAACAAGAGAAAGTTAATAAGCTTGCTAAGCATCTTGCCGACATTATGGGTACCAGGATATTGTTTCTTGAACTCTTCTGAAGTGGTTTCAGTTTTGGACTTGTTTTGCTGCGGCGTTTATATGCTGCTTTGTTCCCTATATTTGCATTGGTTGCGAGCTTTGATGCCCAGTGGATGTAATATGTGTAATAGCCGTGATAGCCTAGCATAAGTGTCTTTCTTATTTATTTCCTTGTTGTCTTGTTTATTTGTTTGCTTGTAGTCAGTGCAGTTCTTTTCCCGCGGTTTGCTAGTGGCTGCAATAACCTATTTTTAAAACTAGGCCACAATAACCATGGGCTAATATTCTTGTAGTGACCTTTGGGCCTCCTACGGGCCGTAGAAAGCGATGGGCCTTCTACGGGCCCTAAAGCGATAGGCCTTCTACGGGCCGTAGAAACAATGGGCCTTCTACGGGTCGTATCATCAATGGGCCTTATACGGGCCGTATGATCGATTGGCCAAACATGGGCCAATAACATGCCGCATTATGGTCGTAAACGGGCTAGAGTTGGAATCGTCCGTTCATGGGCCGACCATAATGGGCCATCATTAATAGGCCGTATTTTATGACGCTATGAAAATGGCCCAACATATTAACGGACCAGAAACGGGCCGACTGTAACCACGGGCTGAATTTGGCCTAAGCGAAAAATAGCGATGTGGGCTGTAAGTAAGCGAATCTTTGAAATGAGCCCAAGAATAAATGGGCTCGAGAAGGCGAAAGATAACATGGGCTGAAACGCCCAACCGAATAACGGGCCCTTAATGGGTATAAAGTGATACCTTTGTTTATTACGGGCCGTTTCACCACGGGCCGTTAATGGGTGTAAAGTGATACACTGTTCATTGCTGGCCAGTTTCACCACGGGCCATTAATAGGCCAAGAGTTACATAGGGCCTCATATGGGCCGAAAGACGTCATGGGCCATACATGGGCCAGAAGTGAAAATGGGCTGGAGTCATATTGGATGGCCCAGATGACGCTACTTGGCCTAATTCGGATAGGGCGTAACATGCCTTGAGTTAGCGGGCTGTAAATGGGCTATATGCGAATAGGCCGTTAACAGGCTTTCCATGGGCCGGCCCGCCACCTTTTGACCAAGTCAAACGGGCTGGCCTTTTCACAGGAATGGGCCTCTGTTGGGCGTGCCACGTGTCGACGTATCATCTGGCATATACATCCAATGAGTGGATGACATCTGTCCCAACGATGAGCCGACATCGTGTTTCCTCCGACCAATGATGATTTTACACATGGAAAATCCCCATTGGTCAGGGCTGTTAACGGGTTATCGGATCCAAAACCCGACCCGATAGCTTAACGGCGTTCCGTTACGGTGGATGCCTGATACGTATCCAACGTATCTATAATTTTTTATTGCTCCATGCTACTTTATCTACTGTTTTAGGCAATATTGGGCTTTATTATCCACTTTTATATTATTTTGGGACTAACCTATTAACGGAGGCCCAGCCAGTTTGTTTGTTTTATGCCTATTTCAATGTTTCGAGGAAAAGGAATATCAGACGGAGTCAAAACGGAACGAAATCAACTAGAGAAGTTATTTTTGGAAGGAAACCCACCTGATGGACATGGACCCAACGTTAGAAGATACGGGAGGTGCTCACGAGGGTGGGGCGCGCCCCCCCCGTGCCCCCCCTCGTGGGGCTCCCGTAGCTCCACCGACATACTCCTTTCACCCATATATACCTCGTGCCCTAAAACTTCCAGAACAGAGATTAGGTCGGGAGTTCGCCGCCGCAAGCCTCGAGCTACCAAAACCAATCGGGACCCCTTTCCGTACCTGCCGGGAGGATCCATCTCGTGGCCATCTTCATCATCCGGCGCTCTCCATGACGAGGAGGAGTAGTTCACCCTCGGGGCTGAAGGTATGTACCAGTAGCTATATGTTTGATCTCTCTCTCGTGTTCTTGATTTGTACGATCTTGATGTATCGCGAGCTTTGCTATTATAGTTGGATCTTATGTTTCTTCTCCCCCTCTACTCTCTTGTAATGAATTGAGTTTTCCCCTTGAAGTAATCCTATCGGATTGAGTCTTTAAAGATTTGAGAACACTTGATGTATGTCTTGTCGTGCGTATCTGTGGTGACAATGGGATATCACGTTCCACTTGATGTATGTTCTGGTGACCAACTTGCGGGTTCCGCCCATGAACCTATGCATAGGGGTTGGCACACGTTTTCTTGATTCTCCGGTAGAAACTTTGGGGCACTCTTTGAAGTACTTTTATGTTGGTTGGATGAATCTGAGATTGTGTGATGCATATCGTATAATCATGCCCACGGATACTTGAGGTGACAATGGAGTATCTAGGTGACATTAGGGTTTTGGTTGATTTGTGTCTTAAGGTGTTATTCTTGTACGAACTCTAGGGCTGTTTGTGGCACTTATAGGAATAGCCCACCGGATTGATTGGAAAGAATAACTTTGAGGTGGTTTCGTACCCTACCATAATCTGTACGTTTGTTCTCCGCTATTAGTGGCTTTGGAGTGACTCTTTGTTGCATGTTGAGGGATTGTTATATGATCTATCTATGTTATTATTGTTGAGAGAACTTGCACTAGTGAAAGTATGAACCCTAGGCCTTGTTTCCTATCATTGCAATACCGTTTACACTCACTTTTATCATTAGTTACCTTGCTGTTTTATATTTTCAGATTACAAAACCTATATCTACCATCCATATTGCACTTGTATCACCATCTCTTCGCGAACTAGTGCACCTATACAATTTACCATTGTATTGGGTGTGTTGGGGACACAAGAGACTCTTTGTTATTTGGTTGCAGGGTTGCTTGAGAGAGACCATCTTCATCCTCGCCTCCCACGGATTGATAAACCTTAGGTCATCCACTTGAGGGAAATTTGCTACTGTCCTACAAACCTGTGCACTTGCAGGCCCAACAACGTCTACAAGAAGATTGTGTAGTAGAAATCAAGCTCTTTTCTGGCGCCGTTGCCGGGGAGGTGAGTGCTTGAAGGTATATCTTTAGATCTTGCAATAGAATCTTTTTGTTTCTTGTTTTACCACTAGTTAGTCTATAAAAGAAAACTACCAAAAAAATGGAATTGAGTTTGTCTCATACGCTTCACCTTTTTAATATCTTTCGTGAGTATGATGGAAAGGAAAAATGTGCCAAAGTGTTAGAAGAAGAATGCATTAAAATGTTTGGCACTAAATATTTGAATGATGAGCATGATTGCAATGTTATTAGTATGAATCCCTTGAATATCCATGATGCTAATGATATGCAAAGCCACAAGCTTGGGGAAGCTATGTTTGATGAAGATGATATTTTTGTCCCCGAAGCTTTGATGAGCAAATTTACTATGATGAAAGCATGCCTCCTGTCTATGATGATTATTGTGATGACACGTACGCTTTAAATAATAATTATAACCATGAAACTTGTCATCTTGATCTTAATTTTCATTCATATGATAGTTATTTTGTTGAGTTTGCTCCCACTATTATTCATGAGAAGAATTTTTCTTATGTGGCGAGTAGTAAAATTTCTATGCAAGTAGATCATGAAAAGAATGCTTTAGGTGCTGGTTATATTGTTGAATTCATTCATGATGCTACTGAAAATTATTATTAGGGAGGAACATATGCTTGTAGGAGTTGCAAAAATATCAAGTTTCCTCTCTATGTGCTTAAAGTTTTGAAGTTATGCTTGTTTTACCTTCCTATGTTTGTTGATTATTGTTCCCATAAGTTGTTTGCTCACAAAATCCCTATGAATAGGAAGTGGGTTAGACTTAAATGTGCTAGTCATATTCTTCATGATGCTCTCTTTATGTTTCAATTCTTATCTTTTATGTGAGCATCATTGAAATCATCATGCCTAGCTAGGGGCGTTAAACGATAGCGCTTGTTGGGAGGCAACCCAATTTTATTTTAGTTTATTGCTTTTTGGTTCTGTTTAGGAATAAATAATCCATCTAGCCTCTGGTTAGATGTGTTTTCATGTTTTAGTTAGTGTTGTGCCAAGTAGAACCTTTGGGAAGAGTTGGGTGAAGTCTTTATGATCATGCTGTAAAAAACAGAAACTTTAGCACTCACGAGATTAGCTTCAAATTTTTACTGGAGAGTGATATTTAGTTGATTTTTTTTGCAGTTGATTACTAGACAAATTCCTCAGGTCCACCAATTTATTTTAGAATTTTTGGAGTTCCAGAAGTTTGGGTTAGTTACAGATTACTACAGACTGTTCTGTTTTTGACAGATTCTGTTTTCATTGTGTTGCTTGCTTATTTTGATGAATCTATGGCTAGTAAAATAGTTTATAAACCATAGAGAAGTTGGAATACAGTAGGTTTAACACCAATATAAATAAATAATGAGTTCATTACAGTACCATTAAGTGGTGTTTTGTTTTCTTTCGCTAACGGAGCTTACAAGTTTTCTGTTAAGTTTTGTGTTGTGAAGTTTTCAAGTTTTGGGAAAGATTTGATGGACTATGGAATAAGGAGTGGCAAGATCCTAAGCTTGGGGATTCCCAAGGCACCCCAAGGTAATATTCAAGGACAACCAAGAGCCCAAGCTTGGGGATGCCCCGGATGGCATCCCCTCTTTCGTCTTCGTTCATCGGTAACTTTACTTGGAGCTATATTTTTATTCACCACATGATATGTGTTTTGCTTGGAGCGTCATTTCCTTTTGTTAGTTTTTGCTTGCTGTTATTTAGAATAGTGTTTTGCATATTTAGTTTCAACAAAAAATTCAAGGATAGTGTAGGATTTCGGGTTCCGGCAGACCCTCTAGGTTCGAACTCTGGGGTGCGCGCGGAGATCACACCTCCTACCTACCTACACCTCGTCGCCTCGCAAGGATCTAGAACTATAAAAGGGATAACACAAGGGACACAAGGTTTATACTAGTTCGGGACACCATTGTGGTGTAATACCCTACTCTAGTTTGTGGCGTGGTGGATTGCCTCTGGGGCTGATGATGAACAATACAAGGAAGAACAACCTCGCGAGGGTCTGTTCTTGGCTGGTGCAATGAACTGCTAGGGGGAGTTCAGTCGCTCTCTCTCTCTCTCTCTCTCTCTCTCTCTCTCTCGATCCAAGATGCCTCTAGCTCTGTGGGTGGCTAGTCCTATATATAGGCAGAGGCCCTGGGCCTCTTCCCAAATATTGAGAGGGAAGGGCGCCAACAATTGGCCATTTTGAAGGGGAACATCTAGTACACTTATCCTGACTAAAGTTGGTCCTCGCCTGTCAAAGGCTCTGGTGGTGACACCGGCTTGGGCTCCACGATGACTTCCTTCCGGCCGTTGCGACGGTCTTGGTCTTGTTTCACCGAAATGGGTGCCTTTGCTTGATGCTCTCGCCTGCGCTTGCCCGTTTGCACCAAAGAGGAAAGCGATGACACTCACAGCGGGCTGGCGCCCGCTGGCGCCCTTAGTGCGTCATGGCTTGCGTCATGGGCACCTCGTGAGGCACCCGCCTTGATCTCTCCGCCTCCTCGTGAACCAGCTGACGAGGCCGTGCACGAAAAGCTTCCGTCGTCCGCCCATGATCTGGCCCCTCGCGAGGGTCTTGAGCTTGTGCTTGATGAAGATGGGCGTGCTGGACCACCCGTTGAGCCACGCCGCAGGCGCAGGCAGAAAAAATCTGGTACCCCGTTCCCGAAACGCCGACAGAGCCCGGGCCCAAAGCGCGCTGGACTTGGCTGGCGAGGCGAAGGGCAAGTGCAAAGCGCCATGAGCCCTAACAGCCTGCAGCCTCGAGCGCCACGTGGCGGTTGATTGGACGTGGGCGGCCCTGTTCCCCCACGCCTCCTTATTTTGCACCCACCTAGGCGGACCCGTGGTTGCACACAGTCGTTCCTCTTTTCGCTGCTCGACCGTCCCCTGCTGTTCCTCCTCTCGAGCTCCAGTCTCTGCTTCCAATCCGATCTCGAATCCTCCCCCTTCCCGTCGCCATGGCTCCGATGAAGAAGGGGAATGGGAAGAAACCTGTGCCTCTGCCTTGTTCGCCGTCGCTGACGGCTCCTGCTGTCGATCGATCGATCATACTCAACCGAGAAGGCTTGGACAAGGTCAGCTTTGCTCTGGCCACTATCTTCAACGAGTGCGGGAGGACGATGGCCTGGCCCGCGTCTCACTTCTCCATTGATGAAATAGTCACAGTGCGGTACTTTCTTTGGCGCCCTATGGGCGGGACTGGTTCCCCCCTTTTCCAATTTCTTCAACGCTGTGCTTTCCCATTACCAGATCCATATGATGCATTTGGGTCCTGAATCCGTTACTCTTCTTGCCGTTTTCGCCTTCGTCTGTGAGGCAATGATGGGCATCCCTCCTTCAGTTGCCTTGCTGCATCACTTCTTCTCTTTGCGCCTCATCGACCCCACCCAATGCTCGGGGTGCATCAGCTTCATTGCCGCATCAGAAACTGCGGCTTCGGGAATTGATTTCAGCTTTCCTCCACCCGCGTCTGGGTTCCGCGAGCGGTGGTTGTACGTGGATGTCTGGGTGCCCAGCCCCCTGCTTTCGGAGCCAACATCGCCTGCTGTCCCCAATTCAGGCTGGGGCCAGGAGACGCTCATGAGCCCCCGGCTCGTCTTCGTCTGGCGTCGCTTCGCGTTCCCGAGGGTGCTCGGTGTGACGGCGCCCAAGGTGGTGAAGGAGTTCCTGTTATGCCGCATTGCCCCTCTCCAGCGCCATTCCCATCGGATGTGGGCCTTCAGCGAGCGTGAAGACCGCATGAGGCTCCAGGAGGAGGACGATGCACGAAGTCTTTGAGAAGGTGCTCTGGTCTGGCCGGGGATCCTTCCCCGGCATCATCCTGCAAGGGGTGCTTTGCTGTACTTTTGCTCGGCGGGGTGACTTTGTGAAGCGGATGCCCAGCTTGACGAATGGGGCTGCGCCCGCAGGCCTCATGGGGCCTCGCGAGAACCAGTGGTGGTGGCTGTCCTTCCGATGCACGGCGATCCTTCCTCAAGTGGTGGAGCAGGGAGGCATGGGCCACCGGAGGCTGAGGGGGCCCCCGTCGGGATGACGACGCCAGGCAGCACTCCTGAGGTGGCAGCTCCTGAGGCCCGTACTGCTGCGGCTGAAGGTGCTGAGCCGCGGCTCCAGCGGTCGAGGCCCCTGAGGCCCCAGCTACCCTTCTTGGCGAGGCGACCGGCGGCGTGCGCCAGGACGTCGCGCCTCACGCTGGTCACCTTGGTGCTTCTTCTTCGTCGCAGGCCGACCCCTGTGAACTCCTGGGCCGCTTCCGCGTGGACTTCGAGGCTCTCTGTTGAAGCGCAGGAAGTATTTCGCCATTGATGAGTAAGCCTTCCCTTTTCCTAGTTCCTGATTTTCCCGTTGCTTTGGCTGATCCTTGCTCTGCAGGGCCCTTCCTGACGATCTCACGGAGATGGCTGAGGAGCCATCCCCCCAGGCTTTGCCCTCTCCACCGTCTTCGAGCGCTCCGAGCTCAAGCAGAGCCCTTGTGGTGAGGCCGGTCGGAGAGGCGAGCCATCCTGTGGCGCATCGCGGCTCTGCGCACCTCGCGACCCTCCTTCGCAAGCCTTCTTGGGGCATAGCCAGCTTGCCTTGGGCTTCTCGTCTGGTTGTGGATGGCGATTGGCTGAGGTCAGCCCTGCGCTCTTCATTTGGGGATGGGCTGGCTCCAGGCCGGGCTTCCGGCGAGGCATGCCCGGCCATCGCGAGGGCGCCAGCCCCCAGCCCCCTGCCCAGAGGGGGACTGCTGATTCGTGGCCCCCGCGCTTACTCGGGGCGGATGGCGCCGAAAGACATGCTCGGCCCGCCGGGGCGCCAGCTCTTGATAAGGGTTTCTCCGGAAGGCGGCTGACGCGGTGAGCCAGCTTTGTGAAGAGCTCGCTGACGAAGACGCGCGCCTTGAGGCTGAGGGCCTGCGCCTGGCTGAAGAGAGGCGCAAGCTGAAGGTGGCGGTTGCCCTTGCGCACCACCAGCGTGACCTCAACAATGAGAAAGCCGAGGCATCGCTGGCGGCGTCTCGGGATGCCCGTTCCCGGGTCGTCGAGGAGGCCCGAGAGGCTGACCGGCGGCGTGAGGCGGCGGAAGAGCGGGCGCGGGAACTCTAGGCCTGGTGCCATTCCCTGGAGCAGCAGGTGGAGCTGCGTGAGACGGCCCTTGCATCGATGAAGGGGCTTGGTGAGACCAGCGAGCTCGAGGCGTGAGGAGGCGACGACTTTGAAGCTGCCGAACACGCTTCGTGATCTTGGCGTTTGGGGACGAGGAGCACTTGGTGGCGCAGCGGAGGATGACATCGCTCGCGGGAGGCCCGAGTCTGGAAGAGGTTGAGCGTCGGGTGGCGGCGGCCCGCTTGGGCCTTGGCGCGAGTTCGAGGAGAGGCTGGGGTTGATCAAGGTCGGTGAGGCAGGACCGCCGCCACGAGGCCAAGCTGGATGAAGTGGCGGCGGGCCGGCGCTTCCGGGCCGCCCTCGGCATGGCGCGGAGGAGCTGACTTCCTCCAGCCGAGGCGCTTCTTCTCCGTCAGCGGGTGGACGGCTGAGGCCATTCTTGGCGGCGAGCGAGGGCGAGATCGCCCGGCGGCGGATCCTGGAGCACGAGCAGGGCCCCATGCTCTCCATGCTCCGGGAGAGAGCTAACACGACCTTGGGTAACATCTGCGAGGCGGCCGTTGGCGAGCCTCACACAGTCAACTATGCTGGCAACCTTCAATTCTTCACTGGCGTGGTGACGCAGCTAGAGGTGCGGTCGGTCAGAGCCAACAGGTTGGTGGAGGAGAGGAGCCGCCGCCGCTTTCGGCGCGCCTTTTCTCACGTCTTCATCCATCTTGAACATGGATCCCAACCCGACTTTGATGCCGCCATCGCCCGGTACCCGGGCTGTCGGGACGACTGGCGCCTTGGGTGGAAGACAACATGGATGCCCTCGTCGGGGCCTTCGCTTCGATAAGGGCGGCGTGGTCGTGGCGCTGATGAAGGTGGCGTGGTGAGCGGCCTGGCGCGGCCGGCGGCGGCGGCGAGGCGATGGCGAGGCCAGCGCGCCGACAACGATTGGGGGTGCCCTTGAGGATGCATTGGGGATTTATCCGGCTGATCGCGTGTTGTTCCTGTTTCCTTACCCTGCGCAGATAGAGTTCGGGCTTTTCCCTAAAGGTTGTAAGAGCATTTTGGGAGGGGGAGCCCCTCATGTAAAAACTTGCATTCAGCGTATTAGTAGATGCGATATCACCCGTACGCCTGTGCCAAGTGGCTGGCTTTGCTACGGGCTGGCTGGTTTGTTTACCTTCGACCCGTGTGGGCCCTGAGATAGCCTGCGGAGGGCTGTGGTGTCTCGAGTGTCTCCTGAACGAGCCCATTGAACCTGTAACGAAAACCTCCTGAGAGGGCGTGGTGACGGCAGTTCGGGCTGCACGCAAGCTAGGCCTGGCCCGGCTCGTGAGGGGCTCACGAGGGGAGGCAGCTGAGGCAAAGTGGTAACCAGAACGCGAGAGATTGCTCGAACGAGACTAAACACCCCTTCCCCGAACACACGCAAATCTCAAGCTCAAATCCAACTTAAATCCAACGGGGGGAAACGACAGCCAAGGGGAAAAACAAGGAAAGCAGAAAAAGGCCGCGTCCGGCACCTAGTCTAGTCTTGGACGTCTTCTCACCAGCGCGGAGCTAAGTGCTGCCACCGGGCGTGGGAGGGAGCCCCAGGGCCTGAGGCCGGCACCCCTGAGACTTCGGGGCGTGTACAGCCCCACTCATTATTACGTGAGAGTGTCACGGGGCGGCGAGCATCACAGGCACTGGGCCTTCTTCACAGGTACCGGCCTTGCTTCATATCGCCATATGAGGGCCCCGCCTTGTGCCACACTCTAGTGCCACCGACGACGACCGGAAACCAGGACGCCGCCGATGGGGTAGAGCGGTTGCCAGTGGTTCCCCCGACGACCACGGGTCCTCTGCCAGGGGTAGGCCCTGAGGCGCCTCCCCGGCAGAGGGCCTACCTCTAGAGGACGCCTTGCTCCGAATGCCGCGGTGGTGATGCCGGATCTCGGCCCCTCTCCTGTAGCCCCCGGCGCCCTCCTCCTGAGGGGTAGGAAGCTGCGGGAGTGGGGCAGCCGTCCGCTGTGGCGACCTGTACCTCCTGCGATCCATGGTTAGCGTATGTCTGATCCTGAGGAATTAGTGGTACCCGATAATCGTTGCTTCCAGCGCGGCCGACGGGGCTTTCCCGGGGCTCCTGGAAGAGCTCAGCTTCTGGTGCCTCATCCCCCCAGCTTGGGCCGATGAGCGAGCCATGTTCGTCCTCCTGCGCGTGCCCTCGACCCATCATGTGGGTCACGTACTCTTCTGAGGCCGTCATCCCGAAGGCTGCGCCGTAGTGCTCTGTGTGCCATGCAGTCCTGCTTGAGGCGCCCACCTGGGGGTGGTAGCGCGGCGGCCCACTAGGGCCGTGGGTCGTGGCGAGCCCTTCTTCGCTGGCCGGGGGTGGAGGCAGCGCTGCTGCTGGCCCGGTGCTGACGGCCTGGTTGAAGTTGGGGTAGCCTTGAGGTCCGCCCGGAGCTACGCGGGCGTGCGAGGGGCCTCCGCGTGGCTCGCCCTGGGCCTGAGGTGGTAGTTGGGTGCAAAAGGGGTGAGCCCCCGATGCGGCGAAGCCCAGGAGCTCTTCCACCCGCTCCAGCAGCACGTCACGGCCGCCTTCCAGTAGCCGGCATTGCAGTAGCTCTCGGGCCACCGTGAGCACGGCCCTTGAGTTCACCTGCTCTCATCGAGTGTACGTTGCCGTGGCCGCGGCGTGGTTGGAGGCCCTCGCCGCCGATCGCGCCTGCCGTGGCGTGAGAGCTGACGTTGCTTGGCCGCGTCGCCTGCGGCCAGCAGCGCCCTGTGGACCGCGAGCTGCCTGGGGCATGGGGTCGCCGGGCGGCGGCTCTGCGTGGGCGGGCCAGCCGCCTAAGGATCAGGGTTGCCCGCTGGTCGCGGACATGATGATGACGATGCGACGGGCGTGTGTGCGAAGCGTATTCGGCGCACCCTACTGGCGCGCCAAATGTCGGATTTCGGGTTCCGGCAGACCCTCTAGGTTCGAACTCTGGGGTGCGCGCGGAGATCACACCTCCTACCTACCTACACCTCGTCGCCTCGCAAGGATCTAGAACTATAAAAGGGATAACACAAGGGACACAAGGTTTATACTAGTTCGGGCCACCATTGTGGTGTAATACCCTACTCTAGTTTGTGGCGTGGTGGATTGTCTCTGGGGCTGATGATGAACAATACAAGGAAGAACAGCCTCGCGAGGGTCTGTTCTTGGCTGGTGCGATGAACTACTAGGGGGAGTTCAGTCGCTTCTCTCTCTCTCTCTCTCTCTCTCTCTCTCTCTCTCTCTCTCTCTCTCTCTCTCTCTCTCTCTCTCGATCCAAGATGCCTCTAGCTCTGTGGGTGGCTAGTCCTATTTATAGGCAGAGGCCCTGGGCCTCTTCCCAAATATTGAGAGGGAAGGGCGCCAACAATTGGCCATTTTGAAGGGGAACATCTAGTATACTTATCCTGACTAAAGTTGGTCCTCTCCTGTCAAAGGCTCTGGTGGTGACGCCGGCTTGGGCTCCACGATGACTTCCTTCCGGCCGTTGCGACGGTCTTGGTCTTGTTTCACCGAAATGGGTGCCTTTGCTTGATGCTCTCGCCTGCGCTTGCCCCCTTTGCACCAAAGAGGAAACGATGACACTACGCGGGCTGGCGCCCGCCTGGCGCCCTTGGTCGTCATGGCTTGCGTCATGGGCACCTCGTGAGGTACCCCGCCTTGATCTCTCTGCCTCATCACGAGCCAGCCTGACGAGGTCGTGCTGAGGAAGCTTCCGTCGTCCGCCCATGAGGCTGGCCCCTCGCGAGGGTCTTGAGCTTGTGCTGATGAAGATGGGCCATGCTGGGCCACCCCTTGAGCCAGGCCGCAGGCCGCAGGTAGGCAAGTTTGGGTACCCCCGTTCCCAGAACGCCGACATATAGCCTTTGCCATGCTTATTTTGCTACTATACTTGTTGCTGTTTGAAAACAGAAAGTTTACCGCTGTTGCAAAAATTCCCTAGAAAAGCCAGAGAATGGTATACTGTTGAATATTTTTGCATATTGAGCTCTGATAAATTTATTATAGTGGGAATTTTAGTTCATAATTTTTGGAGTTAGGGAAGTATTGATACTCTTGCATTATTCACAGACTATACTGTTTTGGCAGATTGCTGTTATGGTTGCATTGTTTGCATATGTTTGCTTGTTTAATGATTCTATTTGAGGATAGGAGTATTAAATATGCAGAGGCATTTAGTATGCAATGTTGAATAATAATGTTAGTGATTTGTTACAGTAGAAAATGATAAGGTTTTGCATTGGTTTATAATAACCTATCTCATGAGTTCTTGTCGAGTTTGGTGTGGATGAAGCTTTTGAGAAATAGAGAAACCATGATATGAGAGGAATTAAGGAGACATAAAATCTCAAGCTTGGGGATGCCCAAGGCACCCCAAGATAATATTTCAAGAAGTTTCAAGCATCTAAGCTTGGGGATGCCCTGGTAGGCATCCCACCTTTCTTCTTCAACAACTATCGGTTAGTATCGGTTGAGCCTAAGTTTTTCCTTCTTCACATGAGTTGTGCTATCCTTGCATTGTCATTTTATTTTGTTTTGCTTGCTGTTTGGATACAATACCAAGATCTGAAATTATTAAATGGGAGAGTCTTCACATAGTTGTATAATTATTCGACTACTCATTGATCTTCACTTATATCTTTCGGAGTAGTTTGTCATTTGCTCTAGTGCATCACTTATATCTTTTAGAGCATGGTGGTAGTTTTATTTTTAAGAAATAGATGAACTCTCATGCTTCACTTATATTATTTTGAGAGTCGTTAATAGCATGGTAATTTGCTTAATGTTAATATACTTGGTATTCAAGATATGTGAAACTTTCTTTTGAGTGCGTTCAATACTAAGAAAAGTTTGATGCTTGATAATTGTTTTGAGATATGGAGGTGATAATATCAAAGTCGTGCTAATTGAGTAGTTGTGAATTTGAGAAATGCTTGTGTTGAAGTTTGCAAGTCCCGTAGCATGCACGTATGGTTAAAGTTATGTAACAAATTTGAAACATGAAGTGTACCTGGCTTGTGCATCCTTATGAGTGGCGGTCGGGGACGAGCGATGGTCTTTTCCTACCAATCTATCCCCCTAGGAGCATGCGCGTAGTACTTGGATTTTGATGACTTCTAAATATTTGCAATAAGTATATGAGTTCTTTTGACTAATGTTGAGTCCATGGATTATCGCACTTTTACCTTTCCGCCTTTGCTAGCCTCTTGGTACCATGCATTGCCCTTTCTCACCTTGAGAGTTGGTGCAAACTTAGCGGTGCATCAAACCCCATGATATGATCGCTCTATCACATAAACCTCCTTATATCTTCCTCAAAACAGCCACCATACCTACCTATTATGGCATTTCCATAGCCATTCCGAGATATATTGCCATGCAACTTTCCACCGTTCCGTTCATCATCATCATGACATACTTTGCTTTTGTCATATTGCCATTGCATGATCATGTAGTTGACATCGTATTTGTGGAAAAGCCACCATGCATTATTTTTCATACATGTCACTCTTGATTCATTGCACCATCCCGGTACACCGCCGGAGGCATTCATATAGAGTCATATCTTGTTCTAGTATCGAGTTGTAATCCTTATGTTGTAATCAATAGAAGTGTGATGATCATCACTATTAGAGCATTGCCCAAAAAAAGAGAAAGGCCAAAAAAAAAGGCCCAAAAAAAGGGGGAAATGCTACTATCTCTTTTTCCACACTTGTGCTTCAAAGTAGCACCTTGTTCTTCATGTAGTGAGTCTCATATATTGTGCTTCAAAGTAGTACCTTGTTCTTCATGTAGTGAGTCTCATATATTGTGCTTCAAAGTAGCACCATGTTTTTCATATAGTGAGTCTCATAAGTCATCTTCTTATACTAGTGGGAATTTTTCATTATAGAACTTGGCTTGTATATTCCTACGATGGGCTTCCTCAAAATGCCCTAGGTCTTCATGAGCAAGCAAGTTGAATGCACACCCACTAGTTTTCTTTTGTTGAGCATTCATAGCTCTAGTGCATCCGTTGCATGGCAATCCCTACTCCTCATGTTGACATCAATTGATGGGCATCTCCATAGCCTGTTTATTATCCTCGCGAATGTGAGACTTTCTCCTTTTTTGTCTTCTCCACACAATCCCCATCATCATATTCTATTCCACGCTCATGTATTGCGTGAAGGTTGAAAAAGTTTGAGATTATTTAAGTATGAAACAATTGCTTGGCTTGTCATCGGGGGTATAGAAGTTGGGAACATCTTTGTGTGACGAAAATGAAGCATAGCCAAACTATATGATTTTGTAGGGATGAACTTTCTTTTGCCATGCTATTTTGAGAAGACATGATTACTTTGATTAGTATGCTTGAAGTATTACTATTTCTTTTATCAATATGAACTTTTATTTTGTATTCATTCGGATCTGAATATTCATATCACAAGTAAGAAGAATTACAATGAAATTATGCCAACTAGCATTCCACATCAAAAATTATCTTTTTTATCATTCACCTACTCGAGGACGAGCAGGAATTAAGCTTGGGGATGCTTGATACGTCTCCAACATATCTATAATTTTTTATTGCTCCATGCTACTTTATCTACTATTTTAGGCAATACTGGGCTTTATTATCCACTTTTATATTATTTTTGGGACTAACCTATTAACCGGAGGGCCAGCCCAGATTTGTTGTTTTATGCCTATATCAGTGTTTCGAGGAAAAGGAATATCAGACGGAGTCAAAACGGAATGAAATCAACTGGAGAAGTTATTTTTGGAAGGAAACCCACCTGATGGACTTGGACCCCACGTCAGAAGATACGGGACGTGCTCACAAGGGTGGGGGGCGCGCCCACCCCCCGGGCGTGCCCCCCTGCCTCGTGGGGCCCCTGTAGCTCCACCGACGTACTCCTTTCACCCATATATACCTACGTACCCTAAAACTTCCAGAACAAAGATTAGATCAGGAGTTCCGCTGCCGCAAGCCTCCAGAGCCACCAAAAACCAATCGGGACCCCTTTCCGGTACCCTGCTGGAGGGGGGATCCATCTCCGGTGGCCATCTTCATCATCCCGGCGCTCTCCATGACGAGGAGGGAGTAGTTCACCCTCGGGGCTGAGGGTATGTACCAGTAGCTATGTGTTTGATCTCTCTCTCCCGTGTTCTTGATTTGGCACGATCTTGATGTATCGCGAGCTTTGCTATTATAGTTGGATCTTATGTTTCTTCTCCCCCTCTACTCTCTTGTAATGAATTGAGTTTTCCCCTTGAAGTAATCCTATCGGATTGAGTCTTTAAAGATTTGAGAACACTTGATGTATGTCTTGCCGTGCGTATCTGTGGTGACAATGGGATATCACATTGCACTTGATGTATGTTCTGGTGACCAACTTGCGGGTTCCGCCCATGAACCTATGCATAGGGGTTGGCACACGTTTTCTTGATTCTCCGGTAGAAACTTTGGGGCACTCTTTGAACTACTTTTATGTTGGTTGGATGAATCTGAGATTGTGTGATGCATATCGTATAATCATGCCCACGGATACTTGAGGTGACAATGGAGTATCTAGGTGACATTAGGGTTTTGGTTGATTTGTGTCTTAAGGTGTTATTCTAGTACGAACTCTAGGGTTGTTTGTGACACTTATAGGAATAGCCCACCGGATTGATTGGAAAAAATAACTTTGAGGTGGTTTCGTACCTACCATAATCTCTCGTTTGTTCTCCGCTATTAGTGGCTTTGGAGTGACTCTTTGTTGCATGTTGAGGATTTTATATGATCTATCTATGTTATTATTGTTGAGAGAACTTGCACTAGTGAAAGTATGAACCCTAGGCCTTGTTTCCTATCATTGCAATACCGTTTACACTCACTTTTATCATTAGTTACCTTGCTGTTTTATATTTTCAGATTACAAAACCTATATCTACCATCCATATTGCACTTGTATCACCATCTCTTAGCGAACTAGTGCACCTATACAATTTACCATTGTATTGGGCGTGTTGGGGACACAAGAGACTCTTTGTTATTTGGTTGCAGGGTTGCTTGAGAGAGAACATCTTCATCCTACGCCTCCCACGGATTGATAAACTTTAGGTCAATCACTTGAGGGAAATTTGCTACTGTCCTACAAACCTGTGCACTTGCAGGCCCAACAACGTCTACAAGAAGAAGGTTATGTAGTAGACATCAATGCCACGTGTCGGTCACCCTTGACGAAAGCACTTCTGTGACGCGCGATTTATCGTCATGGAAGTGGACACTTCCGTGATGATAATTTTGGTAATGTCATGGAACACTTCTACAACAGCACAGGTATGACTATCTTGATTCTGTCATAAAATCGTCATGGATGTACATGCATGACAAAAAACGCGACCTACTATGACAAACACGTATCATCACGGAAGTGTATTTTTTTTGTAGTGAATCTTAAATTGAAGGCGAAGCTTGTCTGTTATTGAACCAAGTGATGAAGGGGGAGAACAAGCGGAAGAAAATATAAAATCAACTCCGGTCTGTAATGAAACCTTTGGGCTGTGATGACACAATTAATGATATAGTTTTGCATCTTAATTTATTGCTATGGCTGGAACGAGCAATTGTTTTGCCACTGATTTGATGCCATACGTAATTATCTCTACTTGTGCAAACAGGGATCTTCTTTGAAGATACCATATATTTTAGTGGAACTACACAAGAAGATGTTGGAAACATTAAACTAATCGAGGAGTATATAGTAAGCATGGCCACCCCCGTAGATAGCAACAGATGGTTCCGGAGAAGTGCTTCATCTGTATATTCTACACAATCAGCCTCCTGACAAAGGTTGGTACTAGCCCTCTGATTTCATCCATATGATTGAGCTTTGTCATCTCTATTGGTGTTGTGCAACGTTTTAGATACTGTCATGAAAAAGTGGTATTGTCCTTGAGAAGTGCTTCATCTGTGATGTTTTAAATATTTCCTTTCCTTTTTATTGAGCAAACATGGATGCTAGCATTTAGTAGTCCTCTTGTCTTTGCACAACAGGATCATCTTCCTCTGAAGAAGAATATGGAGTACGTGAAGTGACTAGTTCCGATTATACCAAGATAAAGAAGTCATGTCTATCTTCTCATCAGAAGGAGCAGTTGAAGGATGGTTACATTACTCCCCACAAGACCAAACTAACTTCAACTCAGAAGGACTGAAAAATCTCCATTTTTTTGCTGTGATGCGCGAGTACAATGTTGTTCTAGGATTCTTTCTGGTGAGTTCCATTTTCTAAAAGTGTGCTCTACATGGACCATGTATGTGCTGTTGAAACTGTCAAATCATAGTACAGTTTGCTTTACCGCCCAAACCAGCGTCGGCCATTGTGGAGTGTCAAAACGGCGGATCTCGGGTGAGGGTCGATCTGTGCGTCTTAGGCTGATGGTAGCGAAAGCAAGGGACACAATGTTTACCGGTTCGGCCCTCTCTCGATGGAGGTAAACCCCTACTTCATGCTAGATTAATATTGATGATATGAGTAGTACAAGACTAGATCTACCACGAGATCGTAGATGCTAAACCCTAGAAGCTAGCCTATGATGATTATGGTTTTGATCGTGATCGGCCTTCTAAGGACCAACCTCTCCGGTTTATATAGACACGGAGGGCTAGAAACTTTATGGAGTCGGTTACAAGGAAGGAAATATATATCCGGATCGTAAGCTTGTCTTCCCGCATGAGAGTCCCATCCGGACCGGGGAATGAGTCTTGAGTCTTGTATCTTCACGCTCAATAGTCGGACAAACCATATAGTCGGCTGTTGGATACCCCCTAATCGAGGACTCCCTCATGGCCCACGAACAGGGCTTCAATGACGATGAGTCAGGAGAGCAGTCTTGTCTTGGCATTGCAAAGCGGGTTCCATCTCCGAATACTCCAAAGTAATTATCGAACACTTGAATCGTGTCGGATCTACAAAAATGATCTTCACATACCATTTAGAGAATGATATTTCACAAATGCAATCTGCTGAAATTTTTTAGACACTTTCGTTGGTCGGGTCATTATTGAGCTGTTTTCCCACAACCAGCCACAGCATATTGCAAAGCGGTTTCCTTGACACATCTTGTCAAAATAGAGATGTCCCCTTATCATGGGATTCTCATCAATACGGAATAGGTAACAACACCATCAATCGGCGCAGGGAATAAGAATTCTCTCCAGAGCAGAGTGGGGGGCACCCTTTCGTACGCCTCTATAAAGGATAAGGGTTCCCACGTTTCACCAGCGCCTTCTTCCTCCTTTGCTCACCCTTTCCTCCTCGAGCTCCAGGCGCCTAGCCGGAGTCTTCTCCACAACTAATCATGTCGGGCAGGAGGCAAGTGGGTGGCCTCCATCATGAAGGAGAAGCAAGCTCTCGCGAATCTCAGGCGGCGACGCAGCATGAGACGCCACACCGGCTACGAGACTGGGAATCATTCCAACTCAAAACCTCACGAGAGGGTCATGTTTATCGCCCACTTCATCAGTGGACTAGGATTTCCACTTCATCCCTTAGTCCAGAGCTCATGTTTCTACTATGGGCTGAATTTCCATGATCTAGCCCCAAATTTCCTCAACATCTCAAAGGCGTTTATCGTGTGTGCAAAACCTTCCTCCGCATCAAGCCTCACTTTAAACTTGTGGCTACAAATCTTCTCGTGAAGCCGAAGATGCGGCGGCAACAAAGCAGTCTTGGAGGGGCCATGGTGGAGCAGATGCCTAACGTCACGGCTTGATGGCTCCTTGGCGGAGGCCGTGAAAGGTGGCAATGGGGTGGTTCTACATCAGCGAGCAGCGTGGCGTAAGCGGGCAGCGGCCCGAATTCAACCCGGAAATCCCGGCTCACCTCTGGGAAAGGAAGGGCCTGACCTTGGGCGAACCTGCGAGCTGACCCGGACTCGAGCGGCATCAAAATAAGAAGGACAAGAACATCAAGCATGATGTGGTCAGTCATGCTTGTCGCGGATTCTCCCGTGCCAAAGCGGGTATTCAATCAATGGGAATCGTCGGCCGAACACGGCGGCAGGCTCTCACGACCACGGCGCATAAAAGCGCGTGGAAGGTGCTATTCAAGGCCTCGAAGTTCCTCCCCACATCCGATGACCCGGACTTCATGCCCCACCCCCCGTCGGTGAGTTTATGACTACCACGGTTGATTCTTCTGATATATTACGTGAAGGAGTATTAAGTCATTGTGTGTATTTGATCAGGATTATGTGGAATGGATTGTTATCCAGCTCCGCTGCGGGGTCCACCGATGCTCTCTGATGGAATGCTAGTCGGCGCCCTACAAGCGGCCCGGAAAAAAAACCTAAGGACGAGAAAGGGTCTCGGCGTAAGTCGTGAAGGGCGCCTCGTCCGGGGCGACAGCACCTCCTCCCCGAAGGAGGAAGAAGAGGAAGGGCCGCCCCATCTGGAGAGGATGGGGGACCTAGGAAGAACCGGGGGCCGGGAAGGCCCGGCCTTGAGGCAAATCATACCCACGTCGTCTGAGGCAGCCGAGGCAATTCCTCCCGTGGGCGAGTGGCTCTGAAGAAGTTACGCCTCCCTGCAATGGGGAGGACAAGAGAAGCCCCACGGAGGGAGGCTAGGGCGTCAAGAAGGGAAGCGTCCCTTAGGACTAGTCCTGACCACTCACAATGATGAAGAGTGGCTGCCCATAGGAAGCCCTAAGCGAGATCGTGAGTCTCCGCACTCTATTGTACTTTAAGCGACTTTGTTTCATGGTCTTGTTATAGCAGGAACATATATGCAGTCGGTCGGGGTCCATCCAGTATCGTCTTGGATGGGTCCTTGAGTGCTTCGAGGATGAACTTCGCTCCGGCCCACCACTCCTCGGCTGCGGATGACAGATGTTGTCCCAAAGGCTCCGAGCCAGGGAGGTGACTGGGCGCCCCAAAGCGAATTCAGATGTCGGACAGCGGGCTCAAAATCCCATGGATCGTGTTGATGAGAGCGCGATGGCGCAGACTCTCGGCGGAATACTGTTCAGACCTCCAGTGGTTCGGACTTGAGCAGCCCCTCGTTAGGGAGGCGAGCCGTCCGTGCAGACCATTACGCCCAGTGGTTATCTGCTGGAAGGCGCTTATTAGCCTTCCATGGATGAAAAACCGTACTCTTATGAGTGCGGTGAGATTATTACATCCGCCCGAAGCGGACTAACTAACCTGCACAGCCTCTAACAGGCTTTGAGGTGAGTAAGAAATATGTAAAATTACCACCCGATGGGTAGTAGCCCTAATACTCTGTTTGGTGTTAGGAAACAAAAAAAGCGGAGAGTCAGTTATAATCCACAGTCTAATAATAAGTGTGCATGTGAATAAGCGAGGCTGTGCTGCTTGCGCTAGCTTACATACTGACCGAGTCGCCCGGACTAAGCCGGGACATGGAGCGGTAAGGAGGCTCGACCTCACAAAGAAGCAGCTCGAAGAGAACAAAAGGTGAGTAATTCCCTCTCTCATATAATGAAGAATAGGAAAAATTGGTTATCCTAACGACAAAGCATCGTTACTTTATATGAGGGGCCACCAAGTGCCATCTCACGAAGAAAAGCGCTATCCGGGCCGAGGACAAGGTGGCTCACGGAGTGCAAAGCGCGAAGCAAGATGCTAGGTGGCGAGGTACAACAAGGCTCGGGGCTCGGCAAAAAGATTGAGTCGAAAGAAGCGAGCTTGCGAAGGCCTTGTCGATGTGAAAGGCAGCCAAAGGCGAAGCGGCTGCTTCGAAATCGGTGACCCTGAAATAGCGGCGAGTAAGACATTCTTTATACCAAAGCAAACATGTGGAGGCGTTTCTTTTACTTACCTGATCGCAGCTCTCCGGGGCGATTCGCCGTCTGCCATGCGGCATATTAGATGCTGCGGAGTTCTACCGTGCCAGGAGGGCTCTGAATATTCTGGTCCCCAATATCTGGGGCGAACACCCAATGCCTCTGGTGACCAACTGAAGCGGTTGGTTGAACTCCTGGTGGCGAAGTGGCTATGAAAGATTTCATAGTCCGGATGTGGCACAGTGAGCCTTTGCCCACTAGCTACTTGGCTGATCAAGCGGATGATGGATGCCATCCGGCAGAAGTTATCAAATCCGTTTGCATTGAGGGTGCCGCGAAGACCTTGCGTGAAGGTGCGATCAGACAAAGGTGGATCACGGAGAAAAAGTGAGAAGGGCCAGACGCGGGAGAGCAAGGCGCGCTCGCTATCCCGAGAAATATTACGATGGCGTTATGAAGGCGCTCGCCTCATGAATGAATGTACCAAGGACACAATCCTTGAGTAATTGTACCTCTATCGTTGTTGTAATATAAGAACAAAGTTACTTATCCGTATTCGCGAAAAATGATTCACCCCATTGCTGGGACCCACGAGCTACATCTTCACCGCAAGGAAGTGTATGCGAGAAAAAAGCGATTAGCCCCACATGCTGGGACCCACCAGCTACATCTTCAACGCAAGGAAGTGCGTTGAAAAAAAAACAATTCGCCCCCATTGCTGGGACCCACCTGCTACACCGCCATACGCAAGGAAGTGCGTCCGGCAAAAAAAAGCGATTAGCCCCACATTGCTGGGACCCAACAGCTACACCTTCGCCTGAAGGAAGTGCGTCCGAGCAAAAAAGCGATTCGCCCCGACTCACAGGACCCACCAGCTACATCTTCATACGCAAGGAAGTGCGTCCGGGCAAAAAATGATTCGTCCACATTGCTGGTACCCACGGCTACATCTTCGCATGCAAGGAAGTGCGTCCGAGCAAAAAGCGATTTGCCCCACGACTCTGCGACCCACCACTACATCTTCGCGCAAGGAAGTGCGGCGGTCGGGACCCACCTGGTCGAGCGTCGTTGCATTGTCATTCTAGTCGTGACGATATGCGTACATATATCTGGTCGATGTAGAGGCGCGCGTGTCGTAGTAAGCGGCGTATGTGCGTGTAATGCGAAGCGCCGCGTAGCATGTACGTCGTCTACAGCGGCGGTGCAAGAAAGAAAATCTGACCCGCGTGTGTGTACATCTGGTGAGGTCTCGGCGCCTACTCGCGCGCATCGTCTGGCGAGGCTCGTGCACATGGCTTGCTCGGAGCGGAGAAACAGCGTCGTCGTCATGTTCATGGGAGGCAATGGAATGCGTCGTGTTCATGGGAAGCAGCGGAATGCGTCGTGTTCGCCGGGAGGCAATGGAGCGTGGGAGCCAAGCGGCTTGGGCGGAATAAGCGATGGAAACAAGGCTGGCGTACCACACAGCGGAGAAGCGGCCTTGTGTTCGACGAGCCCACGTTAAGCAGGATCCTATTGATCGGGAGGGTGTGGCGTACCGCCAAAGCGGAGAAGCGGACCTCCTACGGTCGAAACAGGGTCTGTTGATCGGGATGGGTGTGGCGTGCCGCCAAAGCGGATAACGGACCTCCTACGGTCGGCAGGGGTCTGTTGATCGGGAGGGTGTGGCGTACCGCCAAAACAAGCGAAATGGACTTGTGTTGGGCGCTTCGGTTGAAGCAGTCTGTTCATCGGGAGGGTGTGGCGTGCCGCCAGCAGGACTTCATCTCCACGTCTACCTCCTCCGGCCTCCACGGGCTACCGTCGAGCTCCTCCGGCCTCCACGGGCTCCTGTTCATCCAGCCTCCACCGCGCGCTAATCCACCGGCTACTGTTCAACCACCCCTCCACCGTCTACTGTTCATACAGCCCTGCACACTATGGGGTCCTGTTCAACCACCCCTCCACGGGCACCCGTCCACCGTCTACTGTTCATCTAGCCCTCCACACCATGGGGTCCTGTTCATCCAGAGGCACACGCCACGCTCCTTCATCAACCCCCCAGCGCAAATCTCCTTTGTTCATCCTAGAGCGCATCGAGCGGCTTGATTAGCGGCGATGGCGAAGAATCGCTCGATCGGGTTGATTAACATCCATCGATCGATCGCTTGGGTTCAATAACGCGTAACTGCGGTCTGTCGCTTCGGGTTGATTAGAGCCCAACGCCTCGCTCGGGTTCGATTAGAACCAACGCCTCACACACAGCAGCGTCGTGTACGAGAAAGCAGCGCATCGCTTCGGCCCCGACCTCCACCGTAGCAGGAACTCCCGAAATTTTCCTCCCCTCACTTCTACCACGGTTTTTCCGTCATGGGCCCCCAAAGAATGTCATGCAGCTGCGTCTCCGGCCGCCGGGCGAAAATCCCATTTTTTGTCATGATTTTTCGTCATAGAAGTAGGAGCCCACCACATCTATGATGATACCGGGTTTTGTCACAATTATCATCATAGAAGTGTCATATGTATGACAGAAAAAAAAAATTGTTCGGCCCAAAATGTCATGGATGTGTCTTTTTTGTAGTGAAAGGTCATGCTAAAATTTTCCGTGAATTTTAGCATGACTTTGCTAAAAATATGACATATGGGGTACTTGCGACAAATGCATGGGCCGGGGTATCTTAGTTCTCCCTCCGTTTTTATTTACTCTGCATATTAGAGTTGACTGAAGTCAAACTTCGTAAAGTTTGACCAAGTTTGTAGAAAACAATATAGACATTTATCATAATAAATCTATGCGATGTGAAAGTACATTCAATAATAAATCTAATATTGTTGATTTGTTATTGTATATTTTAATATTTTTGTTTATAAACTTGGTCAAAGTTTATAAAGCTTGACTTTGACCAAAGCTAATATGCGAACTAAATAAAAACAGAGGGAGCACTTAATTAAGTAGGATGAACTGCCTCTTGTGTTATACATATAGAAGTGTGATATCAACTCATAGTTATTACTAATGTCAGTTGCTCGTCATCGATAAACCCTAATCTGGTAGGATGACCTACTAAAAAAGCCCATACCACATATTATATTTGGATGGCCCTGCTAACCCTTGACCATAAATACTTGAGATGGATGTAGCAGGCATAAAGAAAGAAATGTTTTTAGGCCAACTCCACTGGGCCTGGCTGAAAATGCACAATTGTGCATGACTAACAATATTCTATTGTAAAGCTAAACAGGAAAGAGGAACCACTCATTTGCTCTCAAAATTACCACTTCACTTCTTACTACTGAAAATCTTAGACCATCTCCATTCACCAATTGCTCAAACCAGTTCGAAGGCGTGTTTTCACCACTGCTGTGGATTATCTTATTGGACCATGAGAGATGATGTAGTTTTGAATTATGAGCGTAGGGAATGTCGTCATCAGACGATGAAAGTCTCCAGGAGTGCGGTGGTGCCACGATGATCGAGTGCGTGCGGCGAGGCCTCACCTGAGCGATGATCGGCGCTTGACATTAAGCTCGAGGAGACCTTGAAGTTGAAGCGGTACACAATGGCGACAAGTGTTTTTTCATAATTAAGCATGACTTCAACTATTTCAACATGTAATTTTCATCTTTTACAATTCAGTATAGCTTATCCCATGCCATGCAAGGCGCTATGTCTTGGAGAGGATGGATTTTGAAGACCATGAAAATTATGAAACAAGGAAAATTCACCTAAGGACTCATCATGATGTGGATTTTGAAGTAAATCTGTATAATTAGGGGCGTAACCCATTTTGGTTGCAAAATTGGGAAGCATTTTGCAAGATGTATGGTTTTGATGAGGGTATGCTTATCACCATGGATCTTGGTGATCTGACATCGACCAAGACAATATGGACATTTGGGTCCTTGTTGATCGCCTCGGTTCTACCGCTATGTGAGTTTATCAAACATAGTTAATTATTAACTAATTTATATTGTTCATTTCAAAATAGTTGACAGCTTATTTCCATTGACAGCTTATTTTGATTGTTCAAACAATGTGCGGAACATAGTAGACAAAACCCACTACCCGATGGCTCGAGTTAACTTATCGGGAGAAAAATCATCTGGTCGGATTTTGTACTGATCTTGAGAATTACAATATCTATTGTAAAACTCCTCAACATTATAGTCATCGTGCCACTAGTGCACGTGTTGAACTCTGATAACTAACATGGAGATACCTGGTAAGATTTTCTACTATTACGACATTCGTGCATCTTTTGCATACTTCTAAAACTAGTACATCATTGCTAACTATGAAGTTATTACTATGTTTTTCAACAAAGAATCGAGAGGGTTGTGTGCCTCATTTGATGTATCGAGAATGGCAGCCTTCGTGTTTTGAACATATATCGGGTCATCCTCTGAATCTCAAGCTGTCCATACGGTTCTAAAAGAAGTGGAACATGAAAATCAAGGAATGGAAAAATGTATGGACAGTCGTAAGGAGGTTCTTGGAAGCAAAAGGAAGCGAAGCGCAAGAATTGGAGACACGATGATCTCCATTCTCCATAATGGAAGTCGGGGTCTATATTGTTTTATGCTATTTTACCTTAAATAGGGTATTTAGGTCTGCCTATCTTGATGATCATGTGCTAAGAACAATTAAGTAGGGTTGGTTCGATGACTATCAAGATGATGATCGTATGACTTGTTATTAATAACGAGTAGAAGTTGTATGATGATGATTAGTAGGACTTGTTAGGATTAGTATTACTTTCGACAAACTCGCTACTCGCGGTCTCGAGACTTGTAATGTTCTATCTTTGTTCGGTCTTTTGAATTCGGAGACTAATATGATGAATTGTATTAGGAGACTAATCGTCTATTGTATTCGATGAATCTGTTGTTGCTGTGTGGTGCTGTCTATATTCTGTCTAGTAATATATTTTGTAACCTGTGCAAATATCAGAAAAGAAAAAATCCCTAATATTCATACTAGTGGCGCACCACCAACTAGTGCGCCATTAGTAAGCCAGAGCACACTAGTGGCGCATCATCAACTAGTGCGCCATTTGTAAGCCAGAGCACATGGGTAAATATGGCCCCTTGGGAGGCATACTAATGGCACACCGTGGGTATACTAATGGCGCACTGCGTGGTGCGCCATTAGTATACCAGATACTAATGGCGCACTGCGTGGTGCGCCATTAGTAGGCAAAACAGGTGCGCCACTAGCAGGCCTTTTCCTAGTAGTATACCTAGCTTAGCTCTAAAATGACCTACACACTTAGCATTTTTACATAGCTTAGCAAAAAAAGGAAATTTTACCTACCTTAGTTAGAAGAAGAAGAAGACAAAGAAGAGGAGAGGAGAAAAAGAAAGAGAAGATAAATTCTTCTTCTTATTCTTTTTCTTCTTTTTCTTCTAGATAGTCTTCTTCTTCTTCTAACTTTCATCTTTCCTCATTTGCAGATTTGCTTTAGATGAGGAACCTTGCATTGATGGAGTGTACTCTGCTCCTTGTGCTTCCTTTTTGTTTATGGAAACTTGATTTGGATATGTATGTATGGATATATTGTTGGAAACCATTGTGTGTTGGATATGTTGTTGGAAACTTGTATGTTGGATATGTTGTTGGAAACTTATTGTTGGTATGCTTGTTGAAATTATATATGTGTGTGTGTGTGTGTGTGTGTGTGTGTGTGTGTGTGTGTGTGTGTGTGTGTGTGTGTGGAATTCTGTCAAATTAAATGGATTTAAGAAAAAAAACAGAAAATACAGGGGCTATACAGCCACTTTGCCATCTGCTGGCAGACTGCAAAGGGCTTTGTCGTCGACCAATGACGACAACAACTGCTGCTCGTGGCAGCTACAGTGCAAGCAGGGTGCCACTGGCTGGCCTATTGGCAGCTTTGTCCTCTGTTGGCAGACGGCAAAGACCTTTGCATATTTGCCATCTGCCAACAGACGGCATAGCATGCCACGTGGCAGCTACCTGGTCTGACCTATATGGGCACTTTGCCGTCTGCTGGCAGACAGCAAAGATGTAAAGATGTTTGTCGTCTGCCAGCAAACGGCAAAGCACGCCGTTAACCCCTTAACGGACCTAAGCTACCACGTGTGTCGTATAGGCTCTTTGCGTGCGCTGTGACGACAAAGGCCTTTGCATCTTGCCATCTGCCCGGCGGGGCGGCAAGCGAGCCTTGCCATAGCTTATCCAGCGGACTGTTGTCGTCTGTGGCGGCGGCAAAAGGCCTTTGCAAATCCTCCATCCATGCCTTTGTCGTCGACCATGGCGGATGGCAAAGTGCTGATTCTATAGTGTCCCCGCTCCTTTGCTTTCGGTCACACCACGCCATCTTCTTTGCTACTTTGCCGAATCCTTCCTCACTCGCTCGCAGGCACGGAAAATCCCAATCACTCAGCACCCTAAAAACCCCTATCGCGGAACCGACTAACACGGAGAGCTGTGATTAGAATTCCCTCCCCGATGTTCTCTTGGAGCAGATCATGTCGTATGGACACCTTTCGGCACCATACGTCGGCGCATGCACGGTGTGTATGTACCGTGTACTAAATGCGCAACCGGTGGCCCTTTTCAAGACACCACCTTTAGCGATGCCCGATCCTCGCAGGTGGCCCAGACACCGACTTAATGATCCTATGGATGTTGACGTCGTGTCCCTCGACATGCTACCACTACCCGCCCACCTATCCTTCATGCGCGGCCACTACTGGGTGGGCATGAAGGCCAACCGGATCGTCCTCATCCATCAATCTGGTAGTCCATGGCATCTCGTGGACATCAACACCCATTGAGAGATCACCCTTCCATCATTGGATACCGCCAGCATTGAGCCTCATGGCCCGCCGGACACTCCTGCCTACTACGCACGAGATGCATCGAGCTTTTGGTATGACCTCCGTTTGCTGAAGGTTGTAATCTGCAAAGTGCCCACACCATCAGAAGACTACATGGATTACAAGCTCATTGCCTTGTTCGACGGGGGATTAGTCTATCTGGAATCTGGTCGCCATACATGGTTATGGCTCATCATCAATCCTGTTAACCCTCCATTTTTGTATGATGCTATAGTGCATGATGGCATCATTTACGCGGTTGGTGCACAGATTAGCTGCCCATACTGGTGGAGTCTATCATCATGTAATTGTTCTATCTCATCTCATCTTTATCTTATGAATACGACTGCATGTTCATTGTTAGAAATTTAGAATATATAGTATGTCTATAACCACATCATTGCTATATGTTCCCCTCATTTCCTAGATTTTTATGACCACACATGTTATATTTAGAGTTGATATGAGAACAATTGGGATTTAATGATTGTCAGAATTGATATTATGAGTATAACCTCATAATTGCTATATGTTACTCTCATTTCCAAGATTTTTATAGCCACACATGTTATTGTTAGAGTTGATATGAGAACAGTAGTAACTGCTATGGTAGAATATGAGTAGGCCCTGGCATAGTTGTTTTCCTCTCATTTTTACATGATGTTTGAACCATGACATATTGCTAGAATATGAAAGCCATTGGCTTAATTTTTTTAACTTGGGGTTTGATTATGACCACGACATTGCAATTCTCAGGCTATGATCCGTGTCACTGTTATAATAATCTTAATTCCACGCATACTCTGAACATGATTGTATATTTTTGTCCTTTTGGTCTCCAATTTGATTTGTTGCAGCAGACGCAAATGCATTGGCCTTCTTAATTCCAGGACCTGGAAATATACAAGTCAATAGGTGGTGGTTTATCGCTCGTTCAACTAAAGGTGGTCATTTGATGCTCATTAGCACTTTGGCGTTACAGGAGCAGGGGTCCCCAGACTTGCACTGCGGCTGCTTGGCGTGGCTCAAGTGGGGGCCCAGCCGGCCCAGCTTCATCAGCTCAAGCTCAAGACCCTCACGAGGGCCAAGCCTCATGAGGCGGACAGCAGGAACCTACCTCGGGGCAGCCTCGTCAGGCGGGCTCGCGAGGCGGAGAGATCAAGGCGGGGTACCTCGCGAGGTGCCTGTGGCCTAAGCCATGACGATCAAGGCAGGCGGGTGCCAGCCCATGCAGGTGTCCTCATTTCCCCTTTGGTGCAAAGGAGGCAAGCCTGAGCCAAGGCATCGAGCAAAGGTTCTTTGCTTGGTGCAACAAGACCAAGACCAGTGAGCGGCAGGATGGAGGTCATCGTGGAGCCAGGACGGCATCACCGTCTGAGTCTTTGGCAGCCGAAGACCAACTTTAGTCAGGATAAGTGTACTAGATGTTCCCCTTCAAAATGGCCAATTGTTAGCACCCTTCCCGCTCATTATTTGGGAAGATTCCCAGGGCCTCCCTCTATAAATAGAACTAGCCACCATAGAGATAGGGGGGATCGATCTCATCGAGATCACACAGAGAGAGAGATAGAGAGAGACGACTGGACTCACCCAAGCAGTTCGTCGCACCAGCTCAAGAACAGCCCCTCGCGAGGCTCTTCGACCTTTGTATTGTTCATCATCAGCCCACAGAAATCCACCACACCACACTTTGGGTAGGGTATTACACCTGGCAGTGGCCCGAACCAGTATAAACCTCGTGTCTCTGTGTTGTTCATCGTTAGTAGTTTAGATCCCTCGCAATCCTTGCACGCATGAGCTAGTAGGGGAAAGATCTCCGCGCGCACCGCAGTGTTCGAACCCCAAGGGTCTGCCGGAACCCGAAATCCGACAAGCACATATAAATTGACCAAACCATTTCATCAAACCACATGCAGTACAATGCCTGGGGCGTTCTTGACTGTGATGGCTATGACTGCTTCATGTTCGAGAAAGATCCTAGCTCTGTTGGGCCAGGTGTATTCAACTAGAGGCGGGTTTATAGCCTCTTCAACCACTCCATGTTCCTCATGCTCAATTATCCGTTCATCCAACCAATCATCGATCATATCATCGGCGATGATTCCCGTGCTATGCAACTTCCATTCGCCAGGGGGAACTGTGTTTACAAATCATACCATGGGTTTCATGAATCACCATATCCAGAGACTCATCGACACAGCTTGTTGCCAGATGATCTTCAGTGTGTTAAAGGCATCAAGCTTCCAAGCGATGAATGGATTTTGCAACCCCGACATGCGGCGATGTGGTTTATGCCAACAACAAATATGCACAACTTGATTCGGAGTGATATCTAGACTGAGCCATGTATCCTGCTGCTGTAGCATGACCCTCTTTTGTTGGATATTACGTATTTCAGTTAGTTTGAAGGATAGATACTTTTCTGGGATCAAGTGCATCCTATCTCGATCACATGTTAGCATGTACTGATAATGATGATGGACTATATATCAATTAGGCTTCAAGTGCGTACTTGTTGGTGAAAGTGTTGTCCAATGGGAATTATATTTTTTATTACTCATGTAGCCTACAAAGTCTGTCGCACAGCCTTGTAACTTCGTACTCCATTTCTAAATGTGTACAAGCAATAGTAGTCATATATACGGTATATTGCGCTGCTCATACTACTACCTCCCTCCTGGTTTATTGGTCCCCTTCATAATTTGTGTCAAATTTTGACCATAAATTTAACTAACTAAATGTTAATGCATGTCACAAAAAATTATATCGTTAGATTCGTATTTGAACATAGTTTCCAATGGTATAATTTTCGGTGACATGCATTGACATTTTGTTAGTTGAACTAATGGTTAAAATGTGACACTAAGTACGACTAGTAAGTAGTACAGTAGTACTAGTATACGTCGGTCAAATTATTCATCATGTCCTCACATTGAATTGACGTGACAACATGCTGCGTGTGAGGTAACACAAGAGTCCCGGCGGCGTGTTCGGTTCACCAAAGTGAGCCTCACCCATCTCGTACTACAACAGCACTCTTGCATTCTCTACAAAATCACTCTCCCATTCTCTTGCGGTCTCCCCGCCTCCCAGCCGCCAACTTGTTCTCCATTTGCTGCGATGAGCGATGAGCTACTGGAGCTAGTATACTTCATTGCAAGTAGTCAAAAGGAAGGCGCTGAAAAAATCAATCTCAACAAGGATGCTCTTCAAGCTAGCTGGATGAAGGAAGGAACCAGCAAGGCCGCTCCTATGAGTATTCATCCCGTATGGGGGTTTTCAAGTCTTTAGAGTCTGCATGTAGTAATGAAGCCGAGACCCCAGTTTTTTTGGGTATTGTGGACTTCAGATTTGGAGTACCACTTATCTGTTGAAATCTTTCATTATTTACTTAAAACAATTGATTGATCATGCATTGAGTACCATTTAACAGGGATTAATCAATGCAAGTCAAAGAAGGATTGGTGGTCTTTGCGGTGGCGTCAAGATTCGATCCACGGATCGAGGCTGATCGAGCACCTTGAGGCCAAAGTGAGTGATGATGGTGCGAGATCTCACCCTCTCATTGATTTGCTCATACCAACCATCGATAGCGAGCACGGTATATGCTACACCCATCCTGAGAAACTTCCAGGTGAGACACCGATCGGCCGTCTAGTTGCACAAACATATTCCTTTGTTTATACCTCTATTTTTTTAGACGCAGACCTAATGAAGCAATTACAATTTCTGAGATAATAAAAAGTGAAGCAAGTGACGCAACATGCCAAAGATGTTATGAAAATGCCAACTCGTACCCTAAAACCTTTATTAGCCAATCTGCGGGTATCACCTGCTGAGTGGGCTAAGCAAGCATTTCTTCTGCACAACTCGGGGTGTTCAAAAGGGCATCTTGGACGTGTTGCAATATCTGATCAGTCACGGCATGCAGCGATGTCTAAGACCGACAATACCTTGCGGTGATGGTCAAGCCGACGGATGGGTAGCAAAAAGGTTACGGTGCTGCACACAACAAGAACCGACCAACGAGAGAACCAACTGGGTGATGCACCAGTACCACCTCGGGGACCTGGAGCAAGAGAAGGAGAGGGAGCTGGTCATGTGCAAGATTTTCTACCAGACCAACACTAGGGCCAGGACAAAAAATATTACAAGTTAGTTTGGTATTGGTACTTGTACTACCTGGTCCTCTGCAAGTTGGTATTGTTGTTAAGGATCTTTTGATATGAACTTGGCATTTGCTTCCAACCATCATGTCGAGGGTCGACGTGGATATAAAGCTGAATCATTTGTTTCGAATAAACATGCAGGCACCTGATTTTTATTTCATGGGTAGCATAAGCACCAAAGTTTGAATTCCCAGTTCTCCAAATTTTTTACATCTTTTAAGTATGCACGGGATCCATCCGGTTTTACAGGCTGATAGTTCGACACAACACGTCAGAACTGGGTCGTGGCATGCCAAGCCTAGCTGCAAATTGTTAAAAGAGAGGAGCGATGGATTTGGGCCTTCCAGAACAGTTAAGTGACGTGACCACGATCCTGAAGCGCCTCACATGGACTTAAAAAAGGCCTATTCGTTTATTATTAGTTGAAATATGTAAAATATTCCATAATAAAAAGAAATATGTAAAATGCAATGAATTTAGTCCGATTTCACTGAAAACCTTCTGATTTGCATGAAATTCGTTCGTGGAACCACAAGACGGTTGTCCATACAGAGCTTAACCGTATAGAACCAGCAGGTCCATGACCATACGTAAGCAAGTGCATGCACTTATTATCATGATGGAAAATAATGCTGACGTATGAGATGGTAAAACCCATGAAATTTTCATTTTAGTCAATAAACGAGAGAATTCTGCAAGTACAGACTGCTAACTTGGATCCAACAAGTATATTATTTTTTCAGGTCGAGCAAGTTTCAACTGGGTTGTAGACTGCCTAGGCTTGGTTTTGTTTTTAATAGGCCCAGCCCATGACGACAATGGGGCACAAAGATCGAGTTGGTATCAACTGGCCTCTAGCCCACCAGCCTTAGTTATATTTTCTATTAGAACATTCGCAGGCAAATTTTTTACTGAAGAAAACACACAGCCCAGTTCTATTTTCCTCTTGAAACGCCATGTCCTACTTCCGTTTTCTAATCTCTATCTATAGTTTTACTAGTTCATATACATGTATTATTATATTGAAAATACGTAAAGTTCCCTTTTCATCTTTACATCCTTATTTTTTGTTATTGTTTTCCCTCCCAGCGCTGAATTTTTTACCATTGGTTTTCCCTAAAACCAACTCAATTGTCTCGCGTCTCAGTAACTTACAAAAATCAAACAATATTTTATTTGGCAAATCAATAAGTTCGTAAAAATAAATGTTTGTCATTTCTGGATTAAAATAGTTCGGACTCCACCGAAATATGCAAAATTAGGTTGAACTTTTTGACCGTGGTCCTGGGCAGAAAAATGGGTTGTAATAAATTCCATAAGAATTAGCAAATGGCCTACAAATTATTAAAAAAAATGATAGCAAATGGGCTCTATGTTGTCTGCCACAGATTTGGAGGCTGACTTGTGGGCCTAATAAGTTCATGTGTACACAAGGTTTCTCTTTAAAGAAACTTAGTCAACAATTGACTCTACCAGCGTCAGACCGTTAGATGTCAATCCAACAACAATCGTGCTTCTTCAGTCTCTGATTTTCCTGCTCCAGCAGCCCAAACCAGCGCCGGCGGAACCGTCTGCTCCCGCCTCCCATGGCCGGTTGTGCTGCCTGGTAGGCCTCACAGCCGCACCATACTCGCGTCCCTGCCCTGGCCATCCCTCTACTCACCCACACCTCATGTTATTCTTTGGCGACGGCAGCCTCACGCTGCAGCCGAAACAGTAAACCCTCGTATCCACTCCGCGTGGGAAACAACTGTCGAGTCTTCCTCGGCTCCGGGTCGTTCCCATACTCGGCCTTGGCGTTATCCACCGCCTTGGTGCTCTCGGCACGGCGTGGTCAACGAACGACATCCATCGGAAGAGGACTATACGTGGAGAGGCTGACAGCTGGATCCACGGGCGCACGGAAGGAAGTGCCTCCTTTTTTGCAAGTAGGAAGTGCCTCCTTATTATACGCAAAATAATGATTCCTCCTCCTGACCGCGGGGACCAACCGGAAGGGCATCTGTATTCCTCCCCCTGACAGCTCGGATCCACCAGCTATATCTACGCACGCAAGGAGTGCCTCCTTATTACGCACAAAAATGAATACCCCCACTGCTAGGTGGGACCCGCCATATTTGGAGGCTGACTTGTGGGCCTACTAAGTTGACGTGGACGCAGGGCTTTGTCAACTTAGTCAATATAAACGATTCTAGCTGCGGTGGCCGTAGGATGTCTATCTAGCAGTCGTCGTGCCTCTTCAACCTCTGGTCTTCTTGCTCAAGCCGCCCAAACCAGCGTCGGCCATTGTCGGTGTCAAAACCGGCGGATCTCGGGTAGGGGGTCCCGATCTGTGCGTCTTAGGCTGATGGTAACAGAAAGCAAGGGACACAATGTTTACCCAGGTTCCGGCCCTCTCGATGGAGGTAAAACCCTACTTCATGCTAGATTAATATTGATGATATGAGTAGTACAAGACTAGATCTACCACGAGATCGTAGATGCTAAACCCTAGAAGCTAGCCTATGATGATTATGGTTTTGATCGTGATCGGCCTTCTAAGGACCAACCTCTCCGGTTTATATAGACACCGGAGAGGGCTAGGGTTTACATGGAGTCGGTTACAAGGAAGGAAATATATTATCCGGATCGTCAAGCTTGTCTTCCACGCAAAGGAGAGTCCCATCCGGACACGGGACGGAGTCTTGAGTCTTGTATCTTCACGCTCCAATAGTCCAGACAAACCATATAGTCCGGCTGTTCGGATACCCCCTAATCCAGGACTCCCTCAGTAGCCCCTGAACCAGGCTTCAATGACGATGAGTCCGGAGAGCAGTCTTGTCTTCGGCATTGCAAGGCGGGTTCCATCTCCGAATACTCCAAAGTAATTATCGAACACTTGAATCGTGTCCGGATCTACAAAAATGATCTTCACATACCATTTAGAGAGAATGATATTTCACAAATGCAATCTGCTGAAATTTTTTTAGACACTCGTTACGGTCGGGTCATTATTCGAACTGTTTTCCCACAACCAGCCACAGCGCATATTGCAAGGCGGTTTCCTTGACACATCTTGTCAAAATAGAGATCGTGTCCCCTTATCATGGGATTCTCATCAATACGGGAATGGGTAACCCAACCGCACCATCAATCGAGGCGCTTGGGGAATAAGAAATTCTCAACGGGCAAGTGGGGAGGCGCACCGCTTTCGTCGCCTCTATAAAGGGATAAGGGTTCCCCGTTTTCACCCACGCCTTCTTCCTCCTTTGCTCACCCTTTCCTCCTCGAGCTCCAGCGCCCTAGCCCAGGTCTTCTCCGCACAACTAATCATGTCCGGAGCAGGAGGCAAGTGGGTGGCCTCCATCATGAAGGAGAAGCATGTCCTTGAATCTCCGGCGGCGGGCACTTGGCATGAGACATCGCACCTGCCAGGCTCTGGGACGGCTGGGCAGATCATTCCAACTCCAAAACCTCACGAGAGGGTCATGTTTGTCGCCCACTTCATCCGTGGACTAGGATTTCCACTTCATCCCTTCGTCCGCGGGCTCATGTTCTACTATGGGCTAGATTTCCATGATCTAGCCCCAAATTTAAATCCTCAACATCTCGGCGTTTATAAATGGTGTGCAAAACCTTCCTCCGCATCAAGCCTCACTTTAAACTTGTGGCTACAAATCTTCTCGTGAAGCCGAAGATCGCGGCGGCCAACAAGCAGTCTTGGAGGGGCCATGGTGGGCAAGATGCCTAACGTCACTGGCTTGATGGCTCCTTCGGGAGGCCGTGAAAGGTGGCAATCAGGGTGGTTCTACATCAGCGAGCAGCGTGGCGCCAAGCTGAGCAGCGGCCCCAATTCAACCCGAAATCCGCGGCTCACCTCACAGGAAAGGAAGGGCTGACACAGGGCGAACCTGGAGTGGCCGGGACTCGAGCGGCATCAAAATAAGAAGGACAAGAACATCAAGCTTGTCAATGTGGTCAGTCATGCTTGTCGCGGATTCTCCGTGCCAAAGGCGGGTATTCAATCTGTGGGAATGCGTCGGCCGAACACACGGGCAGCAGCTCTGACCACGGCGCATAAAAGCGCGTGGAAGGTGCTATTCAAGGCCTCGAAGTTCCTCCCCCACATCCGATGACCGCGGACTTCATGCGCGTGCCCCCGTCGGTGAGTTTATGACTACCACGGTTGATTCTTCTGATATATTCGTGAAGGAGTATTAAGTCATTGTGTGTATTTGATCAGGATTATGTGGAGCAGCGGAATGATTGGTATCGGCTCCGCTGCAGGAAGGTCAGCCGATGCTCTCTGATGGAATGCTAGTCGGCGCCCTACAAAGCCCGGAAAAAAAACCTAAAGGACGAAAAGGGTCTCGGCGTAAGTCGTGAAGGGCGCCTCGTCCAGGGGCGACAGGCACCTCCTCCCGAAGAGAGGAAGAAAGGAAGAGCCGCCCCATCACGAGAGGATGGGGGACCTAGGAAAAGCGGACCAGGGGCGGGAAGGCCCGACCTAGGCCGTCATACCCGTCGTCTGAAGGCAGCGAGGCAAATCCCTCCCGTGGGCGAGGCTCTGAAAAAGTTCTGCCTCCTGCAATGGGGAGGACAAGAGAAGCCCCCACGGAGGAGAGGCTAGGGCGTCAAGAAGGAAAGGCGTCCCTTAGGACTAGTCCACATGACCACTCACAATGATGAAGAGTGGCTGCCCATGAAGCCCCTAAGCGAGATCGTGAGTCTCCGCACTCTATTGTACTTTAAGCGACTTTGTTTCATGGTCTTGTTATAACAGCCGAACATATATGCAGTCGGTCGGGGTCCATCCAGTATCGTCTTGGATGGGTCCTTGAGTGCTTCGAGGATGAACTTCGCTCCCGGCGGCCACCACTCCTCGGCCTGCGGATGACAGAGATGTTGTCCCAAGGCTCCTGAGCAGGAGGAGGTGACTGGGCGCCCAAAGCGGAATTCGAGATGTCGGACAGCGGGGCTCAAAATCCCATGGATCGTGTTGATGAGAGCAGCGATGGCCGAGCTCTCGGCGGAATCTGTTCGGAACCTCCAGTGGTTCGGACTTAGTGAGCAGCCCCTCGTTAGGGAGGCGAGGCCGTCCGTGCAGAACTTCTATTACGCCCGGCGTCAGGTTGTCTGCTGGGCGCCGTGGCCTTCCATGGATGAAAACACCGTACTCTTATGAGTGCGGTGATTGAAAATTACTGTCCGCCAAGCGGACTAACTAACCTGCACCAGCCTCCTAACGAGGCTTTGAGGTGAGTAAGAAATATGTAAAATTACCACCCGATGGGTAGTAGCCCTAATACTCTGTTTGGTGTTGGAAACAAAAGCCAAGCGGAGAGTCAGTATAATCCACAGAGTCTAATAATAAGTGTGCATGTGAATAAGCGGTTTGTCTTTGCTTTCTTTACGCTGCTGCACTTGCCGAGTCGCGGACTAAGCCGGGACATGGAGCGAGGCGCAAGGAGGCTCGACCTCACAAAGAGGCAGCTCGAAGAGAACAAAGGTGAGTAATTCCCCTCTCTCATATAATGAAGAATAGGAAAAATTGGTTATCCTAACGACAAAGCATCGTTACTTTGTAACAGGGGCCACCACCGAAGTGCCATCTCTGAAGAAAGCGCTATCCGAGGCCGAGGACAAGGTGGCTCTGGAGTGCAAGAAGCGCGAGAAGCAAGATGCTAGAGTGGGCGAGGTACAACAAGAGCTCCAGGAGCTCGGCAAAAAGTTCGAGTCCGAAAGAGACTGAGCTTGCGAAGGCCCTTGTCAGTGTGAAAGACGCCAAGGCGAAGCGAAAGGCCACTGACTTCGAAATCGGTGACCCTGAAATAGCGGCGGGTAAGACATTCTTTATGCAAAGCAAACATGTGGAGGAGGCGTTTCTTTTACTTACCTGAATTCGCAGCTCTCCAGGGGCATTCGCAAATCTGCCATGCAGCATATTAGATGCTGCGGAGTTCTCTCCGTGCCAGGAGGGCTCTCGGAGGCTATTCTGGTCCCAATATCTTTGGGGCGAACACCCAATGCCTCTGGTGACCAGCCCAAGCAGTTGGTTGAACTCCTGGCGGCGAAGTGGCTATGAAAGATTTCATAGTCCGGATGTGGCCTGGTGAGCCTTTGCCCACTAGCTACTTGGCTGATCAAGCGGATGATGGATGCTGTCCGCGGCTTGAAGTTATCAGCGATCCGTTTGCATTGAGGTGCCGCCAATACCTTGCCTGAAGGTGCATCGGGCAAGCTGGATCGGAGAAGCTGGTGAAGGGCGGGCGGCGGAGGAGCAAAGGCGCATCGCTATCCCGAAAATATTACGATGGCGTTATGAAGGGCGCTCGCCTCATGGACGATGAATGTACCAAGGACACAATCCTTGAGTAATTGTACCTCTGTCGTTGTTGTAATATAAAGACAAAGTTACTTGCGCTATGTAGCGTTGTTTGATTTAAAATATTACCTTCTGTGCAGCTGTTTATAGGATTACGAAAGTAGGCGGTCGTCGGCTTCCGCCCGTACTTATGCGGGGTGTTCTGGAAAAACCGGATACTCTTTATACAAATTTTTGGTCCCTTAAGGAGGTATCGGCGCAGCGAACAAGGCAATCGGACTATCTTGACTTTATAACTTTCACTTAGTCAAAAAGTATACAATTTTAAATTCGTGAAGCCCTAAATTCGGAGGGCCAAATTGAGGCGCTATATCGCCTAAATCGGACAGGCTGATTCCTCGCCTAAAGCGGAGAAAATCTTTAAGGATTTTAAGACCTCTCGAACAGCGACCAGCTCTCGCCGCATCATGCGGTCAGTTTTGGCTTTCTCTCTTTGAGGTGCTTTCGTCCGGAAGAACAGGACACAATCGCGATAGTTCTCCCTCGCTACCTTAGCGATATAGCGGGCGTAAGGTACCAAAACAAAGGGCGGGCAAACCCAACTATTGACCCAAGGCGTGATTGAACTGATGCATATAGTGCTATAAGTTCGGGGTGCCGCACTGTTGAAAGTGTTCGGACTTGTTTGGCCGCATTATGGGGTACTATAAAAAGCCCCTTCCCAACTGATCGTACCAAGGTGTACGGATGCAATATTAAATAAACATTTGTAAGAAAAATGCGCAAATAGGAAGAATAAGCTGACTCTATATAGTCTCCCATTGATGAATAATCGTTTAGCGTATGTTTACAATGTTGCGTTTAGCGAGAGTAAATAGGACTATTTAACATGTCCTATCAAGGCGAGCTGCATGTAGGTATATAAAACAGGTATAATGATCATGAACAGATTCCACAGGTATTTCCTTTTGTGCATAAAGCTGCTGCCTCCTTGGTTTTCTCTCTTGTGTAAGTCAAACAATCCGGCTCTTGAAGAGTCTGCCCTAAGCGGTGTCTGAAAGATAAAAAAGGGGGTTATGAAGGTAAGTTGCGGTTAGACTTCTTTGTTGGTGAGTCCTTTGCTGCGCCTCCTCCTATGCCCATGGTATTTTGCGTGCGTAATTGTCTCTGGCGTGTGCACGAATCTTTGCTTTCTTTGGGGCTTGGCGGAGGCGGACTGCTAGTCGCGCTCTTGGCGTGCTGGTGATCTGCTGCGGGGTGCTCCGGACTCGCTTGATGGTGCTTTCGAGGTTGTAAATGGCCGGGTTGGTGGTTTGTCGGAGGAGGCTGCATTGTACTTCCAGCCGAGGCTGCGATATGCTCTTCATGCGGAGAAGCGGTCCATGTTTCCGTTAGCTGTTATGACC